>CAWUFW010004455.1:0-600000 GCA_963921515.1 Calotriton arnoldi | reverse complement strand
AAGAAGACCATGTGCCAAGGATGTGGGGGAGTAGGCATGGGTTGTAGGAGACCTTTAGGAGCCTGCCTGTCCGATTTTCCCCGTGCACAAATTTCACAGCCCAAAACAAATTGGCGAACATCTCGACACATATATGGCCACCAGAAACTACGTCGGAGTAAATCTTCGGTCTTAAGGATGCCTTTGTGGCCTGCCAAAGGGTTGTCATGACATTCTTGCATCGCCTTCAACTGAAGTTCCTTGATAGGTAAATAGAGGGTGGTGCCTTGATAGGGAAGACCGTTATGGACTAGACGTTGAGGATCTTCTGTGGCCCAATGCTCCATTTCAAAATCAGACATTGCATTCCGCACGTGATTTTCAAACGGCTCCAAGGAGATAGTTCCAACAATTTTCTCTTCAGGAATGATCTGTTAATTCGCAATGACAGGAGTTTGATTTTTGGTGTCTAATCTGGAGAGAACATCAGCCTTTCCGTTTTTAGATCCTGGGCGAAAGGTGATGACAAAATCGAAATCTGCAAAATACAGGGACCAACGTAACTGACGTAGTGTGAGAGTACAAGCGGATCGTAGAAATTTCAGATTGCGGTGATCTGTGAACACTGTTACCGTGTGCTTAGCCCCCATTAAATAGTGCCACCAATCCTTGAAGGTGTCCTTGATCGCCAAGAGTTCTTTCTCAGTAATTACATTCGGCTGGGTTGAGTTTACGGGAGCGGTAAACCACCGGATGTAACTGCCCCGTGTCCTTGTGTCTCTGTGAAAGTATTCTTCCGATGGCGAGGTCCGAAGCATCTGTCTCCAGGTAGAAAGGTTCGGAGGGATCTGCATGGAGGAGAACTGGTGCCGTGGTGAAACTGTTCTTCATCAATTTGAAGGCCTCTTCCACTTCTTCAGACCATTTAAACTGAACCCCTTTTTCAGAAGCCTAGTCAATGGAAGAATCTTGTTGGAGAATCCGTGGATGAATCGGCGATAAAAGTTGGAAAATCCAATAAAGCTTTGAACCTCTTTTATGCTAGTAGGAGATTTCCACTCCGTTATTGTCTTCACCTTCTGCTCATCCATCTTAATTCCAGCAGGTGATAACACAAAGCCTAGGAATTCCACAGTATCGGTGTTGAATAGACATTTCTCTAGCTTGACGTATAGTGAGTTCTCACGTAGATGTTTTAAGACAGCTCGAACCTGGTGTTGATGATCTTCAACTGTGTCAGAATAAATCAGAATATCGTCTATGTAGACTATGGCGCAAACATCAATGAATTCACTTAAAACATCATTAATAAAGTACTGGAAGGCCGCTGGCGCGTTTCAAAGACCGTACAGCATAACGAGGTACTCGTAAAGCCCATATTTTGTCCTGAACGGGGTCTTCCACTCGTCGCCTTCCCGGACCCTGATTAGATGGTAAGCTCCCCGTAGATCCAGGTGAGTGTAAATTTTCGCTTCTTTCACCTGATCAATCAGTACTGAAATGAGAGGCAACGGATATCGATTCTTAACTGTTATCCTGTTAATTGCCCTAAAGTCAATACAGGTCCTGAGGTCCCCCCCCCTTCTTTGGTACGAAAAAAAGAGGGGAGGATACAGGGGATTGAGAGGATCTGATGAAGCCGTTCTCCAAATTCTTGGCAAGGTACTCCTTCAAGTAGACGTTTTCTTTCTCTGTCAAAGCGTAGACCCTGCTGCATGGCAAATTGGCCCCAGGTTCTAGGTCGATTTTACAATCGTAGGGCGGGTGAGGAGGTAGCGTCTCTGCTTTAACCTCGTCAAAGACATCAACAAAATCTTGGTATTCCTCTGGTATCGTGGTAGTTTGGATCACACACACTGAACTTCCATTGCTACATAGTTTGGTAACTGCGCGGGGTTCAGGAGAGTTTGTCGATCCAGGAAAACAATGTCTTGAACAATATACCGAATTTAATTGAATAGTTCGAGCTCCCCAATCAATCAACGGGTTGTGTTCCGTTAGCCATGGTAGACCTAGAATCAGTTGAAATTTGGGGGCGTCTATCAAATTGAATTGCAAGGTCTCTTGGTGTCCTTCAACTGTAGTCATGTGTACCACTTCAGTATGACTGGTTATGGGTCCCGAGTTAAATCTGTACCATCCACTGCTCTGACCTTCTCACTTTTTTCTTTTTTGATGGCTTGTAATCCGATCAGATTAGCGAACTTGTGGTCGCAGAAATTACCCGTTGCCCCTGAATCAACCATGACGATAATTCCTGCCAAAACTACTCCCCTAAACCTTAAAGTTACAGTCATGACCAAATGGGGAGAGGAGGTCTGCAGGGTGTTTGCCAATTGATGATTTATTGGAGTTGTTCCTCCATTGGCATCCACGGGCCCAACTCCGCCTACCCGTGGTGCCTCTAGTTTTCCTTCTCCTTAACCGGCAACTTTGGTCTTTTCAAACAATTCTTGACGAAATGTCCACTTCCTCCGCAGTACATACACAACTTATTCTGCCTTACTCTTTTCTTTTTCTTCCTTTGAGAGAGGACCTCTGATGACACCTATTTGCATGGGTTCTACTCCCGAAGAACTCTCTGCAGTCCTTGTGGACTCAGTCTTTACTCGATCAAAACGTGGAACACTGGGTCTAAATTCTCTCCGTCGCTCTCCTTTCCGCTCATTTTGCCGATAATCTATCTCCAAGGTTAAATCCACTAATGCTGAGATGTTGGTGGGACGGTTAGTGATCTGAGATAAAGCATCCTTCAATTCTTCTCGCAAACCTCGATAGAAAACTGCCGCTCTCTTCTCTTCAGGCCAGCTGGTCTCGACCACCAATTTGTTAAATTGGGCCAGGTACGCCACGAGTTCTCGATTACCCTGTCTTAGTTCCAGCAGTTCATTGTCTGAAGCCTGGGACGCTGTTCTCCTATCAAAAATTCGGAGAAATTATTTTTGGAAATCCTCTAAACTATACAAAATGGGATCGTCCTTGGTCACTAGAGGCATGGACCATGAGGCTGCGTCTCCACTTAGATAGGACAGGATGAACGCCACTCGGGATTGAGCATCGGGAAAAATCGTTGGGCGGCACATAAAATGCAGAGAACATTGCGTCAAAAAAATTTGGGCCTTCTGCGGGTCTCCATTGAATCGTTCTGGGGGGGCCAGTGGTATCACTGGGGATAAGGAGTGGATAACTTGCGTGGGGGCTAAGGTTGAGGGGCTGGTGTTAGCACTCTGGTTTTCAAGGAACGTGGTGCCTAGACTAATCCCTGCAACTGGTGTTCCCGTTTTAACTGTGATTATTTCTTGTCTTAGAATCTTATTTTCCTCTCTAACTGCCTCCAAGTCTCTTTGTATGTTAGTCAAGATTTCTCCTAATTTCTTTAAATCGAGTCCTTCCGACATCCTGCTCGGGTGCTTGTACCAACGTGGGCACTTCACTCTGTCAAGGCTAGTATTCTCTCAGTCTTAGCCACACAGGAGCAGAATGACGCTAGGTCCCAATTCCTTCCTCAGAACCTTCCAGCCAGGCCTTTAGAATTCCATCGTTAGTAAGTGCTAAGGGGGGAAAGGGGTTGGGGACAGAGAAGAGAAGGCTCCAGAGAACTCTGCCTATTCTGCTTCGTCTTCTTCTTCTTCTTCTTCTCAGGACTGTAAACAGGTATATGCGTCAATTGTGCCTAAGCACTCTGTAACTTACTTCTTATCTTTAATTATGAATTACTTATTTTACCAGAGGTTTTAATGGAGCTTGCTACTCTTCTTACTTCACATGTAGTGTCTGTGATGTTGTCATCGTGTTCCTTCATTCAGTTCTCTTTCTTTCTCTCCTAGGGACGACCTGCGTCTGATTCTGTCTGCTGGTATTCAAGAAGATGTAAGTAAGTACATGTGTTAATTATCTAGACCCTTTTTGGTTAATTCTCCCTTGTTTCTCACTGTGCTCACTATGTAGAAACAGCTGCGATGTTTTAATGTTGGGGTTCTGTAGTAATGAAGGACCAGCCTCCTGTTCTCTTATTTGAAGGTTGAATTAAACTAATACCTAGGGGATAGGATTTGCCCAGGAATAGTTTTCTAATGTGTGCCTCTAATTTTAGTTTTAAGGAGTGAAAGCGCGTCACGTTGACAGGTCGCGCCCGCGCTTATCTTCCTCTGACCCTAATTAGTTCACTTGAAAGACTACCGGCAGGAATTTTCAAATAGCGCTGCGTGTTAAGAAAAGGACACGCACGCGCCTGTCACATCCTTACAGCTGACTGCAACTATAACCCGACACTTGGACGTTCTCTGAGGCACTTGAACAACTTGAGGGAAAATATTTAAATTGCCAAAAAACGAACGTTCACATTTCGTTTTGGCATTCAGGATTCTTTTGTCTTTTAAGCCTTCAGAGAATAACTCAATATTATCAGGTCTTTAAACCACCATTCACTTCAGCAAATATTCTTTGATAGATTAAGTCTTGGGCACTGACCTTGATTCTGTGGGGGAAGTTATACTCCGACGGTTCTAAACGCGATTTTAAACGCAACTACCCTAACTAACTTCCACGACGCTAGGAAAACAGGTGTTCTTCCAGGAATCTCTTCAGTGAAGTGCGCTGTGGAATGTTGGAGCGCGCTTCACCAGGCTGTCAAGAACTCACAAGACTAGACTGCTAAACAGCGGTGTGCTGTAGCAGTGTTGGCAGCCATCTTGGAATTTCTGCGGTGCCAGCTAGCGCTCCAACTAAGAGAGCCCACTATCTTAGGATGAATCAGTACAGGGGAAATAGCAGCCAAAGTAAGATTAGAAGGAGGAAACCTCCCGTGAGCCCTGACAGTACCCCCTCCCAACGGGGTTTCCTCCGGTCGTGGTTTGGTAGGGAGTTTGGCATGGAAGGCTTTAGTTAAGCGGGGGCATGGACATCAGTGCTCTTTTCCCAAGAACGCTCATCAGGTCCATAGCCCTTCCAATCGATGAGGTAGAAGAGTTCATTGTGGATGAATCGGGAATCTAAGATATGTTTAACCTCATACTCCACCTCACCATTAAGAATTAAAGGATCCGGAGGGGAACCCCTACGCAAACCAGGTTGAATGGGTTTAAGGAGGGAAATATGAAAGGCCGGGTGAATTTTAGTAGTTCCAGGGAGAGTTAGTTGATAAGTAACTGGGTTGATGACCTTCTCAATGGGATAGGGACCCATGAAACGAGGCTGGAATTTACGGGAACCCTTGAGTCTAAGATTTTTAGTGCTAACCAAACTAAGTCTCCTACATGAAGAGCAGGTTCTTTTTTACGTTTTCGATCAGCGAAGTGTTTATAACGATCCTTCGCAATCGACAAATTCTGGGTTACAGAGTGGTGGATTTTAGTCATTTGTTGGGCAATGTCTTGGACAGCAGGAACGTTCACCCCTTCAAAGTTAGCATGGGAATTAGGATGTCTGCCTGAATTGACAAAGAAGGGGGAGTGGCCAGTAGACACATTTAGAGCGTTATTGTAAGAATACTCAGCTGTCCATAAGTGATCGGACCAATCGCCCTCCTCATCCAACAAGTAAAGTCGTAAGTGTTGTTCTAATTCTTGATTAATGCGTTCGGTTTGACCATCAGTTTCTGGATGAAAACTGGTAGAATATCGATGGTCTATATTTAGGCCTTTGATGTAAGCCTTCCAAAATCGTGAAAGAAACTGGGAGCCCCTGTCGGAAATGAGTACCTTTGAAATACCATGAAGGCGTATTATGTGTTGATTAAAAAGTTGGGACAGCTGTTTAGCAGTGGGTGTGCCTTTAAAAGGCACAAAATGTGCCATCTTGCTAAAGGTGTCAACCACTACAAGAATGGTATAGCCATGGGACGAGGGCAGATCTACAATGAGGTCCAAGGAGACCGTGTGCCAAGGATGTGGGGGAGTAGGCATGGGTTGTAGGAGACCTTTAGGAGCCTGCCTGTCCGATTTTCCCCGTGCACAAATTTCACAGCCCAAAACAAATTGGCGAACATCTCGACACATATATGGCCACCAGAAACTACGTCGGAGTAAATCTTCGGTCTTAAGGATGCCTCTGTGGCCTGCCAAAGGGTTGTCATGACATTCTTGCATCGCCTTCAACTGAAGTTCCTTGGTAGGTAACTAGAGGGTGGTGCCTTGATAGGGAAGACCGTTATGGACTAGACGTTGAGGATCTTCTGTGGCCCAATGCTCCATTTCAAAATCAGACATTGCATTCAGCACGTGATTTTCAAACGGCTCCAAGGAGATAGTTCCAACAATTTTCTCTTCAGGAATGATCTGTTAATTCGCAATGACAGGAGTTTGATTTTCGGTGTCTAATCTGGAGAGAACATCAGCCTTTCCGTTTTTAGATCCTGGGCGAAAGGTGATGACAAAATCGAAATCTGCAAAATACAGGGACCAACGTAACTGACGTGGTGTGAGAGTACAAGCGGATCGTAGAAATTTCAGATTGCGGTGATCTGTGAACACTGTTACCGTGTGCTTAGCTCCCATTAAATAGTGCCGCCAATCCTTGAAGGCGTCCTTGATCGCCAAGAGTTCTTTCCCAGTAATTGTATAATTACATTCGGCTGGGTTGAGTTTACGGGAGCGGTAAGCCACCGGATGTAACTGTCCCGTGTCCTTGTGTCTCTGTGAAAGTATTCCTCCGATGGCGAGGTCCGAAGCATCTGTCTCCAGGTAGAAAGGTTCGGAGGGATCTGCATGGAGGAGAACTGGTGCCGTGGTGAAACTGTTCTTCTTCAATTTGAAGGCCTCTTCCGCTTCTTCAGACCATTTAAACTGAACCCCCTTTTTCAGAAGCCTAGTCAATGGAAGAATCTTGTTGGAGAATCCGTGGATGAATCGGCGATAAAAGTTGGAAAATCCGATAAAGCTTTGAACCTCTTTTATGCTAGTAGGAGATTTCCACTCCGTTATTGTCTTCACCTTCTGCTCATCCATCTTAATTTCAGCAGGTGATAACACAAAGCCTAGGAATTCCACAGTATCGGTGTTGATTAGACATTTCTCCAGCTTGACGTATAGTGAGTTCTCACGTAGATGTTTTAAGACAGCTCGAACCTGGTGTTGATGATCTTCAACTGTGTCAGAATAAATCAGAATATCGTCTTTGTAGACTATGGCGCAAACATCAATGAATTCACTTAAAACATCATTAATAAAGTACTGGAAGGCCGCTGGCGCGTTACAAAGACCGTACAGCATAACGAGGTACTCGTAAAGCCCATATTTTGTCCTGAACGGGGTCTTCCACTCGTCGCCTTCCCGGACCCTGATTAGATGGCAAGCTTCCCGTAGATCCAGGCGAGTGTAAATTTTCGCTTCTTTCACCTGATCAATCAGTACTGAAATGAGAGGCAACGGATATCGATTCTTAACTGTTATCCTGTTAATTGTCCTAAAGTCAATACAGGTCCTGAGGTCCCCCCCCCTTCTTTGGTACGAAAATAAGAGGGGAGGATACAGGGGATTGAGAGGGTCTGATGAAGCCGTTCTCCAAATTCTTGGCAAGGTACTCCTTCAAGTAGGCGTTTTCTTTCTCCGTCAAAGCGTAGACCCTGCTGCATGGCAAATTGGCCCCAGGTTCAAGGTCGATTTTACAATAGAAGGGCGGGTGAGGAGGTAGCGTCTCCGCTTTAACCTCGTCAAAGACATCAACAAAATCTTGGTATTCCTCTGGTATTGTGGTAGTTTGGATCACACACACTGAACTTCCATTGCTACATAGTTTGGTAACTGCGCGGGGTTCAGGAGAGTTTGTCGATCCAGGAAAACAATGTCTTGAACAATATTCCAAATTTAATTGAATAGTTCGAGCTCCCCAATCAATCAACGGGTTGTGTTCCGTTAGCCATGGTAGACCTAGAATCAGTTGAAATTTGGGGGCGTCTATCAAATTGAATTGCAAGGTCTCTTGGTGTCCTTCAACTGTAGTCATGTGTACCACTTCAGTATGACTGGTTATGGGTCCCGAAGTTAAATCTGTACCATCCACTGCTCTGACCTTCACACTTTTTTCTTTTTTGATGGCTTGTAATCCGATCAGATTAGCGAACTTGTGGTCGCAGAAATTACCCGTTGCCCCTGAATCAACCATGACGATTATTCCTGCCAAAACTACTCCCCTAAACCTTAAAGTTACAGTCATGACCAAATGGGGAGAGGAGGTCTGCAGGGTGTTTGCCAATTGATGATTTATTGGAGTTGTTCCTCCATTTGCATCCACGGGCCCAACTCCGCCTACCCATGTTGCCTCTAGTTTTCCTTCTCCTTAACCGGCAACTTTGGTCTTTTCAAACAATTCTTGATGAAATGTCCACTTCCTCCGCAGTACATACACAACTTATTCTGCCTTACTCTTTTCTTTTTCTTCCTTTGGGAGAGGACCTCTGATGACACCTATTTGCATGGGTTCTACTCCTGAAGAACTCTCTGCAGTCCTTGTGGACTCAGTCTTTACTCGATCAAAACGTGGAACACTGGGTCTAAATTCTCTCCGTCGCTCTCCTTTCCGCTCATTTTGCCGATAATCTATCTCCAAGGTTAAATCCACTAATGCTGAGATGTCGGTGGGACGGTTAGGGATCTGAGATAAAGCATCCTTCAATTCTTCTCGCAAACCTCGATAGAAAACTGCCGCTCTCTTCTCTTCAGGCCAGCTGGTCTCGACCACCAATTTGTTAAATTGGGCCAGGTACGCCACGAGTTCTCGATTACCCTGTCTTAGTTCCAGCAGTTCATTGTCTGAAGCCTGGGACGCTGTTCTCCTATCAAAAATTCAGAGAAATTATTTTTGGAAATCCTCTAAACTATACAAAATGGGATCGTCCTTGGTCACTAGAGGCATGGACCATGAGGCTGCGTCTCCACTTAGATAGGACAGGATGAACGCCACTCGGGATTGAGCATCGGGAAAAATCGTTGGGCGGCACATAAAATGCAGAGAACATTGCGTCAAAAAAATTTGGGCCTTCTGCGGGTCTCCATTGAATCGTTCTGGGGGGGCCAGGGGTATCACTGGGGATAAGGAGTGGATAACTTGCGTGGGGGCTAAGGATGAGGGGCTGGTGTTAGCACTCTGGTTTTCAAGGAACGTGGTGCCTAGACTAGTCCCTGCAACTGGTGTTCCCGTTTGAACTGTGATTATTTCTTGTCTTAGAATCTTATTTTCCTCTCTAACTGCCTCCAAGTCTCTTTGTATGTTACTCAAGATTTCTCCTAATTTCTTTAAATCGAGTCCTTCCGCCATCCTGCTCGGGTGCTGGTACCAACGTGGGCACTTCACTCTGTCAAGGCTAGTATTCTCTCAGTCTTAGCCACACAGGAGCAGAATGACGCTAGGTCCCAATTCCTTCCTCAGAACCTTCCAGCCAGGCCTTTAGAATTCCATCGTTAGTAAGTGCTAAGGGGTGAAAGGGGTTGGGGACAGAGAAGAGAAGGCTCCAGAGAACTCTGCCTATTCTGCTTCGTCTTCTTCTTCTTCTTCTCAGGACTGTAAACAGGTATATGCGTCAATTATGCCTAAGCACTCTGTAACTTACCTCTTATCTTTAATTATGAATTACTTATCTTACCAGAGGTTTTAATGGAGCTTGCTACTCTTCTTACTTCACATGTAGTGTCTGTGATGTTGTCATCGTGTTCCTTCATTCAGTTCTCTTTCTTTCTCTCCTAGGGACAACCTGCGTCTGATTCTGTCTGCTGGTATTCAAGAAGATGTAAGTAAGTACATGTGTTAATTATCTAGACCCTTTTTGGTTAATTCTCCCTTGTTTCTCACTGTACTCACTATGTAGAAACAGCTGCGATGTTTTAATGTTGGGGTTCTGTAGTAATGAAGGACCAGCCTCCTGTTCTCTTATTTGAAGGTTGAATTAAACTAATGCCTAGGGGATTGGATTTGCCCAGGAATAGTTTTCTAATGTGTGCCTCTAATTTTAGTTTTAAGGAGTGAAAGCGCGGCGCGTTGACAGGTCGCGCCCGCGCTTATCTTCCTCTGACCCTAATTAGTTCACTTGAAAGACTACCGGCAGGAATTTTCAAATAGCGCTGCGTGTTAAGAAAAGGACACGCACACGCCTGTCACATCCTTACAGCTGACTGCAACTATAACCCGACACTCGGACGTTCTCTGAGGCACTTGAACAACTTGAGGGAAAATATTTAAATTGCCATAAAACGAACGTTCACATTTCGTTTTGGCATACAGGATTCTTTTGTCTTTTAAGCCTTCAGAGAATAACTCAATATTATCAGGTCTTCAAACCACCATTCACTTCAGCAAATATTCTTTGATAGATTAAGTCTTCGGCACTGACCTTTATTCTGTGGGGGAAGTCATACTCCGACGGTTCTAAACGCGATTTTAAACGCAACTACCCTAACTAACTTCCACGACGCTAGGAAAACAGGTGTTCTTCCAGGAATCTCTTCAGTGAAGTGCGCTGTGGAATGTTGGAGCGCGCTTCACCAGGCTGTCAAGAACTCACAAGACTAGACTGCTAAACAGCGGTGTGCTGTAGCAGTGTTGGCAGCCATCTTGGAATTTCTGCGGTGCCAGCTTGCGCTCCAACTAAGAGAGCCCACTATCTTAGGATGAATCAGTACAGGGGAAATAGCAGCCAAGGTAAGATTAGAAGGAGGAAACCTCCCGTGAGCCCTGACAACCATACAAACAGGTGGAAGAAACGTTGATGAATTGGTTCAAGGGAGTTCACCATTTTTCAGGTAATCATGGGTGACAGATTCCCAGCATTGGGAACACAACTAAATGGCAGGCAATGGTGACATGGTTGAATGCGTACAGCAACACAGCGGCTGCTCAGTCACTGTATGAGGGCTTTAGGAATGGTTTCAGAATCCCGGTAGAGAGCTGTGTAGGTGTTCCATTTTGCAAAAACCAGCAGTGAATGAATGAATGAATGAATGAATATAGGACTTATAGAGCGCTAAACTTAGCCCAAGGGCGTCAAGGCGCTATTGCGGAACTAATGGGCAGACAAGATGACAGGCTTATACTAAAATCTGTGAAAAAAGCCAGGTCTTCAAGGCTTTACGGAAGAGAGAATGTGACACCTGACCAGAAAGCTCTTCCGGAAGGGAGTTCTACAACTTAGCAGCAGCAATCGCGAAAGCTCTAACTCCCCATTTTGCCTTATTAAATCTCGGTACTGTTAACAGATTCTTATCTGCAGATCGGAGCTGTCTAGTTGGAACATAGCGATGGAATATTGCCTTAATACCATCAGGGCCTACGCCATAAAAGGCGTTATGCATTAGGCAGAATGTTTTGAAGAGGATCCTACGGTCCAGAGGAAGCCAATGTAGCGTCCTAAGAGAGGCTGAGACTGAGTGGAATTTCGGAAGACTCATCACCAGCCTGGCCGCAGTATTTTGCACCAGCTGCAAACGTCCCACCAGACCTTTATTAATGCCCAAATACAGGGCATTACAATAATCCAATCTGGACATTACCAATGCAATAACAGCCTGTTTGCGTGAGTCAAATGAAAGAAAATGGGAGATTTTCCTGAGGATCCTAATGATCCCAAAACAAGTGGACACTGTCCTACTGACCTGCCGGCTCAAGGAAAGTGAATTGTCCACTATGATCCCTAAATTTTTCCCGTAGGATACAGGGCAGGGACAAGCGCCAAGCGTGTCCGGCCACCAATCGCTGGACCAAATGTCCAGTTTTCTGCCAAAGATCAAGACCTCAGTCTTCTCCCCGTTCAATTTCATGAAATTAGCCACCATCCAGGAGGAGACTGCCTGCATACAATTCCTAAAATTAAGGGCAGAGTCCTTAATATTATGAGTGATGGACACCATTATTTGGGTGTCGTCCGCATAGGACAACACCTCCAACCCGAAGGATCTCACCACCTTAGCAAGCGGGGCCACATAAATATTAAAAAGTGTTGGGCTCAGGGAAGAGCCCTGAGGAACACCACATGACAGGGAATTAGAGGCCGAGTAAAATTGGCCAAGTTTCACTGTCTGTGCCCGGTCACTAAGAAATGAAGTAAGAAGCCCCAGAGCCGATCCTCGACTCCCTATCTCTCTGAGACGCTCAACTAGTCTCAGAGGAGATAGGGTATCAAAAGCTGCGGTAAGGTCAAGTAGAACTAGCAGCGTGGTATGCCCTGCATCCACTTGAGTACGGATATTGTTAAATACAGCAGTTAATGCCGTTTCCGTACTGTGATGGCTTCTGAAACCGTGTTGTGAACCATCAAGTAATTGGTGATCCTTTAAGTAGGCGCTAAGGTGGGAATTTAAATAAGTTTCCAAGATCTTAGCTGGAACAGGAAGCAATGAGATCGGACGATAGTTTTTCAATTCTGTGGGGTCCAAAGAAGGCTTCTTTAAAAGTGGCTTTACCACTGCAGTCTTCCACAGGGTGGGATACTGTCCCTCTGAGATAGCTACATTTAAAACATCAGTAAGGTGTGGAACAATGACTTCTCAACCAATTTTTAGCACCTTAAGGGGGCAGGGATCCAAAGGGAACCAGATTTGACTCCTTCTAGAAGCCGATCAGTAACATCAGGTGCTAAACAAGGAAAAGTAAGTAGCCTAGACGAGTCCTCCATAAAAGCATCTTCATTAAGAAGGGAGGAAGACTGAGCAGGCGACCCCGCGTTGGAGGCTTCCAGCAAGGAATAAATGTCTGTGATTTTAGTCCGAAAGAAATTGGATATTTTATCACAGAACTCCTGAGAAAACTCTGAAGGGTCTGTGACTGGGGGGGAGGTGAGGGAGTTGATGACATTAAAAAGATCCCTAGAGGATTTCATCGACTCTGTGATCTTTGAGTAGTATAACCCCTTTTCTTCCATAATAGCCGCTTTATATTCTTTCAAACACTGCTTGTGCAGTCACTGTGGGCTAATTCTAGCATTGCCATGAATAAGATCCTGAATGAAAGGAAACTGGGGAGGGTATCAGGTCCATTTGACTCTATCCAGCTGGAGAATTTCGTGTGTTCGCCTTTGGCGGTGGTCTCGAAAAAAGATCCAGAAGATTATCGCTTGATCCATAATCTGTCAGCATCTAGAGGTCATTCGGTCAGTGAGGCCATTGATGGGGCATTGTGCTCTGTCAAGTACACCTCTCCAGATCAGGCCATTAGGATACTCCAGGAGCTGAGACCTGGGACATTGCTAGCCAAGGCAGATATAGAATCGGTATTTAGGCTGCTGCCTGTGCATCCTGACAATTTTCATTTATTGGGTTTTTAATTTGATGGCGTCTTTTAGCTTGACAAATGCATGCCCATGGGCTGTTTGGTCCTCTGCGCTTACTTCGAAAGGTTTTGCACCTTCTTGGAATGGGTTTTCCAGCAGAGGGCAGGGCACGAGTGGGTATTGCATTTATGTGGATGATTTCCTCTTTCTGGGTCCTCCAAATGCGGCAGGCTGTGGGGAGGCCTTGGGAGCATTTTAGGATCTACTGGAGGTGTTTGGTGTGCCAATAGCACAGGCGAAAACATGTGGCCCGGTCACAACAATTGAATTCCTCAGGATAGAAATGGATTCCAATGCAGGCATGTCCACACTTCCCCAGGAGAAGGTCAGAGCATTTACGAGGGCATTGAAGGAGTGTCTGGAAGTCAAGAAAGTGACATTGCATCAATTGCAGGTTGTAGTAGGACAGCTCAATTTCGCATTGCGTATCATACCCATGGGCTGCCCATTTTCCAGGTCTATTGTAAAGACCATGTCTGGTCTAAAGCTGAAACACCATCACACTAGGTTGTCAAGAGAGATGCGTCAGGACATGAAAAATTGGGAGGCAATTCTGAGACACTTCAAAGGTTATGTCATGTGGCCAATCCCCGCCAAAACCAACGAGGAGTTAGGTTTGTTTACGCAGGTTTTGACACCATCTTGGGCACCCCTTGGTGTGCCCAACTTTGGCCAGCAGACTGGGTGGAATTGGGACTGGTGACAAACATAGTTTTCTTGGAGCTCTTCCCCATCCTGGTGGCCCTCAAAATCTGGCCAGACCAGTTTCTCAACCAGTCTGTGATATTATGCTCAGACAACATAACTGTAGTTAGAGTGCATTAACCAGCAAGCAGCGAAATGTAAGTGGATCTTGAGAGTGTTAAAAGAAATCATACTAGTATGTTTGAGGCTCAATGTAAATTTTAAATCCAAAAAAGTACCTGGCAAACTGAAAAATGCAGCAGATGCTCTGTCCATCTTTAAAATGTAGGCCTTCAGGTACCAATACCCAGAAGCAGTGAAATTTCCTTCACCGTTCCCGGACCAACTCTGGCGGCTTAGTGCCCCAGCCTACCAGAACCAGAACGAGGCGTGCCTATGAGGGGGCATTTTGCACGTACAGCAGGTTTCATGGAGGAGATGGGGTGAGGAGGGTTGTCTTCACCTGAGTCTATAATTGCATTTCTGGGAGCCTTGAGAAAGAAAGGGAGGTCGGTGTCGTACGCTAGGCGGCACATCGCAGCTATTTTCTTCTTCACAAAAATGCAGCAGCACACCAATGGGACTAAGGTTTTCCTTGTACAAAGGGCACTGAGGGGCTGGCAGAGACTTGAGGGAACCAAGCAGGATGCTAGGTGCCCCATAGACCGACTAAAACTGGGTCACCCAGTGAAGTATGCCTGTTCAGAGCAAGTTTCTCCCTGGCTATCTATGGGGCATTGAGGTTAGGGAGCTAGTGGCAAATAGCAAAAAACACAAACATGGTGGTCTGCAGGTGGGAGAAATTGGATGGCCAAATGGCTCCTTAGAAGTGATTAATACTCGCTCAAAGACCGACCAGATGGGTAGAGGAGAACATACTCTGAGGCATAGGGTACCAGGAAATGAGTGCTGTCCGTTGGGGAACTTGGAAGTCTTTATGACTCACTGCCCACAAGGGGCTCGAAGCACTCTTGTTTATTCACGAGGATGGGACCCACTCACTAAGGGGCCTATTAGGATAGCGGGCAGACTTATGTCCGCCCGCCATCCCTGCGGAGCTGGGACCATCCGCCATAGGTGCGCCGGTCCCGCCCGCCGTATTAGGATGCGCCAGCCACACTGGCGGGCGCATCCTGGTAGTTTAACATTGCGGACGGTGCTGCTGGCTGCAGCACCGTGCGCAATGTTAAACAACCATGTTTTGCATTGCGATGCACAACGTGGCAGGCACCGCGCGGTGCCTGCCACCTTGAGCATGGCAATGTAGGGGGGTACCATAGGTACCCCCCAAGTGCAGACCCCCACCCCCCACTCTCCCGGGGGCCCGCAACGGGCCCCGTAGCAGAACTCCATATGCCTTTCCATGGCGGCATCGCCGCCATGGAAAGGCCGGTGTTTGCCTGCATCCTAATCTGGTGGACGGTGCCTGCTAGGCACCGCCACCATTTGGGGCTCCCTGGACCGTCCGCCAGGCAATCGGTACGATTGCTGGTGGCGGATGGTCTTTGCGTCCGCTGCGGACGCAGTCATGTTCCCACCGCCATCCTAATCTGGCGGTGGGAAATATCCGTTCGATGGCGGAAAGACCGCCACCGCCGGCCCTGCGGTGGCGGTCCTTCCGCCATCATAATAAGGCCCTAAGTTCCAGTTCACCAAGATCCTCAGTATGGCCTTGGTCTCAGCAGGGTTGGATCCTACAGAGTTCAGCCCTCGTTCCTTTAGGATTGGGGCAGCTGCCGCCCCAGCAGGTATAGGTCTTGAAGGGCAATCGGTCCAAAGGAGCGGCAGGTGGAAATTTGATTGCTATAAGCGGTATGTGAGATTGAGCATGTTGTGAAGATCTGACGTTAGTCTTTGCTATTCCTTTTCGGTACCCTCCTGTCAAAGCAGGTGGGAGGCATAGTAAAGAGATACTGTTTGAAGCTGCTTGATACTTTGTTGTCTCCTGTCAACACAGGAGCAAGAGGTGTTAAAGAAGTGCTGGTGTTAGGACATTCCCACGTGAAACGTGCAAAGGTCTGTTATGCACAGGGCACTAAGCAACATGTCAAAATGGCTAGATTTAATCTAATCTTCTGTGGGCAAGAAGGTCTGCGCCTAGTCGACTTGAGATCTTCATTGGACACATTACTACCCCGGAGGCAATTGCAATATAAGCTTATCACAAAACATTATTATCTCACTTTTCAAACAAACCTGCGATTGAGACCTGATATTGCAACATGCAGGGATTGAGTACTGCATGACACCTGACCGCCAATTGCCTAGTCCATGACATACTGTGTCTCGGCATCAAAAACACAAGAGAAGGGGACTGGGAGCTAATGGAGAGAGGTCCAGTACCCGTGCTCCCAAGGTCAGCGTGTCAATCACTGGAGGGTAACTGTTCCTAGAAAAGTAGCTTGCCTATTTGGCCGCTTGAAGTACAGGTTAAAGAAAGCCTAACTCAGTTAAAGGTTACTGGTTGGATATAAAAGGAAAAAGGGGGGAATCCCTCCTTGTTAGAGAAGTGCCCTCACACACCCATAAGAGTGTCATGCTTCATCATTGGGCATTGCTCCTCGTGGGGGTGACATATTGTGTCTCGGCTCCAGAATTATTTGCCATAAGAGTATACCACCACTAATAGCTTGCCTCCTCGGGAGAGTGGTGTTACACACAGAGACTATTGCAAAATATTATTAAAACATCTAATACACTATCCTACCATTATCAAGCTAAATAGAATATACGGCAGTACTCCAGTGAGCTCTAAAAATATACATGATTTTTCTCATTTTGTGTACAGGAAAGGATTTGAAAGAGAATACAAGGTAATATGTTTGGATGTTTGGAGCTCTAGAAAATTTTTCAAATGAATGAATGCATGATTACTACTATTTTATCATTATTGCTGTTATTGTCAGCATTGGTATAAGAAGTACTAGTGGACATAGAAATATTAGCATGAATATTATAAGATCATCCAGTGCACATTCAATGTAAATCACGCATTTCATAAATTCAGTGCTAATAATGAAGAATTGTATTTATCATTGTCTTAATTTAACATGCTCATCTAGCTCAATTTCAGAAATGTAACAAGTGGCTTACTCACATACATTTTAAAGCTATTTATGTAAATAAATACTTATAGAAATGTTGTGAAAAGGTTTTTCTAGTTTCCAGGAACGAGAAATGTGTCTTTGAACCTGACTGTTAATTAGTGGATCTTTTTCGATTCTTGATTCCCAAGTTACAACAGTGCCTTTAGGCAACAGAAATGATTCATTGGGTTTGGCATTAGCCAGGAAGCTTTTGATTCACTAAAATTATATATATATAAAATCTTTTTGCATTTGGATTGTCCTGAGAGAGCGTAATTACTTGGACTCTGACAGAAATAAAACTTCTGGTGAGCTTCGCCGGAGTACGCTCCATCTATCACGGGCCGAGTGGGGCGGAAGAAGCAGCCCGGAAAATGTGTGTGTGCGCGCGCGCGCGTGCGTGCGTGCGTGTGTGTGTGTGTGTGTATATATACATACACACTCCTGCATACAGCCCAGATTAATGAATAAGTCCACTTCGGCCATTGGCTAACTACACGGTGAGCGATGGCATCATGCTCTTTCGCAAAGCGCACATGTGCACACAAAATAGTTCCCTTCAATGCCAAGGACTTCTATAGCAACGTGGACTTACTGAGACAAAAAAAATGTTTTTCGTTTTTTGTTTTTACATTGGTGAGGGTATAGCAAACTTAAGTTTCAAAAACCATGACAAAATGAAAAAAAGAGCACTGGGAAAAAAATAGGCTGGCAGCTAGCGCCAGAACTACCAGCTTTGCCTCTGCTTGTTAATCGGGTAGTTTTTGCCTGGGGGTCTTTGCTACAGTTGCTGGAATCCGCTGGTACGCTAGTCGAGCTAAGAATGCTTGGTCATGCCTACCACCCTGATTTGTTATGGTGGGCTGAGCAGCAGTGGCATTAACAATGTAGAAACTCTGTCGAAATGAATGCAGACATCATGTGGGATGCTTCATGGATTCCTCTGTCATTGCGCTTTCGATTTCCTCGCGCTGTTACCAAACAATTACCGCCATTGTGTTCTCCTTATTGGCAATTACCAGCGAGAAGTTGTCACGCTAGTAATCGTCGCAGCGTGAGCACGGCTCGTGCGCCAAAGAACAAGTGAAAGGACAGATAATGAATAGAGTCGAGCTACATGAAACAGCCCTTTTCAGCGCCCGCCCCGTCTGCAAGTTAAAAACCCCTAATGAACAGACGACATCTTAATGTCCTTGTAAACGGAGGCAAACTATTGATCTTTTGTTGTCCGCGGCGAAGAAAAAAAAATAGCAGGCGGGGAGATATGTTATGGTTCAGACTAGTCATTAGTAGCTGTCCTACAACTAAGCCATATGGTATTCTGAATGCGCCCAAAGAGGTGATCGCCTAACCATCCGGACCCGGCATCTGGCAGCAGGCCAAGGTTATTCTTACAGACGAAGAGGGCCACCACGGAACAGACGTTGAAGACAATGAGCCTTATGATTGCCTATATTTATTACCCACTGTGTATCTATTTATATTTACCGTATGCCTGGGTATGTCTGCATTTGCATGTCGTAATGTGTATTTGTAAACGTTTAAATAGTTTGTAAACCCGGATAAATCTGTAAGCCTTGATTGTTTGTTTATTTGCCGGTGGTTGGTAGTAAAAGGTGTGTTCCTAATGGCTTTCTAGATTTCAATAAATCTATTTCTGCTGTAAGTGAGGGTGGTAGGGGTTGTGTGACTGAGAACTGTCCACTTCCTACAGTGGTCTACTTCCTACAGTGGTCTACTTGAATCACTGAGTTTGAGTTCCGTGTTGTGCCTCGCTGTTCATATTTGTGTGTGCTGTCTGGTCTATCTTGACAAGTTTACAGGCTAGGAGACTCACAGGCTCAGCTTTTATCACCCATCACTCCTTTGGTGTCTCCATGACCCAGTTCAGAAGTGGAAATGGTCCCAGGCACTGCAAAAAGTAGAAATTGCTACAGCCAATTCTGTGATTTGGGCCCATGTAATGCTGATGAATTTAATTCTACATGCAGACAAAATCTGTTTGGAAAAGCAGGTGCCGGTTGTCTGGGTCCGTGTCTATATATATATAGAACGTGCTTTCACCCCTATTCTAAAACACACTTGAGCTTCTATCGTTAAGATCGCGGCAGCGAAGAATGGATATCTGACTATACTCTGTATTATCCGAGGCTGTAACTGGAAGGCTAAAAACCTAATGACAAGGCTATTAGCTGAAAATGTGTCGCTCACAGGGCAGAGCACAATCACTGTCAGTGAAATGGTTGACTTACGTGGCTGTCCTCTTAATTATTGCATAAATGATCTACAGTATGCGAATAACAGTACCAAAGGGAAAACGACTTATTATGCTGTGAGCGGGGGAGGAACCCATGAGAACTATTGTTGGAAAAGAACCAGCACTCACATGTTTGACAGTAAGGCAGGATCTGAAAGATAAATGTTTGAATATGAAGAACAGTTTGGCAAGCTATAAAACGCAAAGAAGAATAGACTGGATTAAAACAACTATTAACATAGAGGGAAGAATACTTGTAAACTGTCTCACTTCCTTTTTAATTTGGTACAAGAAGTGATATTTTAACTACTGCACAGTACCAGACGCTTCCCAAGACGGTCCTGTTGTTTTCAAGAGAGGCATCCCTTCCTGAATCCAGAAGTGCTCAGTTGCCCTCTGGGGTTAGATTTGTGCCTTAAAATAATCACCCCAATAAACTAAATAACATAAATAAGCTACAGTGCTCTCTGGAACCAGGGCTACCATTCTGAACTCAGGCCTAGTCTTCTCAAGTGACATCTTTTTTAATCCAAAGCTGCTCTTCTGGAAACCACACCCACTATTCAGGGGATATATATTCCTTACATAGTTACACCACCACTATTCCTTGAAGCCCCACATTAAATCCTTGGTTTCTGGTTGCTTTTACTTACAAAGAGCTTCTCAGTGCTGTACTAAATGTGGAATCTGTACTGTGGAAATAGCCACACCGATAAACATCTAGTAATTTTGGGGAAATACATATTATTAAGCCATATAATGTAAGCCAGTTCAAAGATATGTTTTCACTTTGTCATGGTTGCGTACTACACAGATATATTTCTAATTACATTTATTGAATCTTGGCAGCAATATAAATAAACATTTTACCTTAGACAGCTAATGGCTGTGGCGTATTGAGATAGAGGTTTTAAAAGCAACATGTTATCACAGTTTAGCACCTTTATGTAATCTTTTTCCAAGCTTAAGTATCCACTTGGTATTAGGGCCAATTGTATTATAAGGTGTAGGGCGAGTGTTAGGGAGAACATGAGGGTTAGTTTTATAGTTAGGCATAGAGAGGTCGTTGTTCAGGTAACAGAGTTAAAGACACAGTTCGATGTGTGGGATCAATGCAGTCCTTCTTTTGTAGACAGTGTTGATGTAATGTTGCAGAAAGTGTTAATGTAGGTTGATGTAGTAGTTAAGGCTCAGTATTTAGTGAATGTGGTGATATACATCCCCAGGATTGCCTTTTTGCAGTTTTTGGCCAGGACCACTCTCAATCTGAAGTGAAACTTGTCAGAATTACGGGCCTGGTTAAGATGCCGGTCGGACCGCATATGGCCAGGTATTTTGCCGAGTCACTACCACCCTTAGACTTACCCCTTTACCTGTTTACTTGTTGACATTTTGGGGACCACCTGCCCCCTTCCCCCAAGGCATCCGCAACGGAAAGTCAACACACATTGGGTTAGGGGTCGGAAACCCCGGCCGTATTTTATTACAACATAACAAAACATTAATTATATATATTTACAAATACGCAGAAAAGTCCAAATCATTACATTGCAATATACAGTATTCCATTGATATGTACAGTATTCCAGTTGGCTATCCTTAACATGTTTCTAATACATAACCATTCCTGTCTTAGCTAAATGTTCAACAATCAATCTTTTTCTGCGTATCCCTTTTTGAGCCTACGGCAAGGTCAATGACTGGTCCAAAGATCATGCTAGGGTCCACCCTCCTACCGGAGTGTCTTGCGCAGGGGGCCCAGTTTGCCAGAGGTTACCTCCCCAGACACCCCCTACGCCCTTAAGTATTATCTCCAAAGGGGCTGAGCTGTCTTTGCCAAGTATCCTGCGCCACTGCGCAAGTGCGGGGGTTGGCCCAAAATGCCTACAGGAAGCGGAACTTTCCCTCCCCCGCACCCTTCCAGCATACCGGCTGTAACTGCCCCCTGGAGTTCCAAGAGAGACAAAATGTTCCCTCCCCCAGGCGTCCTCATTTACCAATGGTGATGCCTACTAAGGACCGAAAAATTATGCCCACCAATCATGACCTTACCGTCACAGGCCAACATAGTTGACCGACTATCTGGCCCCCCCTCCTTCTTTTGTAGACAGTGTTGATGTAATGTTGCAGAAAGTGTTAATGTAGGTTGATGTAGTAGTTAAGGCTCAGTATTTAGTGAATGTGGTGATATACATCCCCAGGATTGCCTTTTTGACGTTTTTGGCCAGGCCCACTCTCAATCGAGGCTTGCACCTCTGAAGTGAAACATGTCAGAATTACGGGCCTGGTTAAGATGCCGGTCGGACCGCATTCCGCGGCCCTGTCAGATGTGGTGGGTCCGCCAAAGGTCTCGTCAGAAGCGGTCGGTGCAACAGTTGGATTACGATGCATCCAGCCTGTACTCTGACCAACCGCTGACTGACTGCCGACTCCGACAGCCTTCCTACGACCACCGAGTTGACGATCGGAAAGGAACAGCAGCCATAGGGCAGTACAGGGAGATCCAATCGTCGTCCAGATTACGATGTGGGTTTCCGACAACCCGACAGTGCCGGTCCGATCGTCTGCCTCGTGTCAGCAGAAACAAAGGAAAAGGGTTGAATACTCAGCCGATTCCCCTTCTTCCTGGCGGACTTCGGCGTGGATCCTTTCCTCCAGGTACACCTTACACCTCAGCAGCTACACCCCAAAGTGGATGGTCCTGTGGGCAGTGAAATCCAGGTAAGTTCTCATGTGGCATGTATCTCCATTGACTGGACTGTGCACATATTGCCACACTCCAGCAATGGGGTACATGGTGCACAAGGCATGTCCCCACATGTATCATGCCTGTGTGTGTACAACTGCACATGTTTCCTGTGCATTTGTATACACTTGCAGCAACATGTCCGGGGAGTGGGGCCCCGCCGACAATTAGACCTCTGCAGTAGCAACGACTGCATCATAATGGCGGACAGGGCTTTCCCAGCCTCTGTGGTTGGAATTGGGCCACGGCGGTCAGATGGGCGGTCAGTCCTGTGTCGTAATCAGCCCCTAAGTTAGGGCTACTCTTCAGAATCAAGTGCTACCATTCTGAAATCAGAACTGCTCCTTTAAAGACATGCTTGATGCCCAACACCAAGCCTATAACTCTAAAGTAAGAATTCCTGTCTGCAGGCAGACATACCCTGTTAAAATAGTATGGCTCTTTGAAACCATAGCTACTTTTCTGAAGATAGACCTACCTATTGGAAGCCAGGCTTGGCCTTCGGAAGCCAGCTCTATTCCTTCTCAGCTTCCTGCGTGACATTAAAGATCATAACTGTTAATCTGATATTCACTACCCTCAAAGGTTAGATATGGCATCCTCTAAATCATGGATACACACATTACTGCTTAAATCCGAACCAAACCATATCTGTTAATTGTAATATGAGTGCACTGACTGGAGTCTTGACCTTATTTGTTGACTTTGTTTTTAAAAACTGAGCAGTGACCACAGACCCCGTGTGCTACCTCAATATAATCTATTCATAAATTACAATTTCAACTAGAGAGAGGAACACATTTGTGACGCACCCATGCTCATATGCGACTAGCCACTAAGCCAACATCAAATAAAACTGAACAAACTGTAGCCATGTGAGAGAAATCAATGGTCATGGAATGGGCAGAGACAATTCCCACCGGTCAGATTCCAGTAGATAATGGTGTGAAATACAAAAGCAACATTCAAAGACTATGATCATGCCCTATTTCATTTAAAAGAAATGAGTTACTTACCTGTAACTGCAGTTATTCAGTATTGGTATCTTTCATAGATTCACATGCTTGAATCATTCCCCGTCGTCGAGATGGGAGTCCCCGGTACATTTATAAAAGGCAATGTCACATTAGACATAGAAGGTAACAGGCCTAAGGCCTTACATTTAATAACATATCCAAGTCCTTATTTGAAAAAAGGACCAAACTTAAGAGAACAACCAATCAGCTGACACCATCCTCTAGAACCTTCTTTGAAGGAGCTCCAGTCCCTCAGATTTTCATAAGCACCGTGCGTATTTAGAGGTACAACTGAGAGTATTAAGTGAGCCCTTCCAAGGGAGGCGGGCGGGTCGCATGTGAATCTATGAAAGATACCAATACTGGATAACTGTAGTTACAGGTAAGTAACTCATTTCTTATCCAGTATTAGGGTATCTTTCATAGATTCACATGCTTGAATCAGAATAAAAAGCAGTAATGAGCACATTTCGTCATATACATAAATCATACATCTACGAATAGTCATAAACTATTTCCTGAGAAAGGAAAATAAAAGCATATATACATTTAAATGAAATATGCATATAAATACAAAATAGCAAATAGATAGTCTTCAATCTTGGCATAATGAGGAAAAAGAACAGAGAAATGTGCATTAGAAAAAGGTTGGTGGGAAGGAAGGCTCACCTTTATTGGAATAGATGACGTAGCACCGCCTGCCCCACCGCAGCATCCTTCATCAATTCGAAATCCAAGCAGTAATGCTTAGTGAATGTATGCAGCATTTTCCAGGTTGCAGCTCTACAAATGTATGCGAGGGGCACGTCAGCACATAACGCCATAGATGTAGATACTGCCCTAGTGGAATGGGCACGAACTTTACAAAGGCGCCACCGGGAACTCGGTCACGCCGCCAATATGACAGTTGTGCCGGTCCCCGGGACGCTTCTCGTTGGGTGGCGGGGCCAGCGTGGCGATGACGTGGCCGGCGGATTTCCCTCCGGTACCCCGGAGATCCAAGCCCAAACGTGGGAGCAGGGGGGCTGTTCCAGCAGATTTGCCGAGCCCAGCAATTCCAGGACCTTCAGTCCCAGCTGGAGGGGTCACAGCCAGAGGAGGGGAATGGAGCAATGCCATTGGGAGTGATGCCACCGGGGGGCACAGGTGGCCCAAGTCAGCCTAGCACACCGGGGGGTTCGGGTTTAGAGGGGGGTACGTCCAAGCCAGTGGTACCCCCCTGCGGTACCCCGAGTACGGTACATGTCAACCAGATTTAGTAGCCAATCTAGCGGCAGTGCTCCCATGGCTAGCCAAGGCGGGGACAGTGATTCCTTCTGCGGGCAGTGGGTCCCTGTTAGCCGAAGGGGACGCAGTGGAGAGGGCCAAGACTTTGGTAGCGCAAGTAGAAAGGGCTAAGCAGGTGGTGCCACAAACGGTTGAGACGGGCACACCAGCAGTTGTAGGGCCTGCCAGCGGGACAGGGCAAAAGAGCGCAGGGAGCGACAAGAGTGGCCCAGAGCTCCCCAAAACGGTTACAGCTGCAGGAACTGAACACGCAAAGACGCAAGCAGGCACGTCTGCAGGTACGGTCCAAGTGTTACCAAGTTTAGGTTTGGGGGAGATGCTCACATCCAGAGATCCAGAGAGCGTCTGGGGAGGCACATAGCACAGGATGTGAAAGAGCAAATCTGGAAAGGGGAATATGTGAACATGTTTTCTTTGTTAATTGACAAGGAAGAGAATGAGGAGGCAAAAAAGTTAAGGGAATGGGCTCACCCAAGGGATTGGGGCAATTGGCCCACAAGGAAAAAGATTGATGAGACCGTGATTAACTGGATAAAGGCATTTTCTAACTTCCATGCGATAATGATAGAGAAGTTCCCAGGGCTGGGCGCGGAATTGGTGTGCTATCAGAATAGGATCACATGTGCACATGATGAGTATGGGGGAATATGTTGGAAAGAATATGACAAGGAATTTAGAAGGGCGAAGGCCTCTGACCCGGCACTAACATGGGCTCAAAAGGATGTAATTATGTGGTTAAGGCACATGAAAAGCTCAAACCAGGACGTGCCAAGAGGGCAGTCCTTTCGGTCAGGCACACCCCATAGCGGGGGAGGGGGTGGCAAGAAGGGAGCATGTTGGGATTTCAACAAACGGACATGCACTAGGCCCAATAGTTTCTGTAAATTCAGGTATGCCTGCTCTTTCTGTGGCTTATCCTCCCAACCAGAATCCAAATGCCTCAAGAAATCAAAGGACAAGGGAGGTAAAAAAACAGGAATGAGGGTTTATTACTTAGTAAGGCACACTCACCCATAAACACAATGGCTTTGATTCGATGGCTAAATAAATACTGCTGCCCAAACACAGCCCAGATGTTGTTAGAAGGATTCAGAGATGTTTCAGGATTCCTGCTCCAAGCTATTCTGGGGTCTCCTACTGCCGCAATCAGTAGTCAGTAAGGGAGAACATGTCGGTGGCAATAGATAAAGTGTTGAAGGAACTGCGTTTGGGGAGGCTGGCTGGTCCTTTTGGCTCAATCCCTGTTGATGATTTTGTCTGCTCACCACTGGGTGTGGTGCCCAAAAAGGACCCGGGGGAGTTCCGCTTGATCCATAACCTATCTGCTCCCAGGGGTCAGTCACTGAATGATGCTATTGATGGGGCCCTGTGCACCGTGAGATACGCATCATTGGATCAGGCGATTGCAATGCTGCAGTCGCTTCGCCCAGGCACTTTGCTAGCAAAATCTGACGTAGAATCTGCCTTCCGTTCACTACCAGTACATCCACAAGAATTCCATCTTTTGGGGTTCCAGCTAGAGGGGAAGCTCGACATGGACAAGTGCATGCCAATGGGGTGCTCGGTCTCTTGCTCATATTTTGAGAAATTCAGCTCTTTTCTGGAGGGGGTTTTCAGGCAGGTGACTGGGCACCACTGGGTATTACACTACTTAGATGATTTCTTGTTGTTGGGGGCGCCACAGTCACAGGAGTGGGGCAGGGCGTTAGAAGCATTTTGCGCACTCGTGAGTGATTTTGGGGTCCCCCTGGCACAAGGAAAGACAGTTGGGCCGACCACACAAATTGAGTTCCTGGGCATTGAATTGGATTCTGTTGAGGATGTGTCACGCTTGCCATTGAGTAAGGCAGAAGGTTTCACGCTAGCATTGGCAGAATTTTGCGCAAAGAAAAGGTCACTTTGCATAAACTATAGAAGGCAGTAGGAATGCTGAACTTTGCATTAAGAATCATCCCTATGGCCCGCCCCTTTTCACGTTCCATCGCACAGGCAATGTCAGGGCTGAAAGAAAAGCATCAACACACTCGGTTGTCCAGCGAAGTTAAGCCGGATATGCGGATTTGGATGGCATTCCTGCGTGATTTCAATGGCGCATTAGTATGGCCCAGCCCGGCCAGGTCCAGTCCTGAACTTGGTCTCATGACAGACGCTGCAGGGAGTGAGGGTTTTGGAGCCATTCTGGGTTCTCAATGGGCGGCGCAACATTGGCCCGCTTGGTGGGTTGACACTGGTGTAACAAATAACATTTCATTTCTGGAACTATTCCCCATTTTGGTGGCCTTGACCATTTGGCCACACCAGTTTCGCAATCAGTCTGTTGTTTTCTGGTCGGACAATACGGCGGTGGTGGAATGCATCAATCAGCAGTCTGCCAAGTGTAAAATGATGCTTCGCTTGCTTAAAGAGATTGTGCTGCAATGTATGAGATTAAATGTGATGTTTAGGGCTAGGCATGTCCCGGGAATACTCAATCACGCGGCTGACGCATTGTCTCGTTTCAAGATGCAGGTTTTCAGGTCCCACCACCCGGAAGCAGCGGACTGTCCAACACCTTTTCCGGAGCATCTGTGGCAGCTTGGTGCCCCAACCTACCAGACCTCGTGGCAGCTAGCCTAGCACCCAGGACTAGGCGGGCCTATGAGGGGGGCCTTTACCACATAGTGCGCATTCCTAGGGGAAGGCTGGGAAGGGGTATGGCACGAGCCAGCGTCAGTCATATCATTCATAGGGGAATTGAGGGACAGAGGGCGTTCTGTGGCATGCGCAAAGCGCCACATGGCAGCAATAGCCTTTTTTGCGAAGATACTGGGGCATAGGGATCCCACAGGCTTATTCTTGGTTCAAAGGGCTCTGAAGGGGTGGCAACGCTTGCAAGGTGCCCAGCCAGACATTAGACACCCGATTAGCATTGAAGTGCTCTCAGCTCTCATGGAGGCATTGGGGAAAGTATGTAGATCCACAGGTGAGGTTCAACTGTTCAGGTCTGCTTTTTCCCTCGCCATCTTTGGCGCTTTCAGGGTAGGGGAATTGGTGGCGCGTAATAAACACGATTGGCAGGGTGGGATGCAATTTGCCCATGTTCACCTACAGGAAGGTTCAGTGTCCTTATCAATCCCCAGATCAAAAATGGATCAGAATGGGAGGGGAGATCGCGTTATCTTGCACAAAGCTCTAGGGAGCTCAGACTGTCCGGTGGGCAACCTGAAGACTTATATGGCCTGCAGGCCACAGGGCGCAGGGGGGCCATTATTGATCCACCAGGATGGGACTCCTCTCACAAGGTTTCAGTTTGGGAGGATTTTGACATTGGCGGTAGAGGCGGCAGGCCTGGATGCATCCAAATTTGGTACCCATTCTTTCAGGATTGGGGCAGCCACTGAAGCCACGGCTCGGGGACTGATGGGACATGATGTTCAAAGAATAGGGCGTTGGTCTTCGGACTGCTACAAGCGATATGTGCGGCTACATTTACTCTAAGTATCATTGCTAATGTTTGGTCTTGTTTCACTTATCTGCAGTTTCCACGTCCTGTGCCGCAGGAGGGGAGCTAGCCGTCGTCCGCCGGTCAACAGAGCCTCGCCCACTCCAGGTACCCGCCTGGGGGCCAGGCCACAGAGAAGTCTGGATCGTAGGCCATTCATATGTGAGCAGGTTGAAGCAGCATTTTTTCACAGGAAATTTCGCGGACAGGGCCCGCCAGGCGGGTTTTAAGGTGTCATTGCACGGTCAAGGGGGGGATTGCGATTGAGTCAGTTTTGTAATGTCGTTGGTGCGTTGTTGCTTAGGTCCCCAGCAACACCCGCTGTGGTAATAATACATCTGGGAGGCAATGACTTGGTACACATGGGTAGGAAAGGAGTGGTGGAGGCACTAATCACAGAAGTGGGATTGTTGGCCAAGCAGTGCCCACAGGCAGTATTAGTATGGTCTCACATGATCCCGAGGTTCCAATGGCGGGGGGGAGAGTCTGTGTGGGCTTTGAATCACTCCGTAAAGAGGATTAATAACAGGATTGATAAGCTTTTCCGGTCTCCCAAACTGTAGACGATCGCACATGGTTGCATCCGGGGGGAGCGGTTTTTTCTACAGGACGGGGTTCACCTTTCTAAACTGGGCAATGATATTTTCCTGGAGAACGTGCTAGCCTGGATGTTAGGGGCAACAAACAGGGCATGACCTTCGTGTCAGCAGCGGATGGGGGGCCAGATAGTCCGTCAACTATACTGGCCTGTGGCGGTAAGGTCATGATTGCTAGGTCAATTTTTACATCTCTTAGTAGGCATCCCATTATTTAATGGGGACGCCTGGAGGGGGACAGTGGTCTCTCATCACACTCCAGGGGGCGCTTCCGGCCGGTAGGCTGAAGGGTGCGGGGGTATGAAGTTCTGCTTCCAGCAGGCCCCTTGGGCCAACCCCTGCGCAGGCGCATGGGCGCCAAGGTGGCATAACATCAGTCCCTGGGAGGTAGGATTGGAGGGCGTAGGGGGTGCCCGCAGAAAGGAATCTGATGCGCAAACGGGCCTCGTGTGCAAGGTCACTCCGTTAAAGGGGGACCTGGCAAGTAGTTGGGAACAGTCATGACCTTGCACGTAGGCTCATCCGGGATACGCAGAAAACAAATTGTATATATTCCAGTTTTCGGTTAGGTATGGCTATGTATTAGACTCATGTTAAGGTTAGCCATAAAAGATGTGTAAATATGTGTATTTGAAATAGTATTGAATATGTTTGGGTTTTCTGCGTATTAAAATTGTGTCAAGAATTTTAATTATGATTTATTAATTTTAATAAACTACAGCCGGGGTTATCCGACCCCTAATCCAAGTTCTGTGTTTGGATGATTTATTATCGGTGCCTCGGGGGAAAGGGGCGGGGGGGTTGGAAGCAACCATCCCGGGATCCCTGTCTGGAGGGGAGTTTGGGGTCAACAAATCAACCAATGGGAGGGGACTCGGCAATATCGGGCCATATACAAAGGCGCCACCGGGAACTCGGTCACGCTGCCAATATGGTGGTTGTGACGGTCCCTGGGACGCTTCTCCTCGGGGGCGGACCCAGCGCGGCGATGACGCGGCTGGCGCCCCCCCCTGCGCACATCGATAGGACAATCAGCAATCAGCCATGCCCCGGAAGCGGAACAAGCGCTTCCGGGGCATCGTAAGCAAAATAGGTCCCCGATCTTGCCAGGACCTGTTTGATCCAGAATTTGGGGGAAAGGCTCCTTTAAAAGGAGCGCGGAGCGGCGGCACAGTCTTTTCCTCACCGCTCCGCTTCTGAAGCCAGCTGCTCGCCGACCCCATGCGCCGGAGGCTTAGGAAGCCTCTGTTCCTTTTTCCTCACCCACCATCTCCTGAGGCAACGAGGTTTAGGAAGTATTTATGTCAAGGCGTTTGTTTAACGGTTTTCTTTCCAGGTTGAATTTTGTAATCTTTTTCAGGTACTGTAGGTTGTGCCAAATTATGTCATATCGGTATGTTTATTTTACAGGTCGACGTCATTTATGCTTGTCGTATTTTATGTCTGAGTATCCTTGGTCTGCGGTAAGGTCATGATTGCTAGGTCAATTTTTACATCTCTTAGTAGGCATCCCATTATTTAAAAGGGACGCCTGGGGGGGGACAGTGGTGTCTCATCACACTCCAGGGGGCGCTTACGGCCGGTAGGCTGAAGGGTGCGGGAGGTAGGAAGTTACGCTTCCGGCAGGCCCCTTGGGCCAACCCCTGCACAGGCGCATGGGCACCAAGGTGGCATAACATCAGTTCCTGGGAGGTAGGATTGGAGGGCGTAGGGGGTGCCCGCGGAAAGGAATCTGATGGGCAAATGGGCCTCCTGCGCAAGGTCACTCCGTTAAAGGGGGATCTGGCAAGTAGTTGGGAACAGTCATGACCTTGCACGTAGGCTCATCCGGGATACGCAGAAAACAAATTGTACATATTCCAGTTTTAGGTTAGGTATGGCTATGTATTAGACTCATGTTAAGGTTAGCCATAAAAGATGTGTAAATATGTGTATTTGAAATGGTATTGAATATGTTTGGGTTTTCTGCGTATTAAAATTGTGTCAAGAATTTTAATTATGATTTATTAATTTTAATAAACTACAGCCGGGGTTATCCGACCCCTAATCCAAGTTCTGTGTTTGGATGATTTATTATCGGTGCCTCGGGGGAAAGGGGCGGGGGGTTGGAAGCAACCATCCCGGGATCCCTGTCTGGAGGGGAGTTTGGGGTCAACAAATCAACCAATGGGAGGGGACTCGGCAATACCTGGCCATATTGATTGTAAAGGTTGACCAGCTTGTTGGTGACAGAAGAGAATAGTACTAGAGATCCATCTAGATATGCTCTGCTTCGTTAAGGGAAAACCTTTCCTGGGTAAGCTGTAAGCCACAAAGAGCTGGTTAGACTTGCGGAAGGATTTTGTTTTGTCTAGATAAAATTTAAGGCAGCGTTTCAAGTCCAACGAATGCAGAGCTCGTTCAGCTGCCGTTTGAGGATTTGGAAAGAAAGATTTTAAGACAATCGGTTCATTAAGGTGAAAGTCCAATGGGACTTTAGGTATAAATTTCGGGTTGGTAAGTAGGATCACCCAGTCATTCTTGAGTTGAAGAAATGGTTCTGGTATTGTGAAAGCCTGAAGTTCACTAACTCTTCTTGCGGATGCCAGGGCTAGTAAAAGAGCAGTTTTCCATGAGAGGAATTTTAAGTCAGCTCTATGTATCGGCTCAAATGTGTGTTTCATAAGTTGAGTAAGTACCATGTTGAGTTGCCATGTTGGAGGTGGAGACTTTACAGGAGGAAAAGTTCTGAATAGACCTTTGAGAAACTGTTTTATCAGTCTATTTGACGACAAAGAAGAACCTTTGGAAGATCTTCGAAAACGGGAGATTGCAGCCAAGTGAACTTTGATCGAAGTAGGAGCCAGACCTGAATTCGCCAGATGGAGAAGATATGGCAAGATTTCCTTCGGAGAGGATTTGAGGGGATGCACTTTAGCAGACCCACACCAGATGCAGAATCTTTTCCATTTAAAATAATAAGTTCTGTTGGTACTGTCTGCTCTCGCACGAGACAAAATCTCCCTGCAATCTTGAGGAATGTTCAGGTCTTGAAATTCCTGGAACTCAGGAGCCAAGCCGATAATCTCAGAGAACCTGGATCCGGGTGCTGAACTTGTCCCTGGTTCATCGTGAGAAGAGAGGGAAACGGCTTCAAAGGAATCGGAGGCTGTAAGGACAGGAGATGAAGTTCCGTGAACCAATGTTGGCGAGGCCACGCTGGAGCTATTAGAATTAGTTTGCAAGGTTCTGCTTTCATCTTTTTTAGAACCCTGGGAAGAAGAGGAATCGGTGGAAAAGCGTAGGCAAATACGCCGGACCATGCTATTGAAAACGCATTCTCCAGAGATCCCTGTTGGGGATGCCAGCTTGTGAAGTGTTGGCATTTGGCGTTGTCCTTTGTGGCAAACAGGTCCATCGTTGGTTCGCCCCAGTGAGAAGATGATTCTGTTGCGAGTATCTTGGTTCAATTCCCACTCGTGGCAGGTTGTCTGTAATCTGCTTAATGAATCTGCTATTATATTTTCCTTCCCTGAAACGTATTCCGCTCGCAACAAGATTCCGTGTTGAATTGCCCAGTTCCAAAATCGTTGAGATTCTTGGGAGAGGGAGAGAGATCGAGTTCCTCCTTGTTTGTTGAGATAGTGCATTGTCGTAGTATTGTATGTCCTGATAAGCACTAAAGAATCTTGTATCCTGGGAAGGAAAGCCTGAAGGGCTAGAAAAACTGCTCTCAGTTCCAAGAGATTTATGTGTAGATTCCGCTGAGACGGTGGCCACTTCCCACTTATCTGAAGTTCCTGAAGGAAAGCCCCCCAACTTACCAGAGAAGCATTTGTTGTTATCACCAGAGGAGAGGCTTGTGGAAGGAAAGGGAAGCCCTGAGATAGATGGTGAGGATGAATCCACCAATTTAGCGAGGCGACCATTTGTGGAGTCACTTGGATTTTGTCGTCGAAGGATCCGTTCACCTGAACCCACTGAGCGGTCAAAGCTTCCTGAAGAGGACGCATGTGTAGACGGCAATAGGGAATTAGAAGAATACAAGAGGACATCATTCCCAGAAGGGATTTGTATAGGCGTACTGAAAGAGACTTTCTTCTTTGTATGCGGCCTGCTAACATCAGAAGTTTTTGTTGTCTTTCTTCCGTTGGATAGGCCCTTTTTAGAACCGTATCTAGGACAGCTCCCAGGAACGTTAGACGTCGAGAAGGCTGTGGGAGTGACTTGTCTGGATTTAGTGTGAGACCCAATTTGTTGAAAAGCTGTATGCAGGATTTGGAAGACTTCTACGCGGCGCTGAGAGAGGGTGCTTTGACGAGCCAGTCGTCGAGATAAGGGAAAACCTGGTGATGATGTTGTCTGAGATATGCAGCTACTGGAGTAAGGCATTTTGTAGAAATGCGTGGGGCCGACTTTAGTCCGAAAGGTAAAACTAGGAATTGATAATGCCTGCCGGCTACAGTGAACCTTAGAAACTTCCTGTGTTTCTTGTGGATAGGTATATGGAAATAGGCATCTTGGAGGTCCAAGGATACCATGTAGTCGTTTCCATTGAGAAGCTGCAAGACTTCTTGAATGGCGACCATGCGGAATGATTGTTTCTTGAGGAACTGGTTTAGATTTCGTAAATCTAAAATTGGCCTCCACTTATTTTTCTTCTTGCGCACTAAAAGAAACGGGAATAGAATCCTTTCCCTTTTGATGAAAAGGAACACCCTCTATTGCTCCTTTTTGGATCATGGATATTATTTCCAACTGTAATAGGCGCAAGTGTTTTGAGCCAGAGGTTGAGGAGGAGTTGGCGGGGGTGGCTGTATAAATTCTAGGGAATGGCCGAAATGTACTAATTGAAGGACCCAGCGATCCGTTGTAATTTGCTTCCAATTTTTAAGGTAATGGGATATTTTTCCCCCTACTTTGGAGGGAGGTGAAGAAATTGTAACCAGCAGAAGAGAGAGGTCATTGACGTCTGGCAGAATCTTTTTGTCATCCAGCTTTTCCTCGAAAGGAAGATTTATTGTAGGCAGTCGCTGGTTGTTGTCTCTGGGCAAACTGCGTCCTGTATTGCTGGCTAGAGGAGGTATAGGAAGGATACCTATACTGCTGGTAACCTCCTCTGTAGGAAGATTGACTTTTACCCTGTGCACCAGGAAAAGGGGTTCTTTTGTACTGGAGGGTACTCAAGGCTTTGGCCGTATCAGTATCTTTTTTGATTCCCTGAAGGGCTTCATCGATATGTTTCCCAAAAAGCTCTTGACCATCATAAGGCATATCAAGCATCTTGGTCTGGACTTCAGGCCTGAATGTTGTAGCCTTTAGCCATCCTTGGGGTCTTAGGACCGCAGCTCCAGCTAGCTGACGGAAACCAGTGGACGCGATGTCCATCGCGCAGTCAATAATTTCTGAAGCGGAGCGTTCGCCCTCCAGTAACACTTTCCTTGCCTCCTCCTTGATGTCTTGTGAGAGATCGTTGAGGTAAGGAGCAATGTCTGACCACATCTGCCTGTTGTAGCGTCCCATTAACGCTAAAGAATTGGACGCCCTGACCGTCAACGCGGACATAGTGGAAAAACGTTTTTCTATGTTGTCTAGCCTTCTACCCTCCTTATCTGGGGGTGCTGACAGTGGAGCCGATGGGTTCTTTGACCTGCGTTGTGCCGCCTGAGCAATCACGGAATCAGGTCTGGGGTGACCTATAAGACAGGCAGGAGCATCGTCAGGGGCTTTGTATTTTTTGTTGAGTCTTGGTAAGACTGGAGGAACTGTAGCAGGGTTTCTCATTATTTTAATGCCCTGATCCCAAATATAGTCTATAATGGGAATAGACCTGACAGATTTCTTAAAAGGTTCTTTGAAATCGTAAAGGAAACAGTCTTGTTGGTGAGATGGCATTGGAAGCTCAAAACGTCTGGCTGCTCTTTCTAAAAGATTATGGAATCCTCCAATATCCTCTGGAGGAGAATCTACTTGAGGCCGAGATAGTGACGCTGGTGGAGGGATAATGTAAACGTCTCATTCGTCGGGACACAATTGTGTATCTTGAATTTCCCCTTCTTCTTCTTGCTCTTCCTCCTCTTCGTCTGTAGATGGAAGCAGCTGCACAGGCGCTTGAGCTAAAGGAAGGGATGGAGGTTGAACTTGCACCACAGGAGGTGGAGAAAGCGCTGGTGCAGGAGACGGTGCGGACATAGGGAACCTCTTTTTGTAGTCCGACAGCATGAATTGTAGGTCTGTTATCAGAGCTGAGGGAAGACAAACCATTTCTGGCTGTAGTTGCTGATGACGTCTTTGGTCAGGATAGTACAAACGTTCGTCAAAACATTGATCATCATCATCAGAGTCCTCTTGGTATTTGACGTTCAATTCAGAGGGACTTCTTGTAGCCCCAAACCAGCTATCGTCGTCAAAGTCCTCATCCTCATCTAAAAGATGAGTTGGCAATAAAGCTTGAACCCTACTAGGTGATGCTAAAGAGGGTGTCAGTTTCTCTTTCAAAGATTTGTTTGGGGAAACAATTTTCCTGCTTTTAATTTTGGTGTCGTCGACGAGGTCGTCGTCGGTACACATACCATCGTCGAAGAACCGTCAACGGGCATAGATATGGATGTCTCCGACGATACTGGTGTAGATGACAGAACTGCCATCGACGATGCAATTCTCGTCGTCGAGACAGTCGACGACGGAATAGGGGAAACCATTGATGGGAGGGTCGTCGACGGTAGACTCGTCGTTGACACAGACAACACCGTCGACGAGGCACTCGTCGTCTTCGTCGTCGGGTAGTCGTCGACGCAATCTTCGTCGAAGACTTTTTGGCAATTTTAATCATCGACGACAAAGGGGCTTGACTCGTCGATGAAGATGTCGTCGTCGATGAAATAGACGCCGACGAGACTGACACTGTGGCGACGGTTGTCGTCGACACAGTCACTCCGACAACAGCATGAGGAGTTCTTGTCGTCGTCGGTACCGTCATCGACGAGCTGCCCGTCGACGGGGCTGAGGAAGGCTTCTTGAAAGCATGTTTTACCTTCACTGGAGGAGTAGGAGGGTCCGCAGCTGATTTCTGTGTTGATTTTTTGGCAGAAATCAAACTGTGAAGGGAAGGAGATGCCCTGGAAGGCAGATCTTGGTTCTTAGTAGCCTCTGAAGACTTTTTGTGCGTCTTCTTTAGAGGTTGCTGCGAAGAATTACCTGGAGAGACGTCCCGAGGTCTTTTGTGAGGCGTCTTTGAGGAGGATCTTGGGGAACGTTCACTCTCCTCAGAAGATACAGGGTCCTCCCTGTCTTTAAGCCTCTGCAGCCAAATTAAAAGCCTTCCCTCACGGTCTTTTAATGTCTTTGAAGAAAAGGTACGACATACCTTGCAGTCCTTTGGTTTGTGATCAGGATAAATGCAATAAAGGCAGTCCTTATGAGGGTCATCGATGTGTAGCCTTTTCTTTCTACATGTACCACAGGGCCTAAATAGGCCTTTTTTAAGTGTGTCTGACATGAAAAAATAGGAGAACTTCACTCATACAATGGAATTATAGAAGAAAATACCTTGAATCCAAGAAAATATCTGCAGACAAGGGAAAATGAGAAAAACTGAGCAGAGCTCAGTGGAGACTCCCTTAGCACGACGTGCGGTAGAAAACCTGAGGGACTGGAGCTCCTTCCAAGAAGGTTCTAGAGGGTGGTGTCAGCTGATTGGTTGTTCTCTTAAGTTTGGTCCTTTTTTCAAATAAGGACTTGGATATGTTACTAAATGTAAGGCCTGTTACCTTCTATGTCTAATGTGACATTGCCTTTTATAAATGTACTGGGGACTCCCATCTCGACGACAGGGAATGATTCAAGCATGTGAATCTATGAAAGATACCCTAATACTGGATAAGTAACATTTCACAAAATGAACGCTTTCATTTCGTAATTACCAGCAAGGGTTTAATGTCGCCGTCTTTTAGACAATTAAGGTGTTTATGAATACCTCTGTCTTGTAGGCATCCTTAATGCATTCTTAATGCATGCTTGAATATGGCAAGAACAAAACCATCTTTTGAAACTTCCATTTTGAATGCATGAAAAGGACACCATGCGAGCAGTACCACAACACTGCTGGGTAAGAAAAGTTTGGCTTTCAAATAAAAGTTGAGGGGGGGTGAGGTGGGCAATACAAAAAATGCTCATGATGCACAGACCTGCAGAGATGTACTCTGCTTTGCAAATGTCCTTCTGCAGCTTGGTCAAAGTTATCAATTGGTTAATTGAGGATCAGCAAGCAGTCACAAAACATTTCTAAAAACAGGATCTATAAGTAAATCCATCACAGAGGACACTGCAGATTTTATAGTGACTATTTTGTACTAAATTACCTCGTGTTGGCATTTGTGTTGTAATAGAAGTCTGGTAGCCGAGGTGTTAATTATAGAAGATAAGTTATTAGTCTTAGTTGCAGATAAGCATATTCATGGTATGTTCGTCTCTTAGTCCTTAGGATAGCCCCACCAGGAGCAGCCTCCCTGCTGCTCAGCCCATACTCCAACTGACACTCTCCACCTCACAAGCATCCAAGGATTCCACTGCATCACCACCACTCTAACATTCCACACAACACATTCACATTGGCTGAACAGCAAGGACAAGAGCACCAGGGAAGATGTATAGTAAAGAACACAAGATATAACACATCTTCCCACTTTACAGAACACATAGAAATATACGAATGCAAGATGGAATAACGCATTTACATAAGGGAACATGCATAGAGAAACTACACCCGATGTAACAAGTTGTCAATGCCAGTAATGTACTCCGTTCCATAAGGCTTGTACTCACTAGTTATAAAGCTGTGGATTGCTATAATTTATTCAGCAATGACAGATAAAATTTGGCGGCAAGGACGACTAAATTATGCAGCAAAAAAAACAACTGTGAGGCATTATGAGGCACATTCTCTGTCAGTATTTCACTATTTTGTCATTTTAACTTATCCTAATACTGTCTTGGCAAAAGTTTAGCCTTGTTAGTACCAATTCAACACTTGAAACCAGCAATCAGAAACTTTAACTGGACTAGTTAGCCTTTGTCGTCACAGCCAGCAGGGGGAGGAGTGGTTGGTGCACTTAAGTGCGCATGACGGTTTGGCCGGCCGTCTTGGGCCGGCCAAACAGTCATGCACACTTAGCATGTTCTCCACCGGGCTGCATTGCACAGTCTGGGTGGAGAACATTCACAGGCTCCCAGTCCCTGTCAGAGCACCGAACAACAGCGCTCAGACTAATCATGACGCTGCGGTCATGCTGGTGACTGCAGTGTCATGATTGGCTTAGGGGAGCCTGTGTGCTTCCTGCTTCCGGGAGGAGAGACGGAGAGAAGGCGACTGTGCAGAGGAGGTAAGTGTTATTTTTTTTTTCTTTCATCTCCCCCCTCCGCCCCGACCCCCTCATTTCATATCAGCCGCCACTGAATATGTGCCCACATGGGGCACACAGTGTAAGCCCCATTGTCATAAATGGAATACACTCATTGTGGGACGATCGCTCTGGCAGCGCAATGTTGAACAGCCAGGTCCTTTATGGACATATAAGTGTTGAGTTTGTCCCCCAAACTTAAATAATCATTACATCCCCCCACCCATGTCTGCTTTCACAGAAATTCCACTTCAAGGACCCCTGCTTCAAGATTCAGTCCTCTGACTGTAAAGATGTGCTACTTAAGTATTAATTTATAACTCTGCCTCAGAGGCTACTGTACCGTGGGCTTGCAAGGCACAGAAAGCACTACATAATGTCTGTGTGGCTTACAATTTCACCTGCGCAATGGAAGTGCATCCCTAAACAATTTGATACCATGAACTCAGCAGTAATACCTCCTTTGCATGAAAATTAAAATGAGTGAAAAATTCGATTCAAAAAGAAAAAGGAGTGATTATTTCAATACAACCTGCTGAGTCTCTCTGGCTTACTGGATTGGACGAACTTCAAATCAATGTATTTATATTCAGACTGCCATCCATTTGTTTCGCACTGTTTACACTATTCACTCAAGCACTTTTCTCATGTGCCTTCAGCACTATTAATAAATTATTGAACATATGCCTGCTGTGTTTACACCTGGATAAAATTCAAAGATTGTGAGTCGATGTTGTTGTTTGCATCTCTTTTGATACTTCTTAACTGGGCCATCTACTGCTTTGATTGATTGTAGTCATAAGTAATTCATAACGATGCACTGATAATACCATATATCATAGCTTAACTTAAAAAACATTGTGTGAATGATTACCTGAGGACTAATGCTCAGACATTTCTCCCACTGCAAAAGAAGCATTTGAAAAACACTCCCTAATAGTAAATGGTACACAAAAGAACACATTTCCCTGAAAAATACTCACAGCCCTTGATAGAAAATGGTGTTTTGATCTCCTGACAGATAATGTGCTATGTAAAATATAACTTAGAGGAGTAAAAGAGGAGTTTACAGGCACAAATCACATTACCATATCTCATGCATGAAAAGAGTGAGCAACTGCACAAAAGACGTATTAAGCTTGCTGGAATCACTGATTGATAAAACGTCCATTGTACCGCCCACATAGGAACTTTGCATTTTACACCAGGCGTTCTTTCTCAATATGCTTCCAAGTAATGGGCATTTTTTTAAATCTTGGTATGAGGAAAAGGCATATGAATATGAACTCGCCTAAAGAGCAACTTCATCATCAGAAGAGCGTGAGCATGCCTCTTGGTAAAGAAAATAATTTACTCACAGATATCGACCAGTTACTTTTCCATCTAGCTTGTACTGAGACAATATTTTTCTGTTAGAACAAGTAGGAGGCCAGTTGGCAGGTCTCGGTTTATGGGATGTCAGGGACCTTCAACACAGAGGACCATTACTTGCTGCTCAACCCCTTTACTACCCATATATGAATAAAGAGATGAGAAGTGAAGTAGTTAACACTCTGTAAATAGGATACTCAACAAATCATAAAAGGAGGCATTTTTTGAGGGTGGGTGGCCTTAATTCAAGCACACAAAGTCACCAAAATTCCAGAGGTAGAAAAAGTTGCACAAACCTTCTTTGACTCTGATGCTATCTCCGGGTTCATCCTTGCACCCTTAAATACCTCTTATTTGCACTTGAGGTATTAGCAGGCCCGGCTCCAGGAACTTTTATTTGGGTGGGCCAAGGGTGCATTCGGGTGGGCCACTGCGGGCCCAATTTGTCGCTTATATGTCTAGCCAGGCCTGCTCCAGGGCCCTCCTTTATCTCTCCTTAGTCTTACAAGGTCCAGTAAAATGCACTCTTTTCCAAATCTCTTTCTAAATGTTATCACTCTCAAAAAGTGTTTCCATGTAATGTCCCTTTGATGGGAAGAGGAGGTTTCTAAGGTGGGAGTATCAGGCAAGTGACACTACTCGGGCACCCTCTGTGCGAGCCTTCAGGGAGAATCCCTCTTCATTACTACCTCCACCTCACCCCTGACTCTGCAGCGCACTCCCTTACAGGCTTGATTATCCACTTTTCTACCACCCCTCTCCAGTGCATCTTATCTCGCACTCCCTTACAGGCTTGATTATCCACTTTTCTACCACCCCTCTCCAGTGCAACTTATCTCACAGCTGACCTTGGGCCCCAGCCCCATATCAGCCACCATCCGGTTCCACTTTTATTATTCCCGGTAAAAAACATTAGTAAAATCACCTTCAAACTTGAAACATTGAATATAGCAGTAAATGTAATTAGCATTCACTTTAAAGTATGCTCCACAGTTGTCCTAATCACCCGACTGTTAATTAAATAAACTAAAACAGAAAGGCCATGACAGGGCAGGCTTTAGTGCTGGTGCAAAAGTCTTTTTTGCGGCCCCACCAATGACCTCTTTCTCCGTAGATACCTTTACCTCCACCCACCAACAGTGCCCTTCATCTCTCCGTAGCCCCTCCCCCTCATGACCTCCTCCTCAGACTCCCTCACTACCACCCTCCACCAGTGTCGCTCACCTCTCCGTAGCTGCCCCCCACCCCATGACCTGCTCCTCGGATTCCCTCACTGCCACCCTCCACTAGTGCCCCTCATTTCTCCGTAACCCCCCACCCCATGACCTCCTCCTCGGATTCTCTCACTGCCACCCTCCACTAGTGCCCCACATTCTCAGTAGCTCTCCCCCACCCCATGACCTCCTCCTCGGCTTCCCTCACTGCCACCCTCCACTAGTGCCCCTAATCTCTCCGTAATTCCCCCCCACTCCATGACCTCCTCCTCGGATTCCCTCACTGCCACCCTCCACCAGTGCCCCTCATCACTCCATAGGCTCTCCCCCATGACCTCCTCCTCAGATTCCCTCACTGCCACCCTCCTCCAGTGCCCCTCATCTCTCTGTAGTTCCCACCCCACCCCATGACCTCCTCTTCAGATTCCCTCACTGCCACCCTCCACTAGTGCCCCTCATCTCTCCATAGCTCCACCCCATGCCCTCCTCCTCGGATTCCCTCACTGCCACCCTTCACTAGTGCCCCTCATCTCTCCGTAGCTCTATCCCCACCCCATGACCGCCTCCCCGGATTCCCTCACTGCCACCCTCCACTAGTGACTCTCATCTCCCTGTAGTCCCCTCCCCCCCCACCCCATGACCTCCTCCTCGGCTTCCCTCACTGCCACCCTCCACTAGTGCCCCTCATCTCTCCGTAGTTCCCCCCCACCCCATGACCTCCTCCTCTGATTCCCTCACTGACACACTCCACCAGTGCCCCTCATCGCTCCATAGCCCCTCACCCCATGACCTCCTCCTCGGATTCCCTCACTGCCACCCTCCACTAGTGCCCCTCATCTCTCTGTAGTTCCCCCCCACCCCATGACCTCCTCCTCGGATTCCCTCACTGCCACCCTCCACTAGTGCCCCTCATCGCTCCATAGCCCCTCCCCCCCCATGACCTCCTCCTCGGCTTCCCTCACTGCCACCCTCCACTAGTGCCCCTCATCTCTCCGATGCCCCTCTCTCATATGCATTTCATTTGTTGTATAGCGCTACTCATTTCAGAGTAGGGTGTCACAGTACTTTACATCACGCACACATTGTACAGAGACAATAAATCAGTCTATGGGGAATGTCACATAAGCCAATGAGGATTACAAGGTATAGGAATCACATGTCATCCATACTGGTGGGCAATATATTTTACGAGGGTTTGGTCTGGAGAAGCACAAACTCAGGATTTAAAGAGTACTCCATTTGTTGGGGGCTGGCTTTACTGATAAAAATGTATAACTACACAAACTCTTTTTAGCAACATTAGAATAATGTAAGACTGGAGAAGTTCTAACTATATCACAACACAAAAAGGCGAAGTTTGCATGCAGCTCTTTGATGACAGTTCATAGGTCACTGTCCTATTTTAGGATTGTAACTTCTGAACTGCAAGTAATTTAAGGATCTCTGTGACAAAGGCAGTAACCCACTGAGCTATCCACATAAAATTCAGTTTATCTGCACTTAAAAACTACCAACAGACAAATGATTGCTCTCCAGCAGGACCATAAATCACCAGTTATCTGAACATTTTTTATTGTTGTTGTACATCGGTGGCAGATTCACTGCGAGGGCCAAGGTTCATGTTTGGGTGGGCCAGGCTCATGTGTGGGTGGGCCTGGCCCACCCGGCCCACCCGCTAGAACCGGGCCTGGGTATTAGGTGAGTGTAAACTACCAAAACCAAGAGCAGCGATGGGGGCAGAAAAGATAAGTCAAGAGTAGGAAATGTTAACTCTGACAACCTGTAATTTGACCTCTGTATCTAAATTATGAAGCACATAAAAAAGCGTACTTGCTCCAAGTGACCAAAGTTAACTAACACTTTGATCTGCACTTGTAGCTTTGTAAAGTGGATGCATACTTCATTCAAGGAGAGAGGATGAACTAAACACTGTTTTGTTGATTCCATCAACAGTGCTAAAATTAATGAATAATATTCTCGGATGAATTAACACCACGTATCTCTTACTAAAAGATTCTGCGGCCTAAATTCCTAATATTGTATTCTGCCCTGCTTAGAATACGATTTGACTGGTCATCAACCATGTGTGAAGCGGTATCTCCAGGAATTGCACAAACATGACTAACTCTGCTGTACAATGATCAATAGGTAAACTCCATAATTCAGGAAGATACATATCAAAGCAGGTACAATAAAACTCCTGACAAACCTGGACTTAAAGAATGGGCAGATGCTATTTCACCAGGGTTTTTGTTTCACGTTCTGGTGAAGCTTTGATTGCACGCGTAACATTGCATACAATCTGCATGTATGCACATGTACACTGATAGGTAGTGTCCAGGCTAACTTAAATGGGTCTGAGAGATTTTCATGTGGTTAAGACTGTTTCAGTCGAGGCAAATGAACCTGAACCAGAACAATTTAAAACGTTTGCAATTTCCAAATGTGTTCTCTTCGTAAAAAATAAGCCTTGTGCAGTGTTCAGATCAAAATAATTTTTTGAACTGAACCAAGGAAACTTAGAACCAACAAACACAAATTATGACAAAGAATAATAAGCTGTTTTCCTAGACCCAAATGATTTTCATACCTAAGCATGGCTTCGGGTCAAACTGTAGGGTGCAGATCCGCATCAAGCTATTTACCTGGGGATATGGTGATGTCCTGGATTTTGATTTGGTGCCTGTGAGACGAGACTTGCTCCCCTTCCTGCTGTCAGCAATGATTGGAGTTGAATTTGCATATGAGAATGTTGGCTTGGGGACCGTGACTTGATCCAGGGACAGCTGGAGTCCTTTGTATTCCGTGTCCCTGCATGGTGTCAAGAAAGCAATGAAAGAAAAAGCTGAAATTAGTTCACAGTGCAGAAAAGTAGACAAAGTAGCACACTGATTGGTTCCTGTCCTTTTTCTATGACTGGCTTATGACTATGTAAATAAGTGAGTGAGACCAGCAGTGAAAGAGTGAGTAGTGAGACAACTGGGGGACAAAGAATGGAACAAGGAGGGGAAAGAAACAGTGAAAGTATGAGGGAAATCGACAATGGACATTCAACTACCTTTACTGGCTTGGCTAACTAAACCCATCGAAAGCTTATCCAAAAGAAGTGCAGAAAAAGCGAATGAAATAACATTAACTGGTACAAACTCTTTATCTGAGCTGAGAATGGAGATCAATTCACCACAGTCAACTCCACCTGTAGCAATCCAAGACTACGTGCTCATGGGATGCACGGTTCCCTCAACAGCAGGCCACAAAGCAAGAGCAGGGTGCAGAGACCTGCAGCCACAGATAATCCCATCACTCTGAGTCCTAAGCAGAGGTCCCAAATAACAAAAGTGAGGCTGCAAGGACTGTATAGTTTGAAAATGACCCTCTTGGTTTGGGTACCATGCAGCCTGAATACACCTTGCACACATACTGCCCTGGATTGCCGCTTGGGCTCGATGATGCAGCACCCACTGAGCCGCAAGAGCATGGCCAGACCACTGCAAATTCTAAATTTCCACCTGTGCACAGTGTCATTCCTTCACTGGCAAAACAGTAGTCTGGGGAAGGGTCCAGAATCGCAATGCGGAATTACTTCCTACCAGGTTGAGGCCAGACATAAGAAACATAGAATTGGCAGGACATATAGGTATGCCAGTGTCACTGAACGTAGAGCTCCATGCATCTTTATCAAATAAACACCGCCATCTCAGTCTGGCTATCTATCAGACTCCAGCAGGCCCCACCCAGTGACCACAAGAGGAGAGATTATTGACATGCCATGCCCAGTCAACAGCAATACCTCTGTTCAAGCCCAACAGCTGCACCAGCCACTCACTGACATGGCAAGAGGCAAAAACAGTGTTGCAGTCCTTAACATCTTCCATAAACTGAGTACCACCAAGACAAAAATTGAGCCTGCACAGACTGCATATGTATTGCAGTGGTATTCTTGGCTTGGGCTTTGTGCAGCCCGAGTACTCCACAGTTGCCATCTTGGGCTGCCCTACCGACTGATCTCCTACAGATCCCACTCCTATGAACAACAAGACAAGAGCTGCTTGATATCACTGCCTGGCCTCTAGTAATGCCTGTATTTATCTTTAGGACGCACAACCTAGAGGCACAGTGTGCAAACAGGACAAAGCATGTTGGTATTGGGCTATTAGGTTGGTTTTGTCCTGCCTCTGGACACAAACCACGTGTCCACGCCCCTTCCCCAATCCCATCACTTTTACTCTGTATTGCCACTAATCCTGAGATTTACCCACTAGCCATATGTGTTGTCACTAACATGTGAATCACTCATTGGCCTTCTGGATTATCAACTATCCCAATGAATTACTAACTGGCATTCTGAGTCTCATACTTGCACAGGTGGTACACTGGCCCTTGTGTATCCAACTAGCCCCTTAATCACCCACTGGTCTACCTAATTACATCAGCTGTACTCCTTAGTCACCTACTTGTACCATGAACTGAGCTACTTTTGCAAGAACCACCAAATAGCTGATAGGTAGTCATATGACCAAGAAGTCACCTGCTGGCCCCCTGAGCCACCATCTGTCCCCCTCACTTAGTCCACCATTGCCCCAAGTCCCTCACTGGATCCTGAGTCACCCAAATGCCCCTGAGTTGACTGCTGGCTCTTCATTCTCCCACAAACCCATGAGTTGCTTGCTGAGCCCCAGAGTAGCACACTAACCACTCAACACTCTTCCTCCATTTACCACCCCATTCTCATCCTATGGCAATAGTTCCATAGTCCAATTCCTCATCCTTCTCTCTTCCCCTGGGTAAACACATGGATCACCCATTCTTAGCCACGTCCAAACCCCTGTCACTTTACCACCAAACACCCCTTCTACATCCTGAAACATCACCCACTCCCCTCCTGTCTGGTGAACGTCAGACCCATACACAACACATCCTACATTACTGCCCAGTTAGAATTGTCAAAACTCCAACTACAATTTACGGCTACAACATAAACATAAACCCAAACTTCAGATGGACTAACAGGTTACAATAACTCCCAGATATCACTCATGCAGTTCTAGACTAAACAAACCTGATTACTCTTAAAACAGCATCTCATACATCTACACCCTCCCACAGTGATTGTCGCATTTAGCCCCATGTTGAATGATGGTCATGCAGTTCCCTCTCCATTACACTCTAACCACATTCCTAACACTTTCCCCTAATTCCTACTTGCCTTTACCACCTACTCCACACACACCTGTCCTCATTACCTTCCCCCAAACATCTCCAGTAGAGCACTTTCATATCTTTAAAACCTTCAGCATATCTTGTACCTCTTTTTACATTTCCCACTTATATCATCAAACTCCATGCCCTCTATTCACACTGCTTCAAAACAACATTACAAAAATATTACAAAAATACACTTCAGTCCTGCACTTCCTCCAAATCACCCAATCACTCTTCTGCCCTCTCCTCCAAAATAATGCAACATTCTACTACTCACACACCCTTAACAGTCTACTAGACCACTTTCAGTAAGGAATCGCTCAGCAACACTTTACCAAATCTGCCCTCAGGTTCTCGGGTTTCACTTTTTAGACATCTCCATGCCCTCCAATGCAGTTGAATCCCCTATCCGTCTTGCCACCTTTGCTTCCTCTGGTATTTTTACCTCATAGCCATTTGCCACTAGATTTCCCTCAAGCAACTCATGCATAACTCTGAAGAAGCAAAACATCACCTACTTTCCTTCCCAAATGGCACCTGCACCGCTCCTACCCTTTGTTCCCACCTCCTCATCCCCACCCCCTCAGGTCTATTCTAATTCTCACTCCCTCAGTCAGGAACCTAGGAGCCGATTTTGAACACCTGCCTTCATCACTACCACCACATCGTCCTGAACACTTTAAACTCTTTAACATCCGTGGGATATAGCTGCACCTTCAATTCCACTCACCCAAAACCCTAATCAGTGTACTCATCTTTGACAAGCTCAACTAGTGCAACTGCCGCCTCGGAAACGCCCTGCAGTATTTCTTCTTCACCCCATGGATAAAGCCATCCGCTTTACCAAAATCTGCCATGTTCCCCCCATTTAAACATACCTCTATAAAGTAAGATGTTAACCTACACAGAACAAAGCAAATATCAAACATCCCTTCCTTGCAAACAAGTTATTTCATCAGCCCACCTTGCCAGCATCATAACTTCTTTAACCTTTTTATTGTGCTCTGCAACCCAGCACAGCCTAACACCATGGAATCCCTTTAAATACCCTCCTGCTTCTGTGCATTTATCCATCCTCACATGGAATGCCCTAATCCTGGACGTGGGAGCAATGACACCCCTTCAGGTGTTAAAGAAAGAGTGTGGTATGAACCGCTTTGACAAGGAACTTCAATCCACGAAACTGCTGATCTGAACAGGCTATCACCATTAACATCATCCCCCAAATCAGAGACACAAATTGCTAAACATGTTTCCTGGTACATTTTAGACTGTCGGGGCAGGAGTACAATTTGGATACAGGGCTTAATCACCTTCCAGCAAAGACCACTAGAACGAATCCAGCTTTGCACTATCAACATTAGTCTGAAAACTCCAGCCACAGGACTTTTTCTAGAATGATTCTATCTACAAGATGTGATAGCTCAGTGAATTAAACACTTGGTAATGTCATCTGCTGTGACCTGTAAGTCATGAGTTCAAATTCTTGCAATGTATCTCGGCCCACCATTCTCCAATGTGAGATAACTGAGTATGCTTAAACAGGATAATAGTAACATCTGCCATTTACAGTTCCTAGCTATGGCAAATCTGTGGTATGAAACAATATTTAAAAAGAAGTTATGCTTATTTTTAATATGCCTAATGAACAAATACTTTAATATTAGCCATGCAATACAGTTCAAAGGATGCTATGCTAAAACAACTAATAGAATGAAATGCATGCATCCAATGCGCTTCTCCAGACATCAGAAGCACCCACAACTCTCAAGCGAGATACACTGCCACCCGACGAACAGGATGTTTTAGCATCATGGAGCATCAAGAAGTCAATATAACTCTTGAAAACAGAAGACAGTAAGTAGCATCCGAAATGCTGTCCTTTAACAGGTTGAAATCATTTCCATTAACAAGAATCCTTCAATGGACCAAGAAGCATAAACCATAGAATAAGTTGTGCAGCGGAAGGTCACACCTATGGCATGGACCGAGCATTGCATAATGGCATTAGGCATACACCGGTCGGCCTACAAACGGAAATATCAGCATTAAACTAAATTTCTACATTATGTGACCAAAGGGAAAAACTGATCATTTTGCTAAAAACACAGCATGTGATGGTATTATATTGTCACCAGATCCATCAATTAGACATAATTTCCACTCACTACAACAAAAGAGGCTTTTTCCTCTTCCCCCAAGCATGAAATAACCCGTTCTAATTGAACCACTCTTTATTAAATCCTACTGTGTTTTCAGCGACGTCATTGGGGCTGCTAGGGCTACCAACTGCAACCCAATATATATTGCTGCTTGCAATCCACGTCAATTACTTTGTCGATCATGTCAAATAACAGACTAGGTATCTTCTTAAGGTATGAATACATGTACCCTTTTTGTGCCTGCTTTCAGTCACAGTCAATGTTGAAACCTTGTGTTTCCAACATATTTGTTTAAAACAAGGTTGATGAACCATCAACGGGGTTCAAAGGCAAGCGATTAATGTGAGTACCTGCAGCCCCACAGATTGTGGAAATTTACAAGATTCAAGGGAGGCCCTACTCAGCCAAAGGTAGTATACAACTGTGACTAGTATACAATTAGTTACACCAATGTCACAGGAAATCTCTTAGGCCCATCAGCAAACTTTGCAGGGGAGTTCCATTATTTTGTATTACACCAGTGATTAACGGTCAAGTGATGTGATTTCCTGCTGTATTACCAGTGATAATAATTGCTATCTGATATCGTGTTTGCAACGCCTTGAATTTGGAAAATGGCGCTTTTGGTTATTTTTACCCCAGCGCTTTTGGTCCTAAGCTGCTCAATGGGTTCACCCACATCTCAATGGATAAAGCCATCGGAGTCTCACCGTAGAACTCCTGCTTCATAGTTACATGTCTCTCTAGTATTAGGTGTATTAATGAGGGTGATTGATATACACCCCGCTCCTGATGTGAAGTAAAACAACTTTCGTTTTTCCCAAAACACCACAACAGTGGGAATAAACTGCCCCTGCTTCTCAGTGCACATGGCCCGCTCGGTCAGGACAAACTCTTTGCTATCACACTATGGTTGTTAGTTTCCACTGCCTCCATGTGACTGCTCCAGAAGTCTACTCATAGGTTTTCTGTCCGACCTGAGCAATCACTGAGACAAGCTGAAGTGTACCCGTGAACATCAAAATCAAAAATAAAAGAAACCCCGTTACACCTCTATCGTGCCCCGTACTTTGTGCCCTCCCAATGCATCTTTTCGATCTCTCTTGCCCCTCCTTAGAACTTTGAAGCGTCACTAGGGTGGCATAAAGCCACATACTTATGGCTAACATAACATAACATACAGCACACAGCCTGTGTGTCCAAACTGTTTGGTATTTATAAATTGATCAAGTAGTGTTTATTTTAAAATACCCACAGCATACATTATGCAACCAGCAAAGACCTTGAGCACCAAAGTGTCTGGAAATTAGATGTAATCCATGGCAGATCATAGCAGCACATAGTTAACAAAACTGTGATGCACAAACCGTACATACCAAGTGATAATCACTGATGATGACTTCGGAGTCCTTCATTCAAGCCAAGGAAAATCAATCAAGATGTGAAGGCAAGAGATACTTATATCCTCACATACACGCTTCATCTTTCTTATGTTTCATATATCTTAAGGGTCATGCTTACTCCTAGCAAGCACTGCTTTACTTACTTGATTACGAGTTTACGGGGATAGTAATAAATGTACTTTATTAAACAAAGCTGAAGTGTGCTCACAACTCTGTGATTCTGCTGCTCTCTTTTACAGATATTTCAGCCACCTCCTTCCCCGTTTGTAGCAACTGCTAGATGAAATTTTCTTGTGTATTGGTGGTTTGGGTGTCTTTCTTCTGTCTTTTTTAGGTCGAGCCAAGCGCAGCGCGCATGCGCTGCTCTAGGAGATGACCTTTTGGAATAGGTCTGATCTTTTTATACACTTCTGCGTGTGGCGGCATCCACCTTGCGGGAGCGAGCAGCGGCGCGCGCAGGGGCCATCTGTTTTTCTAATTAGCTTCACTTTCGTGCTTTTTCGAGCAGCGGCGTGCTTTTTCGAGCAGCGCGGCGCGCAGGGGCCATCTGTTTTTCTAATTAGCTTTCACTTTCGTGCTTTTTTTTCTTGTTTTCGTTTCGCGTCCGCGAGGCCACGCTTGTTGACCTTTTGTGAAGCCATCAGCTTCCTCTCTTACATGGGGTTCCCAGTCATTCTCTGGGCCTCTGCTAGATTCCAAGCCTCGCTTTGGAGCCATCAATCACCTTGTCTACCTTTCCTCTTTCCTTCCTCTTCGCCGCCCTTCCCACGTGAACGTCTCTTATCTTCGCATTCTCGGTAGCCTCCTGCGTTACACAAACACATTTTTCATTCCTAGCGGAGCCCGCTGCACCCGGATGCAGTCCGTCTTCATAATGGGGAGGCCAGATGGCAATCCTTCACGTTGCTTCCTCTTTTTTGATTTACAAATGTGGGTGTTTTTAGCATCTCACCTCCTTTCATGCCAGCCTTCCCATGCAACAACCGCGTGCCACTGGAAGTGTGTACGCATGTGAGGACATTAAAACCCGCTGTCTTAATCCAATCACATTCATTATGTAAGATTATTATTATTACATTATGAAAGAGGGTGCTTTGACGTCGTACCGTAAGAGTTTATTTTCGTGACCTTTTATTCCTTGTATTTTCCCTTATTCACCCTATTGTTGATGATGCCCAAACAAGGGTAAGTTAAATTTGCTTTGTGGATCGTCGCATGTAAATTTAAATTACCTGCTTTTTATATGTCGTATGCATCTGAGGTTAAACTTTAGGACCACCCGCATCATTTTGGCACAAGTGGAAATTACTGCATAAGAGTATGAAGTAAATCTGCATGTGACTGACACACCAGTTCATCAAGAGCAGTCACAAGGATTACAATTCTTATTTCCCAATGAACAACTTAACCACACTTTCACACCCCTCCCCTATTTGTTTCTGGCAGAAACAAAAACAGTTTTCAAAGCCATGCTGATGGCACCGTGGTACAATTTACGGATGACGTCAAGAAACGAATGAGGTGCAGGTTTCTGGCGAGTGTCTTACTGATCGCATTTCAAGTATAATGAGTTATCGGATACCAACATCGGATGTGGTCTTTTGCCTACATTGTAGTCTTTAGATTTACAAATCAGTAGTTCTTTGTCCACAAATATTGTATTGATATGTTCATATGTTAAGTTAAATGTGTGTACACCAGTTAAGCCATCACATACTACACCGGGGGAGCAAAAAACATCTTAGCGATGCAACATATAGAATATAGCCGTATAGCCCTTCTGCGTCGGACTATACCCGTTGTTATAGACCCTGAACCGAAAGTATAGGCCTGAGCCGCAGGCATATAATGAGGGAGAGGGCCTTTAACAACCGGTATAGCCCGAGGCAGAAGGGCTATAAGGCTATTCGAACATTCCACCCACTAAGGGTAGAATGTTCTAAATTAAACAAGCATTGGCATAGCCAATAGGTCTCGCCTTTGGAACCTTATAAGTATTTAGTTATGCAGTACAATATCCTTGGTGCAACAACATCAACTGTTGCATGGCTAAACACTTATAAGGTCCCAAAGGCGAGATCTATTGGCTATGCCAATGCTTGTTGTTTCCTTCTAGTGGGAGATATCTTTTTTAAATGAACTGAACTAATGCCACACCAATTCGGCAACTCCAAACCTTGGAGATGCATCCTACCGAAAGTCCTGTGCAATAATTGGCATTAAATGTACCCTTATTGCCACTGTCAGCTAATGGACGGAGTTGGAGTGATTACAGACAATCTACTGCAGACTGAAGTGCAGTGGTAAGTGCTCGAGACCTGTCGATAGATTCTATCTCACTACGACGGGGGGGGGGGGGAGGCTCCATTGCAAGATTCACTGAACTGAAAATGAGATTCAGAATAATAAGACTTCTGTGTGGAATCTGAAAATCACATGTTTGGATCACTGATGTGCTGACTCAACCTTTCATCATTTCTATATTGATACAATGATTACCACTGGCTAAAATTCCCACCTGATATTCACATCATTACAGAACGGCATAATCTATAGTAGGAAACGCTGAGTAAAAGCAAAGGCTATTATTCGAGGCTCCTTGTTGAAGGTCGACTAAGAAAGGTAATAATTTTACTTAAAAATCAAAATAATGCATTATAAAGTGTTTTAAAATCTGATACCAGATAGAGTTCAGGTTCAAAGGGAGGTCCTTTCAAAGCTTTGGCCATCCGTCACTGCCTGGTCTCTAATCTACAGACAAACAGAAGACTTCATATTAAACCTCTCAAACTGAATCTTTCCTAAGTCTAATATTTACACACAATTAACGTAAGCGGTGAGCATCGGTGTGTCCTGTCAATATCAGGAAGAAAGCTAAGATTGTGCTAATTCACGCTGCCTGAAAAGTTTTTATTTCCTCAGTGAATCTGATGATCTACAAATCCACTGCAGGTCCCCCATTATTCTGTTGCTTAAGCAGCAGAAATATGGCTCTGCTTATTTGGGCGCATATCCAAAAAGTGCCATCACCCACAGTGGTGGGAAATGCTGCCATCTACCCTGGCTATTGAGAGACTGATGGTTGCGGGCAGCTAAACTCACAGAAACGGAGTACATCTCTTTTTCCCTGTTCACTTGTGAAAAATTAATTAATTTCCTCATTACTGAGATCCTTCCCTTTTTCCTGCATGAATGTCATGGATCATGGAATGTGGCATGTGTATGATGTGTGGTCTGCTTATGTGTTACATTCCTGGTATACATGTGAATGCTGTCTTCCACAAAAACTCAGTGGCTGCAGCACACGATGGAGGTTCTGCTTCGTGTACACTTTGTGAGGAGACAGGGAAACTCACAGTAAAATTCAGCAAAGTCAAAGATCTGCTGCATAATAAAGGACTAACCAGAACCAGTTTTGCAGTCTGAGTAGACCTGGCTCTTCCTCATCAGCCCGGTAAAAACCTTTTACTGTTGAGAAGTAGTTTGTGTTTTGCTAAATTTACATCCCAGTGACCTCCATGGTATTCTGCTCTGGGATCTGTTTGGAAACAGAAGAACCACTGCTCGGGAAGTTCAGCACATTTGGTGCCTGACCCCTTCCCTCAAGTATGGAGAAGCCTGAGAAGAGGTGTTCTGCATAGTTTGGCTTGAGTGACAGATTTTGAATGTGTCCACAGTTTTTCACCAGCCCACCAGAACTGGGCAAGAATTGACCCTGCGCAGCCACTACTCCTAGGGACTTTGAAAGCATCTCTTTAGCATCAGATAACTGAGACATCTGACCAGATCAAAAACAACCCATGATGTTCCTCCCTCCGCCCTCAAGGTTGTGGCCAGGACTGAAATTCCTGCTGTTTGTTCTCTACTGTCGACATATTCACAGAATCTGTTGAGCACCTAAGTGAACTCTATTTGCGTAAAAAGCTGTATGCGTAAATGATAGCCCCTGATTCACATAATTGAGATCTGTACAAATTTAATGCCCAAGATGCAGCCTTAATCTGCAGAACATCTGCCAGGCACCTGGACTTTCTGCAATCAGACGTTTAGTTAAGGGGTGGTAAATATGCTTTCTCAGGTGAGAGTCAGAGAAGTGAAGTTAAATGTCACACTATCCATAACAAAAATATCGTCTGGCATAAATATTGTGACCTAGATATTATTCATAAAAATATCGTTCCAATGCGTGTAGAATTTCTGGTATAACTCTCTGTAAGAAAACATTACATGAAATGAAAATTATTAAAACAACACCAAAATATGCAGATTTTTCACGTGAAATCTCAATGCGGGCTGCCCTTATAACTTTAAACACTGCTGGGTTTACTCACAACATTAATAGCTACTTAATCCTTGCCGGGGAGTTAATCATAAATGATTTATTTACTACTCCTGTGCAAACATTTCCTTTATGCTTATGACATATCGCATTCCAGATGCTTGATCTTTAATTGGATTCATTTATTCCTAATCTATCTAAACCCTGAGTATATTTATGTTTCACTAAGTATGCATTAGAACACTTTATTTAAACTGCTAAAATCAATCTGCAGTTTGTCAAACAAAATAAAATATTTGCTTAAGTAACACGCATCTCGATGTTATTATGTACAGAAACAGAAGATTAAAAGAGTATTCTGCTTGAGTGCTGTACTTTCGAAACAAAATGGCCGATTACTTTTGCTTCAGTGGGTGTGAGACACAGGAGACATTTTTTTAATCATTCACATGCAAAACCAGGTTTCTTTCGTTCGAGTGATTACAAGTCACTTGCTACACTATCACGTCAGCGCAGAACACCACAAGGAAGAAGGTGAGGGATTGTTTACATGTGGGTCACATCCAGTTCTCAAAAACTAACCAAAGTACACTGCAATTGGCAAGGAAACGCTTCTTGTAAAGATCATTCCGCCACAGTCTCTGAAACAGGTGCCCACGTTGGAAGCAGGTGACCTGAGCAGGGCTGAGTGCCTATTTACAGCCATATAGGTTGCGGGTTTAAATCTTGGTAGAGCTTCCGTAGACTTCCATTCATTCAGGTTGAGTTGGGTAATAATACACCTAGTAATCAAGGGGCATATTTACAAGAACTAGACGCAACACAGCACCGCAAGCCAGCTTGCTGCGCCGCATGCACCATTAGGAAAGTGAATGGATGCGTTGTATTTACAGCAATATGATGCATCCCTGTCCTTTCCTTTGCGCTGGTGCACAATTGGCTGCCTAGCGCCGATGAAGGCAGGCTTGCACCATGGTGCAAGGGTGTCAGTGTTGTAGGAATGATTATTTTTGTGCAGGAAGGGACACTTTTCTGCACAAAAGCAATTAATGGAGGCGTTTTCCCCCTTCTATGTGTGCTACAGAATGCAGCACACATAGAAAGAGGAAAAAATGAGGAGAAATAAAGATATTTCTCCTCGTTACGCCTCCCCTGGGGAGGCGTACGCTTTTGACGCATTCCCAGGTTTACAAGTCCTTGTAAAGCTGGATATGTGTCAAAATCCATGGGTGTTGCGTGGGAGCACCCATCCCAACACCCATGGAACGCCTCTTTGATGCAGAGTAAGGTAACGCAGCAACTTGTGCTGCTTTGCCTTACTCCATATCTACGAGGCTATGAAAATCTACATAAAATGGCTTTGCGTGGCCTTGTAGATATGGGTCTGCACTCTCCGCCGCTGCTGCGTCAAAAAAAGTGGCGCTGCGGCAGTTCAAGCTCCTTGTAAATATGCCCCAACTGCCTAGAGAGATATCAGTTTGAGGTGTATGCGATGTAACTATTTTTATTAGAAAATACAACCTACTAGGCTGTTAGTGGTTCAATGGTGATCTTGTACGGATCATTCTGAAAGCCCCTTTAATGAGCCACTTTGATTGACAGTGTTATCGAGGTAGACTCCAAAGAAGTTTTTTAAGAATAAAAGAGGCGATAGAAACTACTTCTCCACAGGGCTGAACGTGGGCGCAAGTAAGGAGATTTCACGGTGGGCTGCTTTAAAGTCAGTCAATTTGGCTCCTGCGGAGGCCTCATGTTTACAAAAAATGTGTTGTGGTAGGTCTAACAGAACCATACCACCCCCTTTCAAACAGTTAGCTCACTATGTTTCCTTGGTAAAATATTACAGCATAAAATGGTATAATAATATTTTCTAGGTCTGGTTCTCGTTCTCACGCAGGCCTTGACCGCCTGAAGGTACTGTTTTGTGTGTTGGTATTGGTAAAGACAGCAGTCAATGGCAGAACTAAGATATGCAATTTTGGTCCAGACATGGCTATGGCTACCCCCCTATGACCTCCATCAACAGCTGTGCATGATCAGTTCAGCTAAGACACACGGGCAAATTGAAAGAAAAATAGAGAGATAGAGAGAAGGAGAGAGACAAATTGAGAGACCCAGAGAAACAGGGGAGATGAGTCGGGAAAAAAGAGAAAGACAAGAGTGTGAGAAAGCAGAGAGGCAGTGTCATGAAGAGAGTGAGATGGAGACCAAAAGAGAGAACGGAGTAGGTGGTCAGAACGAGGCGAGTGAGTGACAGATAGCGAGGGAGAGAAATAGAAAAGGAAAGAGACAGAGTGAAAGAAGCACATTTACATTTTGCTACTATTCACCACAGATATACCTTTTTATGGTTAACTTTGTTTTATTGATTTTCAAGCATATGAGAAAGTACATTGCATACATCAGGCATTCCCGTATCTCGTCATCAGGATATCTCTCCACCCCCCGATCTGGCCAGTCCATCATAAACATGTAGGAGCCCCAGGAGGTCTTTCTGGTGCGATCAGGGGGGCAGTCGCTGTCGACGTAGGACATGGGGTTGACCCGGTCAAGCATTGTACAAAGTCTAAATACCCCGAAACCCCCCCCCTTCTCCCTCCCCCCTCCCACCCCTGAACCGGTGTGCTGGGAGTGCGCCCCTTTAGGGCCCCACTTAAAGGGTCATCTTCGGGTAGCAGATCAGGTGGCCGCGGTCGGTGACTGTGCTTCGGTGAGCCGGAGGAGGCGAAGGTATTTCGGCCAGGTCATTCAGTTCTAGCAGGGACAGTAGGGGACGCCAGGTGGGTCCGAATGATTCTGCTGAGTTCGTGAGAGTGGCTTGAATTCGTTCCATGCCTAGGATATACCATAGTTTATGTAACCAACCTGTGTGGGTCGGTCTGGTCCGTGTGCCCCATAGGGAGAGGATGTGTTGGACAGCTGCTCCTAGCGCCAGGCCCATCTGTTTCCCCCTGATGGACTTCAGTGGATATGTGATTGTGTTAGGAAGCCCCAGGATTGTGTAGGCAGGGAAGCGTGGGATTTCGGTCTCGAATTGTCTGTCGATGTCGTCAAGGATGGCGGCCCAGTACCCCGTCAATTCCTTGCAGTCCCAAAGTAAGTGGGTCAAAGTGCCCTCCTCGTCACAGCCTCGCCAGCATGTCGGACTACGGTCCGGGTTCCCTTTGTTCAGTCTGGCTGGTGTCAAGTACCAGTATGTGGCCACTTTGACTGCCGATTCCCTACTGGCCGTGTTACGGGCCGTGTGATTGGCCCTGAAGTAGATATCACGCCACTCTTTCTCCGTCAGATCTCTCCCCAGTTCCAGCGCCCAACGTTTTTGCCCCGCTGAGGGCAAGGACGGGGCTGGTGGATGAAGCATGTTGTATAGTTCAGAAATCATCTTCTTGTTGGAATATTTTGTTATGAGCCATTTCTCATAGTTCATTAGCTTTCTGCTCACTAGCGGCCGCACGTCGATGTGGAGGAGCCAATGACGGAGTTGGAAGTACTGAAATCGGTTCGGTGCTGTTATTGCATACGATTGTTTCACTTCCGAGAACGGGAGGAACCCCTCCAAATCGAAGAGATGTCCCGCCGACTTGCAGTCAGTGACCCGCTACTGCCAGAACGCTTGCTCCTCTAGCCCTGGTGTAAACTCTGGGTTATCAAATAGGGGTGTTAATGGTGAGGGGAAAGATGTGAGTCCGCGTTTGACGGCAACTGCGTCCCAGACTCGTAGCACTGTGTTCGTGATAGGAGAACCCTTGAGGTTTGGTGGTCTATCCGGCCTCTTCAAGAAGGGCACCTTCCATAAAGAGAGCTTCGCTAGCGCCCGGTCCTGGAACAGCCACCTTTTTTCAGACTCAGGTCTGCTCCACTCCACCAGGTACCTAAGTTGTGTCGCCCTGAAGTATTCCAGGAAATTTGGGATGCCCAACCCTCCTTCGTCCGGAGGTCTATGGGAGAGATCTCTACGCATACGAGGACGCGCCCCTGCCCAGATGAACTGTTGCACTGCTCTCTGTAACTTGTGGAGGGTCCCCGGTGGGGGCCAGGCTGGGAGGGTCTGGAACACATATAGTGCTTTGGGTAGGATAGACATTTTTGTAGCTGCAATACGGCCAAGTAGCGACAATGGGTGTTTTTGCCATTGTCGTAGATCTTTCCGTATTTGGGAGACGAGTTTGGCATAATTATGCGTGACTGTCCGCGCGATAGAAGGAGCTAAATCTATCCCCAGGTAAGTGATTGTGTCTCGGGTCTGGAGCTCTCCGTAGGGAGTTTGTCCTTCCCTGGGTAGGTCCTCATTTCGGCCCAGGTGCAAGACCATAGATTTCCCCACGTTTATCTTAAAACCGGAGACCCGGCCAAAGGATGTTAGTTCCCGGAGAAAAGCTGGCACAGATCGCTCAGGGGACTCCAAGGTCGCCAGAATGTCATCGGCGTACAGGCTCACCGTATGCCTCTCTCCTCCGAATGGGATGCCTAAGATGTCAGGATTGTCCCTGATCCTTTGTGCTAGGGGCTCCACGTAAAGCGTGAAGAGAAGGGGCGAGAGCGGGCATCCCTGTCTCGTGCCCCTCTGGATCTCAAAAGGCCGTGAGGTTATCCCATTTACCCTGATCGTTGCCTTGGGCCTATCGTAACAGCTCGCCACCCAGGCCCTGAATCGGTCACCAAGGCCAAAGTGAGCTAGTGTTTTGTCTAGAAAACCCCAGTCTACTCCGTCGAAGGCCTTTTCGGCATCGACCAACAGTAGAGCATCCATTTTGGTGCGGTGGGCTTTGTCTATAAGGTGCAGTATGCGTTTGGTGTTGTCACTGCTCTGGCGATTGTGGATGAAGCCGGACTGGTCCGGTTCGATGATACCGGGCATACGTGGGCCCAATCTGGCTGCTAGGACCCCCGTAAACAGCTTCAAATCCAAATTGAGAAGGGAAATCGGGCGGTATGAGCCACATTGGGTCGTGTCCTTCCCGGGTTTAGGAATGACTACGATGTCAGCGGCCAACATATCAGGGGGAATGGTTCCAGGACCTTGAAAGGAGTTAAAAAGCCGCGTCAAGATCGGGACGAGAAGTGGGCAGAAGGACTTATAGAATCCCGCTGAAAAGCCATCGGGGCCCGGCGATTTCAGAGGTTTGAGACAAGAAATTGCCCCTATCACTTCTTCAATCCTAATAGGTGCATCAAGAGCTTCCGCCCCCGCTGTGTTCAGTGCCGTCGTGGCGGCTCTCTGAAGGTAGGCCTCCCCGTCTGCACTCAGTTGTGGGTCTTTACCATACAATGTGGAGTAGAAGTCCCGGAGGACTTCTGCAATCTCGTCGTCATGTTCCGCTGTCTCCCCCTTAGCATTCCGAAGAGCTAAATTTTTGAGCGCTGGGTACGGGCTCTGAGTTTACTTGCTAGGAGACGCCCTGTTTTGTCCCCCCCTATGTAGTAGGAATGTTTGAGCCGATGGGCCGCATACTCAGCTCTGTCTAGGTCGAGACTCGCTAATTGCGCCCTCGCTGCTTTCAATTGGCGCCACACCCTGGGCGCGCATGTTCGACTGTGTACCCTCTCTAGTTCTAGCACTCGTGCCGTGAGAAGGTCCCTCTTTTCCTTACGCTCTCTGGCTTCAGCGGCCGAAATGGCGATTAGTTCGCCTCTCACAACGGCTTTGAGAGCCCCCCATAGTGCAGCTAGGGGAGTGTCCGGGGAGTCATTCGTCGCTAGGTAGTCAGTAATGCATTTGTGGAGTTGCTGAGGCACTCCCGCTCGTTGAAGCAGGTTCTCCCTGAGTCGCCACTTCCCTGTCGGTCTGTGAGTCGGGGGCATGGCAAGAGTCAATGTCACTGCATCGTGGTCCGATAGCGCTACTGGTGTATTGTTCACTGTATCTACTAGCGCGTTCAGTTCCGTAGAGCCTATGAAATTATCTAGTCTGGCGTATGTATGGTGTGCATTAGAATAGTAGGAAAATTGTGAGGCTTGAGGGTGAGCCACCCGCCATATGTCCACCAAGCCCCTGTCTCTCAGCCATTCCCCTCCTATTTTGGACAATGCACCCGTTTGGCCGTAACGCCGGCCTGACCTGTCTTTCTCCGCATCCATAACCAGGTTAAGGTCTCCCCCAACCACCAGTCTCCTGTCTTGTGAGTGTAGGACTTCCGATAGGGCCGTCGTAAGGAAGTTTTCTTGTCCTGAGTTGGGGGCATATAGGGAGCCCACTACCAGGGGAGCACCTCTCACCCATAGTTTGTAGGCCAGTAGACAGCCTTTTACTTCCGCCACCTTGTCGCCCACCGTACCCTGGAATGTCCTGGCAATCAGTATGGCCACCCCTGCTTTCTTATCCGGTGTGGAGTAGAACTGTTGGGGAAAGGCTCAGGACCTCATCCGGTGCCAGTCTTTGGGGAGGAGATGGGTCTCCTGTAAGAGGCACACCGCTGCCCCTGAATTCTCTAGGTAGGACAGGATGGCTCTCCTCTTATTGGGGTTATTTAGTCCCTTCACATTAAGGGTGATTATCTGAAATGTGGAACTCGACATGAGTCAGTCGTGGGTTTAATCTGCTGTATCCGTTGGAGCTTGGTCACCATATCTATATGGAGGTCCCCCTGTTCCCTGACGTCATTTGTCTTTGAACCAGACCCTTGTTTGGATCCTGCCCTGAACAGCACACTGGTTCCCCTTTCCCCCTCTCCCTAACCCCAACAAAACCCAACAAATAAGCATGAAACAGTGGCCCCCCTCCCCTGGTGCTCGTTCCAAGTTTGACTCGCTCTCTCCCATCCTCCCCCCCGTCCCTTGTGTCCCCCCCATTACCATGACTTCCCGGATCCCACCCTCTCCCTCCCTAACCCCAACTGAAAAACCCCAGGGTTCCAACATTGTCCATTGCCCATCGTTCGAGGACGTGGGCATGTGGGAAATAGAAAAATGGGGAGTAAGTGTGGTCCAGGTGTCTCGGGCCCCCCGCTCCCGGCCGCCCCATCCCGGTCAGCTCAATTTCAATGCTATCCAACGCCTCTGTTAAGGTCACGGGTCAACCATCGAGGTGGTATCTTTAATGACTGTTTCTAGGGCTGCCAGTCTCTCCTGTGCTATAGTGTCAGAGTCCGGTCGTAGTCCGAGGGTGGGCGTGCGTCTACGGCCCACTCTCTGCCATCCTTCCCCCGATGACCTCCGCGTGCGGCTGGGTGTCTGGTCCGGGCTCTGGTACTCCAAACCGAGGATCTTGCAAGTTTCTTGGAGGGATCGGAGTTGGTGTAGCTTGCCATTCCACTTGAATATCAGGTGAAAAGGGTGACCCCCAAGAATAAGCCACCCCCTGTTCTCTTAGATGAGCGGTCACCCCTCTAAACTCCTTCCTCTTCTGTAGTGTGACGGAGGCTAGATCCTGGTAGAGTGCGATAGAGTGTCCTTGGTATTTGAGTGGTTGTTTCGACCTGGCCTCTCGAGTATGCGCTCTTTAAGAGGGAAGTCCGGGAGGAAGGCAAGTATATCTGGCGGAGGGGCAGGAGCACGTCTCGCCAGGCCCACGCGGTGTGCCCGGTCGATGCGGATTTCAAAGTCTGGTGCCTCTCCCAAAACTTCTCTGAACAGTCCCTGGAGGTAGTGAGCCACGTCAGACCCCTCTGCCTTCGAGGGGACCCCCCTGACTCAAATGTTATTCCGCCTCGAGCGGTTTTCAAGGTCTTCCGCGTGAGCCTGCAAGTCCAGCTGTTGATCTCGTAAGCGTATCATCTCCTGCTGAAGATGCTCGATCTCTTCGTCTTTGGTTTGCTCGCAATCTTCAATGGCAGCTACTCTCTCCCCAATCGCGTCGACATCGCGGCGGATCTCCTTCACCTCTCCCGCCACCTCGCTTTTGGAAGTCCTCTCGGAGGGTATTGAAAAGCGATTCGAGGAAGGAGCGAGTAATCGGGATCTCTCCCTCTTCTGTGTCCGCGCATGATTTCGGTGCTGGGGACGTTCTACCCCTTTTCTCCCCAGACAGGGAGCCTTTGGCAAGCATCTCCTTCAGGGACCTCTCCCCCTTCTTCCTCACCGAGGACATCATGGGGCCGCAAACTAGTGGAGGTTCGACCCTGGCGCACGTCGCGCTCGTTTAGCGCTTGTCTAGCTCTTCCGTGTGCAGTGCCAGGCCAGGTGGGTCCCTCTCCCAGCGGGCGGTGTTTGCCCTCAGCTAGGCCCTGCCCCACCCCGGCCTCTTGACTCTGATCCGGGGCTAAAGGTGCTCCGATGACCTCCGACTTCCACCAGTGGCTCCTCTCCTTACAGGGGTACTCAGTGAGCCAAAGACCGCGCCGGAGCGGTGTCCCTCCGTCAGAGTCTTACGCCGGCCTGTGCCCAGATCTTCCACCGGCCATCTGCTTATGCCCCCGCGCCTCCGCCCGGCGATATCCCTGGCCGGGTATGCACCTCCCCGCACTCCTCACTGCTACGCTGATCCCCCTCTCCCCACTTCGCCTCACGTCGCTGATGATGAGGGCCTCTCGACGCTGCCGGCCGCCAAGCGCAGGGGCCCCTTCTCTCGAGTTCACCGTGGTAGGTCTTCCTTCTAGGCCCAGCGCGCTCCTGGCTGTAGGCGGTCGTAGCTACAGGCCCAGACGTGGTGGGCAGCTCTCACTGTGCTCCCTCGCGGGACTCTGCCGCGTCTTCACTAGGCGACTACCCTAGCCTCGTCTCGGGCCGCACTGTATGCCAGCTCGCTCTCTGGAGTAGCGCTGCAGGGCCCCCAGCGCGGCCTCGTCTACTCTGCCGCCCGCTGGGGCCCCTTCCTTCTCGTCCGGCCTCTGCTATAGCATGAACCCCGCTCCCTCACTCTGCAGCCACCAGCGCTGCCCTCAGGGGTCTCTTCGCCGCTGCTCTGTAGGCGGCGGTGATATCAGGCTCGTTCAGGCGCCATTGCTTCGCGCCTCTGTGTTTTCCCGACTGGCTGCCCAAACTTGCTAGGGGGATCGCCGGACCCGCTCGGCACTGTTCCGCTTCTGTCTCTGCCGCTGCGTTGGGCGCTCACCTGCACTGGATGTTCGCCAGCCGCCGATGCCACCGACTCCGCTGCCGGGGGCCTCTCAGGTGCTGCCCCGGCAGCGGCGTTAGGCGCGGCCCGGCCTGGGCGCCATTTCCCCCGCGCCGCTGCACTCTCTCGTCAAGCCGCCCAGGAGCGCCGATCGGGGCCGCAACTCCGCAATTCCTGCTCCCAGGGCTGCCTCTCCGCTGCTGCACACTGTTCCGTCATCTGTGACGGCTGCTCGGGGGTCTAGTGCTGAGAATCGACCGGGCAAGAAGGCCAAGAGCGAGGAGCCTCCGAGACGTGCGACCTAGCAGTCCGCCATCTTGGCCACGCCCCCCAGAAATACCTTTTTAGAGTGCATCTATGTTTTCTCTTGCTGGTGTATCAATACACAGTAAACAATTCAAATGCATTCCAGAAAGTTTTACAATTGAAAAAATAAACCAATGCAATATTAACAACACCGTTTCAATTCATGATCTCGACAACATTGGCTTAGTCACTCCCATGATTCATTGTGCTCTTCTGTTCCATCGTTGTGTTTATTTCATAGGAATTAATTTAATGTATGTTTCAAATTAAGTGAATGGCCTGACCTTTCTCTGATCTGATCGGATTTAAATCATAATAAGTAACAGCATAGGTATGCTTAACTGATTTAGCTAAATAATCTTGGCAATTCAAAATTTTAAAACTTTGGTTTACACACAGTTACTAGGTCAGTTATGTGGTGAGATGATTGCTCTACAAATGTCATTAATGGCTCACACTTTAATACACATAGCAAAAGAGCTGGCATAAATCCCCTTCCAGGGTATGGAGCGGCAAGAGGTTATTCCCTGAAAAAAAATGTTTTCCCCATTGAGACATAAACTATAAAGAAAAACATGCACAATTCTAAAAGGAAATAAACTAACACTGGGATTGGAGCTGGGAATACAGTCAGACTGGGCCAAGGAGACGTTACATTCTGACAAATGGAAAGGGAAACACATATACTAGAACAGTGAGGCACAGACATCTGGGACAGTAAGAATATACAGTGGGATTGGAAGACATATACATAGGACCAGGTAATACAAAGATGCCATGACGGAGTACAATGGTTGATATGATACAAGGTGTACATCACCACTGAGACAGCAAGACATGTTTATTTTCTTTTTTGTTAATGAGATACAACGTTGATTCTAGGCTCTGAGGTGACAAGTCGTTCCACATAGTGAATGAAGTTGGATGATATTGGTTACATTGGTTACATTAAATGAGGCATATAAGTAGGCCTGTCGGAAAAAGCTTACAGTGTTCACAGCTCTGTCATTCGGTGACATTCAGTAACACAGCTGAGCACTCACTGCATTGTACTATATTGTATTAGTAGTTGTATAACACTTTGTGTTATACCATGTGAGGTCTAAAGTGCGTATCATGGTTACCTTGACCATGTTAGGCACGCCTTTGCAAGGTATTTCAGCCATTATACAGTAAGGCATATTTAGATGTGCTTATTATACAACATCCAAGCAATACACATTAGACTGTGTTCGTGGTGGGAGGTTAGGGGTAAAAGGGAAAGATGATAGAGCTGTGGCGTCAGATCAAGTAGGTTTTAAGTATCAATATGAACAGGCACAGGTGAAATTTAAATTATGCCGGAGTAATTCACTCAATTTCTGGAATTTTGCCTTACGCCTATTACGTGAAATTCCCAAAATTGTGCCATTACCACACATTGCGTAATTATGCCGTCATTCACGGCAAAATTATAGGGCGTGACCAATCAGAACACAAGCGGCTGTTGTTCATGACACTTGTATTTTTCACACTATTTTTAGCATTAAATGCGGACTCAAGTAATTAATTAAAGCGAGGTCCCATTTCGTGCTAAAATATATCTCTAAATGATGGATTTGCCTTTTGCATAATTAAGTGTAATTTTCCCAACATTTCCAAAATTATGCAAAAGCAAATTATACAAATTTTGCACATACCTAAATTTGAACTGCATCAGTGATAGGGAGTGGCAGATTTGCCTGGGCACGTTGTTGCAGAGGCGGGGGCTGCCATTAAGAATAGTCAGTTATATCTGTTTTCATCTGGTTCTGGGGGTGATTAGGAGATGCGGTTTAGCTGAGCGCAGGTTGCTTGTTCAGCTTCAGGGCACTATTTTTCATGCAGGGATTTGGGGGCTGTACCTTTGATGCATTTATACACAAGGCACAGACGCGTGTATATTTCTATTTTTAAAACTGTTTTCAGTATTGCTTTTCCGATCCCCTTAGGAAATGGGAAACAAATATCCAAAGACAAGGAAGCTTGCATAATGGGTCAGGAAATTCACTAATACAAGGGCATGAAATACAATGACGTGGCATAGGATAATTCATACACTAGAGACAGCCACATAGGGGCAGGGAATACATAATATGTGGAAAAGGCGACTTCAACATAGAGAGATGACAGTGGTGGCTGGTGAACTTTGGAAGTGGTGGGGCATAAACAGGAATCCTGACCTCTAGATCTACTACGCTCCTGCTCTAGCGCCTGGATACTCTCACGGGTGGCAAGCTGCGTCCTCCAAATCTCCATAACATAACATGTGCATGTACTGTATGAAATTATAAGACATGATCCTGGGACTGCCTACTCTCTATGTACTTTGTGAGAGCTATATAATCCTGCCATATCATGGAGGGTGTGTGGGTATGATATAAACACTTAGCTGTCTATACTAAGCCTAAGAGTTTCTCCTCAGGGTGCCTCAGATAATACATAGTGTCTTTGTCTGCTATTTTGGGTGTTCAGTGTTGACATGACAGCCGGTTGATTAATCTTGAGGGGTCACACCACATGAGAATCTTAAGAACAGTGGTATTTCACAGCACAAACTGATGCTTACATGAGGACAGGAGATAAAAGCTCTCCTCAAGGTTACAGTGACCTTGAGGATTAAGAGTTATAATCCAGAACAGGTGACTGCATTGATATTCACCCCAATGAAATGCGCAGCGAATAAACCTTTACATGGTATAAAAGTTATAAACCCAGAGAAACGACCTTTGCAGCTCAACTTAAGAGATGTTAGCAATGTTACAAATACTAATGGCAAAATGTTTTGGAAAGACTGTGCTGATTGAAGACAGATTCTTGTGTATCTCATTCTGCACATGGGGAGGCAATTGGCTTTTCAAAGCATTTCGCTTATTACAGCATTGGTTCATTTCCTGACTGCAAGCACATTATCATAGACAAATTAAATGCGCCATTAACTTTCCGCTACAGCAAAAGCAGTGGCGGCTGGCGTGGATCGGAGGTGGCGAGGCAGAGGGTAAGGGGGTAAAGAAAAAGAAAAAGTAGCTTACCTCCTCGCAGCGTCTCTCCTCTGTCGTCTCTCTGCATCCGGCCGGAACAGGAAGCACCCAGGCTCCCCTAAGCCAATAACAATGCTGCGATGCAGCATTGTGATTGGTCTGAGCACCGTGGTTCAGCGCTTAGACGGGGACTGGAAGACGGGCATGTTCTGGAGAAAATGCAAAGTGCGCATGACTGTTTGGCCGGCCCAAGACGGCCGGCCAACATTCATGCACACTTACAGAGTGCTCACCACTCCTCCCCCTGCTCTGTGAGCAGAGCAGACCCACCCCGCAAAGTTGCTGCAGCAGGAAAAAATTAAATGATAATAACATTGAATTATTATAATTTTATTTTTCCTTTATTTACACTGCTGAAAAGCAGTGGGGCGACGCTCCTCCGACTTAGTGGAAGAGCCGCCACTGAGCAAAAGTCTGTGCTCTATTTTATCTCGGTGAAGAGGTGCTAACAAGGTAGCCCCTTCCTCCTTTCATGGCACTTGAAAGTCTAACTTTAGGATCAATGGTCAGCATATTCAGCACTTTTTCAGAATGTCTTGTACGCAGGCCTGATTAAAAGAAAAGCCCAATTTTTTACTGTGCATTATATGTGGAGATTGAAAAACGTGGCGACAGAAAAAGAGGATCCTGAGTAGCAAACGTTTGCGCAGTAAATAACAGAGCACAGAGGCAATAATTCAGGACACCAAGCAGAAACCTTGCCTTGTTATTAACTCCAACAATTGCAGACAACTGCTGCAAACACTGTTATCTTTCTCTAATGTGAAGATGGCCAACTGTGTATTTTATGTTCCATCCCTAAGTGCAGGCTAGGAGCTTCAGGTACATCTAGTCAGTCATCACAGAACTCTGTTTCGGTTATCTCGGCAGCCAAGTATCATTACGGCCCGGTATCTCTGACGTCAAGCAGGCAGTAAGAGTTCTATTTCAGCTCCACAGCACAAAACATATTTTATTTAATTACGGACGTCACACGCACTAGTATTCTTCTCCTCTCACAAGAGGAGGAGCCTGGCAACGCAAAATATGATGCAGACAGGACTCCTTTCTAAACTCCACCCATGCCCATATTATCACAGAGTGGGGTGGGGTCAGTGAAGCTTGCTGAGAAGAGAGAGGTGAAGCCTCACACGGGGCTTCTCTCTGCAACGCCCATGGATGCCCAATCTGCTGGGCGGCTGCTTGCTGGCCTGCACCACCACTGATGTGACAGTGAAGGGCTGCACAACGGTAAGCCCAATGTTCTTGTAGCGTTCCTGACTGGACTCTACGCACTGCAACTTCAGGAAGTGTTTGGTTGCCTCGCCTTTAGTAGAAGCAAGGCTCAGGCAGCCAGGCATTTATCATTACATTTCATATGCTACTGTCTGTCAGAGATACATTTATGAAAAAATGGTGCTGAAAAATAGGAGGAGGGTAGACCCTGTGCCCTAATTCAGAAACCACCACTGGGAGATGAGACTCAAATATGTGGGCATGGAATACATTGACACCTAACATTTGGCATGGAATACACTGAGAAATGGCCCGAGAATAAACTGACATTGGGTCATAAAAACTGTTACAATGCACCAGTTAGATATATACAATGGAATAAGCAACACAGAACACTGGGAGATTGATCACATCCACTTGTGGACATAAAAACTCACACACTGGGTCAGGGAGTACAGTGATTTCAAAACAGAAACGATACAGACACAAGGTTAGAGGATATACATCCAATCAAAATGTACTGGCACCAGAACAGGCAGACGCCTGCTCTGGAACAAGAGAAACATCTACAATTCGGCAGTGAATCTACTAACTTTGTGACAACGAAGAGAATGACACTGGGACTGACCAACTTCAAAGGAATAATAAATGCACTGAGAGGAGACCTGACTGATTACCTTGGTAACAGGGCACAGAGTCCACTGGAAAAGGGAGACATGTATATTAGGGCAGTGACCACATCCACATTGGGCCAGCGAACAGTCTGACTCATGTACAGGGAGAAGCAAAAACTCAGGGAATACACTGACACTAAAAGGAAAACAGACTGACGGAGTCCCCAAATGCATTAACACCAGCTGAGGGAAAACATCAAGAGTTAAAAATGGGGTACATAATTTGAGACAAAGAGAAGCATACACTGAAACAGGAAGTTTCCATTACTGGAAAAGTGAATAAAAGACCCGTTCAACAACAAACACATAGTAGGGTATTTGCCATTTACGGACAGAAGGATGGGACTGTGACTAGGATATATGTACGTTGGAACAGGGAACACTGCCACAATGCGAGAGTGAATCCACTGACATGGAGAAAAGGCAATCACTCTGACAACATAGAATAAACCAAAATAGAGAAAGAGAGGAATGTACTTTGGATTGGAGAGAAACATTCACTTGGTAAGGAAGACTCATACACTGGAGAGTAAACACACTGACAAACAAACAAGAAATATGCTGACCCTAGATTAGAGAATGCACTTAGACAGAGAGATTTGCATATTAAAACATAAAAAAACACCCCTTATTTCAACAAGAAATATACCAACTCAGACACTAGGATATGGACTACACTCGAATAGAGAAGAGCCTGTAATAGAACAGGGGACACACCCTCACTGAGGGTACTCCAACACTGGGAAAGGAAATACTTCAGTACAGAGAATATACTCAGAGGGGGACATGAAATGCACTGGCACTGGAGCAGGTAACTAACAAGGAGTATATTGCCATTGAAAGAGGGAGGTAAATACATCTGTGCTTCATCAATTTCACTAACACCCAAAAGTTTCATAAATTTTAAAATACTTTGTTGCAAAATGATTTTTCAAGCCTCCTGTTTAGCACAACAGAATCAGGTTCTCAGAAACACTGCTGATGCTGGAGGAAGATTAAGTTCTCCTACCCGATATGGAACACTTATTTTCTCAAAATCTAGGGTAGCTCTTCCACCTCTTCCCTCAATCAATAGATTTAAGTGCTTGGTTTCTGTGTCACAAATGTATATGCACTTAAACGTATCACATGAGAAGTCATAAATCATATAAAAAGATTTTTAAAAGTTTCCTCAACAACAATATATGAGAAAAAAGATTACTTTCTAACACTGGTTGTTAGACAAGCCCATTTCAGCTTGAAAGTTACCTAGTAAGTGCTTTCTTACGTTCATATTTTTTATAGATAGTTCTGGAACTCAAGTTTGTTAATATAGGTTCTCCTCCTAGAGACCTAAACCTAACTTCTCCCCCTTTGCCTCTGTAATAGGCTTCTGATTTTCGCATAATTTGAGTCCAGGACAAGATTGGTTCTAAAGAGTATCTTTCTACTTTATGCGTTGAGCCTGCAACTATTTCGTTTTCAAAGAAACAGAGGACTAATGGTGTTTCTAGTCTTGACCAGTGTTGGTGGCCCTATGAGATTTAAAAAACTTTTATACCAAAAATTAGCCACCTGATACTTTTTCACAAAATATTGTGCTATACAAATACGAGCCACTTTTTTTGGATGCCCAGACCTATTTTGGGTCGCAACGCACCCTCATCCAAAGAGACCAACCCAGTAATCTGTTAGTCAGCAAGACAACATCAGCCATCTCTTGATCACTCTGAGGGAATAGATGATGAGCAAAGGTACTCCAAGTTATTAACCACATTCCGAAACACACTGATGACAAACAAAGATGCCGACAGTTCAGTAAACAATTTCTTGGGCAGACTAAGATTAGACTCTCCCTGTAACAGCACTCAGAAGTGGTCACGCTGTGGCAAAGAGGCCCTTTGGTAAATAAAAAAATAATAGATTTGCTGATTTATTGAACTATCTTGCCTTCCAAATGGAAGACAACAGCTGCCAAATGTGTACCTGCCAGAAGTGCTCCTCTACTAAGTAGAGTCAGTATGTTAAAGCAGTGGCAACCTCTCTGCAGTTTTACAGCCTTGCGCTGCAATGAATGTATCGATTGCAATAAGTCTTTTCTGATGAAGTTCAAAATAAAATATCTCTCTCACTGATTCTAAGGAATCCCACATTACCATAATCATTCAATTTTCAAATTGAAGTAACTATGCTTTCAGGTGCTTTGTAAAGGCCTTTCTTTAATGAACGATGAAAATGCATGATCACAAACAAAGAAGTGTTGATTACCCATTTGAAGCAATTAAATGTGATGGAATCCTGTTAGAAATGGGGGTCTCTAGTTGGGATGGGTTTGCACCTTTGTCCAAGTAGGGACCCTTCCTTCTTGTCAGGATAAGGGAGTTATACTCCTAAAATAATCCCTGCTCACCCCCTTGGTAGCTTGGCACGAGCAGTCAGGCTTATCTTAGAGGCAGGGTGTAAAGCATTTGCACATAACCAGCAGTAACACAGTGAAAGCACTACCAAAGGACACCACACCAGTTTAGAAAAATATCCAATATTTTTATATACTTAAAACAAGACCAAAAACGATTGAAATCCACAATACAGTACTTAGAATTCTTCAGTTGTCAAAATAATCTTGAAATATAGTTCCTTGAAGTCGATAGCTCAGTCTCACGGTTATCAAGGCGTCGTGAACAACAAATCCAAACAGTTCTGGCTGACCGCGGCATCGCGGGCCAGCTACGGTGTTGGGAAGACCTGCAAAACAGTACCTTTAGAAAAGCAAGGCGTCAGCGACCTCTCGTTGAGCTCCGTAAGCACGGCATCCACAGGCATCGGTTCCGGAGGTCGGTGCAGGAGTCGTCGGGCCTTTGAAGTCACTCGTGTTGCAGATCGAACTCCTCACAGTTGAAGTCAGGAGAGCTGGCGTCGGCAGGCGTTGGGTGCTGCGGTGCGAAGTGCAGCGGTGCTGCGTGCGGTGCCCTCAGGTCACGGTGCAGGCAGCGGCTCGGTGACGGTCATCCAGCGGCGTTGGTGAGACCAGGGCTGCGGTGCGAAGTGATGCGGTGCTCGTCGCGATGCTGGCAGGTCACGGTGCAAGCAGCAGCGGCGTCGTTGCTGAAGCGCTGTCATTGGCTGACGAACTGGAGTCGATGGTGCCGGCGTCAGTAGGACAAGGCTGCGGTGCGGGATGAGGACGGTGCATCATGTAACTTACGAGCGGGGCCCTCAAACCACGGTGCAAGCAGCGGCGTCGATGTTGGCATGGAGCGGCGGCGTCGGGGATACCAGGGCGACAGCGTGAAGCGAGGCGGTGCAGAGTGCGGTGCCTACAGATCGCAGTGCAAACAGCGGCTCGGTGGCGGCGTCAGGTGGCATCGTCGGTGAGACCAGGGTTGCAGTGCGGCGGTGCCCTCTGCTGTGCCTTCAGGACATGGAGTCGGAAGCGGTTGCTTTTTCTTCTGTTGCAGCACAAAACACACAGTACCCAGTGCTGAGGGCAGAAGAACTTGAAGTATTTGCTGTTCCTGAGACTTCTCGAACAGGGGGCAAGCTCTACCTCAAGCCCTTGGAGAAACTCACAAAAAGAAATTGCAGAACGTTCTGTCCAGTCCTTTCACTGCCCAAGACAGAAGCAGCAACTGCAGTCCAACACAGCAAAGCACACAGCAAAGTGGTAGTCCCTCCTCACAGCTTCTCCAGCTCTTCTTCTTGTCAGTCTTCTTGGTTCCAAAAGAGTTCTAAAGTTTAGGGGTTTGGGCCCCACTTTTTATAGCGCAAAATCCTTTGTTCTCTGGGGACAGAGAGTGTCTGTGCCCAGCCAGAACCAGTTCTCTCCTCTCCGGTGCAGCTTCCTGGCAGGAGGTGGAGACAGCATTGTCAGACGCAGACCAGGCCCATTCAGGTGAAAGGAAATCTCCTCCCCCTACTCTAAATGCAGCCCAGGTCTATTCAGTCCATCACTGACCCATCTAGACTCTCTGGAGCCACCGCTCCTCCCCAGCCCCTGTCATCCCAAAACCAGACAGTCAATCCACAAACCCAGCAGGGGAATGCTGGATGGCTAAGCAAAAAAATACCTACTTTCTAAAAGTGGTATTTTCAAACCCAGAATGTAAAAATCACCATTACTAAAAGATGCATCTGTAGATTCTGAGTTCAGGCATACTAAACTTTATTTTCTACCTTGTTCCCAGGGGTAGTTATATTTATAAGATGTTATAAACAAACTCCCCATTCTGTCCTATGGGAACAGGTAGCCTTGCAATAGTGAAAAACTAAATTGGTAGTAACTCACTATCAGGACATGCCACACACACCAGGGCATGTCCTACCTTTCACATACACTGCAACCTGCCCACAGGGGTACCATGGGCCTACCTTAGGGGTGACTGATATGTAAGAAAAGGGGAGGTTAGGGCCTGGCAAGTGGGTACGCTTGCCAAGTCGACATGGCAGTACCAGACTGCACGCAGACTCTGCAGTAGCAGGTCTGAGTTACCTTTTCAGGGCTACTCATGTGGGTGGCACAATCAGTGCTGCTGGCCCACAAGTAGCATTTGATTTACAGGCCCTGGCACACTCAGTGCACTTTACTAGGGACTGATTAGTAAATCAAATATGCCAATCATGGAAACACCAATCCATAATAACAATTTTCACAGAGAGCATATGCACTTTAGCACTGAATAGCAGTGGTAAAGTGCCCAGAGTCCTAAAACCAACAACAGCAGGTCAGGAAAAAATAGAAGGAAGAAGCAAAAAGTTTGGGGATAACCCTGCAAAAAGGGCCATCTCCAACAAATCCTCTCTTGTTTTCTACCAGTGCTGGTAGAGTTTCCTGGGACTTCATTCTCATATAAATGTCCTAGGTATGTCAGACGTGGGTTCCGCGCTCGATATACAATAATTCTTAACTTGCATCTCACTGAGGTTGGCCAACAAGGTTGAAACTGGTCTGGGGTTGCTTCTGTTCACGCACAGACAGGACTTGGACTGGCAGTTTGAGCTGGGCTATTCCTATAGGAGCAGGACCGGGTCTTATTTGCGTAAGGTTAGCCCCTGTCTGTACTGGCCCTCTTTGCAAAAAAAAAGAAATCATGGACTGGACTGGCCCACAGTAAATGCTTATCTCTGAGATTAAATCAAGTCTTCCACTAACCATTTTTTTGTGTTTGTAGAAGTTTATTAAGGCCCTTCTTATGAGAAAAAAAATAGAAATGCATATTCATAAAGAAGAACGAAGTGGAGTTGATCCTTTAGGGGAACGCAAGACATGTGCAAGGGGCACCTCTCTCATTTTCCACTGGTCATACTGTTATAAGATATACACTGGCCTTCGTGTATATCTTATAACATTTTTCTGTTGCTATCTGGAAAGGGAGCTTTTAATAGGCACAGATTCTGAAGCAACACTGACCCGCAGTCATGCTACAGCCAGGTCTAGCGCTGAGAGCACATTTTGTCAAAGCTACAGAAGGTGAAATTTAATTTTGAAATCAACAAAATAGCACGTCTCAGAAAGCAATAGTACTGTCGAGCAGTGGGTTGTGCCATCCTTCCTGGGTTTTCAACACTATCTCAAGTGCCAAGAAACCATGGCATTCCCACTCGCCCACTCCAAGACATTTGACCCCTACACCCCTTCACCTGCTACATTTTCCAGCTTCGAAAGCACTTACGCACATTGCCTGAAGAAGGCCTGCTCAGTGGCATCCCAGGCAGCACTCTTTAACTTTCAATATTGAACTGTTAATGGAGTACAAAGAGAGTTGGAACTTCCACATAGGAATATTTTCAATGTATTTTTAAATTTTAAAAAACTTCTGGAAAATCAATAAGCTGAAAAGGAATTTATACGTTAGTAACAGTAGTTTTTGTAATGCTCAATGAGGAGAGCTAAAAGTGCAGCTGCAATTATTCATGGGATTTTTTTCTACAGATGCATTGAGTCATAGTAGCTGGAGGAAAGTATAATATAGCTGTGTAAAGGGTTTATTTACTTTTATATTGAAATGTATCCAGAGCTGCTTTGAGTACTTCGGGCCAGACATTTTAAGACTTTGAGCTGGTGCAAAGTCATCCATAGTGATGTAAACTGTTGCAAAGTGTTGCTTTGAGATTTACTTTCCAGAATAAAACTTGTTTTGTGCTGGAAAATTGGTTACAAGTAACACAAAGTAGCACTGTGCACTGCTTTGAGTTACTTCGCATCGAGGGCGTCCCCATAGGTGGTGCATGGACGTTGCCATACAGCCAACTTTATTTTTTGACACAAGCTCTAGCTACTAACATTTGTAGACAGAGCGTTGCACTAAAAAATGTATCCTTGAGATAGATGCAGAGACGGAAAAAAGTTTTCTTTTCTCCAAACTTTTCAAACTTTGCATGTGTGCTGTACGGTACAACACACAAACAAGATGGTGGAAGTTTAAAAGTAAGTCTAAGCATGGCATTTTCTTCTAGAAGGGTAGTCTTCCAGTATAAAATCTATGTTAAATCACGCAGACACATTTGTACCACGGTGCAAAGGTTGGAGTGTGGCAGAAGGAAGCTAAACTGTGCACCAGCACTTGGGGAGAGAGCAGCAGTGCCATATATTTGGAGATTTGTTGCTGCCCTACTCGCTCCCTCTCATGCAACGCAGTTCAGCAACTTAGATTGTTGCACTGCATTGTGTGAGACATCAGCAAATCTGCCCCTTCTTGTTTTATAGTTTCTCTGTTAAAAAGACCGATTGTCCGATTCACAAAGGGACTTATGTGTAGTAAATTTACGAGTGCAGAGTCTCAGCACTTGGGGCAGAACCTCCACACTTGGGTCAGAATCTCCGCACGACGCACTGCAGTGAGTGCACCATACAGAGATTCTGCCACTAGTGCGGAGTCTCCACACTAGTAACTTTACTACACATAAGTCCCTTTGGGAATCGGGCCCCAAATGTTTCAACAGATACAGTCTCATCTGCTGTCCATGTAAAATACCACAAACGCCAAAAATAAACAAATGGTTCTTAACTTTAGACTAAGATCAGATGTCATATATGTTCGACCTTTTCATCAGAATCTACATAGGACAGAAGTGAGGGGGTTTTGTCTGGAAGAGTCCACTTTTTTCCTTGCGGTGAATTGTGGCTGCATACTAAGCCTTGTAGAGGCAAAATCTTAAATGACGGGTGCAGTGAACTTGCTGCCTTAATGAGAAAAGGACCATTGTGTTTTGTTGACACTGATTGTACTAAATTTTAAAAAAAAGCAAATGAGTAGCACTGTGGTAGAAATCCATTGCAAGTGGAATATGTAAATGTTATCAATTATAGATAGATTTATTAATTCTACACAACTGGCTCTAGGCACTGATGAGCTCAGAGATAATCTGAAAGCTGGCGAGAGCTCTTAAGGGTATTCTTCATGTTTGACTTTTCCATACCGTATGTTTACAGATATTAAACATTATAAATGGTGTAAAATCATGTTTAACTATGATGGATTTGTATGGGAAGGTAAATAATTTCAATTAATAAACCACTGATGTAAGATACACATCTGTGCCCTCCCAAAAAAGGCACAATATGTGTGCTTGTGCTGAGCAATGGGTCTGGAAATAAATGTGTGTGTGTGGGTGCATGTATATATATCTGACCAAACTTCAAAGATGCAGGAAGACAGCAGCAGGCACCTTGTTGAGTCTGCACCAGCCTACAGGGAAATCACCAGCCCCCACTAAATCCCAGAAAAACTTCCAATATGTTCAAACTAAAAAGGCAGCACTCCATCCAATGTTGCGATAACGTGATTTATTGATCGTCCATTGAAAACACACAAGATTTACGTGTTTCGGCTTACACTTTGCTCACAACCTTTGATTTTTTGTCCCACCAGACACAACATATAAACCGTGAATCATAGAAATCGAGAATGGCCTGTAGTGTCTTTGGTCATAGACGTACATACAATTTTACCATTCGTTTTACACTTAAATATATAATTATTATGGTATAAAAAAATGCAAATATTGGTCAAATTAAGAGCAAAATTAGTGAAATCGTAAACATGGTTACACTCATAAAAGCACTTACATTTCTACCTGTACTCAAAATAGACCATATGGACCAGACCCTAAGAGGGTCAAATCCATAGTCATGGAGAAAATACTGTGCGTATTGTATACCGTCGACATCAATAAACAATTCACAGTAAATACCTCCTGGATTCTATGACAACTCCAAAAGATATTATATTCTGTCAAAATCAAGGAATGTCAAAAATTAAGTCTATTCTAATAAAGTGCATTCCTTCAGTTAATGTTGTCTTTTTAATACTTTACATATCAAGAGCTGAACATGTAGCTTATGTGGTTGCAAATCCATATTCAGATCATTCTGATGTATCATATTACCACATATAGTTGGCATATTCATGTCACTCTTCAAGACAATATTGAAAATGAAGACCTAGTGTGCATAAGTGAATATAACCAGTGTCTCCATGGCTAAAGCAATGAATGATTCCTTCCTTAGACACCTCATGGTGGATTTTTTATACACAGTCAGTAACCATAGACAAAAACACCTGAAAGAAAGCTACACACACAAATACAACCTTAGGTATATGTAACAAAGTAAAAAGAACTGCTGTGATTTAATGATAATACTTCACATATAAGATCCAAATACATAATCAATCACCTAAATGTGCTGATACCTCTCACTTATATTTAAATCTATGGGTTCATAGGAGTCAACCTTAAACAAGTAAAGGTTTACTTAAAAAGTAAATGAAAAACTGTCTATGTTTGATTGTCTGTAGGGAAAATACAAGAAAGTATTAAAGTGTACACATGATTAGCCTTTCACCAGCCATGCTTCTTCTCCAGCAATAGGATCCACAAGTCCATACCAAATAATGTGTCTGCAATAAAAATAACCTTTTAGTCATTAATTAAATCATTAGCCATAAAATTAAGCTGCTCTGTCTTTCCTTCTGCTATGTTCCCTGCTTGAAATGCCACAACAATCCGCCAGCAGAGTGGTTTCCAGGCTAAAATTCTCTAAATGCATTCTATTTCAAGGCTGCAATTGTTGACTGTAATCCTCCTGCTAACACCATGAGCAACAACATTACTCATTCAATGGTGACATGAACAGTTCGATCCAAAATTGTAAACGGCCTTTACAATGCCGGCTTAGGCACGTGTGCTGTTTCCCTGCAAGCGGAACAACACTTGCCTTAGCCATGCATATACCTTAACCACGCATATGCGTGGTTAAGGCAGTCAGTGGGCAGAGAGAGGAACCAGATGGATCGCAACAGGACGAAGGACCGGGACACGGCTTGGTACGTTGGGCTGGGGCCAGGGGGTGTGGGGTATAATTTAGGGGTAGGAGCTGGTTTGAGGGCTCAGGGCGGGGCTGAGGTCAGGGTTGTTTTTAGGTGCAGGGGGCCGAATTCTAGTGACCAGAGCAGGGGGGGGGAAGGGGCAGTTTTCAGAGGTGGGGGCCAGTTTTTAGGGCTAGGGGGTGCTGGGGTCTGGGTAGTTTTTTTTGTGCTAGGGGGCTGGGTTTTAGGGCTCTGGGTAGTGGGTCAGGTAGTTAATAGGGCTGGGGCAGGTAGATTACAATACAGGAGGGACACATTTTAGGGCTCAGGGCAGGGGGGCTGGGGTGCATACATACAATCTTTAGCATACATATACCTTTACCAATCATGCCTTTACAATGAAATACATTTTAAAGGCATGCGTGGTGAAGGCATCATGTGTTGTAAAGATGCGGTCATTGTAAAGACCGCGTGGTGAAGGCATGCGTGATTTAGGCATGCATGGTTGTTTCATACAACCATCCAAAATAATTTCCCCTTTAGCTAAAATGCTTCATGAATCCAAACAATCCTAGAAAAGCCAGCCAATATCTTGCATTCTGTTTCTAAGGTCAAGACTCAAAGGATACCTTGAGATTTGTGCAGTCCTACACCATATGTTAATGGGTGTATGATCTGACGTGACGTTGAAACAGCACTGGCAAACACTGTCGCGAAAAAGTGCACAATTTTGACCTTGAGGATGCTGCCTTTCCACTTCTGTTAGACTTCTTTGCAGCATTTGTGCCAAGTGTTTTACCTCTTGCAAGGAAGAGCAAACAAATTCAATTCACTAGACCCAGCACCAAGGTCAGACTTATATTTGTGTTTGTCAGAACCAGATTTCAGAATATCTCTGTTTAGGTCAACAAAACATAATTATTTCCTATTAAAATGGGATCAGATTTTAAGATATTTTTATGAGCCGTCTGGATCGCTACCTAAAATAAGTTCTATTAATTACAGGTAACATAAATCGAAGAATACCCAAACTAAGTGCTTAATTTGAGCCAGTGCTGCACTTAATTGGTTTCCGGTGCTCGGCACCTAATTGTCAACACCATTCTTAGAACAGTCCACCACAAGGTGGCGCTGCTCATCTAATTTAGAGATGAGCAGAACAATGGTAGTAGGAATACAATATACATTAAAATGGCTAATACCTGCCTCCCCAGCCATTCCTTTAGCTTTGGGGACCTGGAATAATCTGAACTGTCGCATTTACTTGCGAGAGAGATGGTCAGTAGTTGTTTTGGCAGCGATGACAAGGGCGATGGGTGGTGGAAGGTGCAGTGGTCAGAGCCCTGGCACTTAATATTTTACAAATTAAGCACTGCCCAAACTAATGAATTTGCAAGTAAAAACCGCATTGATACATTTGAAATGTAAAACAATATATATAAATGAATTCAAGTGTCTGGAAGGAAGAGGTGAAATCTGCACAGAAATCATGATCTTTTTCTGTCTGACTGAGTAAATGTAAACCACAAAGTAAATCCATAGGAAAAGGGATGAAAAAGAAATGGTCCTTCCCAAAACTGCACAGTGCACTTTTTAATCTGGATGCTAAATGCAAGTTGCCCGATTGCCTGCCTCCACATCACAGATTTAACTTTAGACCAATGGCTCTTGGCTATGGGGCGGGACCTGCTGCTGAGGTAGCACAGAACACTCCTAGGATTGCTCAAGAGTGGTGCTCAAGTGTCTACTTCTGGATTTGACCTGTCTGCTCAGTGCTGGAATCAAACAGCTGTCTGTTATTTTCACAAGTGAAGACAACATATAAGATTTGTTTTTATTTCTTTTTAATTGAAGTTTTTCCACCCTGGGAGAAACAACGCTTGCAACAAGGTGTCTTCCAGGAATACTTGAAGAGGCACGGGAACACAGTATACAGATTTCTTCCCTTGCAGAGTCAAACTCCCACTTCTCCTGATACTACTAAGAATGGAGAAAGGATAAATAACCTACCTAGACTACTTTTATCTGTTCCTCGAGTACTGCTACTACCAGATGATGGCACGAGAGAATGTGTAGAAGCTAGAATTCAAGTTTCTTTCTTCAACGATTTTGCAATGGTAATTTTGTCTAGTCAGACTGTTATAGAGAAGAATGTCAGTCTTGCAGGAGTCTTCCAATGTAAGTTCTGCAGCATGCTGTAAAACTATCTATAAAAATAGATCGGAGTATCTTTAGTTTACAAAGGAAACACACAGATACCTGTTGGGGAAATTATACCACACAACCAGCTCCAAGTGCTATGCAAGCCTGTGCGGCTATTTATTGGGGGGGTGGGGGGGCAAGTGAAAGTGCTTGCTGTCACAGAACCAAATGGTGCATATATGTAATAGCACCTGCAGCAATACAGACCAGCATTCAAGAGCTACAAGCAGTCACCCTAGCACCTTATTTAATCAAGCTGCTACCAGACAGTATGGCTCACCCAGTTCAAGCAACTTACATGTACCACCTCACACAGAGTTCTAGTCAAGCTAGCAGCTTATATAAACAGGTTACTCTCAACCAGTTATACAGTGCTGCACATATTGCTCAGCTTTTCTCCTTACAACCTGGGGAAACACACACCAGTTTCTTCATACCTTGCCAACTTTTACTGAATACTTCACACTCAACTCCCTCCCAGACACCTCACCACAAGCCCTCTGGGACGGGTTCAAAGACACCATACGGGGAATGATGACATCCACCTCCATAGCCAGGGCTCTGGAGGCGCACCTGTTAGAAGCTAAACTTGTGGCAGACAACCTCTCCCTAGAACGCTCCGACAAACAGCACCCCACGATGAGAGCCATGCGACAGCTGGCCAAACTGCGCGTACAATTCCGTGCGCACAGAGTTAACAAAGCAGAGAGTTCCCTCCTAGGACTCAAAAGTACTATGAGGGGGCGATAATGTGGGTTCCTTTTTTGCATGAAAGCTGCGCCAACAACACGCCAGATCCCACATCGCAAAACACAAAAAGGAGGACTCTACCTGGGTCATCAGGGAGTCAAACAAGCAGGAGGTCTTTCAAGCTTTCTACCAGAGCCTATATGCTTCAGGGGGAGAAGACCAATCTGCAATAGCCACCTATCTTCAGAGCTGCCCCTGGCAACCGCTTAACCCTTCATTAGCTCGTGAGCTGGAGGAACCCTTCTCACTAGCTGAGCTCCATAGAGCCCTTAAAGAGATCCCAAGGGCAAATCCCCAGGCACGGCTGGCCATACCCTGGCCTTTTACGCGCTTTTCATGCTGCAACGCCAAGACCGACTGCTCATGCTTTTCAAGTCATTTACACATGTCACTGGCCTCATATCTAACATGTCTAATGCAAAAATCATGTTTGTTCCCAAGCCCAGTAAGGACCCAACACTCTACTCAACTTACCACCCGACAGCCCTACTGAACACCGACGCTAAACTCTACACCAAAATGCTGGCCAACAGTATGGAAACACTATTATATGGATTAATGAATCCCGATCAGGTTGGCTTTATACAAAATAGGCAGGGTTCAGACAACGCCCGACGCCTTGTCCATTTAGTCGAAAAAGCACACCAACCCCACCCTTCTCCTCTCCCTCGATGCCGAGAAGGCGTTCGATAGAGTGAGTTGGGCATGCCTAAGAGCGGTCCTCCAGAAAGTAGGACTAGGACCAGTCATGGTAACTAGAATGATGGCCTCCTACTCCTCGCCCAATGCCTCCATCCGACTCAACGGCCAGGCAACTCACTCTTTCCCACTGTCCCGAGGCACTCGGCAAGGATGCCCTCTGTTCCCCCTGTTGTTCGCCCTTGTGGTGGAACACCTCGCCATTTCCCTTTGACAATCCCCCGACATTAGAGGCATTCCCTTTGGAGGACAAGATCATAAGGTACTTCTGTACGCCGATGACCTCCTCCTTGCCCTAAAAGAGTCAAACACCTCTCTCTCTGCATTGGTCCATGCATTCCGAACTTACGAGCAGGTATCTGGGTATAAGATTAATCTGACCAAGTCACAAGCGCTTAATCTCACATTTCTGCAGCACCACCTCCACCGCCTACAGGCACTCAACCCCTTTCAGTGGTCTTCACATTCCATTCAGTACCTAGGCCTCACAAGCACCAGCTCTCTAACCACTTGGACACAGGCTAACTGGCAACGCTGCCATAAAGCAACACTTGAAGACCTTCGGCGCTGGATGCCACTCCAAATATGATGGCTAGGCCAAATCAATGTGGTAAAAATTAACATCCTTCCCTGGCTCTCATATCACTTTCAGTCATTGCCCACTTCCATCCCCTCAGGCGATATAAAACGCATACAGGGGGATCTTTACTCCTTCAAATGGAAGGGTAAACGTCCCCGTGTATCCACTGTACTCCTTATGCTCCCAAGAAACTGGGGAGGATTTGCCTGTTTCAACCTCCAAGACTGCTGCTGGGCCACTAACCTACGCTACATCTCCAAGTGGGTCGTACGAGAGAGCGAAAAACACTGGGTACATATGGATCGGGCTGTTTCCTGTCGACCGCTCTGAGACCTTGCTTGGTTCCCAAAGCAGCTCCGCCCTCGCAGTGCTTACATAGCCACCCTGACACGCACAGTATTGGAGATTTGGGACAGATCAGTGAAGGGGAGTGGCCTGACCATTTTCCCACCTCCACAAACCCCAATTGCGTGGAACTCAATTTTTCTCCTGCCCTCCTTTGGGATTCCTTTCCAGATTGGGTCATGGCTGAGTGCAGAATTCTGCAGGACTTATTTCACGGCCCCACCATTAAATCCTTTGAGTCCTAAATCTCTATGAACGCCAATGCTGTAAGTGGAATATGTCAGTAAACCATTGAAAAATACATTCATATCTTCACTCAAAACATAGGCATTTTAAAAAGATAAAATTGAAGCTGCTTTCCCTTTTCAATATATTCAAGTATTAAAAACAATTCCTTAAGCAGTACGTACATTTTAAAATGCATAATTTAAACTGGTAATTCTACAATGATAATATAGGTAATTTTCTCAAATGTGGTGGTTTAATATTGTTTTACCTTCATAATTGTTTACCATCAAATGATCTGTTAAGTTTCAAGCATTAACAAATACAAATCACTCTGCAAATATATATTATCATTTTTGAAAACTGAAAAGTTAAACAATTTGTTTTGGTTTTTACTCTATCGGAAAGGGAAGATAAATGATCTTCTGGCACTGAAGAACACATGGCCCAAATGGCATAGCTGTAAGTTGTGCACCAGATGCAGTGTCACAGGGGCATAGAGGTGTAAGGGCCAACTGCTCCCCAATTATGGCTTTCTCTTGCTAGGTAATAGGATGTATGAACGTGCAGAGGGGAGCATTTTCCATGCTTGCATTAAGGTCTAAGGCACTTTTGCTATGGTACTGCATGGGCCCACATGTAAATGAGTCCTCAGTATTTGGAACAATGCAGCATGATTAACAGAACTGCTGAGGTGAGCCTTCAGCTGAGAGTCTACAAGCAGTAAGTGTAGTGACTGTGGAATGGCGGGATTTACTATTTTGACTCCAGTCGAACAAAGGCTGTGAAAAATGCATACATTGAGGTAAAATGCGCTTTTCTAACTCCAATATAGCAAATACTGGAGAATGTCTTTACATTGGAGGGGCCATATTTATAATTTTAACTCCAGCCTACCAAACATTGGAGAAAGTGCATACATGGGGAGGAGAATCAAATGTACTATTCTGACTCAAACATTAGGGAAAATGCATACTGGGGATATCACATTTACTATTCTATCTCCATTGCAACAAACATAGGGGAAAGTGCATTGTGCATACGTTGGGGGTAAGATTTGGTACCCTAACTCCAATGTAACAAACATTAAGGAAAGTGTTTACATTCAGGAGTCAAATTTACTATTCTAACTCCAATCTAACAAATATTGGGTAAAGTGCAGGCATTGGGGGATCACATTTAGTACTCTTACTTTGGTCTAACCAAATCTAGGGAAATGCATATACGAGGAAGGGTCCAATTTACTACTCTCACTCCAGTCCAACAAACGATGGTGAAAGTGCACACATTGGGGGTCAAATTTACCATTCTAAATTCAGTAATACAACCATTGGGGTAAGTGCATACATTGCAGAGGTTCACAGTTAGTATTCTAACTCCAGTCAAACAAACATTGAAATAAGGGCATACATTGGGGAAGTAGCATACATTGGTGGAGTCAGAGTCACTACACCCAAATAATATAATTACATATTCAAAAATTAATTAAAAATCCAAATAAAAACTTAAAAACTAAATTTCAATTACAAATTTGAAAAACTTATTAACATCTATTTAAAAAGATTACAACTATATCAGATTTTTTTTAAATATTCCATCTAATATATAAAACATTTTTCAAATTAACAATATCAAGCTCCCACATAAAACACAGAAACCTAACAAAATCTTTTATGATAATGAAAACATTTTTCCAAAACCAAAAATATTGACTATGTTGACATTTTACATATTTTAATTTTTAATCAATTATGCTTTTAGAAATGCTACCCACCAGTCATCCAATATAACCTATAGTCCATAATAAAAGTTTAATCATTTCTTTCAGAAATTAAATACATAATCAATAAACAAGTTATATTAAAAATTTTGATTTAAAAATGAACAGATTTAAAAGCTACATTAATTATATAAATGAATACGTATTTTAATTTAAAGACTTGAGGCCTGATTCACAAAGGGCCTCCGTACTCATGGTGGAAGCCCCACAGTCGTTGGGGAGTCTCCGCACTGGGGGCGGAATCTTCGCAATGAGAATTCTCATTGCGGAGATTCTGTCTCCAGTGCGGCGACTCCTCCACGAGTGCAGGGCCTCAGCCACGAGTGTGGAGGCTCTTTGTGAATCAGGCCCTACCCACGCAATCCCTCGATGAGACCCACATCCCGCAAATAAATGATCGTAAAATGATAAGACATATATAAAATGAATTACCATTTCAAACATTAGAATAGTAGAATATTAAACAATTAACAATAAATGATAGATGATTTAAAAATAACACTATCCAAACCTCAATACACCCAACCAATAAAAAGTAATAAATGAATTTTCAAAACAATCAAAAATAATCCTTACTGCATTAATAAAATTCTATAAATGTATACTTTTACTTAAAATACTACCCACCGCAATAAGCCTCACAACCTGAAATGTAAGACTATTACATAATTTACAAAATAAACATGTAAATGAATACCTAACAATTAGAAATATAATAAATAGTTAACATATTAAACACTTAAATATCAATCTATAATTTTGAACAAAACCCACCCACCCACTCCCACCATAAACCCAACAATTAGAAAACAATATACATTACTATAATAGTTTCTAAAAATACGTACAAATACATTTCACGAAAACATAAATAATTAAATAAAAACATAAAAACATAATACAACACACTAAACCAACATAATATCAACTATATTATATTAAACAATAAGTTAAACTTCGATGGTAATATATGACAGTAAAAAACAATATAGTAAACTTTGATCTTTTTAGCCATTTGTAAATACGGTATTTTGACCAGAATACTATGGTAAGATGAAATTTTTTCGGCAATATTTAGGTGGAATACAGAGATGTAAAGTGAGAGATGGGTTAAACAGAAAAAGGTGTAGTAGAGGGAGAAGATGTAATTTTAGAAGAAATGAAAGAAACAATCATGTGTATAATCTATAATGGGATGTTTGCATATATGTTCTTGATTACATCGGTATCGAAACAGTAAATCAATGGTGCTGATTCACAGTAATGTTGTATACTGCACAATTATAGAGATACCAAAGGCAGGCAGGTACTAAATGGCTAAAAGACGTCCATGAGCTATGATGCAGGTGAGATCAGCCGCAGGTACCGACTGAACTTCCTCAGATTTATGAGAATATTCAGAGAAGCATTTTCATTCCATAGGACTAGAACAGGACTTCCATGACAGATGCATATGAAATCAAACATACTTTCTCTTACAAACAAACACAATGACAAAGAACATAAATGCTATACTCTACGAGTACAACCCAACTAATAACCAAGTACACTAAAACATATAACCCTATACATATCATAAAACAATGAAAATATCCACACAATTGAAAAAGTAACTACAGAGTATAAGCAAAAAGCAAACTATTATAAGCTTCAATGACTCAGTACACTCTTAATATACAAATCACTAACACACACATGCATCTTTCTCACAGGGCACACAATCACACCCACAAAAGAAAATACATGCATTCATTCATACAGGTAACAGGAATAAATTCCCTGCAAGTGGATAATACAAAGTGGGGAAACCTCACCCACAACATCCAACTCTCACCGCCAAACACAATGGCATTCCACCCAGGAAAAGCAAAACAGACATACCGCCATATGAATCCAACATCGACGAACACATTTTAAACAACATAGAAACACTGGTAAAGCTATCCTCTTCATCATTCACCATGGTGTCCCACCCAGAAATAATAAAATGGGCTTCCTATCAATATGCATCCAACGTTTATACAAAAAGCATCAGCAACAACGAAATGTTATTGAAGTCATCCCTCTACACCACGTACTAGGGCATCCCAACTAGCTACACCAGAGGCAGGAAAGTATTGACTGTATGATTTTTTTCTTCAGTATATAAGTTACAGCTTCAGTTCATGTAGCTAGTAGTTCAAATCAATTAGGAGGTATTTGGTAACTGATATCAGCCTCTAGTGCAGACTGGACTTCCCCAACTGGTACATTTAGAACATTGAGACATACAAGACATCATACTTCAGGACGGGAAACAGAAGCACAGGACGCCACAAGTGTGATAGCTATTCTGCTGTTATGAAAGGAAACATTACACATTATTTCACATTAATGAGTTACATTAATACACATTCTGTTCGCAAACGTCTTATTTATTATGGAAGTGTGAAACTATTCACAGAGCCTGCTCTCTTCACTTTCCACCTGCACATCGCAGCTACATCATGTTTTCTTGTCACACTTCAAGTCCAGCTGTATCAGAAACCAGTAGCGATCGGTGGTGGGAGTGCCGCCAGGCCCTGACGTGGGGCGGGGGAGGGGCAGGGTGGGGGGTAGTAAACTACGGATTACGGGCGATTACAGGTAAGTACACTTATAAATAAATAAAACGAATTTCGTTTCTCGCGCTGCATCGCCAAATGTGATGCAGCGCGAGAAACAAAATTAGTTTTATTTATTTATATGTGTACTTACCTGTAATCGCCCGTAATCCGTAGTTTACTACCCCCCACCCTGCCCCTCCCCCGCCCCACGTCAGCGCCCGGCGGCACTCCCACCACCAACCGCTACTGTCAGAAACGCTGAAGAGAGTAGTCCTCTCACTGTGAATGACAACCTAAAATCAATAAGCGCCTTGCCCCGATCACAATCTGAATTCAGAAAAACCCTCTTTCAAAGATGGGAATTGGGCACTAGTTTCTGATAAACCCCCCCACTGGTGCCTGAGTCCGAGGCTCAGCGCCTGCTGCCTACCTGAAAGTATTTCTGAATCAGTTCACTCGGAGCCCTCGGAGTATCAGAATAAACAAAGAACAGTCCGGATTATCAACAAAGGACACTTCTGTGAAATGGCTGCATTAGAGAGCAGTGGCTGGCATCAGAGAGCAGTGGCTGGCATCTTTGTACAATACAAGCTTAAGCAAAATCACTGCATCAGGAGCAGTTTTAAGTGTGCAAGTAATCAAAGGGTTGTCCTCGTACCCACAAATGGCATTTCCTGATTCCATGTGGCACACTTCATTGACAATTACCCCTCACTAAAGATTCCATCATATCTCAAGGTTACCAAGGAACATATGTCACTAAGGGGTCCATTACGATGGCGGGCGGCCAACGGAGCACGGGACCGACCGCCGATGTTGCGGCGGTCCCGCAATGCAAATTATGATGCGCCTGCCACACTGGCGGGCGCATCCTGGGCCTTTTACATTGCGGGTGGATCTGCTGGCTGCAGCCACGCCCGCAATGTAAAAGGATTGTGCACAGCATCGCCATGCACAACATGGCAGGCACCACGTGGTGCCTGCCACGTAGTGCATTGCAATGAGGGGGGTACCATAGGTACCCCCCATGTGCACCCCCACCCCACCCCAACACCCTGGGGGCCCGCAACGGGCCCCCAACATCGAGGATCGCATGCCTTTCCATGGCGGCATCGCCGCCATGGAAAGGACACTTTACACTCACATCATAATATGAATGGCGGTGTCTTGCAGACACCGCCAACATATTGTGTCCCTTTTCCGCCCGGTCGACAATTCGACCGGCGGAAAAGCGGCGGACGGTCTTCCCGTCCGCCGCGGTGCCCCCCACCATACTAATATGGCGGGGGGAGAACCAGGGACATTTGGCGGGCGGATCGCCACCGCCGGCCCGGCGGTGGCGATCCGCCCACCATGGTAATAGGCCCCTAAGTTCTCCCATAGGACAGCAACAGTAAGAGATGTAGAAGGATAAGAGGGTCAGTTTTAGAAATATTCCATATGATCTGATGAAACAGGCAAGAGAAGTTGACGAGAGAAATTGAGGCATTGATCAACTAAGTGGGCTACGTGCAAAGCAAAAAAAAAACAGATGAACACCTCAGCAATCACACACACATAGCATCCATCTTCCCATCACCCCAAAGTAAACAAGCCCCTACATGGTATGCTTGCAGGACCACCTGATAGAACACTGACACCTTTTGAACCATGCAGTCAGCTTGGGACAATATTTTTTGACCATGAATACCAAACTTCTAATCTGGTCAGAAATGATCAAATATAACTGTGCCAGAATAGCACTTAAAGAATTGTATCCACCCGATTTAGACTCTTCAATAGCTATTTTTTGGTGCATGCTTTCTTTTTTATGCTCATTTGCTTGACATACGTTACCACATGGAAAAGCATTGTTAAAGCCCAATCTGCTACCTACAAGTGTAAGATCAGTGGCTGGCAAAGAGATTTCTGGAGCATATGCGGTTGTCTCCACTTTGCAAGTGGTAGTGGAATTTGCAGGAAAATCCTGTAGTTCAAAAGATGCATATGATATAGAAGCTGTACAGCATTAGCTGCTCTCCGTATCACTAAATTCTGGGGAATAGGTTTTGGCTATGCTTTAATTAAAAATGTTAATTGATAATTTAATTTTTAAATTCTTCATTGATGATTTTATTTTGTTTTATGTTCTCTTTCCACTCCTGTGAATGAAATTATTTGTTACTACTTTTAGTAAAGGATTCTATTTTTACATGTTCAATTTTGAAAAGATTTGCTATTTTGTGATTTATTTATATGAGAAACTACTAATTATTTCACCAATTGTTTTCTATTAATTCGTGGTTTTATTTAGTAGAGTAATTTAATAAAGAATCAACTTGTGTTTTTTAATGTTGATATTTTGCCCATTTTATCACAAGATAGACGTTGGTGCGATATGGGGCTAATATGGAAATCTGTGTCAGAATGTGTGCACACAAAACAATAAGTCAACTTAATGTTACTATTCTCTGTGTAGTTCCATTTTTTTTAACACAACGGAAAGTCCAATGCAAAGTAAAAGACGAAGCATTTACAGTCTTTCTTCAAGTATTATGTCAATATTCCATTTACCATTAACATATTTTGTCGAAAGGGTGTAAATACACCCAAACACATTTACTGTGATGTTTTTGTACATCGTCCTACTGCGTCAAGTTTGACTTTTCTTCTTTCTAAATGGAGACTGGAGAAGGTTTTATGTCCTTCTAATGAAATGTTCATGAAAATGGAAATTCTGGGGGGCGTGGCTTGGACGGCGGAAGGCATGGTTGCCTAGCTCCGATGCTCGCCAGACCGGAGGGAGGTTGAGCGCGAAAACGGACCTTCTGGGCGCACCAATTCGAGCTCCAACGCCGGGCTCCAACGCGTGAAAAGGTCGTGCACGCAATGTGAGCCTTTGAGTCGCTTACACATCGGACAACCTTGAGTTTAATCCAGTGAAAGTAGCGGACCGGCACTCGACAGGATACCCAAAATGGCGCCGTAGCAGTGAATCCTCGGCAGCCGTAGCTCCACGGCGTCATCCCCACAAGACGGCTGCAGACTGCCCCTGCTGCCCGAGAACCTACGCGGGACACCATCATCTCCCGCATGACCGGTGAGAAGTGCTTCTTTTGCCAACTATATGCGGTGACACGCGAAGTCTCGCTGCGTGCTGCCTGACCCCAAAATGGCCGTCAAAACGCCGGAAAACTCCTCGTGCAGCCGTTCAGAGACCTAGGCCTCTCCCTAGCCATTATTCAGCCTTTTCTTTCACCCAGATGCCTTGTGTTGCTGGACTACTCCTGCACAGCAGTGTGTGCTACGGCGTGTCACTCCATGGAACTGTGTGATCTATAACTGACCCACATGCAACTAACAGCAATCCAACCCCATTTGCCTGTATTGGTTGGGTGGAATCTTCTTGCTATATCTGTGTGGCCTGTCTCCTTCAGGGCCCCCGTCTACAAAGTGCCTTGCCCAATACCAACCTAGTGCCAACCCAGTGCCAATCCAGTGCCCTTCATCTTTGGTGATGATGCTGCTGTGAACTTTTCAATAGAGGGTTCCAGTTATATACCCGGCCAACAACCCGGCAGCGCGCAGCACATACCAGTCCATTACCTGACTCTTCTGCTGCCTACTGTGCACATGGCTCGTGGGATGTGATTTAAGACGCAGGTCTCCTGGAATCTACGCGTCCACCAACAACATCAGAAACAGCAACAATAGTGCGCAGCGGAGTGCACACACACTTTGACCAGAACTCTTGACCGGGTTCAAACACCGCAAACAGGCCATCACGCCGTGCATATTAGCTTCAAATACCAGCCTAAGTACCAGTCCGAACAACAACACCCACCAAACAAGGAACAATAAAGAACAATAAAGATTAACCACATGGTAACTCACGCATAGCAGAATGGCGGACGAAAAGAACAGAAACACCAAGAAAGTGAGACCAGAACCGATCATCTCAGACTCTCCTATAAAAGCTAAACCTGATATCCACGGTACAATGGAAATGATCCTAAAAAAGCTAGCGGAAGTCCATGACTTGGCAAAGTCCACGAAAAGTAATACGGACACCATGCAATTGGAACTCACAGCGATACGGGCTGATATGAACGCGACGAATGTGAGATTAGGTGACGCGGAACAAAGAATAGGTGTCGTGGAAGATGTAACCACTCAAGCATGCAAAGAATTGGTGCACCTCCATAGGGTTACAGATGAGTTACGGAAACAGAATGCAGAATTAGAAGACAGAAACAGAAGAGGGAACATAAGAATTTTTGGTATTCCGGAAAAAGCGGAGGAAGATGCAGGGTCGTGCGTGGCCTTTTTGGAGGCCTGGATTCCCATGATAACTGGTCTGAAATTCAACCCGGGCCTGGAGCTAGACAGGGCTCACAGAATACCTACCTTCACCAACCCACATAGAATTGGTACAAGGCCTATGATCTGTAAACCGCTCCGCTTCCAACTCAGAAGCCATTCTCACCTTTGCCAGAAAATCTCAACAAATCACTTGGGAAGGCAGAAAGATCACGTTCACACAAGATTATTCCAAAGAGACAGTGGATGTACGAAAGGGATTCCTCCGACTTCGTGAGAAGCTAAGAGAAAAGAAGATCCTCTTTTCATTCAATGGGCCCTCAAGATTCAGGATAGTGGAGAACGGAAGAGCCATGGTCTTCACATCCCCTCATGAACTGGCGAAACATCTGGAGGGCACTCCCTCTCAGGAAATGGATTCTGATGTGGGTCCTTCCAACAAAAGGAAACCTATATCCTCTTTATTCCCGCATGAGTGACTGTTTCCCCTAAGTGTGCTTCCAATATATTTAAGCAATGCTACGTGATAATTATAATGTGTTTTATTACTTCAATGTTTATCACCAATTTCAGTATTTCACATAGTATATGTTATGATAAGTAGTCAACCATAAGGAACTAGATCACAATTGATTGTACTTCTGTACGCATATCTTCAGCAGTACCTCTTCTTGGAGAAAACTTGCTGTAATACCTCAGCTCAGTACATTGTAGACGCAACGATTTACGGGCTATGCAAGTCCTGCTTGATACTAATGTTTGGTTAATGCTTGGAGTCGTAGAGGCGACTTACGTTGCTACACTGTTTATTGTCTTTATCTTTACCCATACCCAGGCTCAGCAGTATGCTTGGACACCTAGGTATAATAACCCAGCATAATGCAGTTTAGAAGCAATGACGCACGAGTTACGTAAATCTTGTTGGGCACTTTGCTTGGCTAATGTTAAGTGGTAAAGATGCTACTTACGTTAATACATATATACATTGATCTTTTCTCTGCCTAAGATCCAGGTTCATTTGTTATGCTCTGCTACGTTATATGTTGAGTTCTCTCGTGGGTAAGCTACCTTTGAAAAATAACCATACTAAAAGTGCTCTTCCCAGGAGCTATGTGGTTAATGTATGGTCCTCCTTTTCGGTCTGCTGACGGTCGGTTCTGTCGTCGCAGCCTCTTTATACGATTTACTTGAGGGGGGGTGGGAGGCGAAGGGAGGGTGGTGGGTGGGGGAGGGTAGAAGGGAAAATGCTTAAAATGGTTGTTCTAAATTTACTCACTGTTTTTTTTTGTTTCATGGTTTATTTGTTTTATTTATCTTGCTGTGTTATCTCTATCACACACCAGAGAATAGTGCTGCGTACAAGTGCATCAATCTCACATTCTAGTGCATGTAACTATTTTTCGATTATAGTAAATCCATTCCTCTCATACTGTCAATTCTGCACTACCACGATCTATAAACCCTTACGATGACCCAGAATAATACACTTACAGATGACCTTACCGTCATTTCACTAAATGTCAAGGGCCTGAACCACCCGGTGAAGCGAAGAAAAGTGTTTGATTACCTTGCCAAAACTAAGGGAGATATTATCCTTCTCCAAGAAACAAAATTATCGGAAGAAGATACAAGCTTCATCAAACATGCTTCAATCTCTACCCTGGCTTGCTCTCCAGCAGACCACAAAAAGAAAGGAGTTATTACTCTCATTGCAAAAAAATCCAATATCTCTTTCCTTTCTCATACACATGATGATGAAGGTAGGCTACTAATCACACATTTGCAAAAAGGAGATGACCTCATCCATGTGATCAACATATATGGTCCTAACTCAGATGAGCCATCATTCTGGGAAAAATATCAGCTGCTATTGATGGACTACCCCAAGACGACCTTATCGTGGTAGGCGGGGATTTCAACATGCCATTGGACCCCATCCTAGATAGACAATCAAAATGTAAATATCATCAGTCCCGATCACATGATATCATCAATAAAATTTGCACCAAATATAACTTAAAAGATGCTTGGCGCCTCCAACACCCCGACACGAGAGATTACACCTTCTATTCATCCCCACATAACTCCTATTCTAGAATAGATTATATCCTAATATCTGCTAACTTCACCCACCGAATAGACCAGACAAATATAGCCCCTATTCTGATTTCAGATCACGCCTGTATCTCTACCAAACTTGTAGGCTCCCACCCTACCTCACCTCCGAAGAGATGGCGGTTTAATGATGATATTCTACTAGATCACGCTAATAAACTGAAAATAACCAAGGCAATTGAGGACTATATAGCCAGGAACGACCTTCCCGAAATCTCCACAGCTACTTTTTGGGACGCTCTAAAAGCCACTGTACGCGGTGTCATTATCGGAATCAAGGCCCAGATTAATAAAAACTTAAACCAGGAATATATATCTCTAGAAAATGAAATTAAAAATCTGGAACAAAGACACTCAGACAGGCTAGACGATCAAGAACTACTCACTAGCCTAACTAACAAGAAATACGAATACAACACCATTGTAAGTAAAAAAGCTGGTGTTTGGATCAATAAATTCAAAGCACTTAAGCTGTGCGAAGGAAACAAAGCTGGGAAACTACTGGCCTCATATCTTAAACACAAGCACAAACAATTCACCATCACCTCAATCAAAGACGCACACAATATCACGCACACCAAACATGACAAAATCCTAGATGCCTTCCAAACATTTTATAAGGACCTTTACAGCAACAAATTAATATTTAATACAGAGAACTGCGAGCAGTATTTAAAATCAATCAATCTTCCCAAACTGTCAAACGCAGATAAGACACAGTTGGGGGCTCCCATTTCAGACCAGGAAATCTCCATGGCTATTAAAACACTCAAGACTAACAAAGCTCCTGGGCCGGATGGTTTTTCAGGCTCCTTTTACAAAGCATTTATCACCTCACTTCAACCGTCCCTACGTAGACTATTCAACTCTATGGCCAGGAATGGGGATGTCACAGATTCAATGAGGGAAGCCACAATTATTGTTATCCCCAAAGAAGGCAAAGACCCATTACTGCCTAAGAATTATAGGCCAATTTCCTTAATAAACGTGGATTGTAAGATATACGCCAAAATTTTAGCCAGTCGATTAAATAAATTTCTACCTAACCTAATTAGTAACTCACAGGTGGGATTTCTCAAGAACCGTTTATCCAATGACAATACTAGACTACTCTGCCATGTCTTGGAAAAAGCAAAAACGGCCACTACCGCCTTAGTCGCCATCACACTAGACGCAGAAAAAGCGTTTGACAGGGTTTCATGGCAATTTCTAAAACACTGTATGCAAACCTTCAATCTTGGTGAGACATTTATTAACATGGTCATGGCCCTTTACTCTAACCCATCTGCCCGGATAGCCATTAATGGTTCTGTATCAGAGTCTTTCCGACTGGAACAGGGTACCAGGCAGGGCTTCCCCCTCTCGCCGGCTCTCTTTCTTTTAGCCCTAGAGCCACTAAGCCAAGATATAAAACATAACGAGAAGGTTAGCGGTGTACTCTTTGGTGAAACACGGGTGAAACTAGCCGCATACGCGGATGATATTCTGATAATAACAGAAGAACCGGAGACCTCCATTAAAGCCCTGACAGATTCTATAGACACCTATGCTAGCCACTCAGCCTATAAACTTAACCGAGATAAATCTGAAGTTAAACCCCTCAATATTTATAGTACAAAGGATCTCTTAGGCAGCTCGGGCCTAACGTGGCAACCCAACCATATTAAGTATCTGGGAATCGAGTTCTGTACCACAACACTTGAGACTCTTCAACATAACGAAAGCAAAACGCTTGAGCGGATCAAAACTCAACTAAACTCTTGGTCACCCAGATTCATAACCTGGTGGGGGAGAATTGAAACAATAAAAATGATGGTATCTCCTCTAGTAAATTACTTAATTACAATGCTGCCGCTTGCCTTATCGGATGATTTCCATCACAAATTGAGAGTCATTCTCTCGACCTTCTTGTGGAAGGGGAAAAAGGCAAGAATCAGTATGAAAAAACTCCAACTTCCCAAATCGCTTGGAGGTGTCAATCTACCGGATTTCAAACGTTATCAGGTGGCTTTTTTAGCAAAACAAGGGTCACACTGGCTTACACCCCTGTCAGACTATACTCCAGTATGGCTAGAAATTGAGAAATCTCTCCTCCTCAACATCCACCCTTTAACCCTCCTCACCACCAACCTCGCCCGATTAACGTGCTCTGGTACTATTATTTTCAAGCAGACTAAATCCTCCCTGCTGAAGATAGACAAATTACTTGACGTTAGAGTAAAGAATTCCAATTTAGAATCTATCTGGGACAATCGCAATTTGTTATACAGAGGTCGCACTTTACACAACGACAACTGGATCAAGAAAGGAATCCTCTTTCCTCACCAACTCTATGCAGACACACATCCTCTGACCTTCAAGGAACTACAAACTACATACCACCTTGAACCTATAGATTTCTATTGTTTCCTGAAAGTAAAAGCTGCCATATCCAAAGCAAAAATCTCAACCTCATCGCCATCTCTACCAAAATATTTCTCAAAACTAAACGCCCTAGGCCACCAAGTTTCCTGGTTATATAGATTACTAGGCCCCAAACAGTCTACACTCAACGCGAAAGCTATTTCCTTTTGGAATTCGAATTCCACCGCCCCGTTCTCAGACTCTGACTGGACCTGGACGTGGAATTTGATATTTAAGAATAAAATTAGCCCTGTATTGTCCCAAACAAAATTCTGGCTCCTTCACAGAGTATTCTGGACGCCCTCCCTCCTACACAAACATAAACTCCGAGAGGACGATATCTGCTGGAACTGTAAGAATGCAGTAGGCGACTTGGAGCATTTGCTACTGCATTGCCCCTGTGTAACTTCCTACTGGGATAGGGTCTTCAAATTCATATCTAATCTCTTTCCCTTTGACGCTTGTAATGACCTCTCGTCACTTTTGTTCGCTCCCACAATAGCAGATTCCTTGAGTGAAAACGACAAAGCACTTCTTGACCTCCTTATAATAGCGGCTATCAAAATCATTCTCACTAACTGGAAAGACACTAGTAAAGCGTCCTTTAACTGTTGGCTAAACTGGATCACCAACCTTCGAGGGGCAGACAATATTGTGCTTCACAATTCACCATGGAAAAACCCAGTTAGACATCTTTGGCTTTCTCTTGACATCTTCTTTGAATCACATAAACCACTGTGATCCCTCGACGATTACTAAATAACCGCTCACAGCGCCTACCAGCGGGTGTCTAGATTGTTTCGCTTGTGCCAAGCATTGTAACCCTAATATTAACTGCTTCAAGACCCCAAACCAACACATGGGCCTAGTTGTACAAGAATGTACGCAATAGATAAAACAGAAATGCAAAACCGGCTTTGTGATATATATCTGACCTAGACGATACTCTTTTAATTTCAATTTTGGTTATCTTAAGTATTGTTTTGTACTGTATTGTATAGTATTGTATTGAACAAAAGGTACCTATACTGTACGCTATTACCTTTATGATTTGTACCCTCCTTTATTTTGTGCACTATACTTATGCTTTTGTCACTGTACATTTTGAACAACTAATAAAAACTTATTGAATTCAAAGAAAATGGAAATTCTATGAGAATTATAAATATTCTGTTTAAAGCAAGGGCATCGGGAGAGCTTCTCTTTGGCTGTCCAGGGTGATCAGTTTCCCCACTGCTATGCATCCACAGATTACATGTTGATTTTTTACAGTCTGAAAGTCTCATATTATATATAGAGATGGTGTACACTTTTCACCTTTTTATTGGCCCATTCCCTTTACCTCTAATTTTGGTTATCATTTGTTTTGTAACAGTAGATTTTCATTCCTCTTCATCCGGCAAGGGCAACCTGGGCACAGCGAAATGATTTCATCAACATCATATGGGTGGGGGAACTAGCTGTGGCATCACATATCCCATAGTATATCGTCAAGTGACATTGCAATAATTTTGCTCTCATTGGCAGGGTTTCACTTTTTTACCCAATCTTTACTGCATAAGTGAGCTTGCAGCATATCAATAATTAAATAATATTTAAAAAGGTCATAAGCAATCAGCTGCGGACACCTAAAGACAGTCACACTATTGAAAGATCAGTAGACAAACTAGTTTATTAATTGAATGAAAGCAATTCACTAGTGGTACAAAAAGTAATGTGGAAGTACCAATTGCTAAGCATAAATAATACCGCTACTGGTATAGTTACATTTCACACAGGCAAAATTGTACACTCCTTTGCATTATTCTCTGCCCCATTGAAGTTTGAAAATAACAACAGAATGTTCCAACAAAACGCTTTACTTAAGGTACTAATGTGTTTTAACATGCATCTGCAGAGCGGTCGAATGTTGTTAGTGTCACCTTTAGCCAGTCCTGGCGTTGTAGATGGCAGCACTTTGCAGTGTGGGATGTGCTGACCCATTCGTAAGATGGGAAAATTGGAACTTCAAGTCCCGAAATTTTAAATGCTTCTAGCTAAAAAACATGAACTGGTCGAATGAGTCCCATGTGTCACAGGACCACATGGCAGCACAGATCTCCTGCACAGCACATTCACACAGTTTTCATGGCCCTTTCAACAACTATAACTATTCTGGGACAGACTGCTTGCAATGGGAATATTTTCCATATTCAACAAAAGACACTCAAAAGGACTCTAATTAAAAGCAGACAACATGGAATTCGACACACTTGTAGACCTGGCAATAAGAAACCACGAGGGAAATACAACCACCATCAAATGACACACAACCTGGTTCTAAAAGATTTGCACACACTCTAGCTGAATGCCAGTCTGCGCTAGAGACCCGCATTGCCCTGTGACACCTCCAACCATGGAGGTGTTACTTGCTGTCGCCGACAAATGAACAATAAGAGTGGAGGCAAATCCGTCACCTTGCCAAAGGATAAACCCATCACAAATGGAGTCATTCTCGCCCACGCATATAGTTCTGTGTAGTAACAATGAACTGGTCCATAAATGCCTCAAATGCCCTCACATCTATACATTTAACAGCATACGTGCCAACAGACCTGCTTCATTCGGGTGACTTCTGACTTTTTAAACCCAAAACGGCTTAATTTCAGCTGTCTCCCACCTAAAATTCCCTCTGCCCTCATGTAAGCCAATGGTGAAAATAAATTACCCAGATTGTTTTCAAACTCTCCCTCTTTGCAGCTTGAAAATGTTGGCATGTGTGTAACAGCTATAAAAAAGAAGTGCATGCCCCGTTGAGGCGACCCATTATCAAATCTGTATAAAGACTTCAAAACACAATAGTCTCTAAACGAAAAACAGAGGCATTGCTAGAAGAAACACACATAAAAACACATATTAGAAGGCTTTTTTTAAAATAAGTACGAGTATCCAACTCGAGAAGTTGTTTGAATAATAAATATCACAAAAAGTACTCGCGTTCACTTCAAGCAGTAACTTTTCGAAGGAAACGAAGCATGTGAAGTTAGAAAAGGCGAAAACACGCACGTGTCGAAATCAGCTCTGCACCAGCGCGCTGCGCAGCAGCCAATGGACAGACAATCGCTGAGAGCTAAGGTGCGGGGAACGTGGACTTACGTGAGCACGTAGTTGACGCTGACGATGCAGTGCGGCCGCGAGGATCTGCTGTTGTGCACGATGGTGGCGTAGCTTTGCACCCATACCCAGCCGCCCTGCTTGGCTAAGAAGCGGTAGTACTTGGTGGTCACCTGGCCCTTCACCAGCACTGTGCAAAGGGCGACAAAAAAGGAGAGTGCGCGTCCTGTGAGAACTCGATTCTGCGTCGTACTCATATTGTAACAAGTGTACATTAAAATACTGTTTCTAAACAAGGCTCCCGGTGTCGCACGCGCTTTCGCAACATCAGGTGCGCTGATAACACGGATGGCCTGGCGCGTGTTCTAAACAAACCGGTATATTGAATAAATGTTAATAGAAGCAGTCACAGCAACACTAATAGTAGTGTGTTACAGTAACAATTTAAATAATAATACACTAAATATTAAAAACACTGATTAAGTAATTAGCTCACGGCTGCAAACCAGTCCCCTCAGGAACGTGCTAAATAAATTGCGCAGGCGAGGTTTCGGCTATGCTGTCTAAAATATGAATTCTTTCTTGTGACAATTTTCCCAGCGGTGAGCAATAAAGAGATGAAGAGTTGAAGCAGATTGCGGGTAAAGTGGCTTGCACGGCTTGTTAACATACTGTCACCCCTTTCGTGTTAGTAACGATGTTGGTAAGGTGGACGGTACATTCGCAGAGCAGACTCTGGTACATGACGATGATTTTCATATTTATCGTTTCTTTTACTTAAGTTAATAATATCATCGACGTTAATAATAGCCATCGGCTGTGTATTTTGCTATGATTTGCATCTTTAAAGCAAACGTACTATCAAAAAAATTGCAACATTGTGTAAGCTTGTTCTGGATCGTTGCCATTACAATTAATGTGGTCGTTGTGTTTTATTATATATAACATTGTCTTTTTATTTCCCACTCTAGTTGAAACCCTACGCAATCGGTGAATGGATAAATGGGACAGCACAAAATAAATTGGCAGTGTACCTATAGGGGTGCTTGAAAGTAGCAGACCATTATACAAAAAAAGAGGTCTATTTTAAACAAAATAAAAGCAGAGACAGTTGCCCAAATAAATACCAACTAAATAAATCCATATGACCAGCCAATTAAAAAAAAGGCGCGTAGGCACCGCAATGAATATGGAAGGAGTTATACAAATATCATTGTATAAAACAATAATCGTTTGGTTGCTACCCCATGGCGCTTCCTGCAGGCTCCACAATCAGCGCTCTAGTTCATTAGAACCCTGTGGCCGCGGAGTGAGCACAGCGCCGGGCAGCAAAGGGGCGCTCTCTTACACAAGTGATGGGCACAGCGCAGGTGGAAGGTGTCGCATCCGTGCACGTGGTGGTAGAGAGTCTTTTCGATCAGGTCCTGAGGCTCATACCCCGTCAGCTCGGCTACCCTGAAAAATACAAGACGCAGACACACGCGATCATTTATTTTAACGCAGTGAGACCAAAGAACATACGTTTTTGAAAATGTAAAAAACAACGATAGCAGCGCCCACACAACTAAGCGCTTTAAAATGAGCACCCGACCTAAACTTGGAATTTGAGTATAATAATCTACAATCCAGAAGTCCTCTGATGTTGATTTTTTCAACTTTGTGCACACTGCGTAGTAGCTAGAATGGTATGTACAAGCCGAACGTAAATAATGCCTTCAATATCAGTATTTAGGCAACGTCGGTACATTGTTAGTATTTCTCCTGTAAAATCTATCCTCACTACCCAGAATATTTTTGGAATAAATCTACTGAATTTGGAATCCATTTGCTTTAATTCTCTTTTATGTAGTTTCTATTCACGGCGAAATTGTACTAGGCGTCTTTTGAAGTAAAGTAACTTATGTCCCGAGTGTTGTTTTTACAATTAACGTGAAACGGTAATTTTCGAAAAGAAAACAATCACTGTTAATCGATAATTTTTTTCGTTAGTTGCAGCTGTGTTTGTTATACCTCATAGACAGCTCCACCTCATTAATTTATTTAAAAAAACATAAAAATTGTAAAATAAAATAGAACTGACTAAGTAAAAGCAGACAGAAACAAACAAAAAACAAATACATAAAAATGGCAGCATAAATATTGAATTTAAACAAAGTTAATTATTTAAAGATATCAAATGCTAAACCCAGCTAGCTGTGCCTTTTACAAAACATCGAAATAAAAGTAATGGTGTTTATATAAAACGTTCATGCATCGTAGATCTAGAAAAATGAACAGCTTGAAAATATGGAAACAAACGTTGAACGTCATTAAAATATTACAATAGAATAAGAAGGCGAATCGAGCACAATAAAAACACAAAGAAACAAAGAAGACTACTAAAACAAACTAATACAATTAAGAGTACAGAACCAGAAAATACATCAACATCGGCATCGGAAGAGTAAACGCAAAAGAAACACCGCGTGGCTGCGAGCCGGGGCTGCCCGAGGGCAGAGGTGCTGTCGGCCCTCTCTCCCTACCTGGAGTCCAGGAAGATGAGCTTCATGTCCAGGCTGGCTCTGAACATGAACATGTTGCTGTGCAGTTTGATCTCGGTGACGGCGCTGGGGGGCAAAGAGTGTCCCACGGCCACCAGCCCCACGTTCTGGTAGCAGCCGTCGAAGGGCGACATGTCCAGGCTGTACTGGCGGATCTTCAGGTAGCCGCTGCAGTGGATCACCTGGAGCAGGGCGAGAGGGGAGGGCGGAACAGACAACTCTGCATCAGTGGTGTGTCAACGGAGCAGAGGGAGGGGGAGGGGGTGAGGTGTTTACAGCAAACCATGCCCTAACCACGAGGCGTGGCAGAGAAAAGGGGTTACAGGACCCTGCACTAACAATGAGGCGTGGACGGAGGCATACATCTACCCTGCACTAACAATGAGGCATGGACAGAGGCATACATCTACCCTGCATTAACAATGAGGCGTGGACGGAGCCATACATCTACCGTGCATTAACAGTGAGGCATGGACTGATGCATACATCTACCGTGCATAAACAATGAGGCATGGACTGATGCATACATCTACCGGGCATTAACAATGAGGCATGGACAGAGGCATACATCTACTGGGCATTAACAATGAGGCATGGACAGAGGCATACATCTACTGTGCATGAACAATGAGGCATGGACTGATGCATACATCTACCGGGCATTAACAATGAGGCATGGACAAGGGCATACATCTACTGGGCATTAACAATGAGGCATGGACAGAGGCATACATCTACCGTGCATGAACAATGAGGCATGGACTGATGAATACATCAACCGCGCATTAACAATGAGGCATGGACTGATTAATACATCTACCGTGCATTAACAATGAGGCATGGACTGATGCATACATCTACCGTGCATTAACAATGAGGCATGGACTGATGAATACATCTACCGTGCAGTAACAATGAGGCATGGACTGATGCATACATCTACCATGTATTAACAATGAGGCATGGACAGAGGCATACATCTACCGTGCATTAACAATAAGGCATGGGCAGAAGGGAGGGTGTTACAGCCACACTGCGTTAGCAACCAGGCATTGACAGAAAGAAGGTGGTTAACTGTGACCCTGCCTTAACAACGAGGCATGGGCAGAAGAGAGGTGGCAGGAGGGAGTGGTTACAGTTTCACTGCCCTAACAGTGAGGTACGGAGAGAGGGAAGAGAGGCATACATTTATCTTGCATTAATAATGAGTCATGGACAGAGAGGTAAGGGTTACATGGCCCTGCATTGACAATGAGGCATGGACAGAGCGGGGTTACATGGTCCTGCATTGACAATGAGGCATGGGCAGAGGGAAGAGAGGCATACATCTACCTTGTATTGACAATGAGGCATGCACACAGGGAAAGGGGTTACATGGCCCTATATTAACAATGATAGTGGAAGAAGTGGGGGTTACAGTTACTCTGCCCAATGAGACAGAGAAAGAGTAGAGGGTGCATAACTGCCTACTCCAGGTACCAAGGGAGGGAGTATATCATATGTGTCCTAAGAGAGGGTATGTATTAAAAATGTCTTAAAAAAGAGAGAGAAGGAGGTAATATGCTGGACCCCACAAAGAGTGATGGCGGCAAGGAGCACCAAAGTGTGGGCTTTTCCATTCCAGCAGTTTAAGGGGGGAGGAGGACTTTATCAATGGGACAGAGAGAAAGAGCAGAAAGGTAACAACTAGCCTAGATTGGGTGTCAATGGCTAGGCTGCGTCATGACATCCTATCTTCTCGCTCTTTCTTCTGCCTGTGCCTTAGCACCGCATCCATCCCCCACATTTTGTACTTTCGGTCAAGTTATATATATATATATAGATAGATAGATAGATAGATAGATAGATAGATAGATAGATAGATAGATAGATAGATAGATAGATAGATAGATAGATAGATAGATAGATAGATAGATTCCTGAAAACAGAAGCAGGTCTTCCTGGAGCCCAGGACCCATGAGGAGTGAAGCATAATGCCGGCGTAGCACACCCGCAAGTTACTCGTCAACAGGAAAAAATGACCTCTCATTCAGGTCACACTCTGAAAGTAGTGAAGATTTACATGTTGGTCGAAATCGCATCATGAGCTTCGTGCAGTAAATCTTCACTACTTTGATTTTATATATATATTAGGAACAATCGCCGTCACTTCTTGGCCTGTGCAGCCTTCCTGTGCACAGCTGTTAGGCTCCATCCAGGCTTTATTGCCCCTGCGTTGGCAGGCCTTCCCTTAGTCTTTAATAATAAGATACAGAAAACGAGAGGAGGGGTGCATATGCAGGTGTGCTAAGTTTTTCTCTGGTGAATATCTCACAAATACCACATGTTCTACCCATAATGTACGGCGTTTTCTTCATGTGAGTTTTCACATTAAAATCAGGACTTTTCGTGCCCAGTTTATTTTGTTTTGAAATTTAAAGAACTAGCCATCATCCTTCTAGTTTAAGTTCACGTGGATATTTGGTGTTAGACGCCCCTAGTTACAGCCTGAGTTACTCTACCATAGCTTTGAGGGGGGAGGGGTAGTTACTACTACCCTCATGTTGACCCTATAGAGCAAGAAAGAGAGAGCTTGTAGGGAAGGTAATGAGCATCAACGTTATAGCGAGAAGTGGTAACAGGGTTGTAGCCACCATGCTACAAATACGCACTTAGCCAGTAGTGCACTTATTTACCACAGGTTAACTTCATACTTTTTTAACAGCGACTTAAGTGGAGTATGTATTAAGGATGATATTTTATGTGGAACACGTATTAAGAATGATATTTTATTCACCGAAAGATTCTGTTATTTGTAATTAAGGCTCAGTAGCGGTCCGTGGTAGGAATGCCGGCCGGGCGGTGACGTGGGGCGGGGGAGGGGCACTCCTACCACGGACCGCTACTGTTAAGGCTCCCAGCTTTCTGTTTTTACTGATTTTTACAGATAAATACAGTCAAAAAACAATGTGTTTCCTGGCTGTATTTATTTTTAAAAGTGGGAAAAACAGAAAATAATGCTTCTTGTGGGTGACTCTCTATGCTGTCTTCCGTGCTTTCCAGGTCAACAGCTGAGCAGATAGCATGGGAAGTTAAAAAGCAGGTTATTTCCCTAAATACTGGCATACGTTAACATATATTTGTATTAAAATGTTGATATTTACCTGTGGGTGTAATGTTTCACTATATTAGACTGCTTAATTTGCTAAAAAGTGACAGGTAGCAAAGTATGAGTGCATGGTTATCAGTTAAGTAAATGTGGAAATATACCATTTTACAACTCCATTTATTCTCAAAACAGAAAATAAATATGGATAACTACCATTAAAATGGCCAAAAAATAAATATGGATTGATACAGATGGAAATGTTAGAAAAATAAATACCATAAAACCGGGAGCCCTATTTAAAATATATGGTCAGTATTTCTGCTGAAACATCGGCAAAAGAAAGGCTATGAAGAGCAAATTAAAGAAATCTAGAGACCCGCAACCCGGTAAGAATGTAGCCATAGTTATGTCACATTTTAGAGCCAACATGAGTTATTTCACTGACAGTCAAAATAAGTGAGAGCTTTTAAGGGTCTGCATTCAAAATCCTGGCAAAGGCAATTTCTTTCCTTTTTTAGCTCTTATCCACCCTTCACTGTTCATACAAAGTCTTAAATTCAACGCTAAAGCAAGCTTGTACATATTAACCAACTGCGAGTCAGAATGTTTCGTGTTTCGGCTAACATACAAAAACTGATACTATAGCATATACACGGCTCACATTCTAGATCTACCCGTTGGATTCAAGTGCATCGATTCGTAGCCATATTGAGCTAAGAGATGCGGGTAGGCGCGATGTGCTGTGGCATTTTATAGACCTTCCATTCTATGACCTCTGTCATTAATAGTCCATGAATCCAAGATCTGGGTAAAGGTCGGTAACCAGGGAGAAGGTCAGCGCTCACCGCAGCCTCCCTAGAAATCATATATGATAGTCTCAGCCCAAGGTCACGCGAAGCAGCCGCGGCAGCGCTACGGCAGAATTCCGGCACGCAGACGCCACGCGCCGCGACCGCGTGACGTGCACCCACCTTGTAGCCGCCGCAGGTCAGGCCCGCGTTCCTCTTGGCCAACACGCACTTCATGCGTAGGAAGAAGGAGCGCTCGATCTCGTATTCTGCAAAGAGAAAACGACAAAGAAGGGGTCACGACTCGAGAGCGGGCTCCCCCACAATGGAGACAAGCGGTCGTCGGGCGAGGAAACATTACCCTGGACGAAGTGCGAGTGGTAGGGCTGGTGGGCTGTGAGCACGGCAGTCATCTCGTCGTGGTCCGCAGGGTGGATGTATTCGTAGATGCTGTTTCCGGTCAGCTCTACCTGTGGTAAAAAGAAGGGTGGTTATCAGTGCTTCCTGGTACACATGGCCCTGTCGGGAGAAGGGCTACGCTCCCTGGCCACAGCCGGGCTGCACCGAGGCTGCTCTTTTATTTCACACCTTTGGCGCGCACAGGTGTGTGTGCGTATGAGGGGATGGGGGGCCTTATCGCTTTCTGTATATATGCCAACCAAGCAGGAATGTGTAAAGCCAACCCCGAGTACACACACCGCCTGTGCGGCTATCTTTATTCACACCTGGAGGACCGGGGGAAACACATGTTTGCAGATAACATGCTCACCTACCTGTGATAAGCCGAGGTGCACCGATGCGGTCTCCGAGATGTACATGATTTTCCCATCCGGGGCCACCACGAAGATGAAGCCGTCCAGAGTCTAAGCAAAGGGAAGGACATTAGAGATCAGGCGAGGTGCGACCAAGCAAGAAATTAACAGAGAGGAAGTGAGAGTGTATAGGAATTCCAGGAACTATTGAGAAAATAACGACTCTTCACAGAGAGCATGCTAGAAAGCGCACTGTCTCTGTGCACTCGAAGGAGAGAAGCTACTAATAACCCACACAAAGGTGCACGTTTTCAACCTCAGAAGGACGACAAATAAATCAACTCCACAAGCATTCGACATTCTATTTTCCTGGTTTCTGCAGCAACATTTAACTTGCTGAGTTAGCTAGGAATTTGGTGATTCAAATCTTCCAGGTTAAGGGTTTTGTGTGGTGTTCCCCGTGGCTCTCCTTCACACTTTCCAGGGCTGTCTTAACAGCATTATAGGCCCCCGGGCAAAGCAGTGCACTGGGTCCTGCTAAGACAACCACTTACAGGAATAACAAGCATTGGCATAGCCAATAGGTCTCGCCTTTGGGACCTTATAAGTATTTAGTTATGCAGCACAATATCCTTACTGCAACAACATTAACTGTTGCATGGCTAAACACTTATAAGGTCCCAAAGGCGAGACCTATTGGCTATGCCAATGCTTGTTTCACTTCCAGCTAAAATAAAGGCTTGATTTAAAGTGTCATCAGCCCTTCTTTTGTTTAAGTATCATCCTCGCTGGGAGCCAATTGGACCCTAACACCTTGACGCTAATGAGGTGGAAGTAAACAAAGCCACACAACTAATCACTTCACAAACACTTTAAAGAAATTTTAATTTAGATGCAGGTTTTTGATTTTGTTCACATCCCCTATGTAAGAGATGTGCATGCACTGCAGGAATGGCAGTTGTATCTGTGTGTATGAGTTATTACACAAATAATTTAAATGGCACATACTAACTTATGTTTATTTAATTCTTTTATATTCCTACTTATCTCACAGAAGGGTGTCAGAGTGCTGTAGATCACACACAAAGAGACAGTAAATCATACAATTGTGTAAATAAACATGCATGAAATTTTACAAAAGACAATGAGGGTTATAAGGTGTAGGCGTCGCACATCTTCCATTCTTGTAAGCATTACATGTTAAGAGTGCATGGTCGACAGAAATACAAAGTCGGGATGTAAAACGTAACTCAAGTGATTGGGATTGTCCATACTAACAAGACTGTGTGCCTGATTTAGAGTTTGCCGGACGGGTTACTCCGACACAACTGTGACAGATATCCCGTCCGCTGTATTACAAGTGCATTATATCCAATGGCACTTGTAATACGGAGGATGGGATAGCCATCACAGTTGTTACGGAGTAACCTGTCCGCCTAACTCTAAATCAGGCCCTTTATTACTACCCAAAGGAACAGTTCTTTGCAAATTTAGAATAACAACAGATTGAGAAAAAAACAACGAGGATCTAAACCCATGACTTGCAGTTTGCATGCAGCTCAATGATGCAGTTTCATTGCTCACTGTGCAACAATAGAATTGCAACTGAACTGGAAGTGACAAAAGAATCGCTATCAAAACCAGTAACCTACTCACCTACCTACTAAATCTTTAATGCATGTTACATGATGTGCTTTGCTGGAGGCACATTAACCCTGTATGCTACTTTATGAATGAAACCTGTGACTGAACAAAGCATACAACTCTGGAACTGCATTATCCATCAGACTTACCATACCATTATTATAATCCTCTGAAAACTGCTGGGCATACAAAGATCCCCGCAGCAGCAAGGCTTTAAATGGGCAGGTGCTATCAGGTACTCTGCATCTGCACTTCTTTCATTTTGAAAATAAGAACGGCGGGGCCGGCATCGGCCACGCCAAAAGTATGGCGGTCGTGCCGGCCCCCCTCCGGAGACCACAGGGGCAGGCCTGTCGCGCGCGCTGGTGACGCGACGGGCGTGCCTCGCCAAGTCTTGGTGGTCAGTCACATGACAGGGGGCGGGCCCCGGAAGTGATTGGAATCACTTCCGGGGCACGCCAAGAAAGCAATAAAAGGCTGGTGAGCGCGGGAGTAGGTCTCTTTGCTCCTCGCTCCCCAGCCCACCACACCAGCCTCGCTAGGGGGCTGTAATATCAATTTGTTTGTTGTTTTATCCACTGCAGGCATCGAACGCCGCTCGGACCGAGGCGGAGGAGTATTCGGTGGCCCCGTCGAGTCGCGAGTCCCACGGCGCCCGGGCCCAGGAGTAGTCAGCGGCGGCTATCGGCAGCGGGCGTGGTCACGAGGCCCAACCTGTTTTCGGGGCAGCGGAGCAGCGGAGCACCGCGGTGGTACGGAGGAGGACCCTGAAAACAGCAAGCGGGTCGTCGGGGAGCCGAGAGCGGGCTGCAGAGGACGTCAGGTACCCGGTTGCGGTGGCGCTCGATTAACGAGGGCGCGCACCCTTCCGGTTGTGGATTACTGTGTCGGCATTTGTGGGGAGTGAGAAGCACGTGCAGGGCGCGAGGCGTGAGTACGCTCGGGTGTCCTGTGTTTGTGGAGCACGTGCGTGAGTCGATGTACAACGCTCCTTGGTGATCCAGGGTTTTTAAGATTTGGCGCTCTCACAGCGGGGCCGGTTCCATCTCCGGTCAGGGGAGAGTGCTTTTAAATATTGTGACGTGAAGGGTGCTTTTAAAGGTTTTTGGACGTACTGAGGGCTGTGCATACTTGCTGACTCACTGCACTGTCCCAGCACTAATTACTCCCAGGAGTAGCATTCGCGTCAGCAGCCAGGAGGTATTGAACATGGCTGGGAAGGCAAAGAGGGGGGGAAAGCCCTCCCGCATGGAGAGCTTTATGGAGGCGATGTTGAAGAAGGTAGATGAGTTAGGGCAGGGCCTTGCGAACCTCACCGAACGGGTAGACGCGCAAGGGAGGAATGAAGAGGGGGGAGAGGAAAGATCCAGGCGCAGTATGGTGCCCCCGAGGTCGGCGTTTCCTCCTCTCCCCAAAAGGGTTAGGTCGAACAGGGGGGCGGAGGGAACCAAGCTTTCCATCGTCACCAGTCCCAGCGCCAGTCCCAGCGCCAGTCCCGGCGCCAGTCCCAACGCCAGTCCCAGCGCCTGTCCCAGCACCTGTCCCAGCGCCTGTCCCAGTGCCAGCTCACCAGCCCCCCGTACATCCGGTCCCAGTCCCCCTGCCCAGTGGAGGGCCTGGACCATCAGGGGATAGCCCACAATTGCCAGTGCTGCCTGGTATGGGTGGGGAAGGCACTCCGCAGGATGTGGTGTCACATTTAGCGGCAATACTTCCATGGTTGGGACAAATGGGGATCTTGGCATCAACTGTGGGGGATAAGGGCGGGGATCCGCTGGTAGAGGCGAGGCGAATAGTGGCCCAGTTTCAGGGGACCCCAGCGGACAAAACAGGGGGGGCAGGGTGCGTTGTCCCCTCTCATTCCAGCCGGGGGTCAAAGCCACTTGGACACAGCGGGGAAGTTCCGGGGAGCAGCTTGACGAAAGAGAAACCGTCAGGGTCGGCCGGGTCCACAGGAGGAGGTAAGCTAATGCCACTGCCAATGTTGAATGTGGGGGAGTCCCGCACGGATCGGGAGAACTTGGGGAGGCATGTAACACAGGAAGTAAAGGATAGGATTTGGTCGGGTTCGTACATAAACATGTTCTCGTTGCTTATTTGTGAAAAAGAGAGGGAAGAGGCCAGGAAGAACAAAGACTGGATGCTCCCGAGAGAATGGGCAAACGAGCTCATGAAGTACAGGGTTGAAGAAAACTTGTTGAATTGGATTAGAGGTTTTTCCATTTTCATGGCAGTCATGGCTGAGCGTTTCCCTAATTTACAGGCGGAGATGGCATGTTACCAGAACAGGATTGTGCTTGCGCATGATAAATACGGGGGAGAGGGGTGGAAGGAATATGATAAGAGCTTCAGGAGAACTAAGGCTTCTGACACATCCCTATCATGGGACCGTCTAGACACAATTGCATGGTTAGACCAAATGGGCGGTTGGTTTCAGGATAGGTCCAGGAACCAGTCCTTTCAGTCCTTTCAGTCCTTTCGGTCACAGCCAAACACAGGTGGCCCCAGCAATGCAAGCACCGGGGGAGGGCGTAAAGGGACATGCTGGGACTTCAATAGACGTACTTGCACTAGACCGCAAGGCACGTGCAGGTTTAAGCATGCGTGTTCCATCTGCGCGAACCCATCTCACCCCGAGTCCAAGTGCTTCAAGAAACAAAAGGACAAGGGAGGGAAGAAGCATGAATGAGGCTCAGAGTCAGCTAAAGGCACGGTCACCTATTGATGTAACGGCTTTGACACCATGGCTAAACAAATATCCTTGTCACACCACCGCAAAAATGCTGCTAGATGGTTTCAGGTGCGGTTTTAGGATACCGGCGCCTGACTACGTGGGGGCATCAGAATGCAAAAATCAACTTTCAGTGCGAGCCAAACCTAGCGTGGCAGCGATGAAGATTGAAAAAGAACTACGACTGGGCAGGGTAGCTGGCCCATACAATTCTATTCCGGTAAAAATTTCGTCTGCTCTCCTTTGGGCGTGGTCCCCAAGAAGGAGAGTGGGGAATTCAGACTCATACACAACTTATCTGCACCCAGGGGAAGTTCATTGAATGAAGCAATTGATGAAGGGTTGTGCAGCGTGAGATATGCTTCTTTTGATCAAGCGGTGGAGATGCTCAGGGGCTTGGGCCCCGGAGCCCTTTGGCAAAATCAGACATAGAGTCCGCTTTTCGGCTATTACCAGTGCACCCGTCTGACTTTCATCTACTTGGTTTTCAATTTGGGGGGAAGTTCTACATGGATATGTGTATGCCCATGGGTTGCTCTGTCTCCTGCGCATATTTTGAAAAATTCAGTTCATTTATAGAGTGGGTTTTCAGGCAGGTGACAGGGCACCAGTGGGTGATGCATTACCTGGATGATTTCCTTGTCTTGGGGTCACCGGGATCGCGGGAGTGTGCGTGGGCACTGCAGGAGTTTTGCGCACTCATGCGTACTTTCGGGGTCCCCTTGGCCCCGGGAAAGACAGTGGGACCGAGGACAACGATCGAGTTCCTGGGGATCGAGTTAGATTCCATACAGGGGTGTTTCAGGTTGCCCGCGGACAAGATCATCAAGTTTAGGTCCACAATGCAGCAATGCTTGGTTAGTGAGAAGGTTACATTGCACCAGTTACAACAGACGGTAGGGCAGTTGAATTTTGCACTAAGGATCATTCCTATGGCAAGGCCATTTTCCCGATCCATCTCACAGGCAATGACAGGGCTCCAAGAAAGACACCACCACACCAGGCTGTCAGCAGAGGTCAGGCAGGACATGCGCATTTGGTTGGCATTCCTGCAGGACTTCAATGGCAGGGTAGTGTGGCCCGGTCCGCCCACTACCTCCGCGGAGTTAGGTTTAATGACTGACGCCGCGGGGAGTGAGGGATTTGGCGCCATACTCGGTACCGAGTGGGTGGCGCAACGGTGGCCAGCATGGTGGGTAGAGACAGGTTTGACGTGCAACATCGGTTTCCTAGAACTGTTCCCCATCTGGGTGGCATTGACAGTGTGGCCAGAACAACTGCGTAATCAATCAGTGGTGTTCTGGTCGGACAACATGACAGTGGTAGAATGCATCAACCAGCAAGCGGCACGGTGTCGGATGATTCTCCGGCTGCTGAAGGAGATTGTACTATTATGCATGAAGCTAAATTTGCAGTTTAAGGCCAAACATGTGCCAGGGGTATTAAATCATGCGGCTGATGCGCTTTCTCGCTTTAAAATGCAGGTGTTCAGGGCTCACCTCCCGGCGGCGGCGGAGCAGGCCACCCCTTTCCCAGAACAACTTTGGCAAATTGGTGCCCCCAACTACCGGACCTCGTGGCAGCTAGCCTAGCACCCAGGACCAGGAAAGCATATGAAGGAGCGTTTGAGGCATATTGTTCCTTTTTAGGAGATGAGTGGGCTGACAATTGGTACAACGCAGGGGCACTCCTTCATTACCTAGGTTTTTTGAAGGGGAGGGGCGCTCAGCGGCAGCTGCAAAACGACATGTGGCGGCAATCTCCTTTTTGCCCAAACTAGGGACAAAGGCAATCCGACCAACAGCTTCATAGTCAGGAAAGCACTGAAAGGGTGGCAGCGCCTCCAGGGGGCTACCCCAGATACTAGGCGGCCAATCGGGGTGGAACTGCTAACGTCTTTACTAAGGACCCTCCCATTGATTGGCACCACAACCGGGGAAGTTATGTTGTTCACCGCCGCCTTCTCATTGGCCTTTTATGGTGCTTTTAGAATTGGGGAACTGGTGGCCCAGAACAAAACCGATGTGCAAGGCGGATTGCAGTTTGAGGACGTAAAGGTGCGGGGGGACATTCTAACAATAACAATTAGGAAGTCTAAGACGGACCAAGAGGCACGGGGGGACAGAGTAGTACTCCATCGGGCACAGGACAATCCGTGTTGCCCCCTGGCACAGGTGGAGGCTTTCCTACAATATAGACCTATTAACAAAGGGGGTCCCTTCCTGGTGCATGCGGATGGAGTCCCACTGACACGGTTTCAGTTTAAAAGGGTCCTAGATATGGCAATACAGAGGGCGGGGTTTAACCCAAGCTGTTTTGGGACGCATTCTTTTAGGATAGGGGCGGCCACGGAAGCAGCAGCTAGGGGTTTACCCAGCACCAGCGTCCAAAGGATTGGGAGGTGGTCCTCCAGTTGTTACAAGCGCTATGTGCGGTTGCATATGTTATGAGCAGGGCAATGGCCAGGACCTGATGCATATGTCTTCTCTGTTTCATCTACAGTTTCTCAAACCTGTCACGCAGGGGGAAACTGCGAACGCCGAAAAGCACCAAGCAACAAAAAGAACGTCATCACCAGGGCGGGGATCACAGGTCGCATGGATCATTGGTCACTCGTATGTTAAGCGTTTGTCTAATTTTTTTCCTTACAGGGAGCTACAAGACTAGGGTAGAACGAGCAGGTTTTAGGGTATCATTTCATGGGAAGGGGGCCTGTGCTTGAGCCAGTTTAGGGGTTTCACATTGGGGCTATTAGGGAAGGGTGGCCCCCGTCCCAGTATTATTATCTTACACCTAGGGGAAACGATCTGGCAAGCCTCGGTAGAAGGGGGCTAGTGGAAGCAATTCTATCAGAAGTAAGTTGGTTAGCAAAGACTTTCCCGGGGTGTACCATAGTATGGTCACAAATGATTCCAAGATTACAGTGGAGGGGGAGTCGGTAAGAGCACTGAATCATTCTGTAAGGAGAATAAATAGAAAAATAGACAGGCTTTTCAGGGCTCCCTGTCTACAGACAATCGCCCACGGATGTATCAGGGGTGAGTCTTGCTTTGTAAAGGACGGGGTCCATCTGTCAAGAGTAGGCAATGAGGCGTTCCTAGAAAATGTTCTGGCATGGTTCGATCTCCGGGGGCAGGGTATGACCTCCTAGTGAGCGCAGGGGGGCCAGATAGTCGGTCAACTATGCTGGCCTGTGGCGGTAAGGTCATGATTGGTGAGCAGTAAATTTAAGGTCCTTAGAGGGCGGCGCCATTCTTGAATGGGGTCGCCCAAGTGGGAGGGACAAGTGGTCTCTCCTAGAACTCCAGGGGCAGTTTACAGCCGGTTGGCTGGATGGGTGCGGGGAGGGGGAGTCACGCTTTCCCTAGGCTGGTTGGCCACCCCGCACGTGCACAAGGTCGCCAGTAAACGGCGCAGAACTGCAAGGGCCCCTTTATGGAGATGATATACAGAGCGTACGGGGGTAACCGGGGGGAGTACCCTCACGGTAAACGGGCCCTCTGCGCATGCGCACTCCGGCTGGAGGGCGTGGTTAAAAGTTGATAAGGATCTGACACCAGTTAGTGACCTTGCCGTAGGCCCAAATAGGATACGCAGAAAAGTAAAATGCTGTGATGAGTATTAAAGATATGTTAGATTCGGATAGGAAAACCTTTGTATTAGAGTCATGTTAAGGTTAGCCAAACGACATATGTACTTATCAATTGTAATCAGTGTAATGCATAATTTTCTGCGTAAATTGTAAATATTGTATATATTAATTATGTTTTAATTTGTTTTAATAAATACGGCCGGGGGTTTACGACCCCCACATCCAAACCCTTCTCATGTCAGTTAATCGGGGTACCTTGTTGGGAGGAGGGGCGTAGGTAGTACCTGGCCATAAAGAACGGCGGGGCCGGCATCGGCCACGCCAAAAGTATGGCGGTCGTGCCGGCCCCCTCCGGAGACCACAGGGGCAGGCCTGTCGCGCGCGCTGGTGACGCGACGGGCGTGCCTCGCCAAGTCTTGGTGGTCAGTCACATGACAGGGGCGGGCCCCGGAAGTGATTGGAATCACTTCCGGGGCACGCCAAGAAAGCAATAAAAGGCTGGTGAGCGCGGGAGTAGGTCTCTTTGCTCCTCGCTCCCCAGCCCACCACACCAGCCTCGCTAGGGGCTGTAATATCAATTTGCCCACCCACCGTCCCCTAAAGCAAATGTATTGGGGTAGCTAAGCAACAAGCTGGTTTTAAGTATTCAAGTATAAGTATCAAATTCGTGTTTTTCCCACTAACGTTTTCAGTTTACAGGTCTTCAATCGTCGTATTTTAATACTATTCCTAGGTCAGGCGGTAAGGTCATGATTGGTGAGCAGTAAATTTAAGGTCCTTAGAGGGCGGCGCCATTCTTGAATGGGGTCGCCCAAGTGGGAGGGACAAGTGGTCTCTCCTAGAACTCCAGGGGCAGTTTACAGCCGGTTGGCTGGATGGGTGCGGGGAGGGGGAGTCACGCTTTCCCTAGGCTGGTTGGCCACCCCGCACGTGCACAAGGTCGCCAGTAAACGGCGCAGAACTGCAAGGGCCCCTTTATGGAGATGATATACAGAGCGTACGGGGGTAACCGGGGGGAGTACCCTCACGGTAAACGGGCCCTCTGCGCATGCGCACTCCGGCTGGAGGGCGTGGTTAAAAGTTGATAAGGATCTGACACCAGTTAGTGACCTTGCCGTAGGCCCAAATAGGATACGCAGAAAAGTAAAATGCTGTGATGAGTATTAAAGATATGTTAGATTCGGATAGGAAAACCTTTGTATTAGAGTCATGTTAAGGTTAGCCAAACGACATATGTACTTATCAATTGTAATCAGTGTAATGCATAATTTTCTGCGTAAATTGTAAATATTGTATATATTAATTATGTTTTAATTTGTTTTAATAAATACGGCCGGGGGTTTACGACCCCCACATCCAAACCCTTCTCATGTCAGTTAATCGGGGTACCTTGTTGGGAGGAGGGGGCGTAGGTAGTACCTGGCCATAATAGTAATGGCATTTCTTAGCACTGCTACAATGCTTTTAATGGGAAGTATCACAACTTCTCAGCCGCAAACAGGTCCTCTGGGACAAGGGGTACCTGCGCTCCTATATTTCCATCTCAAGCACTGTGCAACAGGTGACTTAATTATGTAGGATATTTTAAATGCAGCCTTTTCGTGAACAATTAAGTCAGCTAGAATAGAATTATTTTCATATTTATACTTGTTGCCAATATCTTTGTTGCAGATTTAAAAATAAAAAATTATAAGTTGACTGTCATTCTCCGGTTTTTATGAGTCTGCCCCTCGTGATTCCACCCTCTTTCCTCTGCCACACCTTGACCCCCAACTTATGGGTTTCTGGAGTAAATGTGTTCCAATTCCATCACTACATGCTCTAAAATGCTTGTTTATCCGTGGCTGAATATAATCTACCTGCATCAATATTGTCTTTGTAGTCAAGCAGCCGATGCCATTTCCCAGCACAAACACGAGAAAGTAGACGAGCACCTTAAAGGTGAAATTGAGTATATGGAGGACTAACTACCAGAGGAGCACTTCCCTTCGCATCGGGAATGTCCTGCATTCTACGCGTGCTACCGGGCTCGCAGGTTTGCTTCGACCTTTCCCAAATGTATACATTTAAAGAAAGGACACGAGCACACACTGTCTAGTCCCCCTGCAATTCATAACACTCTATGAGCACTTGTGGATGTGATAGTGCATCCAAAGAACACACACCTCTGGCTCCTAAGATGCGGGTGTCTGCATTTACCTGCTTGAATTCTCCGTTTCCTTGTTATCGTCCTCTCACGTTCTGTCACTGGTACCAAGAAGTCTGGGGTGCATACAGCTGGAATAACACTTTGAATTTTCTAATCGCACTAAGCAATACAACAGTATTGTTATCTACACAGAAGAAGAACAAGTCTAGAGGATGCGCCGTTCGGCTGCGTTGTCGTCCCGGCTCTGTGCGTGTCACTGTTGTTTGTTTTCTCAGCTGAGAGCCGGCAGGTGAAATGCATGGCTGGTAAAGCTGGCTTCCTATTGGTCACCCAAGAGAAACAAGCATTGGCCGCGAGCAAAAAGAAAACAAGCGGCCGCGACCAAGAGTTGTGTGCGCGCGCAAAAATAAAATTTTTAAAAAAACACGTGAGTCGTGCGCGCACACACAGGGAGAGAGGAAAGCCAGATGGCGCCTCTGCGCTGCGCAGGGCCGCGAAAGTGAAAGTGATCGAGATGCACTTAATGACCCGTGACGGAGGAAAGACAGATGGCGGCTGCGCTCGTGAAGCTGACGAAAAGGGAGGGGGAGAAGGGAGGGGGAGTGCGAGCAGAGGAGCCTGATTACAGCAACCCAGATGGCAGCTGTGCACGTGCACGCGATCGTGAACGCAAGCTGGAGGCCAGCAAAAGCCTGTGGGTAGCACTTTCAAAAGCCACTCACTAAATTTCTCGCAGAGCAGCGCATGCGCTGGCTCAGCGAGACCTAAAAATGCTTAACGGAAAATGTGTGTAAATTCCGGTCTGCATGGGGCCCCTTTGCTCTAACTGCCCTGCGTGCCCATGCATTAAGACGGCACTGACACATTTGGTTTGGCCTGCGTATGTGCCCGCTTGCACAGGTAATTGATTCGCAACTGCTGCGATTGAGATTTATGCTGACAATTCCTACATCATATCCTGGAAAATTAATCGAGGAGTCAGGGCAATATCACAGAGTGTCTGACACATCATGCAGTGCATAATTTGTGGCAGTGTTTGCAGGTGACATACACGCACGCTCATTTTTCATCATCAGACTTTGACCCACCCTAAGAGGAAAGAAGGAAGAAGAGGGAGAATTGGTGAAGAAAGAAAATAAAGGAAAACACTGGCAAGTGAAGTAAGCAGAAATGAAAAATATCCTGCAAGAGTGAGCTAAAAAGAAAGGAAATGTAGGATGATGGAAGAAAAAGGCATGAGATGAAATCAAAGCTAGGCAGCATTGATATTTAGCATCACCGGTACACAGTGGAGGGTTCCTAAGAAATCCTTTGGCACCACCTCTGCACTTTTTTTTTTTACAAGCACAGGAACCATGTACGATGGACGAAGGAGAATTCCCTACCTTAACAGCAATAAAATGTACATCCTAGTACAATGAGTGCCAAGCACAAGTCAATTTCATTGAGCGGCCCGCATTCCTTGGCACAGCACCCCACCTCAACATAGGCAGTAATGAACCTGGCCATATCTTAGAATGAACCCTAACATCTTCCCACCCCTAGCAAGAAGAATAGATCAGATGCAACTGTCCATGCTTCGAAATATTCACCGCAAACTAACTAGCAGTGGCACTGACAAGAGGATTGGGATGTCATGACTGGACACCTGAAATGTACAGTACAATGTAGTCCTCACCAACCTCTCCAAAACTCTCAACCACTTTGACCAACACAAAATCAGGTAGCCAGACTGAGAGGCTCATTCCAAGCCGAGCAGAAAGCCTCCTGCCTCACCAGGTCAGCAGAGGCTATGGCTTCTGCTCCTCTAGCAAATGACTGATCAACACTTGTAGAGATCCGCACCAGGCAGGTGGAGATCTCTGGGCCTTCTGTTTAGCCGCTGCGGCTGTGTTTTCATGGAAGTCCATGATTCTTTAGAGGTACTTGTTGATGCACCAACTTGGTAAATCTTTTTGTTTCTGAATAAACTCCGAAAGTGGGAGCTTGGGACATATGTTTTCAGAAAAAAACAATGGATTGATGGACAGGGTGTTTTCTTCTTGTCTGTAGGCCCATTAGATATTTTTCCTATCCTACCATACTTCGCAGGACAGTCCCAGATGGGTAAAACCAGCAAAGGTGGGGTAAGCACCACTGTGATCTGACATTCCTTTAGCAGAAAGGCCTAGAAAAGTATGTGCTCCAGCAGAACCTGCTGAGGATTTGCCAGAGTAAACCCTGCACTTTTTCTGACTCCCAATTGAGAGGGGTAAATAGCACATGTGGCAGAGCAGGAGCACAGCCGAATTACAGCAAAGCTCCAGCTCTGCCAAACTCGAAATGAAACCTTAGAGTTAAATTTGAAGAAACACCTACACACAAAACCTGACTTGAAAGTACTTCACTGGCTCCTGGTGAAGACCTGAATTAAATTCAGATCCTCCTACGTGATGCATCTGGCATCCTGGATAAAGAGCGGGGGTATAAGCAGACACCGATCCCTCACTTTGTGCTACCCAGCACACACGCAATCTTCCAACCACAGTGAAGGGGCAAAAGCATGGGGGGAGGTCTTATGAAGTACTGGGCTCCAAACCCACGAATGCTCTCAACCCGTTCCTCATTCAAGCAAGTCTTTGAGTAGGGAAGTGCCAGAGTGGAGACCCTTCTTACAACAGGCAAGGTTCTAATCGCTATCAACCCCCGGAATATAGACTACCTTCCTTCCTTTTCACTAAATAGCATCCCTCCACTCAGCACCACCACCAGGGCACGAGTCGGGTGTACACGCAGGTGGAGGGCGTCCACCCACTTCTTTCACAGGGTGAATGCCGTCCACCCTGCCAAGAATTTGGGCCCCACTGAATAATGTGCTGAACTCATCCAGGTGTAATTTCCAAACACCGGGACACTTTCAGCAGCGCCTGCACGTTGTCTGCTTTCCTTCTGCAGCAAGCAACATCGTGCAGGCGCAGACGGGGCTTTCTTATTTAAGACTCCTGCTGGGCCCATAACAAAGGCCGAATTTGAGGGGTCATGAGGCCTCCTTTTGTTCTTAGCTGGGAGCAGTCAGGAGCCTCACACCTGATGCAAATGAAGCAGAGGGGAAACAAAGGCTCACACCTTGTTAGCACTTCACACATACTTAAGAGAGGCAGCGTTTCACTTTGTTCAGTCCCTGTTTAAGAGATATGCATGCACTGTAAGAATATCAGATTTGTTGGTCTTTCCCAGTATTTACACAAAGCAAATTGCATTTATATAGAGCTTACTTCCCTTGAGGAGCTGTTGAAATAATTTAAGTACCACTATTTTTTCTTGTATAGCCCTACTCATTCCAATGCAGGGTGTCAGAACGCTTTACATCAACACGTGCATATTACATGTACAATAAATTATATGTTTGTAAATTAATGTAGAGGATGTGTTACATAAAACTGGGGGATTGCAAGGTGTAGAAGTCACATATCATCTTCCATAGCTCACTGTGCTATTATCCTCGCAATGCGCTCAAACGTACACATGATAGACCTGCTAAACATATATGTGAGGGCTTTAAATCTGATGTCACTTCTTGTGATGCCACTTCCTGTAAAGTCTTGGCTTGTGATGCCACTTTCTATGATGTCAATTCCTGTGATGCCATGTGTGATGTCATGCACTGTGATGTCGTGCATAGTGATGTCGTGCGCCGTGATGTCAAGCGCCGTGATGTTGCGTGCCGTGATGTCAAGCGCCATGATGTCACTTGCATACTGCCTAACTAGGTTAGTCCCCCCACTTCTTTTTTTAGGACTTGTGCTCTGACCGCCACCACTCTCAAACTCGTGTCTTACCCTCCATAGCTCAGCCTCACGTATTGATCCTGGGGAGGGTAGTGGTTTGCTGGAAAAGCTACCGCTCGGGTGTCACGTCGGTTCCCAATTTTAGCCAGTATTTTGGCTTCCTAACTCACATGGACTCACTCCTCCAATGTACATACAAATGCATGCACAACAAAACAGTGAAGTGAATATGAAAATTATTATATAAGGCATCAGCTTCACTGGATCTAGTCCGCTCCATGACTCTGGTCAAAGGGAACATCATGGAATCAAGCTTGTCCATGGTCAGTGCCTGTTTTACTAAATATAGAATTTAATAAATACAGCACTGGATATGCTGAGGGAAGAAGACGACACCTTGCCTCCCTGGGGGCAGATAAAGAAACACCTAAGAAAATAAACATCCCATTTCAATAAATATACCCAGGCAAAATCTTGTAAATTCACATGGATGTTTCAGAAGACTAAAATATATTTTGAAGCCAATAAATTAAGATGTATCCAAATAATTCCAATATAAAAATCCATACTGTACACAATCTACAGCTAATTGCGCAATATGTCAAACTGATAAATGTCAAGTATTATTGGTTTTTCTACATCTCCTGGTCCATCTGTGAATATGATATTAAATAGTATGAAGCTTTGTGTCAGGCACATCTAAAATAAGTTGCAATATGTACATGACGAGCAAAATATTAGCCTTAAAAGCAGAACAGTTGACCACAATCCTTCTAAATGGACCCATGGCACCTGGGAAGAAATGTAAACATTATGACCAGCATAAACACCTGCACATACCTTACACACTGCGTACATACTTGGCATATGATGTGCTGATCTGGATCACTTCTTTTACAGTGTACTTTTTATTTAAAAAACTCCCTCTTAATAATGTTGAGTCCGGCCTGGTAGTATCATCTAACCAGGGCGGGATGAGGTTGCCAAGGATGAAGCATGCCACAACAAGTGGGTGAGGTTTCCTCATTCAATCTGATTGGCACTCTGAGGTTGAGCATACCCTAACTGCAACTGCCAATAGGGCTATTCACTGATATACTGGGTGCCTAGTTAGGCTCTACAGTGACCACCATCACATTAGTTTTGTGGTATTTGTTTATAGGATGTGCGCACTGAACACACTATGCATGCTGAACACAATGTACATATTGTACACGCACACACTCCACTCAGAGTACACCCTACACAAACTGCGCACACTGTATGCAGTGCATATAATTTACACATTGTATGCACAAACATAGATGACACTTAAGGTTCACACACTATGTATGCTGTGAATGCCACACAATGCACACATTGAACTCTTTTCACCCCCAATAAAGAGCGCACACGCTAGCAGACAGAACAGCGCTATGTTTTAATGGTTTCATGTACCCAAGAACCACAGCACCTGTATGTTCTTCATGGTGTGACTAAATGGGTATCTTTTCGCCCGATCCTGTTTACGATGGCCGTCATGTAAATATTCAACTTATATTAGTATGAGACATCCAATTTAATAATGGTGCAATCTAAAAACAAAGGTTAGCAGTCTTTGTGATACAAATGTCGTTCCTGGAAGTACTTGAAGTGCAATGAAAAAGGTGTTGGTGGTCTCTAAAAGTATCACACAACAACAAACACATACATCTAAATCGAGCATGACCTACTGGCTTTGCCAAATCAGTGCTTGCGTGCATTGATTTTATTCAGCATTTGGCGAGTAAAAAACAAGTTACTTACCTGTACACTGTGGTTCTCCAGTATTGATATCTTTCATCGATTCACATGCTTGTATTGTCCCCGTCGTCATCGCGGGAGCCTTGCGGTAGATAGAAAAGAAGTACTATAAAAGTACATTAGAAACCACCAAAGGAAAAGAAAAACTTTAACATTCGTCAGCATCTTTATGTAGGTCCAAACTTCGACCAATCAGAGACGAGCCCTAGACCTCAACTCCCCAGCAGAGCCACCAGACCTCAGATTTCGCGCACAAGTGTGCTAAGGTTAAGAGTAGCATGAGGTAAGAGGTGGCAAGCCTAGACGGGGAGGAGGGAGGGAGGGCCGCATGTGAATCTATGAAAGATATCAATACTGGAGAACCACAGTGTACAGGTAAGTAACTTGTTTTTTCTCCAGTATTGAATCTTTCATAGATTCACATGCTTGTATCAGAGTAGTTAGCAGTGCCATTTGTTAAATCGTTGCGACTAGGCGAAGACCTTCATAAGCACAGAGAACGAAACATACCATTTAAGAAACATATATAAACATCCAGATACATAACTAGAAACATGTAAATCCATGAAATCAAATGAACAAAGAAATACAGAGGTAAAAGATATAAATAAGCTGTACCTCAAGTGAACAGATGTCTCAGGACCGCTTGCCCCACTGCGGCATCCGTTTTCCATGCTGAATCCAGGCAATAATGCTTGGTGAACCTATGCACGTTAGACCAAGTTGCTGCTCTACATATGTCTGGAAGCGATACCCCAGCAAAGAAGGCTGTAGAGGCTGCCATCTTCCTTGTGGAGTGCGCAGACACCTTTGCAGACAGGGGTTTTCCAGCTTTATTATGGCAGAAGACAATTGCAGAAGAGATCCAACGTGCTATACTGTTTTTGGAAAGGGCTTGACATTTCCTTGGAGAAGCAAAGGACACAAAGAGCTGGTCCGATTTCCTGAAAGTCTTTGTTCTATGGATGTAGAATTTGATGCATCGTTTTACATCCAAAGAATGCAACGCTCTTTCGGCAGAGGTTGAAGGATTTCCAAAGTACGTTGAGAGCACAACCGGCTCATTTAAGTGAAAAGACGTTGGAACCTTTGGTATAAAGTGAGGGTTTGTTCTCAACACTACCTTGTCCTGTTTAAATTGTAGAAAAGGTTCAGCCACCGTGAAAGCCTGAATCTCACTGATTCTTCTAGCCGAAGTGAGGGCCAGTAAGATAGCCGTTTTCCATGAAACGTATTTTAAGTCAGCTTTGTGGATCGGCTCAAAGGGCGATTTAATCAATTGAGATAGGACCGTGTTTAATTTAATACTCATGGAACTGCCGGACGTTTCAATGGTGGAAAAACTCTGAAAAGGCCCTTCATAAACTCTTTAATAATTCGCATTGACAACAGCGAGAGTTCCCCTGGCTTTCCGCGAAACCTAGAAATTGCAGCTAGGTGTACCTTGATAGATTAATGAGCCAACTTTGACTTTGCTAAATAAAGTAGGTAAGGCAATATTTGCTCCGGGGTCGAGAGTAAAGGATGTATGTCCTTTTCCACACACTAGTAGCAAAATCTTTTCCATTTCGCAGCTTATGCCCTATTAGTGGAAGAAGCTCTGGCCCGGTGAAGGATGGACTTGCAATCTGGATCGATGTCTAGATTTATAAATTCACAGTCGTGAGGTTCCAAGCTGATAAACTTAGAGATTTTATCTGAGGATGAACAATCTGGCCGTTGTCAATGGACAGCAGGTTTGGCCATGGTCCAAAGAGAATGTGCGGAGAGATGGAGCGCAGAAGAAGCTCTGGGAACCAAAACTGTCTCGGCCATGGCGGAGGAATGAGATGACATGGTTCCTTCTTCATTTTGCTCAGCACCTTTGGAATGAGGGGAAACAGCGGGAAAGCGTATGGGAACATTCCTGTCCACTGCATCTGCAGAGCGTTTCCCCAAGAGTTGGCCTTAGGAAACCTGCTGGCGAACTTTTCGCATTTCTTGTTGCTCACTGTCGCAAAGAGATCCGGATTTGGAGTGCCCCATAGTCTGAAAACTCGCCGCAGCTGCTTCCAATCTCATTCCCATTCGTGACATTGTGCATTGGCTCCGCTCAAAGAATCCGCCCACTCGTTGTCCACGCCAGGGACATGCTCTATCTGCAACGTTATCTTGTGCTGGATTAACCATCTCCAAATTTCTTGGGCTTGGTCCGATAACGTGAGAGACCTGGTGCCCCCTTGTTTGGCTAGATAGAACATCGTTGTGGTGTTGTCTGTTCTCACCAGAACAGAGGAGCCTTGGATTCTTGGAAGGAACGCCTGTAGACCTAGATAAACAGCCCTCAACTCCAAGAGATTGATGTGTAATTGCTTTTCTTGAACGGACCATTTTCCATGGATTTGCAACTCCTGGAGATGCACTTTCCAACCGTCCATTGAGGCATCCGTGGTCATTACATAACTGGGCTGTGCCACCTGGAACGATAGGCCTGGAGAGATATTGCATTCCTTCTCCCACCATGACAGCGCCTGTTTCATTACCTGAGAAATAAGGATGATGTCTTCGAAGGAGCCCTGCGCCTGAATCCACTGTTTGTCCAACTGCTCTTGAAGAGGCCTCATTTGGAGCCGACAATTCGGAATTAGTGGGATGCATGATGACAGCATTCCCAGTAAAGAATTGAACACTCTTACAGAAGTGGACTCTCTTGCGCGCAGGAGGGATGCTAAGGGCATTATCTTGTGCTTGCGTTCTGGAGTGTGAAACGCCTTCATCAACCTGGTGTCCAGTATTGCTCAGAGAAAAATACGTTTCTGACTTGGAATCAGGCATGACTTCTCCTCGTTGAGTTGCAAGCCTAGAGATGTGAACAGCCTTTGATAAGCCCGTGTAGACTCTCTTGCAGAGTGGAACGAAGGCCCTTCCACCAGCCAGTCGTCCAGGTAGTGATAAACCTGATGGCCCTGCCTCCTCAGAAAAGCTACTACCGGAGCCATACATTTCGTGAAGACTCTGGGAGCTGAGCGAAGGCCATAACCTTGAACTGGTAGTGATCCCCAGCCACCTCGAAACTCAGGAATTGGTGATGTTTCGCCAGAATAGGAATGTGAAAGTATGCGTCGAGGAGATCGAGGGATGCCAAAAAATCTCCCTTGTTCACCAATAGGAGAATGCCCTGCAGGGACAACATTCTGAATGATTGTTTCTTGATGTATTTGTTCAGCTGTCTGAGGTCCATGACCTGTCTCCATTTCTCACACTTTTTCTTTATGAGGAAGAAATTGGAATAGAATCCTTTCCCTCGTTGACTGAAAGGAACTTTTTCTATCGCCCCCTTTTCCAGCAAGATCGAGAATACCTGCTTTAGTAAAGGAAGATGGTGATGTATTCTCCTTGAGGGTGGATTCCGAGGAGGCTTGTGAACAAATTCCAGGGTGTGGCCCAAACGGATGATGTCTAATACCCATTTGTCCTTTGTAATGGCTTGCCATTGACTCAGAAAAGGAGAAAGATGATGGGACTGCAGAGGCTGAAGTCGAGATGAGGTGGCTGGCGGAAGAGAAACGTCACTGTTGTCTAGATGGGTCTTGAGATTTTCCACGTGCCGAAGACTTACGTCTAGCTGACTGTTGGCTGTACGAGACATTGGAAGCACAAAAATGCTGTCGTTGTTGCTGTCCTCCATATTGTGGTCTGTACGATTGTTGGGAATACGGCTGAAATCTGTAGGACTGATAGGACGATCTTTGCTGGAACTGACCTCGTCCCCTTCCCCCACGAAAGGACTGATAACGTCTTTGTTGCAACGTGCCTAAAGAACGTGCCGTCTCACTATCTTTCTTGATACCCTGAAGTTCCTCGTCCACGTGTTTCCCAAACAGGTTTTCCCCGTCGAAGGGCATGTCTAACACTTTTGATTGTACTTCAGGGCGGAAAGACGTCACCCTCAGCCAGCCCTGTCTACGGAGAACAGCGACTCCTGCCATTTGTCTAAAAGCAATTGAAGACAAATCCATTGCTGAGTCAATCACTTCGGACGAAGCTCTAGCACCTTCCTGTAGCAGGTCTTTCGCTTCCTTCTTTTTATCTTCAGGAAGATGTTCAAGAAGCGGTGCAAGGTCTGACCATAACTGCCGGTCGTATTGCCCCAAAATCGCTAAGGCCTTGATGGAGGCAGTGGCCATAGTAGCGAAGCGTCTGCCTATGCTGTCAAGCCGTTTGCCTTCTCTGTCCAGAGGCACAGAACAAGGAGATTGCGGATTCCTAGAGTGCCTCTGCGCAGCTTGCGTTATCATGGAATCCGGCCGAGGATGACCAATCAAACACTCCGGAGCTGAATCGGGTGCCTTGTATTTCTTCTCCATCCTCAGCAAAACAGCTGGAACCGAGGCCGGATTCTTCATAATCTTTAATCCCTTGCTCCATATATAATCCACAATAGGTATGGATCGAACTGATTTCTTGGCCGGATCCTTAAAATCATAAAGGAAGCATTCGTTTTGAACTACAGTAAAGGCAAATCAAATCTCCTAGAAGCCCTCTCCAGTAATTCGTGGAAGCCCCCAATATCTCCAGGAGGAGAACTTGCTGGAGGGGGGAGGGCGACGGCGAAGATGGCGCCACGTAATCATCCCACTCCTGACCAACTAAGTCAGGATCCTGAGTGAGCTCACCTTCTTCAGCTTGATCATCTGCTTCACTCTCGATGTAATCGTCCTGAATTATAATGCACCGAGGAGTCTGTCTCTCTTCCTGCGCAGCAGGTGGTGGAGTAACCACTGGCGGTGGCAGTACTTGAATACTTGGGCCTCCGGGCATCAGCGGAACCAGAGCGTGAGAATCCGGAAATCGCTTGTATTAATCGTTTAGCATGTGTCTCAGGTCGGAGACCAGGGAGGTTGGCACCAGCATGGAATCCCTTCTAACCTCCTGACGCTCTTTGTAAGCCTCATACGGATAGTGCTCCTGAAAAGAATCGTAACGTTGGGCCCATGGACGACCTGTGAATGAGTAGTCTCCTTCCAAGTACTCAGACGTGTCCTACCCCTGTGCCTCCTCTTCATCATCTGTGTCCTGGCATTTAACTCTGAGCTGAGAAGGGCTGTAAGCTAGGCCGAACACACTTTCATCTCCCGATTCCTCCGTATCAAGAAGGTGAGAAGGAGGCAGAGGTGATATCTTTGACAAAGAAGACAAACCTGGAGACTTCTGGATATAGTGGAGGCTCCTAAAGTCCTGTTTTTGCTCCATCGACGATGAAAGACGTCTGAAGGTAATCGTCGTTGACACCAGCGACGAAGAAGGTGATTTGAACACGGTCGTCGACGGAGTGATCGTCGACGGAGCCGTAGTCAACGTCGTCGACGGTGCTTCTGTCAACGGGGCTGTAGGCAAAATCATTGACGCAGTGGTCGTCGCCGTCGTCATCGTCGTCGATGCCGTCGACAATGCCATCGATGAGGAAATTGTCGTCGCCGTATTTGTCGACGAGGCGTCACCACAGCCGTCATCGAAGCGGTCGTCGCCACAGACACCGATGTAGATTTGGCTGGAGTTCTCGATGACAGGTCCGTCGACGGAGCTTTTTTCGTCGACGAAACCTGTTTTAGAGGTGTGACAGGCAAAGAAGAAGCAGAAGATTTCTTCAAGCCAGAATCTTTTTGCTTTAGAGCTGCTTTATCGGCAGATGAGATTTTTTCCACCTTTAACCTTTTAGAATCAGCCTTGAACGAGGTAGAGCCCTCATTTTTACGTTTCCTCTTGGCTGAGGATGGCCCAGGGCTCTCTTCCACATCAGATCCAGAATCAGATTTAGATTTTTTCTTCTGGAGCCATAACAACAACCTGGCTTCTCTATCCTTTAGAGTCTTGGCTGAAAAGGTTCTACAATATTTAAAGTCCTTGGCTGTATGCTTGGAATAAAGGCAATACAGACAGTCCTTGTGGGGGTCTTCAGAGAAAAGTCTTGCCTTCCCACAGGATCTGCAGGGTCTAAAAAGCCTCTTCTTAGATCCATCTGACATTGTGAAGTAAAGAAGATGGATAAAACAGTAGCTTGAGGTGAATTCAAGCAGGGTCAAAAGTTCACTAACTGACAAAACTGAGCAGAGCTCAGGGAGACTCCCTTACACACGACGTGCGGTTAGAAATCTGAGGTCTGGTGGCTCTGCTGGGGAGTTGAGGTCTAGGGCTCGTCTCTGATTGGTCGAAGTTTGGACCTACATAAAGATGCTGACGAATGTTAAAGTTTTTCTTTTTCTTTGGTGGTTTCTAATGTCCTTTATAGTACTTCTTTTCTATCTACTGCGAGGCTCCCACCATGACGACGGGGAAGATACAAGCATGTGAATCTATGAAAGATTCAATACTGGAGAATAATATTGTTCTGATTAATTGCAATTGAAATGTTTCAATTTTTAAAATATGAGACTGTGAACATTTTTTGAAAATGTGAGCTTATGAATTCAATATTAGAAAGGCCTGTAGAATACAGAGTGGTCCACACTGTCCCAATCACTCCCTTGCTCCTTTTGCACCAATTTCCTTTGAAATCCCTCCCTCTGCGCTAGTCACTTACAACCTTTTTCTCCCCACATCTCTCTTTCTGAGATCCCACACTCTGCATGTCTCAAATTGCATCTGCTTCCTCTTCCTCACAGCCTTTTCAATCTTACCTTGTGCGCACACACGCGCACACACACACACATAATCTGAAAACACTGCATTTTCATTGCCTTTGTGGCTGTCAGTTTTTCATCATCTGTGCACCTTTCTCAATTTTTTTCCCATAAAATCGTCATTACAATTGGCACATATGTGGCTTTGAAGACAGGCCAAGAAATGGATGCACTTGAAATTCGAATACCTTTATGATCTGTTGAGAGGCACTGTGAGAAACTCATTGGAGCCACAAGAGAGTGCAGTCAGGTTTATCAGTGAGGGAGTAGCCTTGACGGAGGTGTGACTACAGGCGTCCCTCCTTTAACTCCTCGATGGACTCATGGGGCCCAATGATGGTCGCATTTTAAGTCTTTTTGCTTTAACACAGACCAATTAGGTGCTGTATATTTATTTTGGCATTTTTTCATTGTGTTTACTGTGACTTTTGGAGTGGGAACATCATTTCTCCTTTCTAGATCCTGACGAAATGCCTTGGGGAGAGGCATGAAACTAGTTGGCCATACAGGGAAACAATAGGTATTTACGCCTAGAGCTTTTCCCACGCTTCCCCAGATTTTAGTATACCAATTTAGGGGTAGGAAATAAAGTTATTTTTTGGACCCACTAATTTGGTATTTTTAAAACTTTTCTTCACTCTAAAAAAAACCCACTCCCTTTTGATTTATCATAAGTGGTTAGGTGTATAGGGACACCCCTATATTTCATAAATAAGTGCTCCCGCGCATTCGCTGGTAGCAGCACGCCCCTGTCCGTAGAGGGCAGGGAAGGACCCAATGATAAAGCATGCCACCAAGGGGAAACCCGGGTGGGTGAGGGTTTTATGAAAAGAAAAAATCTTTTCCCTTTTCCCTCTTTTTTTGTCTCTGCAAGGAAATAGAGATATAAATACTATCCCCTTTCTCTTTGTCCCTTTGGAGGGTACATCTCTTGATTATTTGCACTGTGAGAAACTCACAATGCTTTCAGCTTATACTCCAGAGCTCTTAATCGGGCCCCATCATGAGCAACCATCCTTCACCTTGAACTCACCCAGAGGCAACTCAAGTTAAAAGATCGCACTATGCAAGATTAGTAAATTTCATGAAGAATAAAAATACAGAACGCATCTATACCTTCCAAGATGATCGTTGAGAAGCATTACATAAACGTTTTTTTACACTCAGTGTTGAAAATAAGCTCAGTGTTTTTCTTTTTAAAGGTAATGACATGACTATATGATCTCTCTAGGGAGCATTTCAATGTCATTTTTTTAATTAGTGCCAGTGGTGAGCACTGACAGCAACCATTCCACTGAAATGCCTGGTTCCTAGAAATTATAAATACAAACACAAATGCCCCAACTTTTAATTAAGCTTGCGCACTTATCAGTCGACTTTCCCTACATGAAGTGTCTTCTCCACACAGAGTATCACAGCAGTTATTGATATTATTAATCTTATTAATGTAATTAACATTAAATGATCAGATAACTGACAATGTTGTTATCATTAGCAGAAGTTTGTGGTTTTTTTTTTAATAAACAATGAATATATGATTTGGAACTAATTATAAGGACGAATAGTTTCATAATTAGGAGCATTTTTATAAAAGTGGTTGGCAGAAATAATATAAATAAATACACAGCTTCTAATTGGGAACACAAAAATCAGCAAGCAGACAGGCACACATACAGATCCATGCAGCACAGATATCATCATACAGAGCGCGAGAGGACATGGGGCTGGATGAAGAGAAAGTGGGTTGGCCGAATTTATGAATGCCCGTTTCATGGCCACTTAATCGGTACATTTTCTGACAAAATCCTATTTGAGGTAGACAAAAGATTGGTCTTTTCTTGGTGAAATAATTTCTACAGGCTGATGTAATACTTTTGCCTCCATGCCCGCTCAGTCAAAACTCTCTTCGGAATGATCATTTTCAGGAACAAAGCACTGCTCTATGCATCCACATTCCATAATTAGCCGCTTTGCTATGATCACACATGTCTAGCACTGAAATTCAGAAGCTTTTTTTTCTGTAATACTAACAGTTGCCACAGTCAGGTTTGCCAGAGGACTCCATCTACGCCATTTTCTTTATTTCTACTTTTAAAAAAATTAAACGTGCCTTGCCATTTCACTACAAGATGAAAAACTAAGAAATGAAACACACCTTGATTTGAATTACTTCAGTCTGCTGAAAATGTATTTACACAGGCAGATTTCTTATTTATGTGTTCCTGCTTTCACATGGATTATATTTTTAACCACGTGGCAATAAAATTGAAAGGAAGTATCAACAATTCACACGTTGTCCTGAATTAATTTACTATTCTTAACTCTGCATATCTTTAGTTTTCTTGCTCCCAATTGCTCCCAAGAAGCAACTCACTGTAATGTGCGGAGGGGTGTTGAACACGAAGCCATGCTTTAAATATCATTATCTGGAAGCAGGCATTGCTATGAATCAAACAGCTATCAAAATTAACCCGTGTCATGTGAAAGTTTTGATGGCAGCTATTTTAAGTGGGATTCAAAAAGTGGGGGTCCTTAAAAGGGTAGTGGCCCATGTTATTAAGGGTGTGGCTTAAGAATATAAACTACATTTTTGTGATCCCAATAGTTTTCCACCCGACTGGTATTTTGGTGCAAGGTTAAGTAAAAATGTGAAATATAAACAGAAACTAAGTCCCTGACATGGATTACCTTAACGTTTTTTACATACATTTTTGAGAAATCCATCCAATGTACGTTTTTAATTACTAATGGTTCTGAGACCGAGAAGTACCCTGCCCACCTAAAGCCCAGATTTTATTGTGTGGATGATAATCTACTTTGTTCTCCAGTGTCGGGCTCAGCTCATGAGTTAGCCTCGATCAAGGTATCCAGCACAGTCAAGAAGTCTTTGGAGGCCCATGTTTCTGTTTCAAACTAACTGTCCAGCGTCATGATTATAAGGGAATAAATGTAGACTCACTGTTGATATTGTTAGATGGTTACTACAACTTAAGGGTTTTGAAAAATGCTTGACACTGAGGGAGAGAGAATGTTAGAGAAAAGGGTGAAGCAGAAGGGAAAGGAAGGCTGGGTGGTGGAAGAGATTAGGAGAGTGCAAGAAGGTATGTGTAAAATCAGTGGTTATGAGCTGATGGTCGCAGGTGGGGCCCACCAGCACAAATGGTTGTGGACCAACACTTATTTGACTTTGACCTGCAGCAAAAGAGGGAAAACACACGAAGGGGAAAGAAGGAGGAAAAGAAAAACAGAAAAAATGTGATAAACTGAGAAAGAAGGAGCCTGCGGGAGTGAAGTAAAGGGGCAGAGAGTGTCTGGTGGTGAATTAAATTGGCATAAGGTGGCATAGAAAGCAGTGCAGCCCTAGTATTCTGCAACCCCACCTCCAATAGCTCCATCTGTGAGTTCATGAGCAAAACTTTGGGCCCCAGAACGTATTCATTTACAAATTAAGCACTTTGTATAAGAGACCAAACACTTCGGGTTTTGCTACCCTTTAGTGAACAGATAAAAATGCCACAATCCAAAAATGCAACAGATTTAGAATTCGGTCTTCAGATGGAAGTGATATAGCATGTTGGAAGAAAGAAAGATGAGGGGAAAAGGGAAAGGGCAAGAGAGGCTGAAGGACAGAGAGGGGAAAAAGAGAAAGAAAGAAAAGTTTGAGATGAAGTGGAAAATAAAGAGATACAGAGCATGAGGGAAGAGAGTGAGATAAAGAGAAGGGGCAGTTAGAGAGGGTGGCTGAGGAGGAGAATGATAAAGAGAAAGGGAGAGAGGTAAAGTGAGAAAGTCGGAGAGAGGAAGACAGTGATTAAGGGGTTGAAAGTGAGAGTAAGAACAACAGGTAGCTAGAAAAAGAAGGGGATAGAGTCTGAGTAAAAGAACAAAAACAGAAGAGAGCTAAAAGAAAGGGAGAGAGTAATCTCTGAGAGACAGCGAGAAAAATAAGAGAGAGAGATGAAAAGAAAAGAAAAAAAAAGGGTGAGGGGGAGTGAGCCAGAAATGAGAAGGACGTGGTTGACAGTAAGAATCGTAAGAAAGAATGGTAGAGACAAGGTAAGTGAGAGAGACAAAGATACCTGGCAAAGTCACAGGGAGACAGCAAAAGAGAAAGGAGAGTCAAAAAGTGCGGAAAAGAGAAAGGCAGGAAGAAAATAGAGGAGGAGTAAAGAAAGGGATAAAATGAAGGTGGGCTACAGAAAGAGTTATAGGGGAGTACAAGACTGAAAGAGAGGGAGGACAGGAAAGGGGGATGAGTGAAAGAGTGGAGAAAAGAAAAACACAGAAGACAGAGTGAAAGAGAAAGGATTGGGAACAGGAGGAGAGGAAGTGAGAAACAGAGGTAAAGTGATTACTAAAGAAGAATGGAGAGAGAAATTGAGTTATGGGGAGCAGGAGACAGCTAGAGCTTTGCATAAATGCAGATGTAAACAACTTGTTATGCGTAGCGCACCAATCACCCGTGAGGGTATCCAGGTGCACTGCAGATTGGTAGGCTGTCAGTGGCGGCTCCTCGAGGGAGTGCTGCGGGGCGGGGGAGGGGCAGGGTGGGGGTTAGTAAACTCCGGCATACGGCAGAACGGAGTTAAGTAAGTAAATAAATAGATAAAACGAATTACATTGCGCGCGCTGCATTGCAGCGATGCAATGCAGCACGCGCAATGTAATTCGTTTTTATTTGTTTATTTACTTACTTAACTCCGTTCGGCTGTATGCCGGAGTTTACTACCTCCCACCCTGCCCCTCCCCCGCCCCACCGCCCCGCAGCACTCCCTCGAGGAGCCGCCACTGTAGGCTGTGCCCTCCCAGGGGGTGGTTACTCGAAGAGCCAGGTCTTCAGCTTCTTGCAGAACTCAAGAAGTGATGAGGAGGCTCAGATGTGCTGTGGCAGCACCGACATATGTGCGTGTGGGTGTACGCGAGAGAGATGTTAGTAATATTTTTGGAATATTTGTCCTGCCCTGTACATAAACCAAGAAAGCGGTTAAAAACGCCAATTTGTTTAAAGCCCTGCCTTCCATCGCCTCCCTTCCGCCTGCAGCTGGAAGAGTTAAACATTAGTTGTGGGCAGTGACCTGTTCCCAGGCTGCTTGTAATCATTAATGGCTCCGCCACCCCTCCCCCACGGCCCTCAGCAGTACCTGCAGCAGGTGAGATCCCAGCTCACGGCCCACGTTGTCCAGGGTGCTGGGGCGCGGCGGGTGCCCCCACGCCTCTCCGAGACCTGCAGGAACACAAAGGGGGACACTCAGCAGAGGGCAGCAGACAAAGAGAGACGAAAAACTGAGAACCTTTGAATGAATGAATGAAATGAAATTCGTACTTGTAAAGCGCACTTATACCCCCAAAGAGGTGTCCTGGCGCTGTATGCATACCGCTGTGGAACCCTTCCTGGCTTTTCCCTGTGAAATGTCCACTCCTGGGCACCCCCAGGGTGAAGCCAGGCATCCCAGCGCTGTTGGGGCCATTGTGGAGATTAAGCAAGCTATTGCCCAGAGTTGCAGAGTGGGACCCATGATTAGAATAGGCACCGAGGCGAGAATTATCAGGTCCGAGGAAATTGAGCCCAAGACCCGCCGAGGCGGGAATTGAACCCTGGTCCCGGGCCAGATCTCTGCATCAGGGTCTGCCACTCTAACCATTGAGCCACACTTCTCCACTTTTCCCAACTTATCTGCAGCATAGGGAGCTGCCCCCTCCCTCAGAGGAAGCAAACAGTGCAAGGCAGAAGCCCTGCGTGACCCAGGGCGATGGACACACGACACCCCCATGCTGCAAACCACAACGATAAAGACAAGACAACGTGCAGGCATTTAAAACACCTTTGCTGCCCGAGGATCCCTGCTAGTTCATCGAACCGCCCATGCTGCCCGGGGATGCCAAAGGTGACTTTCAGGGGTTTCCCCGCCCTGCCATTCAGCTATGTTTGTGTCTCAAGGCAGGCACGTGCACACAAAGCAAGCCGGTCATTTGTTTTTACATTCCTGACAGATTAGCATAATTATTAGCTTATGTTATTAGCTCTACTTATTAACCGAACCTGTTATGGTGTGCAGTATTTATAAAGCGCAAATCCTGCCGCTGGCACTGCTTCTAGGCGCTGACAGGTGTCTAGCGTTGTTTGGCACAGTCCTCGCAGTAGTTTGTGAGGTACCAAAGGCCTACCTAGTTAGTCCATTAAGGAGACCGGCCTTTAAACTACTTAAACGCCCAAAAAACATAATGTGTTCGTGTTTTAATGCAAAAACGTGCATGTCAGTCATTTGAACAAAATGTTTCAGTCTCCAAGCGGATATGGGGTTAGCACTGTAAATACAAACTTCATTGATGTCATTGGTCCTTTTCAGGGCCTGTGTATGTGTAACCAACTTTCAATGGCTGCCCTCTTCTATAACGGGTGCGGGCGGTCACGCGTAAATAGGATCATAGGGCATGTCAACGTGTTCACAATTTAGAAATGTAAAACAAAACACCCAGGATTACACACATGCCAACATTTGTCAAGGTTGGGAGAAGAGTGCTAAAGTGGTGAGATTTATAAAAAAAAAATTGGGGAATTTAATCTCCTCCATGACTTGAAGTGAAGTTCTTATGTTTGAAATGAAAGGAAACCCGCAGGTATCAAGGCGCTGCACTTAAGGAATTCCAAAACCCTATCCAGGATCCCATAGAAAAAGGAAGATTAAAGGAAGGAGCAACTAATCTTATAAATCCAAAAAGTAAAAGCCTAAGACATGAAAAGCCATGTTTTTAAAAGTTTTTGAAGGGGGACGAAGGAGTCGGTCTCAGCGATGTATTTAGCCAAGGTGTTCCATAATTTCGCAGCTGCCACAGAGAAGTAGCGGGCACCCCATCATGCTTTTCGAAATTTAGGGACTACAAATACAACAGCCAGAGGCTGATTTCAAATGCCTGGTCGGCCTGTACCAATGAAAGGTGGACCTGATGGCCAATGCTCCCTTATCATGAAATGCAAGATGCACTATGCTAAGGGCCTTGAAGATCACATGCTTTCTAATTGGCAGCCAGTGCATTCCGAAGACCTTCTTTCACAGAAAGATGTTTCAAGATGTTGAGGATGAGCCACGCAGCCACATTTTGCACCATCCGAAGTTTGTTCAACGAGTAGCTATTGATATTCAGATACATGGCATTACAATAGTCTAGACGAGAGGTGATCAGCTCGATGACCTCTGCTTTGCGAAGTTCCTCCGGAATAAGAGGAAAGATCTTTTTGAGGACACAAATAATAAGGAAGCAGCTGGTGGTGGTGGTACGATTTACCTGTAGATTGAACTTAAGAGAGGTATCCAATAATGCACCAAGGTTTTTGACAGAATCCACAGGGGAGGGAAATGGCCCACATGACTCCAACCACCAGAGCTCTGACCAGACAGAATGCTGGGCTCCAAAGACCATTACTTCCGTCTTGTCAGCATTTAGCTTAAAGTTCTCCTTCATCCAGCGGCTCACCCCATCATACAGCATTTAAAACTATCAGCTGTTTCAGAAAGATTATCAGTGAAGGACACAATGAGTTGAGTATCATCGGCGTATGACAAAATCTGGAAACCAAAAGATCTCACCAGGGCTGCAAATAGCACAATATACAGATTGAAAAGAGTGGGGCTAAGCCTGGAGCCCTGCGGTACTCCACAAGGGAGACTGAAAGCCTTAGCTCTGAACTGACCGCAGCTAACAATATGACGTCTCTCAACCAGAGAGGAGTGAAGACATTTCAACGCCTTGTTGCCCACTCCTACTTGCTGTAGCTGCCTAACCATACGTGATGGAGAGATAGTGTCAAAATCTGCCGACAAGTCCAGTAGGACTAAAACAGCAGTCCCACCCTGGTCCACCTGCATTCTCATCGCATTAGTTGTGGCGATGAGAGCTGACTCCGTACTATGGCTACTTCTGAAGCCATTTTGTGAAGGGTTCCAGAGGTCATGGTCAGTAATGAACTTGACTAGCACGTTATTCAGGTGTTTCTCAAGTATTTCTGCAGGAGTAGGACGAAGAGAGATTAGTCAGCAATTCTTCAATTCGTCTGGATCTACATTTGGCTTTTTGGGGAATGGGATAACGATAGCTTCCTTCCATCCCTTGGGGAAACACCACATCTCATAACTAGATGACATTTTTTTTCAAAGAACTCAGCCACAGGATTAGGAGTCAACTGCAGAACCTTTGGGGGCATGGGTCAATGGGAGAACCTTTAATCCCTATAAGGATTTCTTTGACCTGAAGCGCTGACATAGGTGGAAACAGCACCAGCTCAGGAGCACCACCAGGAATATCTTGGCTAAAACCATCCTCCACATGGGTTGCGACTGAGTTAAATTCAGCATAAATGCTGAGAATGCTATCCCTAAAAAACATAGCCAGACTGTCACCGAAAGCTTGTGAAACATTGGTTTCTTGCTTTCTGGGGGGACTAGATAAGTTCTTAACCAGTTTAAAAAGCTCCCTAGCAGAGTTTTTCGCTAAAATGATTTGAGCTGATAAATAGGTGGATTTAGCTTTGAGAATCACGGCCTTGTATGTGACAAGAAGGGCTTTGTGTTTGTCCTTCTGAATATCTAGTTTAGTGTGAAACACAGATTGCGTGGTTACCAACAATCCAGAACCTTGAGATCCAATTCCCAAAATCTACTATGTATTCCTCGTTTTAAAAAGGCACGTATGGGTGGTAGATCCTTTACGCTTGGGGCTGCTAAACTGTGGAACTCTCTGCCGAGCAATCTCCGCACTATTGATTCGGAGCCCCTTTTCAGGAAAATGGTGAAAACTTGGCTTTTTAAGGAAGACTGAGGGCCTATGACTTGGCCCTTGGGCGGTCCAGTGCTGTACTATTTTCCGCTTAGCGCCGGGACACCTCTGTCTGAGGTAGCTGTCGCGCTTTACAAGTGTTTGTATTATTATTATTATTAGTGTGCCATTTGCTTTCCTGCCTACAGCAAAGCTGCCTAAATTCTCTTAATTCCTCTGAGAACCATGGAGCAGACTCTTCTCTTTTGGGGACCTCTCAGCCTTATAGGAGTAGTCTCATCTAAGGCTTCCTCGAGCCACTTAAAGACCATTTCATCCGAGGGTTCTAAGTGAATATCAACCTCACTTCAACCTCGCTTGCTGATAAACCAAGGACTGAGTGAAAATCACCTGGATTAATTTTATTCCAATTTCTATGGGATCGGTGCCCTTTCTTTATCTGTTTCGGACTAACACCCAGTTTGGGAAAAGAGAGAGTGAAACTAACCATATAATGGTCCATCCAACTCAAAGGGAGTTTAGTGGAGTTAGTAAAAATACAGTCTAACATGTGACCTGCACTGTGAGTAGCGGTTTTCACCATTTGGATGAAACCTAGGTTAGCCATGAACTCCACTAGCAGGGTAGTATCTTTACTGGAAAGATCCTCCATAGGAAAATAATATCACCTAAAATAGTGACATTAGGATGCAAGATGTATGGTTCCATCATATGGCCCCAATTCGAGAGGAACTGCATTCGTGAGCCAGGCGGACGATATATCAACGAGCCCACGAAAGTAACCTTCGTGTGAGGTTTAAGTCTAAAATGTGCTGTTCACATGCCTCGCTCATTACTATTTGCTCCAGTATGCAGTTAAGAGATTCTTTGCAAATTATAGCTAAGCTTCCCTCAGCCCGACCATGACGATCTAATTGCGAGATACTGTACCCCATTGGGACTGCATCTGCTAGATCCAGTGTGGTCCGGTGTTTAAAATCTGTTTAATGAAACAATCATAAATGTGAAATATATATTTATAGAAATGTTATAATAACCGTTGCTAGGGTGATGGATGGGTAGGAATAGAGGGTGGGCAGGAAAAGAGGGTAGGCAAGAGCAAGGCCAGTCAGATAACTTTTGAATCCCAAAAACTGAGAGAGTTTCCAGATGAATTTTGATAAAAGGCTCTCATTCATTTTTATGTACAGCTTACTAGCATGTTTTGAAACCGTGGCTTTCAATAATACATTTGAAATATTCTGTTGAATGGAAGAATGGTGAGGATCTAAATCATCATGACTTATCTCAGTGTGCTTTAGCAGCTGATCTTATATACTAATTTCTGGCGTGCTGTGGCGAGTAAACAAGAGTCAGGCATACTAACTGCACAAGCGGTGCACTGGTTGCGGGGGTGGGATACCATCAGGTTCCAAGAGCAGGCAGGGGCATGCTGCTGCACACTGTGAATTTGAGCTGTGCAGAAGTGCATATGTGTGCTCAGCATTAATTTACATGGATGACTATGAGCTGTGCAGAAGTGCCTGCATGTGGTCAGCATTCATGCACATGGATGACTATGAGCTGTGCAGAAGTACCTGTGCATGGTCAGCATTCATACACATGGATGACTATGAGCTATGTAGAAGAGCCTGTGCATGGTCAGCATTCATACACATGGATGACTATGAGCTATGTAGAAGAGGCTGCATGTGGTCAGCATTCATGCACATGGATGACTATGAGCTGTGCAGAAGTGCCTGCATGTGGTCAGCATTCATGCACATGGATGACTATGAGCTGTGCAGAAGTGCCTGCATGTGGTCAATATTCACATACATGGATGAATATGAGCTGTGCAGAAGTGCCTGCATGTGGTCAATATTCACATACATGGATGAATATGAGCTGTGCAGAAGTGCCTGCATGTGGTCAGCATTCATGCACATGGATGACTATGAGCTATGTAGAAGAGCCTGTGCATGGTCAGCATTCATACACATGGATGACTATGAGCTATGTAGAAGAGGCTGCATGTGGTCAGCATTCATGCACATGGATGACTATGAGCTGTGCAGAAGTGCCTGCATGTGGTCAGCATTCATGCACATGGATGACTATGAGCTGTGCAGAAGTGCCTGCATGTGGTCAATATTCACATACATGGATGAATATGAGCTGTGCAGAAGTGCCTGCATGTGGTCAATATTCACATACATGGATGAATATGAGCTGTGCAGAAGTGCCTGCATGTGGTCAGCATTCATGCACATGGATGACTATGAGCTATGTAGAAAAGCCTGTGCATGGTCAGCATTCATACACATGGATGACTATGAGCTATGTAGAAGAGGCTGCATGTGGTCAGCATTCATGCACATGGATGACTATGAGCTGTGCAGAAGTGCCTGCATGTGGTCAGCATTCATGCACATGGATGACTATGAGCTGTGCAGAAGTGCCTGCATGTGGTCAATATTCACATACATGGATGAATATGAGCTGTGCAGAAGTGCCTGCATGTGGTCAATATTCACATACATGGATGAATATGAGCTGTGCAGAAGTGCCTGCATGTGGTCAGCATTCATGCACATGGATGACTATGAGCTATGTAGAAGAGCCTGTGCATGGTCAGCATTCATACACATGGATGACTATGAGCTATGTAGAAGAGCCTGTGCATGGTCAGCATTCATACACATGGATGACTATGAGCTATGTAGAAGAGGCTGCATGTGGTCAGCATTCATGCACATGGATGACTATGAGCTGTGCAGAAGTGCCTGCATGTGGTCAGCATTCATGCACATGGATGACTATGATCTATCTAGAACAGCCTGTGTGTGGTTAGCATTCATGAACATGGATGACTATGAGCTATGTAGAAGAGCCTGCGCGTGGTCAACATTCAAGTACATGGATGAATATGAGCTATGCATAAGTGCTTACATGTGGTCAATATTCACATACATGGATGGATATGAGCTGGTTAGAAGTGCCTGCGAGTGGCCAACATTCATGTACATGGATAACTGGTAGGGTTGGGGCTGCAGCACAATAGGCGCACAACACAGCTTTAGAAACACCTTCATCTTTGATGATGGTAATAAGGAGGAATGTGATTACATGCAGTGAAGCAGTCATAAAGCAGCAGGGGAGCCACATGACAGACTTTAACACAGCTGGGCGAATAGGCATTAATTCACAGCTTACTAGCCAGCCTAGTCTCACTGGGCTCTGTAAATCACCCTTTAGCCCCCAGAGTCTGTGGGGGATGCGGGAGGAGGCGAGTTGCTGAAAGCTCCTTAGAAACAGAGCTGTGGCTCACACTAAGAATCTTCTCCACACGCGCATTCTAAACACAGTTTAGAAAAAGCTATTATGAAAGCATTGATCATCTTGAATTTTGAATCAGCCGGGGTGGAAATATCTGGCAGACTGAATGCACCAGCAAGAACAAGACCACTCGATACTCGGTCCACCCTTCACTGAAAGAGATCCAGAGAAGGGGTCTCCCTCCAACAAAATATTGATAAAATGGGGCCACATTGTGTATTTTACAGTACAGTCTACCAAAGGAATTGGCTTAAGTGTCCTAGGTTTTATAGAGAGTTCAAATCATCAAGGCATGCCATTTGAAGAGTGTCCATCCAATTTGTAAAAGGAATTATTTATCAAATAACCAGCTAATGGATCTGTCATAATATGTGCAAAAACATGCTATGATCTGGATAAAATAGAGATTAAGGGACTGTACAATATTGCATACTTCTTTTAAAGCGATTGTAAATAACATAATTTTCTTACACGCATATTACTTTCTTTCTCTCACTGTTCTTTTCCTTTTGTAACTTTTTCTTATTTCTTACATCATTATTATTGTTTTAGTTGTTTCTTAAATTGTTATTTTAGGTAGACTGTTATACTTAAGAACTCGATGTCCTGGAGAAGCAATGCTTTATTTTAATGTTGTGAAACACCTATTTGTGCATTCTAGTAGAACACAATATTTAAAGCAAAATTCTCTGGATCTAAGATACTATTTTTATAGACACAATGCAGATATATTTTTCTAAGAATAGAATAACGGATATTTTAAATAAAGTTCAGAGTTGTACTGAACATATATTTTCAGAACGTATTTTGTCTTCTAAGGCAGGCTATGTAATTGGAAATTGTATTTATATAGCTAATTTTTCAAGCCCAAACAAGGTATTGAAGCATTTTGCGGTGAGTAGCATGCTACTCCGGAACCCAAGGTTAGAAGTATGACGGTAGTAGATAAGTGAAAAAATTGTTTTTCTTTTTTTCTTCTGTGTGGATTAGTTGTGGTAAGTGTGTTAAGTTAGTGCTAATTGAACTCTAATCCATTTACTGCAATTGCTTTGAGAGGGGTGGATTAATTGAAGTGGAATAGTAAAGGGGAAAAGTCAGTTGTTATTACGGGTGGTGGACATGTGGGCCTGTTAGGTGGATCAAATACCTAATGGGGGAAGAGTTTGGAAAGGTGTTTGGGAGTCCACAGTAGCTGGAGATATCTAAATAAATAGTTAAACACCTAGACCTGCCTTTCCTATGTTTCATACTGAGATATATATGTATTATTATAGAAAAGCATCAACCCCCAGGAACACAGAAATGTATGCATATTAACTGTAAAATATGACACAGATATATATATATGTTAAGCACGCAATTTGCTTTTTTTCATATATATATCTATACAGATATATAAAACTAAAACTAATATATACATGTATACAGACGAACCCGCATACCTAATGCACATAATTATATGTATACATATACCCATACACACACATATGCGTTACATTTAGTAATATTTCTGTATTAAAAGATTGATTCCTATGCATCTACACCTATATGTACAGACATGTAATAACATTTTACACAGTCAAATATACACGTGTGTTGTGCATAATTATTCATAGACACTTTTTATGTATTTATAAAAAAATTCTAATAAAAAAAATACTACTATACCCTTACAGGTACATTCCCCATGATCATATTTACATGCTCAGACATATATTTAACATCGTAGAAAGGAGTAAACACCCATATACAGACAACTCATCTGCACATTTTCAATTTACAGTGACATACGTATATCTTTAATGCATAGCTCTATAAAGGTGTCAACCCAAATGAATTACATATACATATTTAATTGAGTTTTGTGTTTAAATGTAATAATAAATATTTGTTTATAGACATGTATAGACATAGAAACATACAGAGATATATATGCCTATGTGTTCTCAGATATATATATATATATATCAGGGTAATCAATAAACAAAGTCAGATCTTAATCTCTCCACATTTGTACATACCCCTAATGATGTGTGTAGGCATAGACATATATGCACTTGATGTCTGCCCTGAAGATGGCGGCAGCCCCCTGCGCCCCCAGGACTCTGCCGACGCAAAGGTTTTTTTCCCCCGGGATTCTTCCCCCCTTGACCTTTTTCTCCATTGGGGATCTATGGACTTTTCCCTTCTGTATTTTACAATCCCCCTCGATTTAATTCTAATTGCGGACTTCTTCAACAGGACCCGTCAACCCAAAACCTGAACTGCTGATTTTAGACTGCGGACGGCAACATCATCACACAAGTAAGGCTGCCTGCGAGTCTTGCAAATACGGGCTGATGTCTTTTCTAATTACGGCCAGCGCGTATCTGCCTGTCTGACCCTAACATGGCGGCTGATCGTGATCCCTAGAAGTGCAGCCGTACACGGAAAGCCAGTTGCTTCAGTTAAAACTAAAGATCACTGTGATCTGTTCATAAATGGGTTTAATTGGATCTGATTTTTAACTGCTAACCACTGATTTCGGCCAATGTATACCTGCCTGACTGCCTGACCCTAACATGGCGCCCGATCGCGACTTCTAGAAAGGTGGCCGATCACAAATATCACGTCGCTTCTACTAAAGTACACCGCGGTCTGCGCGCCTTGATTTGGACAGCGTATGGGCTTGAATGGATAAGACTTATCATGCTGTTTTGCAGTGTTTGTGACAGTCTTGTTTCTGCCTGAATGTCTGCCTGCTGGGGAACCCATCGCTCCATCGAATCATCTCCACGATCACCCCGATCTGCGCACCTCGGTCTAGACCTCACCGGGTTGTGAGGCGATCTGATCTAGGCTGTTGAGCTGCTAAACTGTTGAACTGCTGACACAATGTGTTGTGCACAGCAGGAAATCTAACTCTAACAAGAGCCCTAACATGACGGCCATTTACGAACCATAAAATGGCAGTGGTCAAGGAGTGTAACCCAGCACCCAGCCACACCATCTCTCAGCTCGCTCTATTAACCTGGCTCTATCAACTAGGCTTCTGACACTGTCCTCACAAATACAGACGAACCTAGGAAAGCCTTATACTAAAAACCACGCAAACACCAAATGAACCTTGCTATAGGAGAAAAGGAGAATAGATGGTGACACATAGAGACACTGATAACCAGGCCTCATACTAGCCTCATGAAATCCTCCTGAAATCCTATGCTGTATAATAAGAAGAACTGTATAATCAGAAGAACTGAGAAGAACGGTGCCTCCCAGTAACACCGTGACCGGTGCTCTCGATGGAACTTTTTGACAATGCCCCCTGGGCGGAAACCATAACTGTCTGTACTTACCGCGGTGCCCGAGCAACCTTGGCCGATGCCCGGTGGAGCTGTCCTATGCAGTTATAGAGGAGTTTGGCTCTGGTTCACCCCTCGGCCGTCACCTACCCAGCCGGACATTGGACATTGTTTTCCTCGTCTCCCCGTTGTGCTTCTTTTCCCTCCCCTGCCTCCTCCCTCCGTGATTCTTTGACTGCCTCCCCATTTCCAGCCTGACTTTTTTGTCCCCTGAAGTTCTTTCCCCCTAGCCGGTTTTTTCTATGTTATGCTATGCTTTAGTAACTCATGTAACTATGTTATACTGTTTCCCTTTCTGTTATGCATGCGCCAGCAACTGATGTAACTATGTAACAATGTTCTGAAACAATGTCCTACCTCATGTAAAGCGCTCTGATACCTCCGGGTCTAGCCAGCGCCATATAAAACTTTTCAAATAAATAAATAAAATGCACGTGTAAAGTTTTAAATATACATTCATAGAATATATACACATACAGTAGGGTTAAATATTTGCTTTTTATATATGTTATCTTTAATTTTTTTTAAATGTATTTTAAATTGATTATTTTTGTATCTATAACTTTGTTTAAATAATTAGTTACATTTATAGTTATTATGCCTTGTGCATGCTTTTGATGCATGTTTTTTGTTGTGAGTATTGTGGTCATGTAGGAAACAGCCAATTTTTAAATAATTTTCTGGAGCTGAAATAGTTGTCAGTGTATCTTATGTTTGGGGGTAGCGATTTCCATAGTTTGTCAGCTGAGACAGAGAAAGATGTTCCACCCATGTTTTTTTTTCTTGAATGCTAGGATTTTGAGGCGGGGTGATGGTCTGGAGTGGAGGTTTCTTTGTTGTATGTATTTAGTTATTTTCTTCCTTGTGAAAACTGGTCCTTTGCCATGTAATGTGTTGTAGGTTAGACAAAGAAGCTTGATCTTCTGGCAACTGGTAACCAATAGCAGACCACCAAGCCAGAGGAGATATATGCTTGTGGCAGAAGTAGTCTGGCAGCAGAGTTGTAAATTCTCGGTAATCTTCCCATAATTGTTAGCGGTGAGCAGTGATATAGGCAATTGGCGTAATCTAGTTTTGATAGAATAATAGCGATAGTTGTTTGGACCTTATAAGGGAATCCTAGGTGCGGGAAGATGCGCTGCAGGGTCTTCAATGTAAGCTGGCTTGATCTGTCTAATCTGATATGCACTCTTTTCAATCTCAAAAAGCATAAAACATCTTCCTTGATTTCTAGCTTTCACTTCCTTTAATTTTTTCATACTAAGTATTGCAAGTTGATTCTCAGTCAAATATTATGACTGTGAATCTACCTGTAGGATGGAAAAATGAACGGTTACACATATATCACAATCTCAGTCCTTACACCCTTCACTGGTGTCCTCAGGTTTGAAAAATGTCCCAGTCTCAAACAATGCGCTAGTGTTTACGTCACTGGCATCGCACAGGTTCAGAGAGCAATCATACCCCATAGTTTACACTAAACAGACATGCTGAGGGCTCTGTACTGCATATATATATAATGTAATTTAGTGGTAATAAAGAGTTCAAAAGCTACTAAGAAAAATTAAGTGCCACCATGAATCCCAAATATCAACTTGTAATTTTCTGAAAAGGCACACAACTGTCCCCAAATACTGGTCCTTAACTTTTAGCAAATTGACTTTTTTCCTTTAAACAGTTAGTTTTTGAATGAAAATACACTAATTTTTCCTCATAGCGCAGCTTTTCAATTTTAGCAAATTAACTGTTTGTCAGTTTCATTAAGTACCCTCATTTACTTGTGCCACATCTGGTTAAATATTGTATCACATTACTATCCACAGCCTCATATGCCCACTTACCACAAACATAGACCAGTAAAGGCTTTAATTAAACAGAATCATTGGCACACGCAGAAGTGTAGCATCCAATACCTAGGTTCAGCATCACATATTCATTTGCTACTTGATATGCCAAGAGTAGCTGTGATAGCCACATGAATTTCCTTACTTAATCCCTAATGCCGTCATATGACTGGCAAAGACAACATTTGATAAGCAATGTCAGCATATCACAAGAAATGTCCCAATATGCCATCACACGGCTATTGAAACAATCTTAAACAAATGTCTTTATGTGCCAAGAATTGCCATGATATACACAAAAAAAGCCGTAACCTGCCCAGTACTGCCAGGGTGGCCATCACATGGCAAGAATAGATATCTGGGTCTGTATTACTAAAAGGGTGCATCTCCCCTGTTTGCTCCATGGCGCACCTTTAAACAGGTGCACCGGGTGCAAACAGGGAGAATCCACCCTATTAAGATGAATGTGCTCCCCTCAGGGTAGCCGTGACTTTGCGCTACCCTGGAGGCAGCGCATTCAGTGAAATGCAGAGCAGCTGTTTAAAAGCCGCTCTGTATTTCACAGTGCAGACTGCACCCGCCTGCACTTTCAAGAGGGATTAGAGATCTCCCTGCAGGTGGGAGCAGTGATTGGCTACACCCGCCTGCAGGTGGATGTCTGGGGGGTCCATGGGACCCTCTTTCACTCCTTGAGAGGGCTGCCTAAAAGGGGTACACTGTGAGGTTGGCACCTTTTTGTGGCGCATTGCCAGTGCACCTTAAGGGCATGTTTGCCTCTGCGCCCATGTCTGTTATATGGCGCGGAACCAGAGTACAAGTGATTCCCTCATTATATGGGGCCGCGTCCCCATGCAAATGAGGGAACGCCCTCTAATGATAGCGTTGGCGCTACATGTGCACCAACGCTATCAGTATTACAGAAGAGGGGCACATAAGTGACTGCAGCCCCTTGTGTAATATCAAAGTGCCCCAGGGGTGCACAAAGCAGGCACAAAGGCCCGTTGCACCGACAGGGCACTTTCTGTAATACGACCCCAGATATCATTTAATGCCATCATATGCCAAGTGTGAGTAATCTCCATTTCTTTGCATGTCTCACCCAGTATTTTGTTCACTTTAGAACCCTGAATCATTGATTTTGCTGTGTTTGGACTTAGTTGTCTCTGAGGGCTGCTGAACACTCTTCAGAGGCATGTGTACCATTTCAAAAAGTAAACTTTCCTGCCTCTTCTAACAGCCCTTCCAAAATGGGACTGGCCTAACCTGATTTGACAGGCCTGGAAGCAGCACTGAACCATGGCAAAAGCTCATAACTAAATTATTGCAAACTGATTTTAGAAAGCCAAGTGGTATGTTTACCAAGTTATGGCGTGGAGAAGTAAGACACATGTCTCCTCCATGAAACATGTCACATAATAGTTCTGTGTGGCAAGGTTGCAAATAATCTGCAGATCTCTCTATTTAAAAATGGCACATGGTGAAGTGCACAGTATTATTCTTACTGTGCTGGGGAAGATGTTGGTATTTGGCCCACATTCAGAATTACATTTTAACACAAGAAGTCCTATGTTTTCCAGCCTAGGGTGTACGTACAAAGGTAAATGCAAATCATGGTCATGGAGATTGAACTAATTTATAAAATGCAAATCCTTTAAATGAGGCGATTGAGTTGTGACAGAAAGAAAATTAACAATCTCTTAGGTAGAGAGACAATGGGCGCGCTAAGGACATTATTTACTGTACACACTAGGATCTTCCGTTCCTACTTGTCCTATTCATGGAGTTCAAAACCAGTTCACCTGAACGAGATGCCCACTGCAAGCACAAATTCAGCAGGCCTTTTGGAGTGAACCGATCCTGAGGTTTTGCCTGACCTAGCAAAATGCAGTGGCAAATACTGCAACTGTTTATCAAGTGGTATTTATCACCTATAAGTACAAACTCACCTTAAACTTTGCTACGATTGAAAAACAATTTTGCAACTTTTCTTCAAGTCAAGCAAATGCTTGTGTTTGATGCATGCTTGCTGAGACAAGAACAGGGTCAAAGTGAGGACTTTCTACACTCAGGCTTGAATCTCCTGGTTTTATGTTTTTGCTGACTGTTACAGATAAATACAGATCAAAAACCATCCATTTTTTAAGTATTGAAAAAAGGGAAATAGGGATTTTCTGTAGTGATTTTCATTTTTGTATATCTTGTTTTCTAGGCCAATAACTATGCAGATGGATATGTATACATATATACATATACATAGATGGATAGATATACATATATATATATTATAAATATACCTATTGCCTGAAACCCTCCAGGCATCCAAGTATATGAGTGCATGTTTATCAGTTAAGTAAATGTGGAATTATAACAGCTGCTGATTAATACATTTTTCCACAAAAAGTGAAATAAATATGGCGACACACAGGAAAAAAGTGAGGAAAGATAGTGTAAGAAAATGGGTAAGTACCCACCTCAAGTAATAATCACAATCCTGGTCAAGGGGCGCCACTAAAGTCACTAAATAAACCTGAGCTCAACCCCCTGGTAGCTATGGGACACAGCAGACAAGCTTGACTTTGAGGCAATGTGTAAAGTATTTATAGAGTACTAAAACAGTGACACAGTCACAATGCAAGACAATAAAAATCCCAAAATGAATTAGAAAAATAGAGTAAAATTAAGTATAAAAAGTGACTACAAAATGACAAACATCCAGTAAGGGCAACCATAGGTATAAATCTGTAACATTTTAAGTAGAATAGTGACAAGAAGTACAAAGTGCCAATGATAGTCAATGGTCGCTGTAGAACAGGACCTAGGCGCAATTTGACATTGACTGTGATGTAGCACGGGCTGGATACACAAACCAGGTTTGTCCCGATCAAATATATTACCTTTTGACTTTAGTCCTTTAAGTCCCAATCCACCACATGAGTATACTTCTAAAGCCCCCGATTACCTCAGAGGAGACACTTAGAGACTCACAGGGTGTCAGGCAGAGGCCAAATGGCAGGGTCGAGTCCAGGTCCAGTTGCCACTGGTCAGCCAGGCAGTTGAAGGAAAAGGCCTCTTGTTGCTTGCTGTGACCCTGTAACTTTAACTAGAGGTCAGCCTTATGACCCTTAGAGTTCACTTCTTTGTCCTGGGTACAAGAATGAGAGTAGGGCCAGTTTTTATATTCTTCTAAGGTCTCAGATAGCAGGTTGAGTCCTCTTCTGATCTTCAAGAGGTCCAGGAGTGTTCCGAAGTGGGTACATAGAGATGCCACATTTATGTCTGGCAATTGCAGGTGGGTGGGAATGACTCCTGGGCATGCACTAAACATTGGGGTAAAGGTTACCGGGGCTAAATCTACCCACTGTGTGGATTTTCAAGATGGCAAGAGTCTTGGACCACACCAAACTTTGGTGCTGAAGGTGTGTGTGTGGGGAGTGTACTATAGCAATCCTAGTGTCCTTCCACATCCAACACTAAAATTCAGTTTGAGGCATATCCTGTACCCACAATAATCTCAGAGACAGAAGTCTGGTAGAACAAAACCTGACTATTCAGCAACAAGACAGTATATATACATGAATTATTTTGGCATCCTGTTTCCCTCCATTGAAGTGTGCCACAAGTGCTATATGCAAAGACCTGACAAACAGGTTTTGGTACTATAATGCCAAAAAGAGGCCCAGTGTGATTGTAGCCTGCCTGGCTGGAGGAAGTTATGGCCAAGTGCCATCTTACAAGTCACATTCAGCCTTTAATCAAAGACAATTATGAGTGCCAGTATTTGCTTGCTATGGTAAGTGTTTCTGTAGATTCCTTTTAACACAATGGACCCGACCATTTCTGGGTCCGAGGGAGAGGGAGAGGATTCGCCTAAGGGCCAGGGGCCATAGTTCCTGTTCTCCCTATCAATATAACTTCCACCACAGAAACAAATGGGCCCCTATGTTTACTAGCCCAGCCTCTTACGGGGCCTTTACACACCTTATGATATAGGTGTTCCTTCACGGAGGAAAAACTCTAGCTACTCTGTTCATCCGATATTATGGACCCACACAGTTGTGCGAGAAAATTTACAGGATGGCCTCACACACCATCCAGGTGTCAGGCTTCATCATCGGCCATCCCACGTTCGCCAAAGAATCCTCTAACGGCAAACAAGCCCATACTAGGGCTTTGGTTCAAGTATTAGCAGGAAACTGAGGAGAAAAAGAAAAGGGAAAGGGGTCCAATACTAAAAATCCCTACCGCATACCGGTTAAATTTTAAAACTTTTATTCCTTGGTGGAGGAGGTATGGTTAAAAAGCAGATGGACAATAATAGCCCTGTTATGGAGCTAATTGTCAGATTATAAACAATCAGGTCTATTTAGTCAATCGGGTCGAGATGTTTCAGCCCCCAAAATGGCCCGGACAGGGGACCCAGGCTTTCTTCAGGACCGAATTGAACCCTATGTGTCCCTACAGTGCTTAACTATTACATGCGTGCTAATTTACATGCATACAATACCCGGTTGGCCCTTAGTCCACTCCGGGTCCTTCTGTGCCAAGAGGAAACTATCCTGTATAGCTAAATCATGTGCCTCATGGAGGGGTGGGGGAGGGAGTCCTGTAGTCACACCTTCGTAAAGGATCTCCCTCGCCGGATCACCTACAGTGTATCCCTATCCTCCTCCCGATGCCCTATAGATTCCACCAGGAGCCAGAAGTGCAAACCCAGCCGCATGCACGGGCTATAGGCTATCCGGGTAACCAACTAACATACCACAGTGTGTGCTGGTTACAAACAGCCAGGGTAAATGCTCTACTGCCCCCCACACTCCGAGGAGCAGCCCATCACACGTACTGGGCACAAGCAGACAGGCAGTGCTTAATTTGTAAAAAAAAAAAAATAAGAAGAATGATAAGTGCCAGGGCCCAAGATATTTCTCAGGATGCAATGGTAGCTTGCACAGCCTATAGTCCTTCCACTGCAGCCAAATACCAGTACCATTGCCTCTTATTAAATATTGCGTTCATTGAAATGTGTGAGTTTGAGCGATAGCAGATGCTATAAGAATGGCTTGAGCACGCTGGCATTATTTTTAAATTTTAAATGTACATTTAATTGTTATACGCTGTGCTCATGTGCTTTTGCAAAAATAGACTGACGTGCCTCCATGTGGTGTAGGTCATAAATATGTGCTGGGGTTAAGAAATAAGTGTTGTTGCAGAGCATCAGCAAACACTGGCACAAATTAAGCACTGCAGTCGGTGTAGAAGATCTATAGAGCTCACCCAAGAGCGTCAAAGGCACAACTCGCAGGAATGCTCTGGCTACAGGCTACAGGCAGGGAGTACAATGCTTCGCAGGGCCTACGCAGGAGAGAGAGAGGAGCAGGCCACTGTTTATGCAGGTAGTCTCCAGGATCCATACAGAGGCGACCTGTGAGAACCAAAGCAACAGCACTCCCAAATACTAGAGTTGTTACTAGGGTCATGGTGCGAAAGGAACATAAATAGTAAATACATTGAATGAACAGAAGGACGAAAGGATTTAAGGAAATGATTTAAATGAAGGTCAAGAGCGAGGAGATCTGCCCCTAGACCCAGCCACCCCAGACTCTTGCACTAACAGGGCTAAATAGGGATGACGTCATGGGAAGCCATCCATAACCTTCACCTGAACACCTGTGCTGGACGCCTTTATGGGAAAGCTTAATATGGTAAAGTGAGAGACAATAACTGGAAGGAAGTGGGCAGAACAGTGTGAGGCACTTGTGATCACAGTGGGCAACAGAGAAAGCCCAGGCCCTTCTGTCATGTTCGGAAAAGGTATGGGAAATCAGAGGCTAGGAAACTGAATGACAAGGTAAATAAGGCAAAGAAAGAGAGTGCACTCAAAATCATTTATGAAATGCACAAATATACCGCCCCCGCCCTCCATCAGCCGAAATACATACAAAGAATGCTGTTTAAATGCATTAAACAAATGCAGTGAGTTTTTTTTAGATTTACAAGTAAAGGGCCGGAAACACTGTAATGTAACATTTGATTCTGAAGCGTTGTGTTGCGATGTAATTAGAACAGCTTTAAAATCAATGCTATAAAGGACCGGTATGGCTTCCTCAGAAAAGTTAGGGTCAGTCGTGTTGAGAGAGACACGGGAACCAGGACCCAAAAGGATGCTGCTGTCACCTACTTCATGACGGAAAGAGGACAGGTGACACCGCGGGAGGTATTATGCCGAAGAGGGCAAGGGCAATGAGTGAGTGACAAAGGACCAACTTCCATGGCTGCTGGGCTAGTAAATAGCTTCCAGCTATGACTCTAGAGTAGGCCGGAGCAGTGGTTGTAAAGGAAGAGGGATGCTCCAGGACATGTCACTCAAACAGCAGCAAGCTCACAGAGATGCTTAAAAACCGAAGAAACGAATATGAGTGGACAACATGTCACTGCCAATGAGCGCTGAAGCAATGATTGGTATACAGGAATTACTGTGCCACTCTTAGTGCAGTGGCCACTTCACCCTGGATGCACAGCACTGGAAGCCGTCTAGCAAAGCTTAAAACAATAATTCTCCCCTACACCCCAAATGGAAAAAAGATGCAGTTTGGCGCTACCATACCCGAAATTTGAGCCCATGCGTTTTTATTTAGATGCTAAGGCGTGTCAGCAATATTCCATCCAACCTTACAAAGTTGGATACTTAGGTCAGAGAGAGGAATATTTAACTTCCTATTAAATGTATTGGTCAAATGGATCTTTAACAGCAGCACAAAAAGAAAATGATTCCAAAAAGGTTATGTGGGTTCCCAAATCTGAGCTGCACCTCTCAAGATGGCGACAGCAAAGAGTGATTTAATGTTAAAATGTTATCATAAACCTTTTAGCTGGATATGAACTGTTGCAAAAATTACCCATCCTCACGCTTCGTTTTGTTATCCAAGGTCTACTGCATGTTAATGCTATGTGTGTTGGCCCAAAATGCATGCAAATGCTTTGAGCCTACCATGTCATGCAAAAATGTCCCTTTGATCTGCATCTGGGCTCGTGAAATGACAGTACAGGGCTGGAGAACTTGATTTGGCTAGCGGCGGCTTCTCCGCTATGGCGAAGGAGTGTCACCCCCACCCCCGCGAGCAGTCAAAAAATGAAAAATAAAAATGACAATAAAAGCTTGCTTATTATCGTTTTATTTTGGCTGTTGGAGCCGAGGCTTGAGGGCGGAGCCAGAGATGACAGGCTGATGGAGGAATGTTTTGCAGTGTTATCAGTGTGCATGACTGTTTGGCCAGCCGTCTCAGGAAGGCCAAACCGTCATGCGCACCGAAACTCTCTCCAACCCTAGCTGCATGGCTGAGTTGGAGAGAGCAGTCACAGGCTCCCAGTCTACCTGGCCGCGCAAACTCACATCACTGATGCTGCTTTCATGCAGCGTCAGGATAGGCCGCAGAGGATTTTGGGAGCCTGTGCCTGCAGTGCACGGAGCCAGATCGGAGCGTCAGAGCCAGATCGGAGCGTGGATGCAGGTAAGTTATTATTATTATTTTTTTTTATTTTGTTGTCCGTCCCTGGTTTCCCCCTCCCTTTGCCCCACCACTTTGCCCAGATACCGCCCACTACTGAATTTGGCTTTAACATGCCAAATAAAGCAATGCATCCTGAAAGGTCAGTCCTAAATCTCATAACACAGTGGTGAATTTATCACAGCACCCCGAAACTAGAACACACACGCTTTAGGCTATATAATGAGTGGCAGTGCTGAGTACAGCAATGCACTGAGATTTCTTATATTAGTACCGAACATATCCCCCATTGCCATGCATCCAGAGAACTTGTTTCAGAAACATCCACAAATGGAGCAGGCTTTGAACTACCAATGTCATATGGGTCTGCAGATCTAAAACATAGGGCCCATAAAACATTAATGCATGTGGAACTACAGACAAGGAACTCATGGTGTGTACTCACACACTCACTCATCCCAGCGTCCTCAAGAGAACGTAGATGGTGGATGTTACAGTACTACGAACTGTGTCAGAACTATACATTCTATAATTACCCATTTTAATTTTCCTCCCTAAAAAGAGATAGGCAATTTCCAGCCTCATCCTTTCACTGATATTACATACCTTACCCTGATGTTATTCCCACCTGTGAAGACATTCCCTTGGTCCAACATGCTAATGACTTCATTTTGTTTCCGTTGAGTCGGGTTGAGTCGGGTGGTCCCAACTATGCTCCAGAGCATGGCATTGCCTTTCACATCCGCGCCTCCTCCGCACAAGCCAGAAGGACATTGGATGTGGCATCCAAAACCTGCCAACTCAGGCCTTTCCAGGTGAAGTCTAATTGGTGCAGGAAGTGTCACACTCCTGCACACATTGCTGATTCGTGACCTTACTACTATCCTGGAAGTATTGCTCTAATGGAACAATTCCATTTGGCCTTCACGGATAGGCAAATTCAGCCAACCAAAAAAGGCTAACATCAATTTGCATAAAAGAAGATTAGTACCACAGTGCATTCTTTCCTCAAGTCCCACGTCTGTAATAGTGAAGCAACATTTTATTGCTAAATACTACTTCAATAAAGCGAAATAACTGGTGACCACTAACAGGAATGAGTAAAAACTACAAGACAGAAATGTATTGAAAACCGCACGGAGAGATGTACTATAAACTTGATATAAATAACATTCTTTAGTTAAGCATTACACTGATTGGGGGCGTATCTAGCTGCTACATCAAACTGATGGCAGCCACGGAGGCTCTTGGGTGGGCACACAAATACAGCTAGAGTCAGATTTACTAAACCCTTGCGTTGCCATTGCGTCACACAAGGTGACGCAGGGCAAACGAAAGCGTTCAGTCAGATTTACTAATCCATGCAGAGCCACCTTGCATAGCTCTGCATGGCTTAGTAAATTTGGAGGAGCGCTGTCTTGCATTATTCTGCATTGGGAAGACGTGACATGGGTAGAGCATGGGTGTTCCCAGGCATCCACCCATGGTTTCTGGCGCATTCACAAAGTTAATAATACTAGTAAATCTGGGGAATGCATCAAAATGGTACGCCTTCCCAAAAGAGGCGTAACGAGGAGAAATATCATTATTTCCTCTTTCTATGTGTGTTGCATTCTATGTGGGGTGCCTGCATTGGCCCTGCACTGTGTGCCAGCGTAGAGAGAGAGCAGAAATCTCCATATCTTAGTACATATGGCGCATTCCTGCTCTCTCTATTTGACGCAGCGCAGCAAGTTGTCTTGCTGCATTGTATAGCTTCCTACTAGCCCAGGTTCTCTCCAATAACTACGCCACACATGGAGAGTAATTTTACACGTCTTTATTACACTACATGTAAGTCCGAGCTTATCATTTTAAGCCTGCCTTCAACTCATCCCTCCAACACTTACATCACAGGCCTACGGTGTACAGTGGAAACCAAAAGAGTCCCAGCGTTCTTTATTTACTAGACATTACACATTGCATTGTGTCAAATCTTAGTAAATCTGGGTCTTATACTCTCATATAATGCACAGATATCTGAGTATTGCGTACACAAAGCAATCCTGCTATGAGAAAATGTCTAGAAACTGTGTACCGAACAGGGCTTCTGTGAGAGTCACAATGTTTATTTCTACGGCAATATACTAGATAGGCAGGCCTTAACTCCCTGTTTAAGTGCGCTCGCTCAGATGTTTGATCCAGAGGCCTTCTGAGCCAAGACAACACCAAGGGCCCGATTACGAATTTAACAGTGCGGCGGTGGGTCCGTCCCGCCGCTGCAACATCAAACACATGGTCGGACCGTCTGCCAGATTACGAGTTAAACTCGTGTCTGGCTGACTTTTTTTGACATTCCCACGGCGGTGCCTCTAAAAACAGGCACCGCAATGGGAACGGCAAAAACAGTTCCTGCACGTCATGGGCTCGAAAGTCCATGCCGTGCAGGAACTGGTGTGCATGCCCCCTGTGTGCATACACAGGGTGTGAGGCACAAGGGGTTCTGTAGGGCCCCCTTTGTTTTCTCTCCGCCAGGGTTTTCATGGCGGTGGAACTGCCATGAAAACCCTGGCAGAGAGGAAACTCGTAATATGCTTGGTGGGACCACAGCGGTCCCGCCAAGCATATTGCAGTCTCAGGTCCGCCACGCTACCTCCAGGGAACGGCGGCCTCTCTTTCTATTTATAATTAATGTAAAAAGTACACCGGGAACATAAGGTGAATGCTGTCCACAGTGAAACTGTGCATCAAGCGCGGTAGCACATATTTGGTTTTCTAGCAGTGCTCAGTGAAATTGTTACAAAAGCTATTATTTCTAAAGACTGCCTACGATGAAAGAAAAATAACCCAACTATGGTTTTGATGAACTATAAACAGGGACCTTTACATTTCAAATCTGGACATCAATTGTATCATACACCTAAACAGCTGCAGATGTGTACACCATAGTTTTCCTGCTGATGCATTTGAACTAAAAATGCTATCATCTTAAAGTATACTGCAATATGAAGAATGAAATCTTAAGTGGGGTGACCAACTTTAATGTTCCCCGAGCTTCATTGGTAACTCCCTTTGGGCTTCCAAAACAGATAGAGCATTTGTGGGCCGAAATCTGATTTTTGCCAAGAGAAGAGTGGCAATGCCTTTGTTGGCATATCCTCCAGCTACTGAGGAGCTTTGCTTAAGTGTGCTGCTTACTCTAATGAAATGGAAGGGTCATATTATGAACTAAAAACGTACACCTCGAGACCCAGACACCCAAGTGCATATTGTCGAAGTTAAACTATTATTGGCTTAGCGGCCGATGATGGTCAAAGTGCGAGGATGAGCGGAACAGATTGTAATGGACAGCAATACATTGGACAGAGTGAACCGGATCATTACTGTCAAACTGGGGAAACCCACTGCCAGATGCTCTAATAGAGTTATAACAGCTCTGGACAGTGAAAGGCTGTAATCAGTTCTACACCTTTTACCATTTGCTGCTAATTATGTTGACACTGTAATACAGAAACAACTAGCACAAAACATCTCTTCCCCTTTCATGCACTAAAACATTCTCTGGAACAATTTTCAGTTTTGAACTGGTGGAAAACTATTAAACGTTCTAAATAAAGGTAAAACATAAACTATGTTATCAACAGGTACACATACTGAACAGGTGAAGCATAGGCAATGGCAAGTGAGAGCTTCACTCAGGAGGGGATGTGGCCTAACGGCTAGAGCGGTCGACCTCGAAGCTGGGGAACCGGGTTCGAGTCTCGGTGTCGGCTCAACATCCTGTGATTCTGGGCAAATCACTTAATCTCCCCGTGCCTAACAAAATGAATGTGTCCGTCTGTAATGCAACAGGCGCTTATGTAAAGCGCTCTGATACCTTCGGGTCGAGTTCGCGCTATATAAAACGCCCCAAAAAAACCTCTGAAAGAGCAGGTACAGCATGGGTAATAGCAGCCCTCACGCTACATCACAGAGAAGATACAGCCCTGTCTGCAGCACTACACGCTTCTCTCACTTTCAAAGAACATGTATACCACATGCAGCAGCACTTCATGCTTCCCTTCCCTCTTTCTCACACGACATGTACGGCAAAGGAAGCAACTGTAACTGAAATTGTAACTGTATTTGTGTACCACATTACGAGGTGTAGGTGTTCCTCATGATGGAGAAGTGTGGCTCAATGGTTAGAGCGGCAGACCCTGATGCAGAGATCTGGCCCGGGACCAGGGTTCAATTCCCGCCTCGGCGGGTCTTGGGCTCAATTTCCTCGGACCTGATAATTCTCGCCTCGGTGCCTATTCTAATCATGGGTCCCACTCTGCAACTCTGGGCAATAGCTTGCTTAATCTCCACAACGGCCCCAACAGCGCTGGGATGCCTGGCTTCACCCTGGGGGTGCCCAGGAGTGGACATTTCACAGGGAAAAGCCAGGAAGGGTTCCACAGCGGTATGCGTACAGCGCCAGGACACCTCTTTGGGGGTATAAGTGCGCTTTACAAGTACAAATTTAATTTCATTTCATAAAGCAAAGGCATCCACAGTGAAAGTGTCCTGCAGACACATCACTAGCAGTAACAATTCAGGTGTTTCTTATCCATGCCAAAGGATCAGAAATATCAGGGTCCATCACGAAAGGAGCTGGTAAGGTACAGGTACCAACAGTTTCCCTCCACATGCACACACCATAACATACCTATTATTAGGAGGACCGGCCATTGACTATAACTCCACACGCGCTTTGATAGTAGGGTAGGTTATAAAGCGGGCCGAAGCAAATGTAACTGTATTTTTAGTTTTTTGATACACTCGCTTGAAAGTACTTAAACACACTACCGGAACCGGTCCTCATAAAAATAGTGTGTGTGTGTGTGTATATATATATATATATATATGTCCCAAAGTTTGCCCCTGAGCTTGAAGACGCAACTCCACAGGGGAACAGGTAAAAACTTTTATTAATCAAAACCGGCTCACTTTCCCAACTGGTTCGCCATCCCTTACGCGTTTCGATGCTCCTGCATCTTAATCATAGGGAAAGGGGAACGGCAGAAACACGGAACAGGCTACAATGTCATTTTCCCTTTTAAATGCAGCCACCCTCCAGTACGTGGTATGCTGTGTTTCCCCATGAAGAAGAAGCAGGAGCTTTGAAACGCGTCAGGATGTACATAATTTTCGAAGGGCTGGAGCCGGTTTCAGGAATAAATGGTTTTTGTTAAACCTTCTCTTGTGGAGTGGCGTCCTTATGCTTGAGGGCAACTTTTTGACATATTTTCACACGGCAGCCCCGCCGTGAAGGATTGCACCGCCATTAATAATATGGGTCTGCATGGTTTGAATTGGTGAAAACCTGTTGGCAGCACGAGAGTTTGAACATTGGAAACCGGCCTGACCCTTTGAGGCCCACTGGAGGGCTTGGATAAAAACATTGAAATAACACTTTAAAAAAAAAAAAAAAATCGAACTGCCAGAGAAACGGACCCCACTGAAGGGGAAGAATTGGCGCAGCATTAAGACTACCACTCCCATCATGCAGTAAGAAATTACTCACCTGTGAGCGACCCACTGAGGGGCCAATTAATTAGGCATGTGAAAAGAGTGAATGAGTGCTGCGCAGAATCCGTGGCTGTCAGTTGTGTTTCCCCATGAAGAAGAAGCAGGAGCTTTGAAACGCGTCGGGATGTACATAATTTTCGAAGGGCTGGAGCCGGTTTCAGGAATAAATGGTTTTTGTTAAACCTTCTCTTGTGGAGTGGCGTCCTTATGCTTGAGGGCAACTTTTTGACATATATATATATATATATTTTTTTTTTTTTGTAACACAATGGCCCGAAAGCTTGAGAGAGCACTCGACGGGTCACCGCCATTCGGCTTTGCGCTTCAGTCCGCCTCAGTATATATATATTCACTGAAAAAACCATAGGTTTCAGGGACGTTATAGTTAGTTGGACATTTCACTCGTACAAAACCAGAGAAATTCCGCCGTTATAGTTAGTTCAGCTAACTATAACTCGCGCCACGGCAATGCACTGCTGATGACGTCACATATTACATCATTCATGACATGGTCAGTGACATCACTGATGACATCACTGATGACATCTCAAATTACATCACTGATTACATCACTGATGACATCATCCAGTGACTGTGTGTTTCTGTAAAGTTTAAATAGGTTTAATATATATACACCAAGGTGTATTGAAGAATGAGTGGGTGTATGAGTGTCTGGATGGAGGATTTAGTAGGTGCGTGACTGACTGTATAAGTGAGTGATTAAATGTATCTTACTGAATGCATGGGTTAGTGACTAAACTGTGTGAATGTCTGTATCAGTCTGTCTGTTGGTGTGTAAGCGGCTGCATGGGTTGGTCAGTAGCTAAATGAGTGTCTATATGGGTTATTGATTGGTTGCCTGAGTATTTGTATGGGTGCCTGAGTGTGTGTGTGAGTGGGTGGGAGGTGTGTGACTCTGTGCATAGATGTGTGAGTGGTTGATTCACTGGATGTATGGGTTCAAGAGTGCATGTGGAAACAGCTGTATGGGTGGGTGAGTGTGTGTATGGGTGTGTTGGTGAGTGAATGGATGTCTCAGTGGTACATGTACAAGTAACTACATATGTAAAAGGCAGTCTATGTGAGAGTTGGAGTATATAAATGACTATACGTGAGAGTCAGTGATTGTGAGAGTGGCTGTATGGATGAGTGTGTACTTGTATCAGTGATTGTATAAGAGAGTAAGTATGCGTTAATATCTGTATGAATAAGTGATGTGGTGTGTGTATAACTGTATAGGTGAGTAAATGGAAGTGTGATTGATTCTTTGTATGACTGACTAGGTGTGTGAGTAACTCCATGGATGAGTGGCGGTGTGTGAGTGTCTGTATAGGTGTATGAGTGCATATGATAGTGTTGTATTGATGAGTGACTGCATGTATGAGTGATTGTATGGGTGAATGAGTGGATGTGTGTGTAGACCTAGGAATCAGTGAGTGCGTATGTAGTAACTGGTATTGGTGTGTCTATGGTTTCGAAAATGGTAGTCTGTATTTTAGAGTGGGTGTATCAAAGGTTATATTAGGGTGTGAGGAGGTGCATCAGATTTTCACGTGGTGATGTCATCAGTGATGTCATTTGAGATGTCATCAGTGATGTCATCAGTGATGTCACTAACCATGTCATGAATGATGTAATATGTGACGTCATCAGCAGTGCATTGTGGGGGCGCGAGTTATAGTTAGCTGAACTAACTATAATGGCGGAATTTCTCTGGTTTTGTACGAGTGAAATGTCCAACTAACTATAACGTCCCTGAAACCTATGGTTTTTTCAGTGAATTTCTAAGGTTTTTTAAAAGCTAATTTCTAACTATAACGTGCCTGAAACCTATGGTTTTTTCAGTGAATTTCAAAGGTTTTTTAAATGCTAATTTCTAACTATAATGTCCCTGAAACCTATGGTTTTTTCAGTGAATTTCAAAGGTTTTTTAAATGCTAATTTCTAATATAACGTCCCCATTAAGTCCCCTTGAATCCTGAGGGTCCCTGGGGGCCAACTAGCCCACCAGGTACCTCCAGTAAGCGCCACAGAGCTGCGTTGCAGAGAGGTGTTCCGAGGCCACGCCCCTTTTTACACCACGCTGCAAACGCAGCTTCTGGCGCACTGCTCCTCGGAGGATGAAGTCTACTTGGGCCCTGAGGTCCTCAGGACACAAGAGGACCTCATCGCCCCACCAGCAGTGCACCAGAAGCCGCGTTTGCAAAGTGGTGTAAAAAGGGGCATGGCCTCGGATTGCCACTCTGCAACGCAGCTCTGTGGCGCTTACTGGAGGTACCTGGTGGGCTAGTTGGCCCCCAGGCACCCTCAGGATTGAAGGGGACTAAATCCCCCAATTTACAACGCGCCAGGGGGCGCGTTTGCACACTTGTTTCAGGCCCCGCCTCCTCGCTGCACCATTGTGCAAACGCACCCCCTGGTGCGTTGTAAGTTGGGGGATTAAGTCCCCTTCAATCCTGAGGGTCCCTGGGGGCCAACTAGCCCACCAGGTACCTCCAGTAACCGCCACAGAGCTGCGTTGCAGAGTGGTGTAAAAAGGGGCGTGGCCTCAGACCACCTCTCTGCAACGCAGCTCTGTGGCACAAACTGGAGGTACCTGGTGGGCTAGTTGGCCCCCAGGGACCCTCAGTATTCAAGGGGAATTAATTCCCCAACTAACAACGCGCCAGGGGGTGCGTTTGCAGTGTGGTGGAGAAATGGGGCGTGGCCTCCGGCTAGATGGCGGCTTTTTTTAAATATTTTTTTTCTCAAAGGGGGCTGTGTGGCCCCCCTTCTTTTACATTTCTGGGGCCCTGGGGACCCCATCCCCCAGGGCCTGACCCCTTTTTATTCATTTTTATTTATTTTTTTAAATCGGGAAGGGGGCTGCGTGGCCCCCCTCCCGAGGCCAATTTTGCCCCGGGGACCCCATCCCCCGGGGCATGGCCAGTTTTTTTTAAATTTGTTTTTAAAATTCTTTGGAGGGGGGCCGCGTGGTCCCCCTCCTCAGGCCAATTATGGCCCCGGGGACCCCATCCCCCAGGGCCGGCCTTTCCTTTTTTTTTTTTCACAGGGGAGGGGGGCCACAAGGCCCCCCTCCCGGGCCACTTCTGGCCCCGGGGACCCCATTCCCCGGGGCCTGGCCACTCCGTTGGGGACCGTGGGGGGAGAACCAATGCCCCTGCGGTCCCGCCGGCTCTCCGCCTCCTGCGGGAGCCGGCATTGCTTTTCCACAAGGGGAGCTGCTGACATGCAGCTCCCCTTGTGGAAAAGCAATCCTGCTTCAATGAAGCAAAGCAGTTTGCTATGACAGGACGGGAGCCGTGCTCCCGCCCTGTCATAGCAAACGGCAATGTCCCGGGGTGGGCACCCCGGGACATTGCAGGAGCCGGCCCTGGAGGGTGGCGGTCCCCAGGGCCATCAAGGGCTCCTGGAGGGGGGCCGCACGGCCCCCCTCCCATCATATGCACAGCCCCGGGGAGGTGGTGGTGCCTGGGGATTGGGGGGGCCCGTGGGGCCCCCCACAAATAATTCAAGAAAGCCCCGGGGAGGTGGCGGTCCCCGGGGCTTGGGGGGAGTCTGTGAGGCCCCCACACAAATTTTTTTTTTTTAGGTACAAGCCCCGGAGAGGTGGCGGTCCCCAGGGCAGCAGGGGGGCCGTGTGCCCCCGTGCATATTTAAGAAAAGCCCCGGGGGTGGCGTCCCCGGGGCTTGGGGGGGCCTGGGAGGCCCCCCCCACAGATTAAAAAACAAGCCCCGGGGAGGTGTCAGTCCCCGGGGCTGCGGGAGGGCCGCGTGCCCTCCCGCATATAATTTACATGGCCCCGGGGAGGTGGCGGGCCCCCGCTATTTTTTTGTGGCATTGCCCCTGGGACCTGGCCCACCCGGGGGCCTCATTAAAATGAAGCGCGGGAGTCCGCGCTTCATTTTTTTTAAAATTTTTGGCGGGATTCTCGACCCCAACGCGAATTCTGCCGTTTAAAAAAAAAAATGCTTTTGTGGGACCCCCTGAGCAGGCCTAGGGGGTCAGGGTGTTTCTACCCTGTCCCCTTTTCTTGTTCTTCAACCTTTTTCCCCTTTTTCTTGTGACTCGGTTACCGAGTCACAAGATGGCTGCCAACACTTCCTGGTTTGGAGTGTTGGCAGCCAATCAGAATTGAGCTCGTGCTCGGGATGGTTCGCGAACCCTCCTCGGTGCTCAGATATCGAAACTTTTTCTTTTTAAATTTCTCAGGAACTACTGAACGGATTTACACCATTTAACAAAAGGGCTCTTTCTGAACCAAGAGCTACCTTTTTGCCAAATTTGGTGTAATTCCGTTCAGCAGTTCGGGCTGTAGCTTTGTCTAAAGTTTCCTATGGAAAATGACATGGGGAAAATGCATTTTGGGACCCCCCTTTTTTCTCGGCCCCCGCTTGACGAATCACCCCAAAACTTTCAAGACAGGAGCTGACCGGAGCGCCCCACTAGTTTTGAAAATTTCGCGAAGATTCGTCAAACGACGCCAAAGTTATTGGGAAAACAAAAAATGCTTTTTGAATAGAAACAAGGTCCTAACTATAACTACCTACTGGCGACCGCCAGTAGGTAATATATATATACACATACACACACACACACACACACACACACACACACTACAGCACAGACATCAGCAGTCCAGATTCCCTGATGCGAAACAGATAGTACAGTATTGCTAACAACAGTGTATGTTTCCTTTAATATTGAAGATATTTCATCACCACAGAGCAAGTGTTCTTTACACCGAGAACTGGTATAGCACAGGCAACAGATGCTCAAGCATCTACCACCATTGGACCAGAAATAGCATGGACAACTACAGCGCAAGTGCCTCTCATCCTTAGAACAGGTACCGCACTGGCAGCAGAAGTGTGAATGTCTCTCACACATATCAGGTACAGCACGTACAGCAGCTGTACAAGCATCCATCAGACCAAGTACAGCCCTTGCAGAAACAGTGTAGAAAATCTTCAACCTCAGAACCAGAGGTCGAAGTGGGTGGGATCTGAGGGGCACAAGATGCCCATACTTTTTTAATTTGACAAAAACAGTTCCCCTACTTTATGTTAACAGGCAACCATCCTGGGACGTTTAATTCTGATATCTGAGATTCCTCAGCTGAAGTGGAAGGGAGAGAGTCGCCTGTGCTGTGAAGCCAATGAGGGGCAGACAGGTGAACAAGAAACAAGTCTTCTTGCCAGGGTCTCTGCTGCCTAAAATGAATGCAGATGTGTGCAACTGATTAATCTGCAAATGTAAAGGCTGCTTTAGCTGGTATTGACTTTAATTGATGAAATCACTTGAAGAGTATTCTTTTTAAGAGGTATTGAAAGGTGACATGATGAGCCGTGGAGTGCGTGCTTTTAAGGGACTGTTAGAAAAATGTTTGCACTAGGTACAGTCTGCACATTACTCTGATCTATATTTTGGAAGCACTTTTTTTTTTTTAAAACCTAAATCTTTTTCTGCACTTTGTGGCAGCCTATCTTATACTGTGAGTAATGCCGTACATATTCACAGTGCTTTCTGTCACATGCTGGTTCCTCGTAACACTAACAAATCCTTTATTTCGCACTGCACCAATCAGAATTAAATTCTCTGCCCCTCTGGTTATACACATAGATATCTGCAATGATCGCATTAACCAACAGAGGTTTCACAGGTTGACAAAGTGTATCCCTCACTGATTAGCTTAACTTGCATTTATTTTTCATTTAAGGTGTGTGTTATTTTATACAGTTACTTGAAGTTGAAAGACCAACAAAACAGTTACAGAAGATGTTGTTCTTTTTAGCCACACCCGCTGACCCCACCCCCACTGGAATCAAGATCATAGTTCCCATACTTATTTTAATGCACTTCTACGACTGCTCAGAACAGGTATAACAGGAGCAGTGCAAGCATTTCTCACACTGATTAGCTGCAATATGTACAGTAGGAATCTAAGCAAACCTAAAAATCAGAACATAGCACAGACAGCAAGGATCTCAGGCTTAAAGAACATGCACTACAGCAATGCAGTCATGTCTCAAACACAAAAAGGTACCCCTTCAACAGCAGTTGTGCAGGTTTCCATCACAGACAGTATGTACGACATGGACAGCCGCTGTACAAGCATCCCACAGAGCAGGTACAGTAAGAGTTACGTCAGTGCAGCCATAATAAATGCTATTACTACAGTGATTTAGATATACGAATTATTAAAACATGGAACGTAAAAAAGATGTTTAGCTACGTTGTTTGCAGAATAAGTACGAGTTCATAGGCTGTAACGGTGCAACTTCGTCTTGTTGCTATCACCATGGAGCCCTTATGCTCCTTTGCAGGGAAAGGATATGATTCAAAAAGACTTTGTGAGCTTTCATCCCATATGCTGTTTTCTGGCCAGCAGTAAGCCCTGGTCTCTTGCGTCAGAGCAGCAAGCTGCAGTGCTTTGTCTCTTACGCACTCTGTCCTTCGCGTGCCCATCTCACAGATAGAAGGGGAGCGAGCAAGGCCGCTACACGTGACTGGAAAAGATGAACAAGGCGGAGCACCCAAACAGTGGGTGTACCAGCACACGGTGAGTTCAGATGGCTGATGTAGGCTCACCAAAGAGCAAAGCCAAATCTGAGAAGGTGCTCTTTGAATAGCATGCGATTTGAAAGTTAGGGTCTTATCTCATCCACATAAAACTAAGAAGAATATAGCTGATAATATAAAGGGTGAAAGCAAGAACAAATGCTACTTTGTGAAGAATTGAAGAAATAAAAAAAAAAATGGAGGAATGTATGCTGCCAATTCCAAAGCTGGCCTGGGCAGTTTTTTTTATCAAAGGCTTCAAACATTCCTTGAGCCTACTCCAGATATTAGGTTATTTTGCTAATCAAGACAGTTGTATGTCTTACATTGCTATAATCTATCTGTATTAAAGTGAGATGCAAACATCTGGTGTAAATCATTCCACTCAAGTCTTAATCGAAACCTGAATGGTGATCCCACGTCCTTTCAGAAATTAATGTACGTGCAGCAGGACGTCTCTTTAAATAGTATCTATCAAAGCACTGTTTAAAGTGACACAATGCTGAAACCAATGAAACAGCTATTTATAACTACAATCAAATGTCAATTGCAACACGCCTAACACAGGAACAGTAATCAATAGCGCTGAAAGTAAAGGCAACCTACTGTATGGGGGATATTCACATCACAAACTACCTTTAAATTCAAGTGCATGCCCTTTTGTAGCATGGTCATTTCAAAGCACAATAAAACTAAATGCGATTTTTGAACATCCCATAAACAATAAATTAGTCTTCCTGTGGTAATACTGTTGCTGAGTCTTCATGCATGTTCCAATAAGTACATTGACTGAAAGCTAGCCACACTTCTCAGTGCCCACAGTCAATCATAGAATGTGACATAGTCACTCTGGGGATACATTACAAAAGGCAGTGCACACAAGGAGTGTTTACTTGCCCATGTATCCAAAATTACCAAAAATTCATGTCTTCACCCTCTTTGCAGGTTTGGTACCAAACACTGGTTCAACAACCATGACTTTTAAGGGTCATGTTGAGTGGTGCAACTGGAAGGTCAATGACATATCCCGTTAATAATTTGATATCGTAGCTATCTTTTGACACTGGATTTTAAAGGGCATGATAGGTGCTGCCCACTAATGTCGGTCAGCTGGCAGTGGAAAGTGGTGAATACACTCTAGGTGCATCTGGGCATTATTGATATCTTACTTCTAGAAGTGATCCGAATATCCCGGCTCTCTCGCACATCGATGAAGTGGTTTTCATGATGAGACCAGGCGTAAAGTTCATCACAATCGGCTATGAAATCACAATCACAGTAAAGGCCTTTATTTTTTAGGTCCTCGACTTTAAGTAGTTATGCTCCAAGTACCCTCATGTCATAAGGTCCTCCCCCTTAAATAACATAGTTGACAGGTCCTGCACAGGTACAAAAGGGTGCAATAAAACCAAGAGATAAAGAATGGGCTCATGATAAGACTTTCCTTGCATTTCTAAATCTGTTTTGGAAAATACTCATACTTATATGAAGCTTAGTGATTTAAACCTTTTACTCCTGCTTCAAAGTTACTTAAATAAGTAGTACTATGCTCAATTATGTCAAACCATGCGTCTCATTATAAAAGGACTTAATAATTTCTAAACATTGCTAATATTGTCTAAAATGTGTTTTACTTATGCTGTTCACTTGCTCCGTTATGTATTTTACAAAATGCTTTATTTAGAAACTGTGATACTCTTCACAAGTGGTGTTTTGTGTGTGCGTTTGTTACTACACATCGTGATTGTAAATTGGCGATGTTCGTATCGTTTTTATTCAACAAAATAAACATTTACAACCAGAAAAGGGAATTTGCAACTGGTTTCATCGGATTAGTCAGTGGAACTAAGTTTAAGATGCGATATCTTTATCATCCTTATTAGCATTATTGATTTCAGACTGTAGCATATGTACAGTGATCTAAAAACCAAGGGGATCAAAGAAGATTGCTGAAAATAGTAGTCAATCATGAATTTAGTGCAACAATATATCTTTTAGCCAAAATTGTTTTCATTAGCAATTTATTGATCCTGTCAATTACGAATTGAACCTATGCATTGCCACATATAATTCAGATAATAATGCAGTATTTCAATTGCCTACACTTACTTTCACTAATGTGGTATCAATGGATATAAATTCATATATACAACCATTTTAACTAATTCACACCAGCATCTTCTTTCTTCGCTTTTCAGTGCACTACAAGATATTTCCTGTCTTATCCTATGATTTCCATTAATTCGCGCCCAGAGTCCATTTGGAATGTTGAACAGATTTAAGGCCACAAGGGCCTGTGGACAATCATGCCCGCATGAAATCTTCCCCCTCTTAAAGAAAAAACAATGAACGTCTCTTGGTGACAGATGTGTTCACATCTCCGCAATTTATCTCTTCTGATCCATCTGGATTGGAATTATGACCATTTGTCGGTGATGGGTGACATTTCCTAAATTTCTCCAGAGGGTTTTTAGAACTTCGCTGGGATAATTTTAGAGGATCTGTTTCTTCTCTTTTTCCATAGTGGTTCAACTTTGTGGCGTTGCTTGACTCGATGTCATGCAGTGCTCCTAGGACACAGAATAAGCCAGGCTGATATGCCTTGAAATGCAACAGGTCACAGGGTATTTGTCGGTTGTCTGTACGAGTGGTTACCTCAGACCCTTTATGAGTTAAGACTCTGAGTGGCTCACTGGCATATCATTTGCTTCTATTTTACTAACACCCAGTCACCTTCTTTAATGTCAGAGGCTCGCCTCTGACTTTGGGAGTCAGATTATCCCTTAATCTTCTCCTCAGCTTGTCTGTCTTTCCTGCTTATGCTTCATCTCCCATGGTTGTTGTCGTTTGTTGGGTCTGAGAATTCAAACTCGATATTCGCATGCAAACCTCACAGCCGAGCATGAGCATCGCTGTGCACTGATGCTCTGATATGTATTTTAATATACTTATAGCACAGAATTTAGGGCTTGCTGGGGAGGCATGTGATCCTGTTCAGCTTGCTGGAAAGAGATTTTTAGCGGTTGACATAAATCTTTCAGCCATGCGGTTTGATTATAGTCATGGTGGTGTGATCTTCCTGTGCTTAACAACATGATTTAACTGAATTCTTCTAAACAACTCTAAAGTGTGTTCCTCTACTTTGAGATAGTTAGGCTAAAATGAGCAAACAGTGAAAACCTAAAGAATATGCCATTTTTGCTATCAATCAAATTACCGTGAGGCAGAAAGGATACCCACTTAACTTTAAAGTGAAATACTCAGAACAAATGGGTTTGCTGTAAAATATTTGCACTGGTTTCTGAACACACAAACATCAAAACCATCAACACAGTTTACACATTTTTGATATGTGCCCCCATACTTTACCAACCGTTGAAGCTCTACGGATCAGATTCCCACAGCAAAATGTTGATCTGCCCAAGATTGACTTATGATAATAATCTGTCATCTGCTCATTGAGGCATAAAGGCTTTGTAAAAGGATCTCTGCACACACAAGACTCTGCCCTCTGGAATTATCTCTCACTGTAGTTCTGCTTCAACACCAACTTTTTGAAGTTCTGGAAATTACTAGGAATGTAGTGCCTGATTCACAAGGATATTTGTGCAATTATGTAAAACCTAGGTTCCTAAATACCTGCATTTATTTTGAAGTGCTAATCCCATTCCTGATTCACAGAATCAGGAGTGGTTGGATTTTGCCCTTGTAAATTAGATATTTTAATAAGGAATTGTCATCAGTGGATTCTTCATCTCAGCAAATGCCGGGATTACCTACCAGTAATCTTCATTACTCAGATTCTCACTTCCTCATCTCAATACTTACTCTATGGGGACTCAGACTAGGCACCTTTTCCAAATCTCCCTACCTTCCACAAACAGGATTTTTTTACACATACCATACCAAGCCCCGACAATGATCACACACAACCGCTTCCAGTGGGAGGGCAGGAACGTATGTACTGGGACTATGAAAGGAGAATCAGAGTGATGAAGATAACTGGTAAGTAACCTGGGCATTACCTCCTCATCCCCTTCTTTGTCCCAGTCCATTCTCTATGAGAATATACCAAAGCAACATTACTACAACTGCGATCCAGAATGCACCGAACAAAAACATACCAGTCAAGCACAGATAAGTCACACTGAACTAAATATGCAAATAGAGCAATGTGCATGAAGAAGAGCAGGCCAGGGAAACCATGAGCAGAACATAAAGTGGAAATGCCCAGAACATCATCAAGTTAGCACCCTGAACCCCCTGTGATGTAATGGATCACTCACATACATTCTGCGGTAATAACAGCGGAAAAAGAACCCATTAATTCAGTTTGAGCATTACAGACTGGTTCATTACAAATGCTCTGTTAATGGGAAAAGGAAAAGACAGAAAGGTCGACCCAATCATGCCTCTACAAAGACCCACAGAAGGACCTCTGGAACAACCCTGCACCTAAAAGATAAAAAAGAAAAGTACCTAACATACAGTGGATTGAAAATGAAGTTGCACACAGTACATACATGAATGTCCTGTCCTCAATGTGGTTGAAGCAGGAAGGGGACCCAGACACTGTCTAGGACATGAGATAGACCATGAAAAAAACCCTGCATGAAGTTCCAACCAGAGAGCAGGAACACACCTTCAGGTCCACAAAAATCTTTAATGGTCCCAGAGAAAGTCCATCTTCAAAAGGCACATGTACAGCAGGAAGTCTTAAACCCCACAAAGCAAAAGCCGTTATGGCAACATTCTTGGACACCATGACATTATCAGGCCATCCACAGGTTAAGAACAACAAAATCAGAAGTAAAATAATACCACATGCTTATTATAGAGAGTCTTGAAATTACCAACAAAAAAATGTCTTTAAAGATAACCCAACATTACGGAAATAGTCAGACATCCATTAATGTGACCAAGACTATAGGAGGACTTAGGGAAGGCCAGAGAAATAAATAGGTTGTTTATTTCTGCATAAATGGAGACAAACCAGCCTTCACCCAGAGATTCGGTCAGGGGAGCCAAACTAATCTTAAAAATTTGGCGGTCAGTGGAAGGATACTGGTTGTAGACAGGAAGCTGTACTGGGTCCATGCTCCACAGCAGGGATGAACACTTAAGCACCAGAAGGAAAAGGAGGCGCTGATCAGTAAGAAGCAAGTAAACAAGAGTGAAATCGAAGCCAACCAATGATAAGTAATGAGCATACTCTAATCCGGTTTGCAGCATGTTTTTTTATTTACAAAACATTTTGCCAAAGCACGCATGCTGTCTCAAGCGAAATCTAAAAAATGGGAATAAAACACATAACTCCAAACTGAGATCCAGGTGAGGGATCACTGGTGTGGTGAAAAATATTGTTGGCAAAAATATTGTGTTAAAAATATCGTTTACCACAGTATCATGTTCCTATACTTATAATGATAGGTACCAAAATATCGGGAAATAAATATTGTTGACACTATTATTGTCCAAAAATATCAGTTTTTTAAATATATAAATAGAGTTTATCTTAGTAAATGTTAAATATTTTAATATATAAATGTAATATAATGCAATGTATGGTATCTTCTGGAAAATGAAACATGAAACAAGCAGAGCACGGAAGGGAGGGGGGTCTTTCAATGCTATTTAGTTTCATGGGTTCTTTTATGTTGTGTTTTGAGTACAGTTTGAGGCATTTGATGTTATACGCTGTGGGGACAATCACTTAAAGGAGAGAACCCACAGAGAGATAATGGTCATGCTGTGGAGGGCTATGTTGCTGGATGCAAGCTTACTGTACGATAATACTGTGTATAATCTGGATATGTATAATGCCGAAATGGCAATAAAAATATATACAAAAATTAATATAATGTAAATTAAATACATTCCACTAATGTTTAATACTATATATAAATATACTTATATAAACAAACACACAAATATGTTTGTGTTTAAATAAATATATATAATATTTATACAGTGTAACATACTTAATAATATTTTGTAACATTTTTTATGTATTACTATAATATATATATATATATATATATATATATATATATATATATATATATATATATATATATATATATATATATATATATATATATATATATCACAAAGAAATCCCAATGCCACGACAGTCACTCCGGCGTAACACACGGGCACAGACTCCGAAAGCTGGTGTGAAAAAGGATGATAGTTTATTCACACATCAAAAGAAGGTCCAACATGACGCGTTTCGGCTGCCAAACATGCAGCCTTGATCACATAGCGCTCTGTGAGGACATGTGCAGTATATATACAGGTGAATGTGATTGGATGCAGTAGTCTGCTTGCTATGTCCATTACAGTGAGTAGGCATTTTACTACATCTTACGCCAAAAGTCAAGCGTGTCATTTTACTACAAACAGGAAAGCATGTGTCGAGTGACATAGCAGGGCATACAAACAGCAGGAAAAACAGACTATGTAAAAATGATGACAGTATCCTATGACGGCTAAATTAGTCAGAACGAAATGCATGCGTGAGAAAAACACACAACTTCAAAGCTCTTACGAGGCCTGAACAGAAATATATATATATCACACTCGATAACTTGGCTTTTCTCCCACACGGTGCGCTGGAAATGAAAAGCACGAACTCCTCTGCAGTTAGGCGAAAAATCTTTTATTCCACACAGGTAATAGTCATATATATATTCATAGTAACACATTTAAAATATTAAAATAAATAGCATAATGTACAATAAATGTTTGTATTCATTATGTTACACTATGTATATATATATATATATTTTATGTATTATCTACATTAATTCATATATTTTTCTTATTGAATTGTTTATATTTTTATGGTTTTATTGTGCATGCATATATATGTGTGTATACACAATGAAACCATAAAAATATAAACAATTCAATAAGAAAAAAATATATTAATTAATGTAGACAATATATAAAATATATTTTAAAAACCCATTTACTAAAAATACTATAAACGTTCAAATACATTTTTAAATAAAAATAAATCATATATCTGTAAACAAAACAAACCACTAATGCTATAAAATCTATTTAACCAATATTATGAAAACTACTGGAGTCGAAAAATACTAAACATACTATTCCTATTCCTGTTTAAGCAACAATAGGAGAAAAGTTGGACTACAGAGGGGTTAGATTTACTATTCTTTCTCCAGTCATCACAATAGTATGGAAAGTGTAGGACTTCCGATGAGTTAAATGTACTATTCCTACTCTAGTCAGTGCAACAGTAGGGAGAGCATTGGACTTCGGAGGGGTTCAATTTACTATTCCCACTCTAGTCTAACCAATAGTAGAGAAAGCATTGTACTTTGGAGGGGTGATGTTTACTATTCCAACTACAGTCTAAACAACAGTAGGGAAAGTGTAGGACTTCGGAGAGGTTCAATTTACTATTCCCACTCCAAACATTGCAACAGTAGAGAAAGCACTGGATTTTAGTGGGGTAAATTTTACTATTCCCACTCCAGTCTGTGCAAAAGAGGGGAAAGCATTAGATTTTGGAGGCGTTAAATTTACTATTCCCACTCCAAACAGAGCAACAGTAAAGAGAAGTGTTGGACTTAGAGGGGTAAAAGCTACTATTACGACTCCAGTCTGTGCGTCAGTAGGGTAAGCGCTGGACTTCGGATGGGTTAAACTTACTATTCCTACTCCGGACGTCGCAACAGTAGGGAAAGTGTTGTACTTTGGAGGGGTAAAATTTACTATTCCTACTCCAAACAGCACAACAATAGGGAAAGTGTTGGACTTCGGAGGGGTAAAATTTACTTTCCCCCTCCAGTCTGTGCAACAGTAAGGAAAACGTGAGACTTTGGATGGATTAAAATTATTATCCCCACTCCCAACATCGCAACAGTAGGGAAAGTGTTGGACTTTGGAGGGGTAAAATTTACTATTTCCACTCCTGTCTGTGCAACAGAGAGGAAAACATTGGATTTCGGAGGGGTGAAATTTACTATTCCCAGTCCAAACAACACAACAGTAGGGTAAGTGTTGGACTTCGGAGGGGTAAAATTTACTTTACCACTCCAGTCTGTGCAACAGTAGGGAAAGCGTTGGACTTTGGATGGGTTAAATTTATTATCCCCACTCCGAACATTGCAACAGTAGGGAAAGTGGTCTTTGGACTTTGGAGAGGTAACATTTACTATGCTGAAAGTATCTTTATTGTTTGGTTAATTAAAACCTTTACAATGGCATGAAATATTTACATTGCAGCTAATGTTTAAAATTGCATAGCAAATAAAACCATACATTAATAGCAAGGGTAAAAAGTTTTTTTAATTGCCCGTAGTGATGTTTTTGGTCAACTAACGTGCAGGGGCCTACTTAAATCACCAACTGGGGGCTTGGGACAGACCGATTAGTCCTGCGAGACACATCGCTTTAAAACTTATTTATAGTTCGATGTACATAAAACTGTCCCGTACAATTGAATATGCCGCGCGTCAAAGGTAATCACACAAATGTCAGTTTACCTCGGTGGCCTCATCAATGGCCTTTCATGAACTGTGTGATTCTGTGTGTCTAGGTTAGGCACCCCAACAACAAGTATGGCCCCTGGAATAGTTGTACCTTGTGCGCTTTTGAGCAATTCGAGGGGATACAAATTCCCAGTTGTTGCTGTCGTGCCATTGAAGCTTAAATGAATGAGGTTTTGATTTTAGAATTCTTTCAATGTGCCACACTGGCTTTATCAGACCTCTCGCTCTCCTCCCGCAGTATTTGTAGCTCTTTGTTTACTAATTGAAGAAACTTTGTTGCCCTACAAGCAAGCTACAGCGACTGGCTATTCAAAAGTGTCATCACAGCTGGTCAACAGGATCTTATCTGAAGAGACCGGAGAGCTGGTAATAATAATTGCCGTCTCAGCGGGCCAACCGCAGGGCGAATGCACAAGAGATGTAGTAGGGTTTCTTCAGAAAGGCCACATAGTCTGCAGAGGAGGTTCCACAAGGTTTGTTTCCACAATGGAACCTGGCCTTTTGATGGAAAAGCTCCCAGACGAATGAGAAGAGAGTGCTGTATTGATGGGGATATATGACTTATGAGGAAGGGTTGTGGACCCCAACTCTCATATGATTGCAATACCATCCATCCATTTTTTTCCCCTGCCATTTCAGCTTTATCGATTGTCTAGGCTTGTATTTTTGATGCTTTATTGGCAATCTTTTAAAGGCGGAAAAGCTGATGTTGAGGGCCCAGGCTTCATTCAGTTTGAGAGTGATTAGCGCCTGTTGGAGCACTGTTGGCCAGTTGTTCTTAGATTTTGTCTGGTTCTTCATTTCTGTCCAGCATAGGGCGGCCAACGATTCAGGATATGCCGCTCTCAATCTCCAGCACAGTTTGATGAGAGCGGCCGTCCTGACTGGGGATTGGTGGAATAGGCCAAATTCCAATCGCACCTGTGTCTGAGAGATGAATCACGGGAGGCAGAAAATACCTTGAAGCAGAGTGGACTGCTGTTGATTGAATATAGTCGAGTCCTTTCCCTTTAAGAGTTCTTAACCATAAGTGAGTGTGTGTAGAAATTTGGCTGCAATTACTTGTAAAAGATGAGGGTGGGACGGGCATCCCAACTTTGTTCATAGTGTATTAAGTAGGAATCGAACTTTGTTCGCCTGGGCCCGTCTGTGAACTTGATATTATTTATATTTTATTTTAGAATCCAGGACCACCCCTAGATATTCGTATGATCCAACCAGATCTATTTTCTTCCCTGCTACCATCCACATGAATTTCACATTGTGAGTGTGCCAATTTGCAGAAAAACAGATCACCTTTGTTTTATTATAGTTTAATTCCAAACCAAGCTCCTCCGTATATGCATGTAAATTTATGCATCAGGACCTCGAGACCGACTGGAGTGTGGCTGCACAGGACTATGTCGTCCTCATATTGTAAGCACCTCACTGGGCGATTTGCTAGCTTGGGCGGGTCGCTTTGAGCGTCCGACAGCCAATCATCTAGGTCCGCCATATAGAGATTAAATTGGCTCGGGGCAAGAACGCACCCTTGTTTTATACCTGTCTACATTGGAATCTTCCCCATTGTCCTTTCACCTTTGCCTAGTTTGAAGCAGGCCCATGTTTCCGAGTAGAGATAAGCTATGGCCTAGAGTACCTTGGGGGGAATGCCTCATTTAACCATCTTTGACCATAGACGCTCTCTTGGAACTGTGTCGAAAGCCGCTTTTAAATCAACAAAGCAGGTGTGCAGTTTGGTAAAATTTACTATTTCCACTCCAGTCTGTGCAACAGTAAGGAAAGCGTTGGAATTCGGAGGGGTGAAATTTACTATTCCCAGTCCAAACAACGCAACAGTAGGGAAAGTGTTGGACTTTGGAGAGGTTAATTTTACTATTCCTACTGCAGTCTAAGCAAGAGTAGGGAAAGTGCTTCACTTAAAACACATTACATATATGAGTAGCCCGATGAATATAGAAAAAAAATTAAACTCTTAATATAAAAATTATTAATTAGCATGAAAAAAATCTACATAGTATTAAAATAAATAAAAACAATTACTCGATTTACATAATTACTTTTCAGTAATTATCAGTTAATATATAATTGTTATACTATTATTAATTAATAATTAACTTCCCACCCTCTACCCCAACAAACCTAGCCGCCCGCACCTAAGATATAACTAAAGAAAATAAGTATTCCATATTTTACATATTTAAAATCAACTAAATAAGTAACTATTAATAATGAATTCTTAACTAAATATTTAATTAACTTCCCACCCTAGATCCCAGATAAAATGTAATTATAATAAATAAGCTGTTCCATATTTTACATAATTAAAATTCAATTAAATAATTAATTTACAAATATTAATTAATAGTTAATTATTACCTAATTAACTTCTCACCCCATACTCCTACAAACCTAGCATCTGGCAACTAAAATATAAGTTAAAATATAAGTATTCCATAAATTACATAATTAAAAATCTATTAAATAATTAACAATTAATAATTAATTGTTAATAATTACTTAATTAGCTTTCCTCCTTAGACCACTAAAAACCTAGCAGCCCACAAAAAGTAAAATAAATAAGTATTCCAGAAATTAAATAATTAAAAATTAATTAAATAATGAATTAACAATTAATAAATAATTGTTAATTATTACTTAATTAACTTCCCACCCTATAACCCTACAAACCTAACAGCCCGCAAATGACACATAACAAAAATAAATCAGTATTACATAATAAATTTCAATCATATCATTAAATACATTTTATTAAATAATTAATAATTACTTATTACCTAATTAACTTCCCATCCTATCCCTCACAAACCCAACAACCCACTACAACACTATAAATTACTATTAAAAATTTAATTTAAAAATCTAAATCATTAAAAATACATGCTCTATTTCAAAACAATTAATGCCATTTATATAAACAATAATCACACATAAAATTAATATATCAACTAAAACGCATTAAATAATTAAAAACTACATTTTAACCACTATATTACTGACAACGATATTAATAATATCAATATTAATTAACTATGATATTACTTATCTCAAAAACGATATTCTTGTGAAAAATATTCTCGCATCACAATATTTATGTATCATTATTTTTTATTTCCGATATTTATTTCTCCCGACATTTACAACTCAATATTTTGTCCAAACACCCAGGCAACAAGATGAGAAGACAGCGAGTCAGGTGGTGTCTGAAGATAGACGAACAAAAAGAGTGGGTAGGTGCTGGGCCATAGTTAAGGAGAAAAGAGTGAGAGTGAAATGGAGAAAGGCAAAGCGGGGAAGAGGAGGGATAGACTGAAAAAAGCTGAGTTACATTGAGCAAGTGAGCGAGAGATAGAGAGAGATAGAGGAAAACAAATAGCAATGATAGAGACAAACGAAGAGATGGATGGAAAGACAAAGGAATGGACAGATAGATGCTCAAGGACATCCCTCCTTCAGCTGAGCCCGAAAGCTGGTTGCTCTGCATTACCTGCATCAGATTTTGTCTGGTAAAAAGCTCTTATGTAAGCTGCATACATTCACAAAGCTGATGACAGATATACAGCATCTTCATTAACAGAGTGAATGTACGTAGTCCATTCTCAAAATGCACTTACATATTTAACATAAATTATGTGGTGGGTATTTCCTATCGAAGTAGTCAGGTCAATGTAATGCGAATTATATCATTCCCACAGAGTAGTAACTTTAAGGGTATTCACTAACACGTAGGAATGCAGTTCCTGCACGTACCTGCACATCTAATCTACAGATAAATAGTTTATCTGAAAGCAATGCAGAGGGTGTGGGATGGTGTAATGTTATATCCAGTTCACACAGGAAATGTGTAAAAAGGTGAAACACATAATAATAATATCCACAGTGAAGGGAAAAAGCACACTTTGAAATAAAAGCAGCTTACGATAATAGTGAGTGGAGATGTGAGATGGGAATGTATATGAACACTATGTGCATCTGACCATTCATTACCAAAGGCTTGATTTATGCATGAGTTAGAAGGGACCTGATGTTGGTACCCAAACAATTAATTATACATTTTTCACACGCTTCTGTGTAATATGGAGTGGCATAGTTTGCACGTGTAAACCCCTGCCTACTCAGTCTGTCCATATGCCTTTTGATTAACTGTCGAACCTTAATGTAAATGTGACCTGCACCTTTTATGAGTGAGGAGCATTTAAGTACAGATGTGGCCAATATTCAAGTTAACTTAAAAGTGTCACAAATGTGTGTCTCATTTTTCTGGCAATCACTATTGTTCTGGCTTACCACTAGATCTGATACAATGCAGTGGCTAATTGACTACATGCCTAAAGCCCTATGCCATAGTAAGCATACCTTTTAATAAAGTAAAGGATCCACTGTGCCTCTGAATGAAACAGACAGGGTAATAATCAAGGTCATATTTCTATTTAGAATTTTTCTAGTAGTGTAGGCAGATTTTTTTCTTATTTCATTCAATTTCTTCCAGCCCACATTATGACCCTACATAAAGGTACATTTACATGTGTAGATTTACTCAGATGTAAATCTACTTCTGCACCTAGGTCTGAGCCAACACTTATGTGCTACTCACCATTTCTGAGTGTAGGTTTGTACCCAAGTGTAGACTTACGTGTCTCCACCCCCTCGTTTCAGGGAGTGGAGACATCTAAGACTGAATTTACAAGCATAAAACTACTATTAGTAACTTTTCACATGTAGGTGGAGATCTCCGCCACCACGGCAGAAATCTCTACCACCGTGGCAGAGATCTCTTTGTATAGGGAAATTAATAACGTTTTTTAATTTTAAAACATATGACAAATATTTTAATTTATAATATAAATATAAACTAAATTAAAATAATTATTTTTACCTTGCACTAATCAAAAACATATTAGAGCACATTAACTCTTTACAATATGCTTGTTAAATAAATGAAATACATTAATTTTACAATTAATAATTCTATTAACAATATAAAATAAACCACCTTCACTAGCATGTTTATTTTCAATTACTATTTAGTAAATGTATTAATAAAAGTTGTGTTTAATTACTGTCAATTTAATTTTCATTTTTTAATAAAAGTTCAAAAATATAATCCAATGCTTTTGAAATAAGATACCCATTTATTTTTAATTAATTTTGCATAATTTTTAGTATTTAAATACATAGATAAAACACATTGGCGCTCATCACTGTGTAGTTATAGTTAGGTCAGAGTTTCCTTAGGAGGAGCTCTTTTGTTTTGCTATTAACTTTGTCACTGTTTCACAAATCTTCACACAACTTACCAAAATAAAAATTAATCTGCCTCAGCTCCTTCATGGAAAGCTTTGGGGTTATACGTCAAAAATGGGCTAACAAAAAGGGGTGTGGGGCTACCAAATCATTAATTTTCCATGTTAATTCCTATAGGAAAATTCTGTCACAGCTGCAGAAAAATGGCTGAACGGAATTACTCCAAATTTAGCAAAAAGTTAGAAATTTACTCAGAAAGCATGCTTTTTGTTATTTGGTGCAAATCCATTCAGTCGTTTGAGAAATTAGCATTTAAACAGATGTTTGGAGTGGTCATTAAGGGGTAAAATAAATTTGTATATCTTGACAGGTGGTCCCACAGGAGTCCTGCATGAGTCCCGTGGTACTGAAAACTAAACAAATAGGGTGCTCAGATTGGCCGAGAGAGCTTTTTCTTCCCTCACCCATATCTGTCCCAGTCCCACGGTAACATGAAATCTTATTGGCTAGCCACAACCTACTGATAACATTACAGGACTCAGGGACTTGATCAATCAAGGTGGACCTTCTGGTCCAATATATCTATCTATCTATCTATCTATCTATCCGTCTATCTATCTATTTATTTTTTTCATGCAGAGTAATTTATTATGCGAGGTCAGAATCAGTGCATGGCTGGGGCACAAGTGATGGTTAGTTCAGTGAACTATCACCAGTGAATTTCAGTTTTTTTTTTCTTTTTTTAACATTGCTTTTTTCAGCAAATGTATATATTGCAAAAGTCAAAATACTTCCCTCACCCATATCTGTCCCAGTCCCACGGTAACATGAAATCTGATTGGCTAGCCACAACCTACTGTTAACATTACAGGACTCAGGGACTTGATCAATCAAGGTGGACCTTCTGGTCCAATATATCTATCTATCTATCCGTCTATCTATTTTTTTTTTTCATGCCGAGTAATTTATTATGCGAGGTCAGAATCAGTGCATGTCTGGGGCACAAGTGATGGTTAGTTCAGTGAACTATCACCAGTGAATTTCAGTGTTTTTTTCTTTTTTTAACATTGCTTTTTTCAGCAAATGTATATATTGCAAAAGTCAAAATAATTACTTATTTTAACAATATTTCCTAATGGGTGATATATAAAGACCCTGCCTTCTGCCTTCATTTTGTCCTATGTGAGTATTTAGCAGTGCCTGTAAGTAGTCATGTGTAGTGCCCGACTTACTTCAATGCTGGTCTGGAATACATTAACTAACTCGCTGTGACCTTTAGGGCTTTAGCAACTTTAAAAGAGTAGTTTGTGAATAGCAATGACTTACTCTTTTGTGGGTGGGTGTTTGTTTTAGCATGTCCGTCCCCAAACCCTTCCGTACCTCTCACTAAAACCCTCCTTCAATTTCCCTAAACATTTTCCATTTATTCATACGTTTTCTCCATTTCCCAGCCACTGACCTTTTCCCTCACACGTTTACTACAAAAACATATATGTACAAGTGCAGAGACTTCTGCCACATTGGCGTAAGATCGCTGCACAGTAAAAATAGACAAGTCGGAAGTGGAGGTTACAGCAGGTACGTTTGTGAATAGTATTTTGTAGTATATAATTAGTACTAATAAAGCACTACTTTACGTACTACAAATTGCAATTTGGGAATAGGCCCTTACATGTTTTTTACATTGGGATATCGCAAAATGATTGCATGGCTATGGGGATCTACTGTTACCTAGAGAACAAGTGCTTGTTCTCACATAGCAAAGGAAACTTGCTTATTGTAGAGAAGGGATGAGAGAAGCTTTTTGTGAAGGTAGCTCATTCAACTTTACTTCCTAGAGACAAACCAATGGGAAGATGCACTGATTCATCTATGACTCTTAAATCTGAATTGCTTTATTCAGTCAACAGGAGGGACCAAGCTTTGGAGCGCATTTTTCCAGCAGGTTTTGTGGTATCCATATATTCCAGAGACAAAATAGGATGTGTGATTTGGAAAAATATTACATTATTATTATATTTTATGTGGAAGAGCAGTAAGGAGACACCTGTGTCATTTCGACTACTCTCACTGCTGTGACCGTGGAACAGTGACTCACTAGTTTCTACTTACCATTTTAGGGGTTTAAAAAAAAACAAATTTGTCTGATCCTAGGCTTTGCTTCCAGTCAGACACTTTTGATTTGCTGTTGCAGTAATTGGGTTAGATTTGCTAATGAAGCTCCAGTTCCTGGAAGTCCTAAAGAGCAATGCAAGTATGTTTAAAATTGTTTAAATAGCGAAATGAAGGACCTCTGAGAGAATTCAGAAAAGAGGACCCCATATCCAGGGGCCTGAAAAATTGTTGCAGCTGCACATTGGCAAGAGCTGCTTTCGCTCTGGGACCAATACTGTGTAGGACTGTGTTAATAGGCAACAATGACTCTTGTGTGTAGTCCCATCACTAGTTCCATCACTACCAAAATTCAAACAGCAAGGGAAATGTAGCTGGCAGTTCAAACATATGTTGCTTGTTGACCCAGACTCAGACCCTCCAGCCTCTTTAAGGGCACCCTAAAGGAGAGATAACTTCATTGAACAAATCCCAGGAGCCTCCTGTGTAACATATCGTTGTAGCATGAGTGCAACAATACTGAGTATTGCTTACTGAGCTGGTCCCAATGCCCCTGATGTGTGTGAGGACCTTGACTTGCTTCGCTCATGGAAAGATGCTTACAGCATGATTTAGAGTTGGATCATGACATAATCTTCTTATTTGTATAGGAATTGGTAAATCTTCCATTGGAGGACACTGTTGGTGGGGAATTATCTGTAGAAATTACCTACACCATTGGAAAAGTTTGTTATTAGTATTTATAACAGGATTGCAGGTGATTTCATAAAAACATTACTTCATGGAATACTATTACTGAGAAAACATTTCACCTAAACTGTTTAATGGAAATTTTCAGAATGAATGGCATTTACCATTTCATTAAAACCAATGTGTAAAATATCTTTTTGTTTGAAACTGGCTTTTTCATGCATACTTTTTAAGGTGTAAATGCAATGCATGCAGGTCTTACTTTCAGAACAGTTTTGTTGGAGGTATTTATTTCAGTGCTTCACTTCAGGAGACCTCATTTCAGATTTAAATCTTTTACATTGTCAAACAATTACTTCAGATGTGTTTAATTCACTGACCCCCCTAAAACCCTTTCTACCCCTACACTCCACTCACACCTGAACTCTAAAACTCCTCACTACCTCTAAACTTCACCCATTCCTGAATCCTAAAAACCCATTTCTATGCCTAATCCCCACTCATCTTGGACCACTTAAAACTCCTCACCACCCCCAAACTCCAACCATCCCTAAGCCTAAAAAACTCACCACCCTTAAACACCACCCATCCATGACCACTAAAAACCAGTCACGCCCCTAAACCCTAAAACAACCTTTCTACACCTAAACTCCATCCATCTCTGAATCCTTAAAAAACCCTCACCACTCTAAACTCCACCAAATCCTAAACCCTAAAAACTCTTCACCGCCCCTCACTGAACCTTAAAAACACTCACCATCTCTCAACTCAGCCTATCCATGAACCCTAAAAGCCCCTCAAACCCCTACACTCCAGCCATCCCAGAATCCTAAAATCTTCTTCACCACCCCTAAACTCCACTCATCTGTGAAACCTAAAAACCCTCACCACCATTAAACGCCACCCTTTCCTGAACCCTGAAAATCCCTTTCTATGGCTGAACTCCACCCATTCTCGGCCACTGAAAACTCCTCATCATACCTAACCATTACACATTTCTGAACCCAAAAAAGCCTCACTTGTCCTAAACTCCACCCAAGTTTAATGTAATTTTGGATTTTTCCTTAAATATATCTTTCTTTTAAAATGCTTCCTTTAATTTTCGATATATTTGTATTTCTTTAAAATTGACTTTTGTTAAAATAGGTTTTCCATGATTTGGTTTCCTCCAATTAGTTTCTCAATTTACATTTTTCCATTATTTCACATAGATCATTTTAATAGAGGAGATTCCACTGGCAAATAAGCCTCTAACTGAGGATTTACCACTTCTACGACAATTCTAAGGCCCTCATTGAGTGGCGTGTTAATTCTGATGGGCCCAGTAAAGAGAGTTACCAGACTCATTGGAATTATGAGTTCAGCAGGACACCGCTGATAAGTGGGGTTCCACCAGGAGATTTCGCCTGATAAGTTTGATTTCCACGTTACTCCACAAAACGTACAAATTCCTGTTACTGCCACGCACCTGAATTTACCGTGACCTCTAGTAGCGGTAGTTCTGGGGAAGGGATATAACAAGAATGATTTCGATCCAATCATAATGAGGGTTTAAATATTTTCCATTATCACTAAACTCCACGTCAGGCCTTTAAACCTTTTAAGAATCTGTTTTTGTAAAGTTTCTTCTCTTAGCATTTTACCTATTTTAGTAAAAAGGCTAATGGACGTTTTTCCCAAAGAGAGTATTGATGCTGATTTATACTTATTTCTGACTGAAAGAATAACTTAATTTTTATCCTTCTATCTTTTCTTAATTCTATTTTCACCCTCAACCTTTTTGTGGCATTTGGTATGTTACCAATTTACATTTGCCTTTATACAGTCCATATGTCCTTTATCGTTACTTGCACATTGTGTTGTATGTGTTTCACCCCACTACCCTCGGATTCCCATGTACTCCTTGCAGAATTAGGCCTTTGAGCTCAGTCAAGCAATTAACATATAAACGAAAGGCTACCTTACTGCCCACCTTGTGAACAGAAGACAGTAGGCATTGTATGAGCTCGGTAAGAGCATGCTGGCCTTTGACTTCTTTTCCACCTCTGTACTCACAGTGACCTAATCACACAGACAGACAGACAGATAAGCAGCTAGGCAGACAGACGGCTGAATGCACAGACAAATGGATGATGGCTGGGTGGGTTTAGGTAAAAGCAGTGTTTCACTTGTGCTGATGGTTGCAGGTAGTGGCACCTGCACGTTCGCTTTTGGGCTCTAACTTATTTTTCCTAATCAGAGTTTGACCCAGGTGAAGTGAGAGAAGGACAAAAAAGGGGAAAAGAAGGAGGAACTGAGAATAGTGACAAAGGAGAAAACAGGGATAAAAAAGTGGCTCCAAGAGTCACATTTAGAGCCAAAGAAAATACAGTGGTGGACGAGCTATAAGGTGAATGAAAAACTAGCCAGGTTTGGTGTTCAGAAAACCTGTCAATCATCCTCGCCAGCAGCTGGCTGCTATGAAAAACACTGGGCCCTGCAGATATTTATTTTTTAACAAATAAAGCACTGGATGAATGGATTGATGACAGCATATCATACACACTGACTAATGTAGCCCCAATCGTTTAATGTTAAAGCTTAAAGATAAATCTTACAGCAGTTTTTTATCTGGTTGAAACTATGCCTGCCAATGTATTTATACAGGACTCTTATGTAGTATTACCTTTTTAGGTTACTACTATGTGGTACCGTGGGCAGATTTCACCATTATTTGAATATTTTCCATTTTGCATACAGTTTAATTTTTCTCGCCAAGAGAAAGATAGGTCCACCAAAAGTTGTATTTGAAAGACAGTGTGCACCGAGAAGTTCAACCAAGCAGGGCAGGCAAGATCAGGGAAATCCTTCTTAGATCGCAAATTAGTTTGTTCCCACAGGGATGAATTGAAGCAATCTGCTCCAGGCAGACCGCTGGATTGTTTATTAACCTCGGTTTACAGGTTTCATTATAGTGCACCCAAAGAAGGAAAATAGAAAAAAAACATTTCGTGTTAATCAATAGCCTACCCTCATTATAGTGTAAGAGGTTCCATTTCCCCTCTGTTTCGAGGAAAGACTTTCCAGTTTTGTAATCCTATGAGGTAAGATTTTTTGGGACTGTTTCACCTGTCCACATGTCGACCCAGTTTGAGCACACAGGGACTGTTCATCCTTAGGAATCTGATTCACCAAGCTTATCTATGAATACTTATGTCTTAGGACCTGATTTAGACCTCAGCGGATTAGTTACTCGTCACAAACGTAAAGGATATCCTGTCGCCGTATTACAAGTGTATTATACCCACTGGCACTTGTAATACGGCAGAGGGGATATTCCTCACATTTGTGACAGAGTAACCCGTCTGCCGAACTCTAAATCAGGCCTTACCTCTGTCATAAACGTGAGTTACACCTGAATACCCACCTGACTGGTTTACTCAGAAACCATTAATGAGCATGTCTTGCTCCTGGAAATTCATGAAAGTCACATCTAACCCCAGAGTAAGACACACTCACTCATAGAAAAAGTTATGTGACTGCAGCCTGGGTATTCAGGGTTTACTCACAACCAAGCGCCGGATCTGGTGGCTTAGTGGACTAATGCATCCACTATAGGGGCCTGTGTTCGAACTGATCATCACAGGTTCAAATCCTGGCAAGCCCACTCAGCCTTTCATCTTTCTTAGGTCAACAAAATTAGTACCGTTGGGTAACAATAAACATCTGTTATTCAGCGCCAAGATACAAATGCACCTTATATAAGGCACATCTTCTAAAAGACACAGCTTTGTGATTCAGGTCCTAAATATCGTTTTTTATATCGCAAAATTAGCTCCTTAGACAGCTATAATGGAACAGATATGCGCACACATGGTTTAATTACTTATATGCATTTCAATAGTTCTCTTCCCACTTCCTTACTTCTACAGTTTGGCTGCCATTACGAGTGGTACAGAAATACCAATGTATTATTCCGCGCCCAGAAATCCCGATACTATGTGTATCGGTAATTCCCCATTCGTCCAGAAACACTTTTTCCAACCGAGTCGAGAGTGACACATGATAATTCATTCCCTCAGTCACCATCTCTGTATCATTCTCTGCCTCCCTCCCTTTCACCCTGCCCCTTCCTTTCTCTTTCCCTCAGTCGTCTTAGTAGCTGTTTATCTTCTTTCTCCACATCCACCTTTCTTTTATTCTGCCCTGTCTGTTAACTCTTGTTCTCCTTTTCTCACACACCTCCTCTGTGCTGTCTCTCCCTCTCTGAGACACACACACACACACATCCCTCTGGGTTTAGTGAAGCTATTCTGTGTACTCTTGCCCTACCGCACAAAATTCAACAAATCCTTTGATTAAGTGTATTTGGATGAAGAAGATCAGGCGTCTTTGCTAAAGGATTAGAGTGGAAAGTAATTCTGAGATTTTTTTGAGGTTTGAGTAATAGCAGCCTTTTCTACCCTCCTCCCTCCGCCAGCCCCCACACACCTCAAAGTACGTTCGATTTGGAAATGGAGGAGGTTGTACCAGCATACATATTTGTTCTCTCTGTTAATGCAATTGTGTCTTAAGCTAAAGAGTCAGGAATCAAAACAGAAGAAAGAAGGGAATATCTGGGAACGTTTCCTGGAGAAATAAATGGCGACTGATACAGAAAAGGCGTGTGTGTTTTTGTATGTGTGTGTGTGCGTGCGTGCATGCGTGTGTGTGTGTGTGGTTTCCTTATGCATATGTGCTTGCACAAGAGTGTCTGTGTATATTTATATGCATCTGAGTGAGTATGTGTGTACAGATATATAAAAAGCACATATTCACTGAAATAAACACAGAATCTGAGAAATACTTCTGGTTCAAATGCACAAATAATTGAAATGCTCCTGTTATGGTACACAATGAGCACCACATAACTGATATCAACTGTAATGTTTATCTCTTGCTAGACTGGCTATTTTACAGAGCCATTTGTATATAGATGTTTTATGCATGGCGAGCAGGATAAGTTTTGGTGTACATCATCTGCATTGTATACGATAACCGGTGAATTAAAGTGGCTATGCACATTTGAGCCAGAATCATAACTCAGTTTCTAACTGCGTTTTCTTTTTTAGTGAATTTCCTGGTTTTTTTATGATGCACTTAATTTCCAACCCCCGTTTTTGCACAGCCTTTGGCTGTGTGCAGCAGGAGCTGTCCGCACGGCCTATGTGATAACACATAATCTGACCTTTGCACTGTAGTTAAATATGAGAGAAGGAGTGACCATTACACCACTTGCTCTAAATAACACGTTTTGGGGCACCTATATTTTTAACAGCATGGCATAAATATATGTGTATGCCTTGCAAGTGGAATAAATATGGCTATATAACAAATACTATTTAGAGCAATTCCACTTACAAATACACATTCACACATTGTTTACTACTGTGCAAAGGTGAAACCGAAACGCGATGTTATTTCCAGAACACACCATAACTGACATGAAAAAACAAACTTACGGTCTCACAGAATGCATGATTCTTTAGCATGAAAGACGAAACAACGCTGCAAACGTCAAATGTTGTGTAATTAAAACAGTGCAGCCAGACTGACAGAAAAAAAATACTATTTTTGCCTCACAGATTGAAAGTTACAATGCCTTCATGCAGGGAACCCCTTCTATAGTCCCAAGGGCTCTTCAATGTGATTTTACCTTGCTGCACACAACCTTGCATCCTGATTTTGGTTAAATATATTACTTTAAGCAATACACATGAAATAGGTCCCTGGCATAACTCATGCAGATTGTCATATGCTATTTACTTCCATTGCTGAGGGTGGGGAGGGGCATAATGACCCAGTCGGAGCTTCGCGACTCGTGAATCATGACGCTTCTCCACACTCAACAAAGGTAGTAAATAGGATATTACTCCTTGTTTACTAGCTCCCTTATTTCTTCCATCTTTTCTGTGTCCTAGCTTAGCCAGTTCAATATGCCTTTTTGTAACCTGCCTCTTACACTTTGTGTTCCTCTGTATTTTTTCGGACAGAACAAGACTACCAGTTGTAACATTAACCGCCCTTTTATGTAAAGACTTTGCACACGTGTGTGTACATAACACGTGTATAAATATGTGCACGCGCGCCATGAGAATGGATTCGCTCGCTGTGCGCGTGAGTGAGGCCCGGCCATCTGACGCCGTCTGCGCACACAGGATGCGCCTCTTGGCCCGTGATGCTTTACGGGCGGAATTTCCACATGAATAGCCTCTGACCCGCGGATTACCTCGATGGACTGCACGCGCGGCTTTCCTAATTTGTCGAAAATGAGATTTCGATTTATAAAACAAGAAACCAATTAATAACCAAATGAGGCGAAGTAAATCCCGTCGAATTTAGCTAATCCCACGTGGCCAATTTCGGCCGCAAGTGGAGGCGGCAGGCTGGCGCCCAGCTGCGCATCGCAGGGCCCCGGGACGAAGCCCGTACCCCCTCCCAATGAATAAGTAATTGTTTGCAAAATATGCATTTGGGTGCACGGCACAAACTCCACCCATAACACAGAGCAGGGAAAAAAATGTAATTGTTGAAAGAAAAGTGTGTTTCCTTCCTTCCCGACAGGGCAGCAGCGTGACTCTGACTGACAGCATCACCCTCAATACCTGGCTGTGGGGGTGAGGAGAACAGGGGGGCAATGGTTGCGGGTCTGTGCTTTGGAAGGGCTGCCGGTTCTGGTGGCTTATTGGACTAATGTGTCCACTGCAGGGGCCTGTGTTTGACCTCATGGTCACAGTTTCAAATCCTGGCAGGCCCACTCAGCCTTTCATCCTTCTGAGGTCAACAAAATGAGTACCATTGAGTTGGGTAACAATAAACATCTGTTATTCAGTGCCAAGATACCCTTGGGTGAACGTGTGCTTTATAAATACACGTTATGTTATGTTATGCTATAATAGTGATGAGCAGCACCAGTACCTCTCATCAGCGCTGCTATGCTAGTGATGAAAAATATCTGCACTTCCAAGCGGGATTGCGATGCCAGTTGTAAAAAGTGCCGGCATATCTCTGCAGGGCCCATGTATTAAAGATGAATATTACCAGTTCTTCTCTTCCGAGCCAGAAAACCTTCAATTTGAGGTACCAGCACACTTCTACCCAAGACAACCTTACATCTAATGCAACAGTGTTGGGATGTTCCCAGTAGGACCACCACATGATGAATTTGAGGGTACCAGCACTTTATTGCAGAACAGCCTTACTTCTAATGGGACAGTGCTGGTTCTTCCATGCACCCGTAATGGAACAGTACCAGCACTTCTCAACAGGAACACATTGTCATTAATAGATCAGTACGGTTATACCTCCGTAGAAATTCAGCATTTTCAATGCAACAGTACCAGCACTTTTCTACAGGAGAGCTTTACTACACATGGAACCGTGCAAACACTTCCCAGCCAGGCCGTATATCAGTATTGGATATTACCAGCGCTTCTCTGCATGATGAGAAAACATTTAATGTGACGAACCAGCACTTAGCTACAGGACAGCCTAACCCCTGAATGGACAGCATTTGTTCTTCTCTGTAGAAATTAGACACCTGTAATGGGACAATGCCAGCCCTTCCTTGCAGGGCAGCTTTCTAATGGGACAGTACTGACACTTCTCTGCAAAATTGCTTGAGTCCTAACAGAACATGGCATCATTTTCCGGCAGGGTCTCTGTACTAGTACTGGAACAGTGCCAGCACTTCTCGACAGGATAACCTTACCACGAATGGGGCAGCACAGGTGCTTATCCGTAGAAATTCCACACCTGTAATAGAACAGTCCCAGCACTTTTCTACAGGATAGCCTTACTACTAATGGAATAGTACAAGCACTTCTCTGCAGGACAGCCTTACTACTACTAGAACAGTAGCAACACCTCTGCAGGACAGGCTTGCTACTATTGGAACATTACCAGTACCTTTTTGCAGGGCTCGCATATGTTAACCCCTTAGCTGCTGAGGCTCAAGTGCTGAGCCTTTTTTTTAGGTCTTGGCATCAGAAAATATCTTTTGTCTGCTTACAGTGGGCTTACTGCTTACCCATTGCTTAACACTGGTTGGCTTTATTGCCACTCCCCTTTGCTAGCTTCTTATTCGCAGTGGTCTCTGCTCCTGCAAAGAACAGTGATGTACGGGTGGCGCAAGGGGCTTGTAAATAAGCCCCTGTGTTCTCTGTGTTCTTTGCAGGAGCAGAGGCCACCCATACTCAAACTACGCCACTGTCGATACTCCGCAGACATTGCAGTGTGTCTGCAAACATCTAATTTCCTCATTAAGGTGAACTCTTGATTTATGTCACGTAGGTGTAAATACACAGGATACGCAACAGTGTCAGTTACACCAAACGACACAATGTAATGGAATTTCTGAACGAGGATTACTGCTGGAACAGCACTCACATGCCTTCTGGCCCAATGACAATTCTGGGTTTGATTCCAACCAGATGATAACAAGGAGATGGGAAGCTTAAAAAAAAACTCTGGCAAGATGAAACTGTATCTTGCTTGAGTAATAAATGTAACTCCATTCCATATCACATAAAGACTTTTGTTCCAGGCAGAAAGGATCACTCACTTCACGTTATTCTGTTTGTATCATAAAATATATTTTGACACTTGAAAATATGAATGATGGGATTAAATTTGACACAAACTTGGTATGACCCACTTTTTATGTTAGCAGCAAAAATAGGATAAAACTAGTTTGCTAAAGTTTTCATTGTTCATGGACAAAGGGAAAACCATTTTACAAACATCAAATAATTTCTAAATAATAGGCCCATCCTACAAGTTTTACAGAGGTGTCAACATCTGTTCCCTTCAAACGTTATGTAAAGTGGAGGAAAGGTAAACCCGTCTGCCCTATTATTATTATTCAAGCTGCAAAACTGGTGCAAAATACTGTTTCATCTCTGCTTTGTCGATTTGTCATCAGATTTTGACAAAGTAGACAGGAGACGCATAGGGACCAAACTGCAATCTTGGAGAATCGATAATAAGCTAGTGGATTTCCTGAATTAATCCATACATATACCTGGGTACAGATAAATCTCCCCAGCGATAGGTGTCTTTCGTTCAGGATCAACACGACCAATGGCCTGAAACAGCTGTTTCTTAGCCCCTCTTTTATTTTAATTCTATATAGCAGATCTTCCTGACGCTTTGGACTATGAAGATAGCCCTGCTCTGAATCTGGGAGTGCAATTTAGCTTATGCTGACAATTTAGTAATTTTATTTGATCGATGCTGACGTTCTAGTAGTTTTATCAATGACCCAGATTGGACTTCAACGTCAATTACGTAGACTTGGTCAATATAACAAACAAAATACACTGGGTATAAATACTGCAAAACAAAGGTCATGTATATTGGCTGTAAAAAAAACTTGCTTTTTGTTAAAGACTAATTCCAGAAATCTAGAACAAGTCAAACGTTATCCTCATCTGGACCTAATGACTGATATTAGAACAAACTGGAGCCTATATTTTGCCACCCTAATCAGGACCCTTTAAAATTACTGTTATAGAGGAAAGTGTTTTGTTGAATCATGTATCTGTCTTGCCTATGAGAAATAATGTCAGAACTATAATCAGTTAATACCAATTAACATCTTTATAGGGTTGAGTAATTTATCATTGTTGGCTTGTAAATTACTGCTAAAAACAATTATAAAAAATGAACTACAGTAGGGATCTAAGGCACTTACTGTAATATAAATTGTCTGGTTATACTCAAGATTCTTACACAATGAAATGTCAAAACTACTTTGATTCTAATTTAACCTCCAAGGTAAAAAACGAATTTCTACAGTCTAGACTATTTTACATTTCAATTTACCAGTTTGAAAGCACTTGGCATGACTCGAGGTTAAATTCCAAACTATGGGCCTGGTTACAATCTTGGCGGATGGAATACTCCGCCACAAACGTGATGGATATCCTGTCCACCGTATTACAAGTTCCATTGGATTTAATGGAATTATAATTTGGCAGACAGGATATCTGTTACGTTTGTGACGGAGTAACCCTGTCCGCCAAGATCGTAATCAGGCCCTAAGTCTTCTATGCAATCTATATGAGGAAATAATCGAACATTTAGTTATTTGCTTCCCATAAGAAGAAAATTACTTCATCCAGTTTTTAGTCAACCATGACACAGGACAATTCTAGGAGCCATTTCTTTCTTTTTTAATTCAACAATTATAAGTCAGATGCGTCGTTCTATGCACTTTCTAAGTCAAGTAGAATTTTATCTAATATTGATTGAAAAGGGCCGAAATTATAATTGTTTTGTACACTCAACGCTTATTGAGACGGGACACGGGACAAGTTCTGAAGACACTTCTTCATTCTTAACTCAGCATCCAACAATTTACCACTTGCTTTATGTACTTTTACTTCAAGTAGAACTATGCTTAGTAAAAGATGAAAAGCTCTCGATTTTATAGTTATTTTATGCATCCATTTACCTAGATTGCTACTGTGTCTTTGTTTCTATTGTGAATGATTTTTATCAACGCAATACAAATTGCTACTACTACCACCACTGCATAGTGTATGGTCTCCTTCCCTAGGACTTTTTGAAAGTTTATTTGCATGAAATCTTTTAGGGGTAAAGTTCTCAGTGTGCTTCATTACGAAACTCTACAAAACATTTCTCAAATGGGTATTGTAAACGGCAGTGTGAGAGATATGGATGCATTATTTCAATCATCTTCACTACCAACGAGGTGCACGGGGAGGGAGCATTTAGAAAAACAAGCCAAAATTATCATTAAATAACCCTGTATTTGGAAGTCTCTTATACATATATTTATTTGGGGAGCATATCAGAGTGAAATGTCTTACAGATGTTATGTTGCAAGGGCACTATAAAGGGAATTAGCAGTCTGGCGATAACAATTCAGGAAAAAGGTTATGGGAAGACTCCCGTAAATATGATTATATAAAACAGTGATTGCCTCATTTTCAGAACCATGTTAAATGGTTCAGATATTCCACACCCACAAAAAGCCGATGCTAAAGGGTGCGGTAATAACCAAGTGAGAAATTACTGCATCTGTCTGAGTTGTGTTCTTTGTAATGGGGGATAATTAGGGGACCCGATCTGTACAGTGACAGAGCTTATACCAATCTATCGAATTCGGGGCTATTACGATGGCAGATGGACTTCAGCCCGTCCGCCATCGTATCGGGGAGTTGGACCTACTGCCTACAAGGCGGCGGTCCCACAGGGGTAATTACAATGCGACCGCCACCACGGCGGTCGCAATACCTATATTTTACATTGCGGCTGGCGCTGCTGGCTGCAGCACCCGCCACAATGTAAAAACGGGACATGTAACATATCCCTGCACTACGTGGCAGGCACCATGCGGTGCCTGCCACATGGTGCAGGGATATGTAGGGGGGCACCAAAGGTGCGCCCCAGTGTCCAAATCTGGGTGCAGAGGGAAAGAGGGGCCTGCAATGGGCCCCCAAAGTTCCTTTCCGCCCGCCTTTTCATGGCGCGTTACCCACCATGAAAAAGGCAGGTGGAAAGGGACATCATACTCCCTACAGCGGTTCCTGGCAGGCACTGCCACCATTTTAGGGATATGATTCCCCTCCGACGATCTGACGGGCTCCTTGAGCCAGTTGGAACCGTGGCAGTCGGTCTTCCCAACTGCCAAAGACACGCCCGCCATTGTAATGTGGCGGGCGTAAAACCTGCTTACGATGGTGGGGAAACCGCCACCGACAGGTTGTCGGTGGCGGTTTCACCACCACCGTAATCAGGCCCAAAGTATTGAAAAAACCAGGACAAAGAAATGTATGTCCAACCAGCGGTTAAACCCAAGTGAACTTAAAGGGGTAGTGATGAAAATTAAAAATGGAACTTAAACTCAGTGGCCAAGCGAAAACACAGAGCTATTCCAAAACACAATAGAAATACATGACCAATTTTTATATAATTTGCCTATGCCCAACTTTAAATTCTAGTCACGCGAGGGACAAAAGACCCACCATTGGCTCTTTTATGCATACACTGCGGTGTACATCTGCAGGGAGTGAATTTCCACACCCAAACAAGTTGTGCCATGTGCACACTACGATCTTTCGCCCAACAACAAAAACAAGCATTGGCAAAGCCAAAAAAGTGTTGCCTATTTATTTCGAGGGCAGAATTAACAGCTTTGCAAATGTCGGTCTGTAAAATATTGTTTAGAAAAAGAAAAAAACTTTTCAAAATGCTGCAAGAAAAGCAAACACATATCTTACGGTATCGCAAAACTCTACATTTAATTCAATGTTTCAGTTTTTTAAAATGACTGTTTCTTTCTCAAATACTTTTCCCTTTCCAAACATTTGCAAAGGCCTAATTTACTTTCCAGAGAATGTAGCTGTTCGGCCATATGCAGTGGCCCCAGAAACAGATGTATGGGCCTCCAGAAAAATTATCATGCAAAACACACCTTCTGCCTGTGAGGTCAGCCAAGTGAGTGCAGCAGCTGGCCATTCCTCAGTGCTTATTTTGAGCCAGTGATTGCCAGTGGGGCCACCAGCACTTATTTTTGGGAACCTTCACTGATATTTCCTTTACATGTAGCAAAAGAGAAGAAAAACACACAAAGCAGAAAGACGTAGGACAAGAAAGATGGAAAAACTGTCACCAAAGGAGAAAGCAGGAACCTGCAAGGGTGAGACAAAGGGGGAGGGAGTGTCTAGTAGTGGATTAAAGAGGCCTGAGATGAGTTGAAGACTACACAGCTTTTGAGTTCGGTGTGCTGATATGAAATTGCGCTGAGCATGGGGTTCCAAGTAGAGCTTTGGGCACCGGCACTCATTCATTTACAAATTAAGCACTCCCCTTTCCCCAGTCTTTCTGTGCCAGAGCTTGTGTTTTCATGCAATCTGTAGAATGCAAGAAATAAAGCAAAACAACCCTTAAATTCTGCACTTCTGCCGTATCCTGGTAAAAATATCCCTGTTGCTGTTTTTTTTCTCAGCCAAGCTGAGAGGGGCGGGGAGAAACACAGTGGTAGGACATACACGCTCATGGAGTGCTGAATGAAAAATAAAAAAGTATTTCCCAATATGTGAGCAGTGGAAGGATACAAGTCAGTCAATCAAAATATTTATAAAGAAACTATGCACCAGGGGAGCGGCAAGCGCAAGATGAGAAAGGTAATCCATTGAATAAGAAGCAAGCAAATGAAAGTGACGATAAAGCCACGCAATATCAAGAAATGGGCAGATCGGACTCTAAGCCCACTGCAAGTTTACAACAGCTTTTTCAAAAAACAGGCAGCCTACGCTGTCTGGTAGGGGAGGTGTTTGGACAAAATATCGAGTAAATACTTCCATGTGGACAAAATATTGAGTCAAGAATATCAAGGACAAAAATATCAGTAAGCTAAGTCTCTATGAGTAAGCAAAGTTTTACTATGCTGCACTCCACATACATTTACCTTTACGATATATATATAAATCTTCAAAGTATACAGATGTGGAGTTAAGAGTAGTAAATTTCTACTTACCTATTTGCACTTGCCTTCTTGATATTTTGGTCCTCGATATTTTTGACACAATATTCTGTCCATACGATTTTTTTAGTATCGATATTCTATCAGACAACGGATGGTGAGACCAAAAATGTGCAGACTCCTGAGTATGTGATGTGACGGAGCCAGACTGGGCTTTTTTCCATTGGGCATTTCCCTGGTGAGCTTGAGCCATTGGTGACAGCACCCTTGGACCTAATGCATTGAGAGCTTTTTGTGTATGGAGCTCTGACTTCTATAAGAAAGTGGGACATAGACCACCCACAATGAGGTTCAATGCGCAACATGTCTAAAAGTGTGTCATGATCTAGGTTCAGCATGCTCGCAGCGGTGCATTTATCAGTACTGAACCCACCTTAGGATAAAATAGGAAGCAGGCACACATTTGATATTACAGAAGGGGAACTTTGGCATGTAGGGTGGAGCCCCACTAATCTGGACAGCTGTCGCATTCAGTCAGTAAGCTGAACTGTGTTCATGGAAATTATTAAGCATAGCACATGCCTTGTAGACCACAGTGAAATAGGTATAGCAATTATTAAGTATCCCCACCAGGTATCGTGTTTATCTAATTCATATTGAAAGGATATCATCTGCAACAGACACTATGGATATGCTAAAAAATTAGAACTCTGGTGTCACCACATTGTAGTGAGAAAGAGATGCTTCAGTGCAGTACTATGTTTTGTATTTGATTATGCTAAGTTCTTTAGCAGGAGTGTCGTGGACACCAACATAAGCACTCAAGGGTGCAAAACCTGGTGAGGGGGGCAAGGTTTTATGGCAGGCCTTGCCTGAGCAGACACTGATTACCCGTTCAAACAGCAAACAAAAGGCTTCCGAAGACACCTTGTGGCGACTATAATGTACGTAATAGGTTTCAACCCATCTTAGCCTCCATACACAAGGTAGAAAATCACTCTGTGCAGAGTTTTTAGCTCTACTTGCCCTTCGCGCTGTTACATCGGTTCTTCACTGGGTGACAGTGGCACAGTGTGAGTTGGCAGGTCTGCTTTTTCTCCTTCAGCCCCTAACACTTTTCTAGCTAGTCTTTTTCTGACATATTGTTTTAATTTCTTTTCCTGACCATGTATGTATGTCAACCATATTTTCCTCTCACCAGTCTTTCCATTCTCTATCCCTCTTTCTTGCATAGTGCCTTTTGCAATCATTTTTAAGTCTCCTCACACTCCCATACTGTTTCCTTTGAGACTCCTGTTGTGCACAGGTGCACTGACAAACTGAGTCTCCTGTCAGAATCACTTTCCTCTGCAAATGTGTGCATGTGCGGCATAGTGGTCTTCACCAAAGCGCCTGATTTCACTCTTGCGAAGACCACTGTACACTGCTTGAATCAGCATTAGTGCATGAAAATCCCGACCAGAGTGAGAGGCCCAAAAAAAGGCAAATGCCAGAGCTGGGTCCAAAGAGAAGGGCCCAGGTCCATCACCTCTGATGACCTGGTCCTGTAGTAATTCCACTTTTGTTGTCAACCCCAGAAAGCAATGTTTACAAGTTCACGTACAAGCACAACTCTGTGAGGTGGACCTACATGAAAAAAGGAAGTTAACATAAATTCTTGTTCCCATTGTATCATGATGATTTCTTTCAGTATTGGTAATAATGACACTGAATGCAATTGCCTTTTAGACTTGTGTTAATCAAACTGAGTGTTTGCCTCTTTATTAGTAGAAACCACAAAGTACTATAAGGTATGCCTACAAAGTCAGCCTATTAAAGTTTCACTTTAAAATTGCTGATTGTGGTAAGCCAGATTTTAAAAAAATAATTGACTTCAATTTTTTCCTTCTTTTTTTTGCTCCTGTTCAATATCAGCTTACATACATTTATGTGAATAATGATTTTTTTTTGATCTGAGAAGATAAGTTCTTCATTTATACAGGATAGATCACGTTAGTATGGCACACACTGAAAACAAACAGTTGATCAGAAGACACAAAATAACATACGCCACGTGCTACTGTTGGCCCAATTGGAGGGAAAGTCCATCAAGAAGGGCCTCGCCCATGTGCCATACCTTGTAGTTTGGAGGGGTCTTGGAAAATATTCCAGGAGGTGTGGGTCCACATGGTTGGTTCTTCTCCCTGCAACCAAACAATCAGTAGGAATATTTCTAAGTGGACCCGTCCCTCTAAGTGCTTGTACTTGAAAGAATAAACTTGAACGGGGATAGTTTAATCTACAGTGCAGTCATCTGTGGTAAAGTCAATAATGGTAATTAGGCACATCAAGGGAGAATATGTTGCTATCAAAAACAGTGCTGCAAATCCAGAATGTTGAATTATCCTTCACCACTGACGTTTGCTTTAAAACAGTTCTTGTGGATTGTGATTTCTAATTGAATTTATAAAGTAACCAACATTTTAAAATAAAGTTTTGAGGTAATAGCCAATGTGTTAGTCTTTAAAGTAATGTCATAAAGGCAGCAGTAACTCTTTCTATGGTAGCAAACCAATGTTGAGGCAGGATTGTTCCAAATGGTGTTAAAGACTGTGAGTAGGCTACAGTCATTAATTCCAGAATTCCAGAAAATAGTCTGTAATGAAAGGATAGCCCAAACATTTAGAGGAAAATATTGCCATAGAAGCTGAAATTCCTTTCCCCATTATAAAGTTAGGCCTTATGGCATAATCTTTCCGACACATATCAGCATGTAAGATACACTTACATCATGTTTATCAGAAGAAGATTTGTGAACATTTGTCAGGATGAAAAGAAACTACGAAAATTGTGTGTTTTTGATTGTTTAAATAGTGAGACCAGAGCAGAGACTAGACTCCAACAAACACATTATCTGCATCATTCCCTGCACTCCCTAAGAGTGGTACTAATTCTCTTCCAAACTTGTGACCTGGTTCATTCCCAAAGTATGACATAGCACCACAGTATGAGCTGCCAGCTTGCACCATCTCCTAGCACTAAGAAAGCAGCACAAAACCTTTGATTGATGCTGCTCTGACTCCCTCAGGGAATGGGGTTTTGTGGGCTAGTAGTGTTAAAAAAGTGGAGTAGTAAAGTCTCTTAGGGTGAGATGGGGTCAGAACATTGTTTGGAGGTAATCCACTCATTACAGCAGTGCTCTGTTGCTGTCCTGCGGTGCCCCCACAGAACTCTTGATGTATGTCAAAATGTACTATGACATCAGTAACCTCTGTGCACATAGGGCCTGATGTATTATTCTCTAGTGATAAAGCACTGCGTTCTGCAAAGACAGAAACTGTATTTTTGGACTTCTACAGATGTTCAATTCTGGCAGTGCACAAAAATGAACTTTTGGTAGGACCGGGAGAATCCTGCCCCATTAATAATAATAATACTGGGCTATTTTAGTGAATCTTACTGAACGGTTTGAGAATACAGGGATGGTGGCCTGCAAGCCATTGTATGCAGACCTGGTCCCCTTCACCACACTTTTTTTTTTATCATCTTTATTTTCCATTTTACAATGCATCAACACAAATACACAACCTCAGGCAGGTCAGTATGCATGACATTGCAAGTGCCAATTTTTCCATACATATACACACGCTTCCCTTTCCCACACTTCTGCCCAAATGGGCTCCCAGACTCCAATCCCAACAGCAGCCACCTATTGGAAGAAGCACTGCAGGCCGGTATGCGGGAGTGCTGGCATCTGAGTCATTAGCGGAGCTCCCCTTCGAGACTGGAGCTAGTTGTTCTTGCAGTATTCCTGCCCACTCAAAATAGTACTTCTCTATCTTATCATCAGTCCTGACTTCGCGCATCCGATGCTCCTCAACCAGAGCCCACTCACCCATATCGCTCTTCCACTGGTCGTATGTGAGCCCCCTGGGCGGCATCAGTCTAATAGCAGTTTTTTTAGTGGCCAATACAAGACCCAGCAATGCAAATTTATAATTAATCTTACCCCCTCTATGGCATGGTATGAGGTGTAGCAGACAGTGATGGATTGTGTTATCTATATGTATATCAGTCACCTCCCGGAGTTGGCGTGTGATCTCGCCCTAATATAGCACCAACTCCGCGCACCACCAAGCTATGTGCAGGAAGTCTGATCCGACCCATCACACCTAGGACAGGCCTCCGACCTAGTTCTGTATATACCTTGTAATCTCTTTGGCAATAGCTAGGCACAATGTAGAACACAGAAGCACATCAGTTTAAAATGCGCATTACCCAAGACTGCTTGCAGTAATGCACAGGCCTTTCCCCACTCCTCGTCCGTCAAAGGTTCCCCGAGGTCACCGTCCCACCCCCCTCTTCACCACACTTCAGTCTCAGATGAAATGAGCTTGATTCACCAAAGTTTTTGCACGCCTATATTCACAAAATAACAATTGGCACTACTTTATTCTGACAAATATGATCAGCAACTGCAGAATTTGTGCTAGCATGGTGGGATTTTCACATAAGCAAATGTAACGTTAGAGCTGATTTATTGGTGTTTCTGGATGGGTATATCTGCAATCGCAGGCAAAACACCCACAAACATACAACCTTGTTGCAGGCCGTTGCCCATCCAGTAAACACTAGCATATGTCCTCCTGTTATGAACACGAGTAATTAAGTGTGTGTCACATAAAAAGGATGTAAGTGGAAGGATATCCCTGGGATGAAAAGGTTACCTGCTGAAACTCAAAAAAGGTAAACATACTAATAAGTAATTGTGTCAGATTTCTTTTTCACCTTATGAAAAATTTGCATGGCTAAACATTACGTATTTGAATAGTCTGACATGGATTTCCCACCCTGCTAAGGGCATTTTAAGTGAACCCCTAACAATCTGCAAACTTGCTACAAAGGAGCGTTCATAAGGGTGAACATTTTTGACTGTCTATGGTGGCTGGCTGACTGTAGGCCTGAATGTCAATAAAAATCCGAAATTGTACGTGTTTCAAAACGTTCCCCTTTTTATGATATTATTCTGTCTCTAAAGCTTAACTTTCTTGCCTGCCAGAGTGTCTAGATCCAAATAACATCTTAGTAGTGCCACATGATACAAGACAAAATACATACAATAAACAAGCACCACTTTGTGGCAAATTTCCTCATTAAATTGATAGTCATTTGTCGCTTTAAACAAATGCCTTTCAGAACCCGCCAAACTATAAATAAAGCCTTATGCTGTAAGGAATGGCATGGTGATGTTATATAGAAAAAAGTAGTTCTAATGTCATTGGTTGTTATGTTGTTGGTAAACAACATTTTTCAGGAGTCAATTTTTAACAAGACTGCCTTGAAGTCAAGACCATAAACTACCTATTTAGTATTTTACTTCTAATTTATTCTTACAAACCCTCTGTCAAACACTGTGAGTGGGGTATCAGGTTCTAATATATTCTTTAAAACCCTCTGTCAAACACTGTCAGTGGGGTATCAGGTAGCATGTGTCCCGCCTCTCAATTCAAGAAGCAATTGTTAATATTACAATTTTCAAATATTTTAATTTTGACCTTGGAATCTGCAATAATTGGTTCCAAAACTCCGAATCTCATGACTAGAAGATAAAGACCGGGTGGGTCAGAAAAGCAGTGTTTGGCTGTTAGTAGAATGTCTTATGGTCTCACGTAAGATTTTGGGGTTGGGCTTTCAAATTTCCTCTCTGGGTGCACACTCACAAGTATGTATTGTGACTCGCATGTCTGCACAATTTGAGAACAATTATCACTTGTCAAATATGTGCCTGCAGAAGTGAAAGAACGTCTTTTGAGAAACGGGCCTTTATTTCCAAAGTTCCAACTGTATTGGGAATGGAAGACTTTACATAGGTTCCACAAATAAATAAGCTACCAGCTGCAACAACTCACTCCACAAAACTCAAGGGGTAGCTGGTACAGTAAAATGTAATACAGAGCATATGGATGCATATTACAACAAACAATCAACGAAGAGAGAAATAAAGGAAGAGAGAAAGTGGGGGGCTTCAGAGCTACGTATATATAGATAAAACACAAGGTTATTAAATTATTCACCATGGAGCTAAAGCTCAGTTTAATAAACACAGATTAGAAAGTGTTTTTTGGCAATTGAAGTGTATGAGGCATTTTCTGTGAAAGTCTTTTTTAGATTTTGCATACACACATCTTTTTGTTGTCTGTTGTCAAAGACCTATTGAAGATCAATACCTTTAGAGAGCTTTGGGTCAGCCAACTGCTTACTGTTGGTTAGCTTTCATGCCAATCTCATCTGCTTTCTTCTTAATCAATGCGATACAAAAGGGGATGATGGACGGAACGCTCGAGCCAATCAAACACTCACCCCCAGTCAACTGATCTGGGTTTAATCCATCATCATTCTTTAGCTCACTCCACCACCCCAGTTCAGACATGGCCATATGCAAATCAGTCTGACCCTGTGCCTCATGGGAACAGTCCAGCCCGAACTGCCAAGCCATGTCTTCCCTGGACCGGAAACAAGCATCCTAGGACCGGTTTCTGGCATTCCAGCCGTCATCAGCCAGGCTTGCTTGAATCCAGTGGCAAAGTGAGCAAGGGACCCACGTCTGGGCATACCCCGCCAACTTAGGGCGAACAAGCGATACAAAGGGGGTGATGGACGGAACGCTCGAGCCAATCAAACACTCACCCCCAGTCAACTGATCTGGGTTTAATCCATCATCATTCTTTAGCTCACTCCACCACCCCAGTTCAGACATGGCCATATGCAAATCAGTCTGACCCTGTGCCTCATGGGAACAGTCCAGCCCGAACTGCCAAGCCATGTCTTCCCTGGACCGGAAACAAGCATCCTAGGACCGGTTTCTGGCATTCCAGCCGTCATCAGCCAGGCTTGCTTGAATCCAGTGGCAAAGTGAGCAAGGGACCCACGGCAGTTCGGGCTGGACTGTTCCCATGAGGCACAGGGTCAGACTGATTTGCATATGGCCATGTCTGAACTGGGGTGGTGGAGTGAGCTAAAGAATGATGATGGATTAAACCCAGATCAGTTGACTGGGGGTGAGTGTTTGATTGGCTCGAGCGTTCCGTCCATCATCCCCTTTGTATCGCTTTGTTCGCCCTAAGTTGGCGGGGTATGCCCAGACGTGGGTCCCTTGCTCACTTTGCCACTGGATTCAAGCAAGCCTGGCTGATGACGGCTGGAATGCCAGAAACCGGTCCTAGGATGCTTGTTTCCGGTCCAGGAAGACATGGCTTGGCAGTTCGGGCTGGACTGTTCCCATGAGGCACAGGGTCAGACTGATTTGCATATGGCCATGTCTGAACTGGGGTGGTGGAGTGAGCTAAAGAATGATGATGGATTAAACCCAGATCAGTTGACTGGGGGTGAGTGTTTGATTGGCTCGAGCGGTCCGTCCATCATCCCTTTGTATCGCTTTGTTCGCCCTAAGTTGGCGGGGTATGCCCAGACGTGGGTCCCTTGCTCACTTTGCCACTGGATTCAAGCAAGCCTGGCTGATGACGGCTGGAATGCCAGAAACCGGTCCTAGGATGCTTGTTTCCGGTCCAGGGAAGACATGGCTTGGCAGTTCGGGCTGGACTGTTCCCATGAGGCACAGGGTCAGACTGATTTGCATATGGCCATGTCTGAACTGGGGTGGTGGAGTGAGCTAAAGAATGATGATGGATTAAACCCAGATCAGTTGACTGGGGGTGAGTGTTTGATTGGCTCGAGCGTTCCGTCCATCATCCCCTTTTGTATCGCTTTGTTCGCCCTAAGTTGGCGGGGGTATGCCCAGACGTGGGTCCCTTGCTCACTTTGCCACTGGATTCAAGCAAGCCTGGCTGATGACGGCTGGAATGCCAGAAACCGGCTTGGCAGTTCGTGCTGGACTGTTCCCATGAGGCACAGGGTCAGACTGATTTGCATATGGCCATGTCTGAACTGGGGTGGTGGAGTGAGCTAAAGAATGATGATGGATTAAACCCAGATCAGTTGACTGGGGGTGAGTGTTTGATTGGCTCAAACGTTCCGTCCATCATCCCCTTTTGTATCGCTTTGTTCGCCCCTAAGTTGGCGGGGGTATGCCCAGACGTGGGTCCCTTGCTCACTTTGCCACTGGATTCAAGCAAGCCTGGCTGATGACGGCTGGAATGCCAGAAACCGGTCCTAGGATGCTTGTTTCCGGTCCAGGGAAGACATGGCTTGGCAGTTCGTGCTGGACTGTTCCCATGAGGCACAGGGTCAGACTGATTTGCATATGGCCATGTCTGAACTGGGGTGGTGGAGTGAGCTAAAGAATGATGATGGATTAAACCCAGATCAGTTGACTGGGGGTGAGTGTTTGATTGGCTCAAACGTTCCGTCCATCATCCCCTTTTGTATCGCTTTGTTCGCCCTAAGTTGGCGGGGGTATGCCCAGACGTGGTTCCCTTGCTCACTTTGCCACTGGATTCAAGCAAGCCTGGCTGATGACGGCTGGAATGCCAGAAACCGGTCCTAGGATGCTTGTTTCCGGTCCAGGGAAGACATGGCTTGGCAGTTCGTGCTGGACTGTTCCCATGAGGCACAGGGTCAGACTGATTTGCATATGGCCATGTCTGAACTGGGGTGGTGGAGTGAGCTAAAGAATGATGATGGATTAAACCCAGATCAGTTGACTGGGGGTGAGTGTTTGATTGGCTCAAACGTTCCGTCCATCATCCCCTTTTGTATCGCTTTGTTCGCCCTAAGTTGGCGGGGGTATGCCCAGACGTGGGTCCCTTGCTCACTTTGCCACTGGATTCAAGCAAGCCTGGCTGATGACGGCTGGAATGCCAGAAACCGGTCCTAGGATGCTTGTTTCCGGTCCAGGGAAGACATGGCTTGGCAGTTCGTGCTGGACTGTTCCCATGAGGCACAGGGTCAGACTGATTTGCATATGGCCATGTCTGAACTGGGGTGGTGGAGTGAGCTAAAGAATGATGATGGATTAAACCCAGATCAGTTGACTGGGGGTGAGTGTTTGATTGGCTCAAACGTTCCGTCCATCATCCCCTTTTGTATCGCTTTGTTCGCCCTAAGTTGGCGGGGGTATGCCCAGACGTGGGTCCCTTGCTCACTTTGCCACTGGATTCAAGCAAGCCTGGCTGATGACGGCTGGAATGCCAGAAACCGGTCCTAGGATGCTTGTTTCCGGTCCAGGGAAGACATGGCTTGGCAGTTCGTGCTGGACTGTTCCCATGAGGCACAGGGTCAGACTGATTTGCATATGGCCATGTCTGAACTGGGGTGGTGGAGTGAGCTAAAGAATGATGATGGATTAAACCCAGATCAGTTGACTGGGGGTGAGTGTTTGATTGGCTCAAACGTTCCGTCCATCATCCCCTTTTGTATCGCTTTGTTCGCCCTAAGTTGGCGGGGTATGCCCAGACGTGGGTCCCTTGCTCACTTTGCCACTGGATTCAAGCAAGCCTGGCTGATGACGGCTGGAATGCCAGAAACCGGTCCTAGGATGCTTGTTTCCGGTCCAGGGAAGACATGGCTTGGCAGTTCGTGCTGGACTGTTCCCATGAGGCACAGGGTCAGACTGATTTGCATATGGCCATGTCTGAACTGGGGTGGTGGAGTGAGCTAAAGAATGATGATGGATTAAACCCAGATCAGTTGACTGGGGGTGAGTGTTTGATTGGCTCAAACATTCCGTCCATCATCCCCTTTTGTATCGCTTTGTTCGCCCTAAGTTGGCGGGGGTATGCCCAGACGTGGGTCCCTTGCTCACTTTGCCACTGGATTCAAGCAAGCCTGGCTGATGACGGCTGGAATGCCAGAAACCGGTCCTAGGATGCTTGTTTCCGGTCCAGGGAAGACATGGCTTGGCAGTTCGTGCTGGACTGTTCCCATGAGGCACAGGGTCAGACTGATTTGCATATGGCCATGTCTGAACTGGGGTGGTGGAGTGAGCTAAAGAATGATGATGGATTAAACCCAGATCAGTTGACTGGGGGTGAGTGTTTGATTGGCTCAAACGTTCCGTCCATCATCCCCTTTGTATCGCTTTGTTCGCCCTAAGTTGGCGGGGGTATGCCCAGACGTGGGTCCCTTGCTCACTTTGCCACTGGATTCAAGCAAGCCTGGCTGATGACGGCTGGAATGCCAGAAACCGGTCCTAGGATGCTTGTTTCCGGTCCAGGGAAGACATGGCTTGGCAGTTCGTGCTGGACTGTTCCCATGAGGCACAGGGTCAGACTGATTTGCATATGGCCATGTCTGAACTGGGGTGGTGGAGTGAGCTAAAGAATGATGATGGATTAAACCCAGATCAGTTGACTGGGGGTGAGTGTTTGATTGGCTCAAACGTTCCGTCCATCATCCCCTTTTGTATCGCTTTGTTCGCCCTAAGTTGGCGGGGGTATGCCCAGACGTGGGTCCCTTGCTCACTTTGCCACTGGATTCAAGCAAGCCTGGCTGATGACGGCTGGAATGCCAGAAACCGGTCCTAGGATGCTTGTTTCCGGTCCAGGGAAGACATGGCTTGGCAGTTCGTGCTGGACTGTTCCCATGAGGCACAGGGTCAGACTGATTTGCATATGGCCATGTCTGAACTGGGGTGGTGGAGTGAGCTAAAGAATGATGATGGATTAAACCCAGATCAGTTGACTGGGGGTGAGTGTTTGATTGGCTCAAACGTTCCGTCCATCATCCCCTTTTGTATCGCTTTGTTCGCCCTAAGTTGGCGGGGGTATGCCCAGACGTGGGTCCCTTGCTCACTTTGCCACTGGATTCAAGCAAGCCTGGCTGATGACGGCTGGAATGCCAGAAACCGGTCCTAGGATGCTTGTTTCCGGTCCAGGGAAGACATGGCTTGGCAGTTCGTGCTGGACTGTTCCCATGAGGCACAGGGTCAGACTGATTTGCATATGGCCATGTCTGAACTGGGGTGGTGGAGTGAGCTAAAGAATGATGATGGATTAAACCCAGATCAGTTGACTGGGGGTGAGTGTTTGATTGGCTCAAACGTTCCGTCCATCATCCCCTTTTGTATCGCTTTGTTCGCCCTAAGTTGGCGGGGTATGCCCAGACGTGGGTCCCTTGCTCACTTTGCCACTGGATTCAAGCAAGCCTGGCTGATGACGGCTGGAATGCCAGAAACCGGTCCTAGGATGCTTGTTTCCGGTCCAGGGAAGACATGGCTTGGCAGTTCGTGCTGGACTGTTCCCATGAGGCACAGGGTCAGACTGATTTGCATATGGCCATGTCTGAACTGGGGTGGTGGAGTGAGCTAAAGAATGATGATGGATTAAACCCAGATCAGTTGACTGGGGGTGAGTGTTTGATTGGCTCAAACGTTCCGTCCATCATCCCCTTTTGTATCGCCTTCTTCTTAATCAATGGCTTGATTTGTTCTTCCTGTGCTTGTCTCTCCTGTAGCATTGCTTCTTTACTATCTTTTTCATTGGATGGTTTATGCACTTCCATTGCTTACATTCAGCACGACATAGGAGTGATTGTGTTTTCTTGATTTGTCTCCCTCATGTGCTGCTTCCTCATTCAAATCACTGCCCCTCAGCTCATCTTTTGCTTCTCCACCCCCCCAGCTCTCCCTCATTTTTTAGGTCTCGCCTGGCGACGCAGCGCGAAGCGCTGTCGCTAGCGAGATCTATTGTCACTGACTTGCTTCGGAAGGGAGACAGGAGCTGTGCACGCGCAGGCCGGACTGGAAATGTGAACACGCACGTACAGGCACGCGATGTGCACATCTCCTGTCCCCCTTCCGTCCTCGCAAGCCTCATGCAATATCATTTTTTTTTTTTTTTTAATGCGCACGCGAGCTCCAAGCGCGGCGCGCTTTACACTCATAGCATGCCTCACCCCACTTACCTGCTCTTATGGGGACTCTGTGCTGCTCCTCGGCTGGTCTCCGTCTTCAGCCGGTCACTGCAGCAACACGCGGGGCTCCGTCTTGCTCCCAGGAGCCCCGCCTAAAATCCTGCTTTGGCCGCACCATGGGCATTCACGAAGGCGGGGTGGGCTCCCGCCGGACTTCCTCTAATGGTATTTTTTTTTTGCTTTGGCGGCCCCGTCCCTGGGCCGCACGAGCCGCGCAGCACTTATTCAAGTGCGGCGAAGTCCGCAGGCGCCGCCACTGGGCACGAGCCGCAGGCCACACCGATGTGCATGCTCACGGCGTGCCTACAACGCGCGCATGGCGCTGTTTCACTTTCCCATGTTTCTCTGTGCTGGGAGTCTCTTGGTGCTCTGCGCGCGCACTCAAGAACCGTCACTTCTGTCTGTCCACCCACAGGTGCCGTCACTACATGGTGCTGTCTCAGTTCTTTCAACGGTGTCTACTCTGACTCTGCTCTCACCACCGTTACTGTTCTACCCACAAAATGAAAACTGGCCGCTTTCTACTTGCACTCATGGCCTCTTTTTACCGACTTCACACCCCAGGGCTGTCAACGACTGCCTCTCCTGTCTCCTCACACTCAGGTTGTCAGTGCTGTTCGTTCACATCCAAAGCTGCTTGTGTTTTCCGCTGACAGTCACTGTTAAGTTCAGTCACTGCATCCTGCTCACTGTGGGGTTCTGTCTGTCTTGTACGTCGACTATATATATGCTTTCCTTAAATCGAAGTTGCCACTACTGTCAGTTCACACGTGGGCAGTGGCTGCTGTGTTTCACACGTAGGTGGTTGAATAGTGTTGTATTGCAGCATTTATATAGCGCTTACTACCCGTATATGGGGCACTAAAATACTTCCCTACATGGGTAGCATGCTACACAGTGCAGGCTGTGTGGTTGGAAGTATAGAATTGGCATTTTTTCTGATGTTATTGTTTTTTATTTGCGTCTGTATAACACCATAGCCTGTGCAGGTTGATGGAGGAGTTGCTCTTATATAAACAGTGTTACAGCAAATAGCTTTGCATCAAAGAATACTTTTTTTTACTTTAATGAGCACGGCGCCGTCTTCACGGACACCGCGCTATACAAAGCAATAGGTGTTGCTTTTGGTATTGTAAATAACAATGGCAAAAGGCATTGCCATTTACAATGCCAATAGCTCCAAAACTCGCAGTTGCGAGACCTATTGCATTGTAAATGCTTGTTAATGTATGCTCCCACCGCACCCAGCACCTACACTGCTCCAGTCTCTCATCAGCATTTATTTTTAACCAGCAACGCGCCTCCTACTCCACCATTGCTGTCCCTAACTTCCTCTTTTTTATTTTTATTTTTTTGAGGGCCTGGCGGCTGCACTTTGATGATGAAATACTCCTTTATTTTAAAAAGCGCTTTAGCACACTTTTTATATATATATTTTTTAATTCACCTCTCCAAGATGGGGCACCCACCATCTTAGAAGCATAAATTAAAAATAACCAGAAATATTGTTAATTTTCTTTCTACATATCCTTTTTTTCAGTTTTTGGGAATCATTGCGATGACGTCGTGGTCGCGGCGAATACGTCAAAAAATCGCAAAACAAAAGCAGACATTCAACCGCCACCAGCACATTCAAAAATATTACCCCAAAAAATGCATTGTAAACATTGCGCTACACATATTACTATATACATGCTTCTTTAAAAACGTGCTTAAACTCATGTTTTTGTACTAAGTTTCTTTAAAATCCATCTTTAAGACCTATTTTCCGTTTTCGCAGTTATTCGGGGAGTCGCGACGATGCTGTTAACTGCGACGATCACGCCTTTTCGTAAAGTGTAAAACACATATATGCACACATATTACAGTATTTTACACAGAAGGGGTTTATTACTGTGCACTTCAAACTCATGTTTTCCTAGTGTATTTCTAGAAGAACCGTCTCTAAAACCTATTTTCCGTTTTTGCGGTGAGGCAGGAGATCGCAATGACGTCGGTAATTCCCGCGGATACGGCGCGAAAGCGGAAAGCAAAAGCAGGGATTCAATAGCCACCACCACATTCAAAAATTATAACTATATAATTAATTCTAACCATCACACTAGATAAATTACTATCTAAATAATTCTATAAAAACATTTATCAGAAACTCAATATAATACAGTGTCTATTAATGATTCACTGATATATTTTTTTATATTTCCACCAATATTTATGGTGTCGCTGCGATAGTCGCGACATCCCCGCGACAGTATACAGGGGCGTGCTGGCGATCGCAGCATCGTCGCAAATATCGCGTGCAATTAAAAAAATCTAGTTTTGGACACATAACTTGAGTCACTAACACTTACATTTCTGAAACATGGGGTCAGATTACCTCGACCCTGATCCCTTATGTGTGCTTTCTCAGAAACTTTTAGCCTCAGAACCATTCCCAATAGTTAAAATGGCACCCGCAACCTTCTGTTCAGGTTGCGTCCAGCCAATTACAGCATTTCTGTTGGCACATGCATTCACGATTAATCGCAAAATCATCACGAAATATCCGCGACCAGAGATATCACAATAATCTTCAGCTTAAATTTCTCAAAAACTACTGAACAGATTTTCACCAAATAACAAAAAGCACAATTTGCGTAACAATATCTACCATTCTGACAAATTTGGTGTAATTCCGTCCTGCGGTTCGGGCTGTAGGTTCGACAACGCATTCCAATAGGAATGAACATTACAAACGCACCCTTATTTCACGCCCCTATTTCTAGGTCCCCACTGTACGGATCACCCCCAAACTTTCCATGACACACAAAACCTATGTTGACACTATTTTGGGAAAATTTCATGCAGATTGGTAAAACGACACCAAAGTTATAGGCAAATCAAAAAATGCTCCTATGGGTTTTTATTTTAAATCCCTACCTTCATTACGTTTTATGGGAGGGTGTTGCAGTACCAGTTGTTGCCCATGTGTGCTGCTGAACTTACTAATGTTTCTTTTTGGCAGTGGCAACTCACTCATCAATTTGGCTCCATCCCCTTTTTTCAGGAGATGGAGATCTGTAAGTCTACACTTTAGGGTAACTTTACACTCATATTGTGTAGACCAAAGTAGTGAAGTCACTCAAAAGTGTAAGTGTAAAGTTTCATGTGTAACTTACCTTTGTGAATAGCCCTGACTGAGTCTATCTGTCAGATATGGAATCTGTGAGACATTCAGCTGAGTGGTGGAGATGAAATTAGATGTGTGTATCGCTTAACAATAAACGTAATGTGCCCTTTGCTGAAGTTGTAATTTACTACATTTCCATGTTTTCAAGCACCATTAGAAGTAGACAATTCATGACATAGGACAGCAAGTTTATTTTGCAAAAAAGTGCCTTTTTCAGGGATTGTTTAAATTAGTTGAAAACATTAAGCATTCTAATAGATACATTTCTAGATTTCCATAGCTAAGGCTCATGGACTATGGAACCTAAATAAAAATGGAGGATCTTCCTTGAATCTTTGAAAGTGTAGGCAGTGCTTAATTTGTAAAATGTAATTGCCAGGGCCCTCGTCAGGATGTCACTGCAGCTTGCACCACTCTTTATCCCTGCCAGCGCTTCCAATGACAGTACAACTACAACTACTACTAATCACACTCCTAAAAGTGTGCAATTCAGACTATTCCAGGCCCCCAAAGTATAGCTTGGTCAACAGGTAGTAGTCATTTTTAGCATTTATTTAATTTGTAAACAACTGTTGCTGTGCTCATCTCTAAATTAGACAAACAGCGCCGCCATGTGGTAGACTGCCATGAGTGCCGGTGTTGACAATTAAGTGACGGTGCCCAGCACTGAATCCACCGGCTAGAATTAAGCATTAAGGGCCCGATTACAATGCGGGCTGGAACGGCTCTGACCATCGGTCGGAGCCCTCCAGCCCGCATCGTAATTGCCCGTTCGGATTCCTTTCCGACCGACCCATTTCGATGGGGTCGGTCGGAAGGGAATCCAAATCGGTTTTCGGAATGGCTTCCGATGGGCTCGGAGAGCCCGTCCGCCATTCGGAAAACCTGCAGTAATCCCTCGGCCGGCTCTTTCTGGCCGAGGGATTATGATGGCAGCTTCCCACTACCTTTCTGTGCCGGCCTTTCTGACACAAAAAGGCATTGGGGATCTGTATTTGGGGGCCCCCAGCAGGGCCCCCATGGGTTTGGCAGGCTGGGGGGGCACCTATGTTTCCCCCCTGTTAATCCCTGCACCCGGTGGCAGGCACCTTGAGGTGCCTGCCACTGGGTGCAGGGATGAACTGCACCTCTGCTCTTCAGAATGAGAGCATGCATTCCGCTCGGAATGCAAGCTCCCATTGTAAAGAACAGGCATGCGACTGAATAGGGTTTGGTCGCATCCTAATTCCTGGGCTGGAACCGACGACAGTAGGTCGTTCGGTTCCAGTTCCAAACCGATGTCGGACAGACTCCGGTCGGACAGACTCTGGTCTGTCCGACATCGGAATCGGCCCCTAAGTGTAGGTGATAAAAGTGTCTGGCTGATTTACCTGAAGCACGTGCAAAGGGCAAGATACAAAAGGCAAGAGTAAGATACAAGAGTAAGTGCAATTTTTAGATCAGCAGATTATAAAAAACAATTTGAAGTATTCTGAGTTGTAAAACAAAAACCCCTTTGCTACATATCAGAGGTTAGCTTCATGATTAAGTTTATTGTGTAATATGAATTCTAGGAAGTTGGCTTATTCTGCAATCTGAGGTTGAATGCTAGCAGCCTATATCACACTGATTATGTGTTTGTTCAAATGTAAATTTGGAGTAGGTGACAAAAGAAGAAAATTAGCACGGAGTTCATTAATGTTCAAGTGTCTGCTTTTTAGCCTCTCTTGTATATTAGTTAAACAGGATGACAAGATTAAAGGATCAGGATGTGAATCTATTTTAATGTATAAAAGGGAATCATCTACATAGAGATGCTATTGAATTCCTAATTCCACTAGAAGGGATATTCAACATAGACACCAAACAGTAAGGGTGTCCAGCTTTGTGGTATATCATAGGACATAGGATGGTTTGAAGTGGGCTTCCCCACTTTTACACATTGAGACTTGCTTAAGAGGTAGGATTCAAAACATTGCAGCACAGTTTTGGATCCTTTCTTTGCCAGTGAAGAGTAGGATTTCACATTCCCTTTTATCGAAGGCCAAAGATAAGTCTAAAATAATTAAGAGGTGTCTGCCATTTTTGTGAAAATGTTTAGGCTGTCACTGCCACCACAAGTATTATAATATTATATCAAAACTGAAAACCAAATTAAAAATCACCACTAGGGCTGTTTAACTCCATGCAACACTTTGGCCGTGAGGAAGTACAGTTTTAAAAGAATATGATAACAAACATAATGCAAGATTGTCTGCATTATTTGATGTTTTTCTGAACAGGTGTTTGACAAGCCTAAATATTAAGGACCCAAGAATAGCAGCATATTCCTAACAAGAGTTGCTGATGTCAAATCAATTGAGTATTAGGGTAGAGCTGATTTTTTTTGCTATGTTTGGAAGCATTGGGTCTGCATCTTAGTTAGAGGGCTTCCTAAGGTTGGTAGGTTATTCCTCAGAAATTTGCATGAATTGGGTCCATACTGTGGTTGTTTTCTCAGTGATTGGGATGCTGGTCATATTTGTAGAGGAGGGGAAAATTCACATATGGATGAATAGATTTTATAGTGGAAAAGCTCAGCAAATTCATCATATTTGTTTTTCCAGTCTCTGGGGTCGATTCCGATTCGGGCCGGAAAAAATACCGACCGACACGTACCGGCGTTGCCCGACCTGGGAAGTACGATGAAATGCATGTGAATCACGACCGACTCGTACGGAACTCAAGGCGAATGACCGACCCGGACGGAAACAAGCCATCCGGCCGGAAAACCACGCGAATCGAACCGACCGACACGCACCAGGAAGAAACCCGAACGAAACGTACCCGCGAACTCCGACCCGCGCAGTACGATGCAATGGGTGCAAAAGCAGACCGATTCGCACGGAGCCCAAGCCGTACGACCGACACGCATACAAAACACAGCCGAACAAACACAATACACCGCGACCGACGCGTACGCCGCATATGAAACAGAGCTGAAACACAGCGGGAACGACTCGGAGAGGCGCGCACAAGATAACTGCAACGTCCTACTCGGTCAGAAGAACGACTCCAACATGCACAATAATCACAAATGAAAAAATACAAAAAGAGGGCCAAACAAGCAATGACAAAGCCAATAAATACAGGGGTGAAAAAAATGGAACAAGGACACACCCCCAACTCCACCTACATAAAGGCCACAAATCCCTACCATGATCCTTTGCAAATTCCACTGACCTGCCAGCAGAGAACACCATCACACAGCAAACACAGACACACACACAGCTCATCCAACACAAAAGCCACACACCATTAGCACCTCAACAAATAGCACCCTCACACACACACAGCAAAACCTACACTCACACACCCTCACTTGCACGCACACACACACATCAATCACCACCACCACCCATCACCATGCCCCTAAAGAAGAATCCAAAGTTCCTAGATAGTGAATTGGAAGTCATGGTAGATGAGATCCTGAGGGTAGAGCCACAGTTGTTTGGCACATTGGTCCAACAGACCCCCCATGTCGCAGAAAACCAAGATGTGGGCGAGGATCGTCGACAGGGTGAACGCACAATCACCATGTTTGCGCACAAAGGAAGACATCCAGAACAGGTGGTATGATGTGCGCAGGAGGGTCAGGGACCTACTGAAGAAGGATTACCTCCTGAGCCAGCACACCGGCAGTGGCCCTCCTGCCAAACAGTATACCTTAGGCCCTGGAAGGAGAAGGTGCGGGCCATCCTACCACCAGTGAGCGTATATGGACTAACAGACATCCCAGAGCCTGGTGAGTACACAACTAATATACACAATATTGTGTGCCAATACACACACATCACTGTCAAGGGGACAGTCAAACCATGCACCCCTAACAAATCAACAGCAAACAAAAGATAATCATCCCAAAAAGTGTATGTCAGTCAGATAAACACAATACATGCCATCTCATAGTGATATGTAACTGTGTCATGACATGTACAAATCCAATACCAAATTGAGCTAGGCAGTGGCACAAATCTAACCAACAAACACTGACAGATATTTAGCCACCACTAGAACACCACCTCACAGGGAAGCTCACAGAAAGGAAAGAATCCTGTGTATGCTGGTGAAGTCAGTGTAGCCAAGAGCATGATGGGACTCGTAGTAACAGATAATGTGCAGCCTCACATTTGGACCATCAACACCACTCTGAACCATGCTCACAACACAGGGAGTGGAAAAGGACTGACAAGATGGCTGACACTGGGTACTGCTGTGGGGAGCACAAGGCCCTGCTGGGAACTGTGCACCAACAAACAGCACAACACCACTGCCTGACATCCTGAAAGCCAACTTGCACTCCCTGCAATGCAAGCACGTTGCATGGTGGGATATCTGGCTGGGTGGGAAGGAGGACTCACAGCACTGACCATAGTTACAAGCAGCTCACCTCACACACCCCCTCAACACAAACTCCACATAACCCACCTGGGAGAATGCTATGCCTCACATACCAAATGAAGATCCCACAAAGAACCACCACCCTGGGTAATGCCGTGTGAAGCACAGGGACACTCTTGGGACTTGTAGCCAAACAAACGCAAGGACAACACTGTCAGCCTTCCTGCCAGCACAGGCACACTACCCCACAGGGAAGCAGAGTCCAAAGGAAGGAAGTACGGGCATGCTGGGAAGGGGGTGTAGGCAATAGCATGATGGGAGTTGTAGTCACAGATACTGCTCACCCTCACAATTGGCCCATCAACACCACTCTGAACCATGCTCACATCACAGGGAGTGGATAAGGACTGACAAGATGGCTGACACTGGGTACTGCTGTGGGAGCACAAGGCCCTGCTGGGAACTGTGCACCACCAAACAGCACAACACCACTGCCTGACATCCTGAAAGCCAACTTGCACTCCCTGCAATGCAAGCACGTTGCATGGTGGGATATCTGGCTGGGTGGGAAGGAGGACTCACAGCACTGACCATAGTTACAAGCAGCTCACCTCACACACCCCCTCAACACAAACTCCACATAACCCACCTGGGATAATGCTATGCCTCACATACCAAATGAAGATCCCACAAAGAACCACCACCCTGGGTAATGCCGTGTGAAGCACATGGACACTCTTGGGACTTGTAGCCAAACAAACGCAAGGACAACACTGTCAGCCTTCCTGTCAGCACAGGCACACTACCCCACAGGGAAGCAGAGTCCAAAGGAAGGAAGTACGGGCATGCTGGGAAGGGGGGTGTAGGCAATAGCATGATGGGAGTTGTAGTCACAGATACTGCTCACCCTCACAATTGGCCCATCAACACCACTCTGAACCATGCTCACATCACAGGGAGTGGATAAGGATTGACAAGATGGCTGACACTGGGTACTGCTGTGGGGTGCACAAGGCCCTGCTGGGAACTGTGCAACAACCAATAGCAAGACACCACTGAATGACATCCTGAGAGTCAACCTGAACCCACTGCAAGGGTGGCATGCTTCATGGTGGGATAACTGGGCTAGGTGGAGAAGGATGGCCGGATGTCCACCAAATACAACAAATGCTGGCCATGCACACACCTCAACATTCACATTGAAATGCCCCAGGTATGCATGACAATGTGCTACACAAATATCAACCTCTTACTGTGACAACTTAGGACAATGCAATGTACATGCCCGCATCCAGAGGTACAGTCACAACTGTCAGGTGTGTGAACCATTGATGCCTGTAGAAACATAACATACAATGTGTGTCTCTTCCAAATACAGGTGATGATGATGGGGACACAGCAGCAGGTGAGGAGGAGTCCCTGTCCCAGGCTCCAGGGGACACAGAGCTCACTGGTGTGGAACAGCCTCTGCCCTCCTCGGATGGCGAAGACCTACCTGGCACCTCCGGTGTGAGTCATCATGCAGCACCAGCTGGACCAACACCTGCACCCCCTGCACCCACCCCTCCAACAAATGCCAACACACAGACCACCCCCGCCGACACGGACAGACGAAGGACCACCGATGGCAACAGCACAGAGCCCCAGGCCCAGCGTGGAGCAATGGACGACAACACCACTAATAACCCCCAAGGGGGCCTTGGGTCACCTGTGCTTGCCACCGCAGGTCCTGCACGTGTCGCCAGGGGTGGTGGGAGGGGTGGTAGACATAGGTCGCTGCTTGCAGAGGGGTCTGGACTGCATGATGACCCACAACTGGCACGCATCGCTGATGCGTACCAGGATAGCACCGGAGAGGTCAGACAGGTCGTGGGGATCCTCAAGGACATACAACAGCAGCAGGCTGCCCATCGTGCCCGCTTGGACTCCCACATGTCCCGTGTGGAGACACACATGTCTCGCATGGAGTCCAAGTGGGACACATTGCAAGAACTCACAGCGGTGCATAGGGACATATTGACATGCCTCCACCAGATTAGCACCAACATGGCCACACCTCCCTGTGTGCCCACAACATCTGGTGCTGCAACAACTGACACCGCCACAGGGAGGGAGGAGGACTCTGGCGGAGACTCCCATGCACCGCTGCAGCCTGCACGTGAGGGTCCCCCCCCCAAAGAAGAGGGGTTGTCCGAGGAAGGAAAACTGAGAGGTTGATGGCCACGTACATCCCCCAGGAAGCCAACACCTGTTCTGGAAATTCTCCTTTGTGTGCAAACGTTTCACCCTGTCGAATGCAACACTACTCTCCCACATGACATGGGGAGTTCAAGTTGGACTAATGTATCATATGACTGTGGACTTCACTCAGGACATTTCTGCTACCAAGACTTCCAACTCATCTGGGAACTTTGGATCACAATCCCAATGTACAGCACCCACCATCCTGTGCACTATACACACACACATTTCTGTAAATAAAATCACTAGTACACCATACTTGCCTCTGTTGTTATTCCAATGTGGATACTGTTATGGTGATGATGATCTGCTAAATTACACTGTGTATGCTAACTGCTACAGCAAGTACAACACCGTCGTGTGAGTCATGGTGACGTGACACATATGAGGGAGACACACCACTAGGGCTACACAACACAGACACCAGGGCCATCGGACTCATCGCCCACAGTGATGTTGCCAGGAAATACAGTGGAATGCACAGACACCACACCTATTCAGAGTCTGTGTCAACTAGCCCACAGGTGCAGTAAGCAAATGTCAGTCAGATGTGTGACCACAGACAACGCACATCCCAAAGTGAAGCACAGGTTCATTACACATTTGCAACATGTTGTTTCCACTACAAATGCAAGGTTTACCCACGTGGCAGTGGCCACACAGTCAACAAGTGCAGAAGATATGAAGTCCAGGGGTGTGTGGCACATCACTTGTAGGCAAACTACTGCTGCCACCCTCAAAGCTGAATCATGGTGTCGGGGGATCCAAGTTGACCAAAGTACTCAGTAAGCACCCTGTGAAGGATAGACATGACACACAGTTAAAACCACTGAAGAACAGGACAGAACTGCAATACTCATGCCCAATACATGTCACAAGACAACTACACAAAACCAAGTTAGCATGTCAAAACTGTTGGGGAGTACAGACTACCTGTAAGGACACATTGCTGCACGCTTCCAGTCAAGTAGCACATGGCCACACTCAAACAGCACCAGAGCACCACCCACACATATCATGCAAACTCACATCATTCACATTACATCTCCCTGGATACTCACATTCAGCTGAAGAAGTTGGTGATGAGCTGTGTGCGGACATCACCATCATCATCATCATCACTGGCATCGTGGTCCAGGCCAGGATCCTCCACAGGTGGCGGACGTTGGTCATCGTCATCCAGGATGAGAGGCAACTCTTTCCACACTGCCAGGTTGTGTAGCATGCAGCAGACGATGACAATCTTGCACACCTTTGCTGGGGCATATGGGAGGGCCCCTCCTGTCTTGTCCAGGCAGCGGAAGCGGCTCTTCAGGAGACCAAAGGTCCGCTCAATCACTCTCCTGGTCCGACCATGTGCCTCATTGTAGCGCATCTGGGCTGGTGTCACAGGGTTCCTGAGGGGTGTCAGCAACCACGGCATGTTGGGGTATCCAGAGTCACCTACGGACAGACAAGTGCACATTAGCTGAGTTGGAAAAGTGGGTGGAATACTACAGATCAGAACACACACAATGGTACAAAGTCAGTACACACCGACAAGCCAGGCACGCTGGTTCTGCATCTGTGCCATCATCCTCGGGATGCGACTACTCCTCATCACGTAGGCATCGTGTGCTGAACCTGGGAAACGGGCACACACATGTGTGATGCTCATATCTGCAAGACAAACCACCAGAGCATTGATCGAATGGTAATGTTTACGGTTCCGGTATGCCTGCTCATGTGCCTGTGGTGGTATCAAAGCCACATGTGTCCCATCAATGGAGCCAATGACATGTGGCATCCTCCCCAGGGCATAGAAGTCACTCTTGACGTCAGTGAGTTGTTGACGTGTAGGGAAATAGATGTACTGCTTCAGGCATCTCAACATTGCCTCCAAAACATCGCGTAGCACACGGCTGAACATAGTCTGTGACATCTCACCGGCAGTCGCCACAGTGTGTTGAAAGGTACCGGTGGCAAAGAAGTGTAGGGCTGCCATTACCTTCACCTTGGGTGTCAGCGCCGTAGGGTACGTCCGGCCAGGTTGCAAATGTGGTGCCAAGCGCACTGCCAAATCATCAATCAGCTGCCTGGTGAAGCGGTACCGTCGGATGCTGTCACGTTCCACCATCGTTGCCAGGTCAGGGAATGGTCTATGGACAGCTGGAGCCCTGCAGTGCATAGGTTGAAGAAAGATTGTCAGTCACCCCACATATGTGCCATTCACCATACTCAATTTCACATGATACATCATTACGAGACACAAGTACTTGATGTGTGTGCCGTTCTGTTCGGACATAACTCACACCTACATGCCCATCATCTAACTTCTCAGTACAACATGTGTGCACAACAGGTACCAGGTTGTGCTATGGGAAACCATTAGGCTGTGTCACAGTACCCATTTACTGCTGTCACGTTCCACACACACACCACAGTGACATGTCTGGACAGATGCGCCACAGGCATCACAGCTCATTGACAGGTAGATTCCCAGTGACCATGTCTTGCCACATGGACACTGGCATGACATGGCGTATCATGTACACGTCGGAAAAACAAACATGACTCCCACAGGTAGTGGCCCCGGTCGCCTCCGCAGGACAGACATGGACGCCAGTGACGCACAACATCAAAGTCCATGCACGTTGATGTGGAGACTGTCTCCCATCTTGCACATGGAATCAGAGACATCGGAAACACAACATGCACACAGACTATGGAGGGACATCACTATTGTGGCAATGGGTCATCCTGTGACGTACATGCCTTCCCCCATGGGACCCTGGGGGTATGTGACATGTCACACACATACACAACCTGGAAATGTGACCATGCCACATGCTCCAAAATGAACTGTTGCACATCACAGTGGTCATGTGCACAACACACAAAGGACCCTGTCCCCATTAACACATGCACAGCCTGGGTGTGGCTGCCCACAAGTGCCACCACAGAAACCACATGTTAACCCCCATACACAGAAAAGGTAATGCAGCCTTACATGCCTTAGGAAACAGTGTGGACTGGGTGTGGTGTTGTAGGTGTGCCCCTGTGTCTCTGACAGGTATATGTGGCTGGCATACGTTCACCAGTGACAAGCATGGTGACATATGCGACTGACCTGTACAGGTACGCGTTGTAAAGCAATGGACCGATCGGTGTGCCCGGCCGGCCCATTGCATCTGTTGTATCCCGGAATACGCGTTGTACAGCAATGGACCGATCGGTGTGCCCGGCCGGCCCATTGCATCTGTTGTATCCCGGAATACGCGTTGTACAGCAATGGACCGATCGGTGTGCCCGGCCGGCCCATTGCATCTGTTGTGAGCGGGTACGCGTTGTATCCCGAAATACGCGTTGTACAGCAATGGACCGATCGGTGTGCCCGGCCGGCCCATTGCATCTGTTGTATCCCAAAATACGCGTTGTACAGCAATGGACCGATCGGTGTGCCCGGCCGGCCCATTGCATCTGTTGTATCCCGGAATACGCGTTGTACAGCAAAGGACCGATCGGTGTGCCCGGCCGGCCCATTGCATCTGTTGTATCCCGGAATACGCGTTGTACAGCAATGGACCGATCGGTGTGCCCGGCCGGCCCATTGCATCTGTTGTGAGCGGGTACGCATTGTATCCCGAAATACGCGTTGTACAGCAATGGACCGATCGGTGCGCACGCATTGGCTGGGGCCTGGCATGGCAACTGACGCGTTTTCGAAGCTCCAACGAGTCTGATGCAGTGAATTCAGTTGGCCAGCCACAACAATGTTGCAAAATCATGGGTGTCATGAAGTTGAAGATTTGAAGGATGCTGTGGGCGTGTATTAGTGCTGCTATTCCATGGATTGGTCAGATTCAGAAGATGCAAACGACTTGGACCTATCACTTTGGACACATGGGACAGTATCTGCCTCTGCAGCACACATATAATGCGGGCTGTTCCCCTGAGAGCTCACTTGCCTGCACTACATGCTCCAGGACGACATCTGCCACCAACACTGCTGCTGTCTCTGCATCCTCTGGCTACTGCAATGGCACGTACTGTGGAGAGAGCCCCAGCCTTCAGCCTTGAGGAGAACCAGGCCCTGCTGGACAGCCTCCTTCCACAGTACAGCAAGCTGTATGGGACACCAGGGGAGCAGGTGAGTGTGCTGTCCACTGCCTTTCTAATTTTGCATGTTGTCTGACTAGCAGGACTTACAGTGTGCACACCACTGGCTAGCATGCTCACTGAGTAGTTCTGAGCCCCCAAAGTGTGTAGTTACATGCACTGAACCGGTACAGTAACAGTGCATTCCAACAAGGTTTACTTTCCATGCAATGATACCATGTAGTAACTGCTGGCAAACTGTTCATAGCCATCATTGCACTGCCTGTGTACATCATGTGCCCCAGTGATTGAGACATGTATATCCAACTGTGTGATGCACGGATATGTTGCATGTGTAGTAATGGCATTTTCACTTTGTCATCCTCACAGGTTGATGCCCACCAGAAGCAGAAAATCTGGCTGACCATCGCCCGGGCAGTAAGATCCGCGGGGGTCTACAAGCGCCGGATCCGCAACTGCCAGAAGAGGTGGCAGGACCTTCGAGGCTGGACCCGGAGGATCGCAAGGGTCCAGCTGAAGCTGTCGCCTCCTCGCAGGAGGGGCAGACACCGGACCCTGACCCCCCACATGCTCAGGATCTTGGCGGTGGTCTTCCCTGACCTGGATGGGCAGCTGAAGGCCAGACAGCAGCAAGGAGGGGGTGAGTCCATGACAGCACTGTGCACTTTGTCTGACATGCTATGTGCCCTCCTCTGGCCTGGTTAAACTTCCACAGTACATCAGTCTTGTGGTCCAGGACCCATGTCCCTCTATTGTGACATGCCCACTCCTCATCTGATACGCATATGTGTGGCCCTTACAGTCAGGAAATTGTGTCACTTGGGGACTGTCATTGCATTTTGCTTTGCTCAAGGTGGGGGACAGCATTTTTTCCGGTGACTATGTTGTGGGATTCATGGGTGGGTCAATTGCTCACACAATGCCCAAGTCCTGACATGTAATCTGGGTGTAACTTTGATATGTGGTCCACTTGCTGATCTGATTCACCACATGTCCCTGGGGTATTTGGCACACCCCCATGCTGTGGGTGGGAACAATGTTTGAGCCTCAGGAGTATGTATATCAAGTGTGTCACACATGCTTAGACACCTGCCTACTGTCCAGGACTCATCCCTCTTACAGGTGGAGCTGGACAGTCATGCCTACTCCAGGGCATACAATACACTCTGTACTCCCACTCCCGTGGATCATCTGACATGTTGTGATCAGTGACATGTTCCCTCAGGTGTCTGCCTCTGTGTCATTGTGCTGTGGCTTCGTTGTCAGGACTACTGGGATGTTTATTGGTTAGGGCTCAGCATGCCATCTGAGATGTGACCATGAGAGACGATACTTCTGTGACTTATAGGTGTCTGATCACTTGACTGTGCACACAGGTGTATGCGACTGTGACTTTCAGGCAGCTGTTTTTCATTCACAGCACACTGTGAGGTGCTCATGTTCAGAGAGTTGTGTTTCGTGTCCCCCATATGTCCAATTGGTATGACGTGGACAAATAGTAGTTCAGATGATGTTGTTTTTGGGGGATGGACATGTGCACTTGTCAGTTACATAACTTGCATTCCCCATGTCCTAGGATTGTGACACAGTGCAGACTGTTGTTGGCTGGCTGCCATGGCCATGAGACTGGAGACAGTGATGTATGACTTTGCACGCGTGCCTGTGTCATGGCATTAAACTTCCTAAGACTGATCCTGCAGGGGAGTGACGTGCAACATGCACACCATTGTGGCATTGACTATCCGGACATGGGTGGATCATGGTGTCTGGTGCTGGTATGCATCACATGCATTTCTATTTAGACTCTGGCTATCCCTTTCTCTGGACACCTGCACTGACTCAGTGGCAAGAGATGTGATGTGTGCATGTTCACATACTTCACCGTGTTCCCTGCAATGTCCAACAACTGTGTAGGTGGTGCATGTGTCCACACCGGGGTCTTACCATCAGACAGGCACCAGACAGATGGGTGCAAGGGCAGGAGGGGTGTGAGTCCCATGGTTGGCCATCAGACTGACAATTGGCTTCCCCGAATCTGTGTGAGGACTTTAGGCAATGTTCAACTAAGGCTGCCAGGGCTTGCTCTGTGATGTGCTGTACTTACTGTGGTGTGTGCGGTCAGTGCAGGTGACTGATGTTTGTCTGTTTCCCTAATTGTTTGCAGATACATCCAAGGCCACAGGAGGGGACAGCTCCACGGACCAGGAGGAGCAGCAGAGCCAGACTGGGTCAGATCCGACGAGTGGTCAGAGGGACCCAGTGGCACAGAGGGCGAGGGGAGCCACACCGAGGAGTCCTCAGCACCATCCACCTCAGCTGAGGACCACAGCAGCTCGGAGGATGACTCCCTTGTGGAGGCGGGTCTCAGCAGCCACCAAAGGCCAGCTAGCCTGTCTGGCCCCGCCACCACCACCACCACCGCCCTCCCATTGGCTCCCATTCCTGAGGTCCGTGGAGGCTCCCGTGCTCGGGAGCGTGTCTCCTTCGTGCCAGGCACCGCACCCCTGCCCCTGTGTCCCCTGCTGCCCTGAGTGAGGAGTCTGTGTACCTCCTTTGGCAGCTCCATGTAGGGCAGACAGCAATGCTGAGTGTCCTCCATGCACACACCACTCTGTTGACACAGCTGGTGTCGTTCATGGAGGGCATCTCGACGGGTATGTCTGCCCTACAGAGGAGCAATAAGTCCATGGACTCCTCCCTGATGGCAGCCGTGTCCCTCCTCCAACAGTCCCTCACCCCTCCCACCTCTGCCCCATCCACACTTCCTGCCACCCTACCTGTCCAAAGCACATGCACACCTGCACAATCACCCAAGCACACAGACACGAGCAGCACAGACACACCCAAGAGAAAGGCAAGACGTGCACACAAGCATCCTCAGGGGACTGATACCACACACACAGGGGATGGGGAACAGACACACACACAGGCATCCACAGTCACTCCGCAGTCCTCCAAATCCTCTTCCTCCAAGACCCCTTCCCTTGCCTCACCTGCTACCCCACCTACACAGCAGATCTTCCTGTGTGACCTCGGCCTCTTCCCCTCCGATCCTGCTGATCCAGCATACCGGGGGAAGAGGAAGTCCACCCACACAGAGGGGAGTGCCCCTCGCCCCCGGACACCCTCCCCCAGGCGCAGGCAGACACAGGACCCCATTCGGAAGCCCCCCGGACCAGGAAGAGCAAGACCCCACCACCACTCAGCTCCACCACCCAGTCTCTCTCTTCCATCCCCCAGGCCACCACTCCACAGGTTCCCCCGCCACACCCTGCCCCAGGTTCCCCCACACACCGATACCGCATCCCCAGACTGCTTAGGCCCTCCCCCCTGCCACTTGCTCTTCCACCCCAACCCAGACGCTCTGCCTGTTAGTGCCACTGGTGTGGAGACCGGGTCCCCCCCCTCTGTCCTGCCCACCTCATCTGCCCACCCTTCCACTCCCTTGGAGTCATGCACTGCAGTGGAGTCCACAACCACCCCGTCTGACTCGGGCACTGCAGTGGGGACCCAGTCCACTACATCAGACCAGCCCACTGCAGTGGTTGCAGCACCCACACCAACTGACTTGTGTACCACAGTGGTGCCGGCCCCCTGAGTCAGACACCTCCACTGCAGTTGCCGGTGACACTCCTGCACCCACCACCCCTTCACTGCCTCACTCTGCCATCCCCTGATCCTGTCCATGCGGTGCCTGGCCTGCCCCTTGTATGCCCCTCCAAGGGGGATGTCCCCTGTCCGTACCAGTGCAGGCAAGCAATGGGTGACCAGTTGTCACTTATCACCCTGTTGGGACTGTGATTTTGGACTGGCCATTGGCCTTAGTTTCCTTTGGACTTCAGAGTTTTCCTTGACATTTGCTGAATAAAGCCTCTTTTTGTTTAATTGTGGTTTTTCTTTTGATGTACATGATGTGGATGAGTAGCATCCTGCATTTGCAGTTGTAATAGTGTTCATATCAGGAAAATGAAGTGTTGCTGTGATGGACTCCATGTGGTCCATGGGATATGTGTCCTGTTGTAGTCTGGATCTATGGCATCTTTTGCTGCAGTCTGAGGGTGTAATGTTCAGCATTTGACACAGGGATGTACGTTTAGCATTTGTAAATTAACATCTTTGTCTTACACTGATGCACATCTGGTGGGCTTACCACTGTTCAATGTTCCGATTTCCCTGACTGTGTGCCCAGCTCCACTGGACATGCAGTTTTGCACATCAATGTCGAAGGACTCATCTGTGTATACAGTGCAACTTGCTTGACACGTGTTTTGGGTGTATGCAGATGACTGACGTGACACTCCCGTACCCAGGCTGATGTGAGCAGAGCCTTCTGTGTGTTGTAGTTGTTGACTCACTGACGGAGTGTTCTGCTGACATGTTTGGGTCGTGCACAGACAAGGTTTGGCACAGCGGACCTTCCACAGGAGTGGAGTGCCCTCATGGCAGTGTGTAATCCGGTGACATTGCGTGGGCCTGTGTTGTGTGTTGTGTAAGCATGTCTGTGCGTGTTCCCTTCCCTTTTCCTACACAGGCTGTGTCCCTAGGGATGTTCCTGTTTGTGATGCTTGCTGAGTTGTTCTGTGTTCATCCAGCATCTTGGACCTGGTTTCTCCGTGATGTGGGTGCATGGCAAACTAATGTTCATGAGGTTGTCATCCCAGGTTGTCTTTGTTGTCAGGGCTGGGGATGTGGTCAAACGCAGATGGGACACATTCAGGATTCCCCTTGGCACTTGTTGTTTACACAAGTCATGTGATTTACAGTTTGTGGTAGCTTTCAGTGATTGTGACACGTTGTGTGTGTGACTGCTGCCACTCCTCAGGGTCAGAGCTGCAATGTTGGAAGTTGTGTACGTGTGTTCTTAGTGTATCACCTTGGCTTCTTCGTTGGTGTGTGACTATGGCCAGGATCCCATTGATTGTGGTGGATTTCACATCATGCCCATGTACAGCGTACTGTGCTGTGTGTCAGACATTGACGAGTCTTGTTGACTGGCCATATGTGATGGCTTTCTGCACCTTAGTTCACACCACCACCCCTAGTATTGTCATGGGTGCATGTGCAATGTCACCAGTCCATGTGAGCTTCACTGCTGCACATTGGTGGAGATCAGGGTGTGTGGTGTTGAGTGTGTGCAAATGTGAGTTGTTGCACGGCTAGACCCCTACCTCCATATTGGCCTTGGCTGGCAGGCCGTGCTGATTGATTAGAGCTTGTGTAGGTGTGATGGTAGTTTGTTGCTCAGGACACATGGCTGTGGTTCACAGTGTGAACAACATCTACCTTTGTCATCACAGTGGGATTATCATGCAGGCTAGTGTCAGCACAATGTGGGGTCCCTGGGGGTAGTGCTGTGGTGGGTCTGTCTCTTGCTGTGTTAGTTGCTGTTCCTACAAGCCTGTGTGACATGTGTAATTTGGGCTCCCTCTCATCTAACAATGCCTGATTGCCCACATAGGGGTATCCGATCCATGAGTAACTTTTGTATGGCACTGTATACACATCTGTGTGGTTGGAATTCAGGCCTCCTCATGTGTTGTGTGGTTGCCTGGGGACACTGGCACACCCCCCATCACCCGTTGTGTTTGATATGCAGTGTGAGTCTGCCTGTTTGTGTTTGTGCCTTAGCACCACTGCATTGGCATATCTTGAGTGTGCCATTGGCTGTATGTTGTTTGGTGGCTTTCCCCTGCTGTCCCTGGGACTCCTAGGTCATCAGTCAGCACAATAATCATGGTTTGTATGTCCCATTGCTGCCATGGTATGGTATTTGTTCACCTCACATCTACAGTCTCCACAGGATATCTACATTTGTGTGTCCATTGGTGCAGATATGTGGGTCAGCATTATGATGGTCACTTCTGTCATTGTGTTATTTGTGAATGTTGACAATGTGGGACCCCATGGGTGATGTTTGTATGCACATGGCCAAAACGATGTTTCAGTGACACTGCACTGTTTGCCTCGACCAATCTATGTTGCTATGGGACACAAGCACTACTATGCCACTGATGTGTTTGTTGTTGTGTGACCAGGATTCATCCATGCAGTTTGGCTTTGGCAGCTTTTACCATGACTACACTTACCTTATGATCACTGTGGTGATGGTGCTTTGGGCCCCATTGCCACACTGTTCAAAAGTTGCATCAGCTATGGACCCCATACTTACCTTTTGGTCACTGTGGTGATGGGGCTTTAGGCCCCATTGCCACACTGTTCAAAAATGTGCATCAGCTATGGACACCACACTTCCCTTTTGGTCACTGTGGTGATGGGGCTTTAGGCCCCATTGCCACACTGTTCAAAAAGTGCATCAGCTATGGACCCCACACTTCCCTTTTGGTCACTGTGGTGATGGGGCTTTAGGCCCCATTGCCACACTGTTCAAAAAGTGCATCAGCTATGGACCCCACACTTCCCTTTTGGTCACTGTGGTGATGGGGTGTTCGAGCCCATTGCCACAGTGGCCATGGTCGGCTTGCATTGTGGAGGCCACACACATTTATGTGTGACACATGTGTTAGGGGGTCACATTGTATGTTCAATGTCATGTTCAGTCTTGTAGGCATTTGACACAGACTACACACGCTTGTCAGGGTGTTGGGGGGGATGTAATTTTCTGTCATTCCTTATGTGGGAGTATGCTGGTTGTGTCATGCATTACCCGTCCTATGAATAGGGGTGATGTTAGGGGTAGGCATCCATCCCCCCATGAGTGGGGATGGTAGTAGTGACAGGCATCCAGCCCCCCTGAGTAGGGGTGGTGGTGGTGGCAGGCATCCAGGCCCCCCTGAGTAGGGGTGGTAGTAGTGGCAGGCATCCAGCCCCCTAAGGGTGGGTATGGTAGTAGTGACAGGCATCCAGGCCCCCCTGAGTAGGGGTGGTGGTAGTGGCAGGCATCCATCCCCCTAAGGATGGGGATGGTAGTAGTGACAGGCATCCAGCCCCCCACGAGTGGGGATGGTAGTAGTGGCAGGCATCCAGCCCCCTAAGGGTGGGTATGGTAGTAGTGACAGGCATCCAGGCCCCCCTGGATAGTGGTGGTGGTAGTGGCAGGCATCCAGCCCCCTAAGGGTGGGTATGGTAGTAGTGACAGGCATCCAGGCCCCCCTGGATAGTGGTGGTGGTAGTGGCAGGCATCCATCCCTCTAAGGATGGGGATGGTAGTAGTGACAGGCATCCAGGCACCCATGATTAGGGGTGGTGGTAGTGGTAGGCATCCATCCCCCATGAGTGGGGATGGTAGTAGTGACAGGCATCCAGCCCCCATGAGTGGGGATGGTAGTAGTGACAGGCATCCAGCCCCCCCTGGATAGTGGTGGTGGTAGTGGCAGGCATCCATCCCCCTAAGGGTGGGGATGGTAGTAGTGACAGGCATCCAGCCCCCCCTGGATAGGGGTGGTGGTAGTGGCAGGCATCCATCCCCCTAAGGGTGGGGATGGTAGTAGTGACAGGCATCCAGGCACCCATGATTAGGGGTGGTGGTAGTGGCAGGCATCCAGGCCCCCCTGAGTAGGGGTGGTAGTAGTGGCAGGCATCAAGCCCCCTAAGGGTGGGTATGGTAGTAGTGACAGGCATCCAGGCCCCCCTGGATAGTGGTGGTGGTAGTGGCAGGCATCCATCCCCCTAAGGATGGGGATGGTAGTAGTGACAGGCATCCAGGCACCCATGAATAGGGGTGGTGGTAGTGGTAGGCATCCATCCCCCCATGAGTGGGGATGGTAGTAGTGTCAGGCATCCAGCCCCCCATGAGTGGGGATGGTAGTAGTGACAGGCATCCAGCCCCCCCTGGATAGTGGTGGTGGTAGTGGCAGGCATCCATCCCCCTAAGGGTGGGGATGGTAGTAGTGACAGGCATCCAGGCACCCATGATTAGGGGTGGTGGTAGTGGCAGGCATCCAGGCCCCCCTGAGTAGGGGTGGTAGTAGTGGCAGGCATCCAGCCCCCTAAGGGTGGGTATGGTAGTAGTGACAGGCATCCAGGCCCCCCTGGATAGTGGTGGTGGTAGTGGCAGGCATCCATCCCCCTAAGGATGGGGATGGTAGTAGTGACAGGCATCCAGCCCCCCCTGGATAGGGGTGGTGGTAGTGGCAGGCATCCATCCCCCTAAGGGTGGGGATGGTAGTAGTGACAGGCATCCAGGCCCCCCTGAGTAGGGGTGGTAGTAGTGGCAGGCATCCAGCCCCCTAAGGGTGGGTATGGTAGTAGTGACAGGCATCCATGCCCCCCTGAGTAGGGGTGGTGGTAGTGGTAGGCATCCAGCCCCCCCTGAGTAGGGGTGGTGGTGGTGGCAGGCATCTAGCCACCCAAGAGTAGGGGTGGTTGTAGGGTGGTGTTGGTGGTAGGCATCCATCCCCCTATGGGTGTGTATGGCATTGGTGTTGACCATCCCACCCCTATGGTTCTGCTGTTGCTTGTGTACGTCATTTGTGCATCCCTATGTGTGTGTGACATATTTCGGGTACGTGTAGTTTGTTTGTATTGTTGGTGTTTGACTTACCGTCTGCACCGTACGCGTCTGTGCCGGTCCCGGTAATAGATGTAGAGTATAGGTAGGACCTGTGCAATGGGATTCATGCTTGGATCGTCTCGTTCGGGTTTCTCGTGTCTTTGACTCGTACTCGTCGCTGGCTTGTTCGTCTCGTAGCCGTGGATCGTCTTGTGGCGCACAACGGAGCTTATGTACGGCTCGCCCGGATGCTCAAATGTGCCGGACGTAGCGACGGGTTCGGCGCGTACGGAATGCGCATCGTACTAGTCCGGCTGGAAGGTGCTGTGTATTTGCTTCCGTGCGGCTCGAATCGGCGTTTACGGATCCGGCTCGGGCGGGGAACAGGAGCTGGATTGGGTGAGTACGGCTCGTTCAGTAACTGGGTTGTTATACGCATCGTACTTGTTCGTCCGGACGAGTGAACGATTCGGTCGGGAAACACGCATTCGGCTTGTATTTTTTCCGGATGAATACTGTTAGGTGCGCTTCCGGCCCGAATCGGAATCGGCCCCTCTGTGTTTATTCACGTGAGTTACTAGTTCATTCAACATATGGAATAACTTCTTAGGTCTATTTTTGCTACATTGAAATGGTTACTAAAATAGTTTGATTTGGTTACTAGAACCGTTCCTTTATGGTCTTCTCTTTTAGATTTTAATCCGTGTCTCTTGAAGGAAAAGAGGAATGTACTCCATTTTCTTTCAATGGCTCAAATGGCACTTCTTTAGTAACTGAGGTTAGTGGAGTACAAGATATTGCACTTACTTCTTTTCAGCTTCAATGAAGCCATAAGGTTGAGTGAGTCTGAAGCAATATTACTGAGAGTAGTCTAGAGGACTAGTTCAAATTTTATTACATTCACCTCCTGAAGATAATCAAAATTTATGACCTGTCGATTCCCGGATCAGGCTGGCTTTTTCAATGGTTGTATAATAATTTTAGGGTGCATATTCAAGAGGGTGAATTTGATCATATGGTGATAAGATAATTGTAGCAATACTATTGAGATTAGAATAGAGGGGCAATCAAGAGACACATCAGCCATCACATTTTTGGAGGAGGCAAGTTTAAATTGCATTACAATTACCTCCTGAAGATCATCAAAATTTATGTCCTGTAGTTTTCTGGATCATGTTGTTTTTTTCAATGGTTGTGGAATAATATTGGGGTGCATATTCAAGAGGATGAATTGGAGCACTTTGTGATAAGAGTAATCTACAATTAGTAAGTCACCAACTATTAAGTAAGTTAGTTGAAGATCCAGAGCACGTAATGAGGAAGTGGTGAATACCACCCTTATTATGCATTGGCTTTTTGGCAAACTGTGAACGGTCATAATTATTTTAAGAATGCATTTGAGTTATTTATTGAAAACTGGGTCACACAAAAATATATTGTTATTAGTAACATGCTGACTGGTCATGTGTTTCAGACATTCTTCCATGAACCATGTTTTGCCACCTTGTGGGTGTTGGACAACATGGAGTCAAACTCTTTTTGTGAGATTGCATCTACTTGTAAACAATGAAAATAAAAAATGGGTTGGGTTTTCTTTTCAATAACTTGAGGGAGATCTTAAAGGTTAAAGTGATTAGACCATCCACCTGCCCAGTTCTATTGAGTCTTTAGATATTATATCCAGGAGGAATTAGAAGCTACATGTGTTTCTGGGAGATGTCTGAACACCAAGTATGGAGCAGCACCATAAGCTCTATTTTAAGTTCATTTATATCAGTTGCTACCAAAGTGTAAGGGGGTCTTTTACATCTACAGTTGTAAAGGGCACCGCACAGTTTCCCCTCCTAGTCTTCCTTTGTGATTTCTAACTTTGGGGTCCTGAAAGGAAATACTTTTGGATTTTTAGTACATCTTAGGAGTGCGTGACAAATGCCCTGACAGCATGTGGTAGATCTCAAGATGATGAATATAGATTTATCTGGTGGATTTCTCTTAGCTCTGCGCAGCAGTGCCTTCAGTATTTGACAGCCCATAGAAGATTTTATTGCAGAGGAAGGAACAGGTATTTAGGTACATATCATAGCTGTGTTGGAAAGGTTTGCCAAGAAATAGAATCCTTCTATAATTTCAGTAGAGGATTAGAAGATCTGGTTAGGGCGACAGTTTGGGGATTGGGGATTGGTATCAATATTATCATGTGTATAACTTGACAGTACTAGGTTTAACATTGCCAAGTCAAGTTTCACATTGTGATCGAATTTGTGAAAGAAATCTCTTGCTCATTCAAGTGGTAATTTAATGCCATGTACTTCTTTTCTGAAGGTTTCCAATTGTAGGTGTTGCAGTGCTTTAGGTTCAGTGATAGCTTTATCCCAACTTAGCTTCTACTACAAGTGAGAAGTCATTAAGAGTTGCTGGTAGAAGAGGTTCTATGCTTATTGGAACACCATCCTGAGAAATGGCTCAATTTCTGTCCGGAAGCATAATAGATTTGTATGGTGAACTCACAATGTTGGACTGGAAACCTTCAAAAAGAGGCTCAAAGTGTTGGGTTATCCTGAGAGGATTCTAGAGGGGCTGAGGAAGATACCTTGGATAGAACGGTCCTTAAGGCTGAAAGAAGGGAAATCTGGAGTCCATGTCATATTGCAAGAGGTGATCTAGGATCAAACATATCTCAAGATTTGATTTAAAAGATCAAAAAGGAGTTTTTGATGATCATTTTCCTAGACCTTACTGTAAAGGATGGAGAATCAATTATGTTACTTGATCAAAATGAAGTGTGAGTTTGGTGTGGTTGAGGATTTTACTAAGCTGTATATAATTGTGTTATTGTTTGTTAATTGAGCATATGCCTGCAAACTATTGTTAATGTCTGGTCAAGTAGACATGGCAATTTCTTATAAGTTTTAAAGCAAATAAATCAATGTTTATAGAGCACAGAGAAGAGGGAAAGCAGGCAAGATGGTGGCGAAAACACGGGGGGTGGGGGTGTGGGGGGTGTGGGGGTGTGTGTGTGTGTGTGTGTGTGTGTGTGTGTGTGTGTGTGTGTGTGTGTGTGTGTGTGTGTGTGTGTGTGTGTGTGTGTGTGTGTGTGTGTGTGTGTGTGTGTGCGTGCGTGCGTGCGTGTGTGTACCGGTTCGGTCCTCATAGCGTGGGTAAACCTTGACAGAACCAGACAAACACTATCTTTGTGAGGACCGGTGCGTTATGAGGACCGGTCCCCGTAGTGTGTTTACGTACTTTTGAGCGAGTGTATCAAAAAACTAAAAGTGCAGTTTGACTTGCTTCGGTCCGCTTTATAACGTTCCCTACTATCAAGGCGCGCGTGGTGTTAGAATAGTAATTACACACTTCATTACGGTCAATGGCCGGTCCTCATTGTGATATATAAACATTACTGTGTGTGTGGATTTTTATCTATTGCACATATAGCAGGTTAGTGCTGCATCTGTTTGTGTGAGGGAAGGCACATCGGCGAGCTTCAGAGCAATCTTCAACTTACCACAATAGATTCAGACAGTTCTTGTGAAGTTAATTGGGATTTAAATCCTTTTGGGTTGCTTTTATTTTTGTTACTTTTAGCTCAGGGTATAATGATTTACGCATAGACAAGTGGACCCTTGTACATGGTTCAAAGGCACGGAATCACTTGAGAAAGCAGTGAGAATGCCATTTTAGTTAACATTCTCTCTGGATAGTAGTTACAGTTCTTTGGCAAAAAAACAGTGGTTCATTCTCGGTAATACATTGAAATGTTCAAATAACTCAGAGATTTCAGACTGCTGTTGCATCAACAACCAAGTAAATCAAGAATTTACACAGTGACGTAATGGACGTGTTTTGAACTTTGAACATGTGCATGTCGACAAAAGGAGTTATTTGTAATTTTTTTTAAACTGTCAGCTATGACAGCAATCTTACCTTCTATTTCACATAAAATGCATTTAGATGGATAAAATAGCACACGTATTTGTTTAGAATTTTATTTGCCTCTAGTACATAGCACCAAACGTGACTGAATACACTCAGGGCCTAATTACGAGTGGTGGTGGAGGTGCGGTGGCAGTCCGGGACCACCACACCAGCGGTCTGACCGCCGTATTACGATTAGGACGATTGGACCTCCATGGGACCGCCGCAACCGCCAGGGATCCGCGATCCCTGGTGGTCTTGCGGCTGTTTGGGGAAACAATATGCTTGGTGGTGCCGCTGCAGCACTGCAAAGCATATTAAGAGTTTCCCCAACCCCAGTCTTTTCATGGTGGTGAGCCCAACATGAAAAGGCTAGCAGTGGGGAAACAAAGGGAGCCCTACAGGGCCCCCTGTTGCCCCTGTGCATGGGGTTGCATGCAGGGGGCACATGTTGTGACCCCCATCTGCATGCACCCCCTTTCCTGCACAGCATGGACTGCACAGTCCATGCCATGCAGGAACGGCCTTAGGGGCTCCCAGTGCAGTGCCTTTTCAATAGGCACCGCAATAGGACTGCTGCGCCACCCACCCGCCAGCCAATGAGGAAACTCGTAATCTGGCTGGCGCGGTCGATTTTGGCGGTCTGGGAGCGGGGTGCTGACGTGGCGGCCCGCTCCTAGACCTCCAAAGTCTTAATCAGGTCCTAAGGCGTTTAGCAGTTTCAATGCAAATCGGTTCTATTTGCCTTTATTTATAGTTCCTTATTGGGTTACTCCCAAACAATATCACTGTCATAGTTTTAACTGTTGTTAAGAAAAATATTTCACATCAAATGTTGCAGTGTTATACATTCCAAGCAGAAGATGATATTGTTGGAATCAAATAATGCATAACGAAGTTGTTTTCGCTGTTTTTTTGGTTTTGATACCATATGCATTTCATGTTGTCCCTCTGACTTTACAGTCCTCATGGGCTGGGGCAAGGAGTCAACCAAGGACTGTGAAAAAAGAACATTACTGTTTAAGCTCCACCAAACACAATCAAATATGAACCGCTGCCACAAACAGACGTAAATTTCCCCAAAAAAGAACATTATTTTGGAATAATTTTTAAAAGTAACTTTATTTTCAAAAATAACACATTTTTGAAAGTATCTATATTTGTATGTTTGTTTTCCAGACCATAAGACATAAATTCCAGTTACAATCAGTTGAGATGGACAGCTCATCCAAACTCAAACCACGGGAATTGCCTGTCAAATAAGAATTACAGCCGCAAATGTTGCGGTGTGCAGTACCATTTTATAAAAACAGCTGCAACTGGCTGTTTGTCACACTACTAAGCTGACCAGCCATTGTTCATCCTTAACATTTTTTTTATTTTATCTTGATTTATCTTTAACTTTATTTTTAAACATGTATTTATTGTTGGAAATATGAATATTTTCTGAATAAAATTATTTAACACAACAGTGCTTTCAATAACAGTATTATTTTTTTTAATATTGAACTATCATCATGAAATAGATTTTACTGAGTATTTGGAAAATCAGTGTCTTCAAGAACAAATAACTAAAACAAGCATTGGCAATGTCTATAGGTCTGGCTTTAAATGCATGTTGGATGGTAATGTGAAGGATAGCAAGTAAATAGAATGGGAATGGATATTTATTTGTGAGGAAGCAAAGAATTGTAGAATAATACTGGTGTAGGTTAAAAGGTCCGGTGACAGTTGCACTGTGAAGTCAGACCTAAAAATCAATTAAGGTTAATGACTTCCTCTGCTGCTGCCAGTGAAAAACAACATACATTATATAGTTATCTAAGACATTTCCATAGCATTCCAGCGGTGTGTGTCCCTGAAAGCTCAAACTCAGGCAGCTGGATAAAGAAAATTATCACAGCTATGTGAAGGGAAAGCACTTTTTTGAGGAAGCACACAACTTATGCCCAATCAAAACATATATTCTTGGCTCCCAACATGGGGGCGGAGCCAAATCCCCTTTCCTAGTTATACTCACATAATTTTCTGGTGGCAGCTGCGCTGTCAAGCCAGACCATAAAAAACCTGCACCAGCGAATATCAGACACCAAAAGACTAATACTGGGGACAAAAGTGTTGAAAGTTTGATACTGATAAGTTCAGCAAGGGTCAAAGTTATGTTTGGATGCAAAATATTAATGAAACACTAAAGAAAACACTTTTTCGAAAAATATCCCTCTACCATTTGAATAAATTGATCAGTACTCATGAACTGAATACAAACACATAAACAGACACATGTGTACATACACAAACCGTGAAACTGTGATTATGAAAAGTAATATATAGAAGTCATCTTCACTACAAAGCATGACATTTTTTCCTGTAAATGTGTCCTTCTAACAGAGCACCAGTCTAAATACATTTGAGGCTACAGAGTGCTAATGTATCCTCATAATAATGCAATAGCACTTGAGATCAGGAAATAGTAGGCGTGCTGGATTACATTATTACCAATGGTCCAGGTAGTCTGAGTAGTGAGTGCTAGAAAAGGGCATCATCCATCTAAAATAGTGAAACACAGTATTTAAGTTACTTCATTTAATATTATGAGAATAAGCCTGGAGTAGTCCCACTGAAATTTTTTCCACTTAAATCGCTTAGATATCCAAGCTTTGGAAATATTTCAGAGTCTAAAAAGGTTTACCAGCTATATGCAAAACAAAAAAATCATTGGCAACACCAACAAGTCTGTTGTTGGCTGATAGTCTTTTTTGTCAAAGCTTCTTTTGTTTTGTCATAGGTTTTGCAGTATTGTTGGAGAATCGGTTTGGCCTTGTCAATTGGAAGAAAAAAAAAAACAGTAGCTAAAGGCAAATATATTTTTGGGGGCTCAAAAAATCCCCATTTGCACAGTAGTCCTGGCACTGAAGGGACATACTTTGTGTGTTGATGTGCTCCTTGTGAAAGGGTAGAATGCAGTCACTTACAGTGAAGTTAGGCAACGGCTGAAGCGGGGTGACCCACTGCCCCATTGCGATATGCTATAGCGAGTGGAAGGAAAATGTGAATGATTCAATAACAGACCAGTGGATTAAGAGGTCTGGCTGTAAGCCCGTATAAGTAAGTATATTATATACATGAATGTTAGTAAAATCAAAAGGTTGTGGATGACACCAGACCTAAAAATCAACAGAACAGAAAAGGCATCTTTGACAGGTTTATCGGTAAGTGAATCTAAAGGATTGTAAAATGAGTATAGAGGTTTCCAGATCTGATTCCCACATAATATTTGGCAAAGCAATGACAATAGCAGACAAATTCATAAGCCAGAGATGTCAGTGCTATTTACACAGCAATATCCTCATTCTATAATCTTTGCAGATTGTCAGAACGCTCAAATAATAGATTACTCAGTGAGAAAAGGGGGTAAAACCAATGGAGGAAAGGAAGAGGCGTACATTAGTGAAAGCAGCACATAGCTTGTAAAACAAGATTACTAATGATGGTGACAGCTAATAGAGATTGGACATAACGGGGCAATTGAAAAAGTGAATTTACGATAAAAAATACAGACACAAGCACAAACACCACTGTTGCCGCATGCCACAATTACAGTTCCACTGTCTCATCTAGTACGCTTGTTTTAGCACTTATTGGACTTCTATATGCACTCTAAGACTTCTACTAGTGCGGAACATGGTAAAGAAATATCAATATATGATATACACTTGAATTTCTGATATATACATCAGGGGTTTTATTAGTGTTGTCTCGGTGTATGGGGAAAGCCCTCAGCTCACATCAGATATTGTTCAATTCAGACAAACAAAACAGTGAGGTTTGTGGCATTAGTAAAGTAAAAGAGCGCAGTAAACATAACAGGGAGAAGATAATAAGAAAGGAGAGAATAGGAATTTTCCAGTCTTATCTCCCACTCTATGATTTAGTATTCTTGCCACATTACTGGTGCCATAAGATGTCGTTAATATGTTTCAGCACCTTCATTTCATATTTCTTTTTCCTTTCATTAACTGTTTAAGGAGACATTTTCACATTGTCAACAAAAAGTAATGTTGTAGTGTTGATCTCTTTACTGAGCTATGTTCAGGAATGAGCAGTGAGAGTGGGAGTAATGTAAGGGTTACCCGCGTGGTGAAGGTAGAGGTGCATCCACGCATGCGGAAACTAGACATCAAGGTTCTGCTATAGACTAAACCCGAAGTCTCGCCATACAAGGCTATGGCAGCAGCTTAAGAGAGCTGTGCTGTTCACTGCTTGTGCTATGGGGATGCCAAAGATGACTACCCTTCCCATGGAGTATATTCTGAGAGGAAGAACCTCTAATGGAGAAAGAAAAGTCCCACGAGCAAACAGATTTATTTGTTGCTGGGTTTCAGAGTAGAAGCCGCAGAGAAAAGAGAACCGGGTCCTCCAGCTGCCAGAGTTGACCTGTTTAGCTGTCCATACATTCAACTACATTTTTTGGAGCGGTTCTCTCTTTCTGACGGCATGCATGTTTCCAAAGCAAACAAAAAAATACAATCCCATTGAGACTGTAGCAAGTATTCCATCCCAGTTCATTTACTCTCAAAAAAGAATGGAAACAGCTAATTTTACTTCCTCCAATCTAACTTGGAGAGGAACACCTTTAAGGCACGTAATTAAAGTTCTGAAATCCACTATGCTGAGTGATGGGAAAAAGCGACATTTCTGGGATGAAGGAAAATCACTGGGAGAAATGAAAGTGCAAATACTGTAATCAGAGAATAAGGTCCAGATCTTGGTCTCTAAAATCTTCAGGGTTGATACCAGGGTAAAACTGGGGGAAGGGGCTAAAGACTGGGAAATGCGAAGACAGACAACTCACCAATATCTTTGCGCTGTATGTGTAATTTGTGCATCTAGGATTCACAGTAGCTAATCTGAGAAATATTCTACAGCAATTTAGCATGACTGTCATTATTGAGGATGTCACTCCATGAACAACAGAGGTCCAAAAAGTAATCGATCATCGCAAAGAGTCTACTGGAGCCAGTACTGTAGTAGCAACGCTGGGGAGTAGCCGACACAGAGAGTTAGTAAGTCACACAGCAGTTTTTAAAAGAGATATGACAGTGTAAGAATGAAGGAACTTGGAATTCCCTGACCTATACTTAGACAGTGCAACAAATCTAAGAGTTGTAAGCATTTAAGAGGGAGAGAAAATCTCCCTTTAGTATCAGGCCTAGCTAAGGATTAGCTTGGATGGAAGAATGTATATCATGTCACAAGCAAATGAGGCCCCACAGTTCTTAGAGATGATGAAAAGATGAACATCTGATCCTCTCAATTTACCAAGCAATCCTGCTTACATTGCCCAGTCTTGCTTTTACTTTGCTATTGCAGTTTGAACAGATCACTCATGGACATATGGCTGGGAAGGGATTATTATGACGGAAAAAGATGCAGTCTCATATATGTATGTGTCCTTCTGAAGCTTCTGTCATTCACCCCACCTAATCGTTCTCCTCTCCCATCTCCCTAACTTCTGTCGGCAGACACTAAAGGACATTGAAAAAGGTGGCTTTATACATTTAAAAAGATTTAGATGTACTCATACGTATATTTTCTAGTGTGTAAATCTACTCCATGGATGCAACACAATGGGTGTTTTAGGGAAAGAGTGCCGTAAATGTTTATGGACACGACAAGCATTGTTGTTTATGGGATTCAGAAACGTTTTCCCTATAAACAAAAAAAGAACAAATAAGTGCAAATTCACTCCTGCAAATACATTTTGTATACACAACTGTGCACGGTGTAAAATTACACCTGCAGAAGACCCTGCACATGTACGCAAGTAGGAAGCCACAAAACATGTCCAGAAAGCCTGCAACTGTAGCAGGTTTAACAAGTACTCTTGAAAACCGTTGTAAAATGCTAAGATTCCTAAATTTGCCCTCATGGAAGGTAGTAAACTTGCAGGTGCAGATTAACATGGTATTTTGAAAATCAGTACCAAGTTTTCAATGAATACTAAGCATAAAATGTATAGCATCCTCCACAGCCTGGTAGCATGCAAATGACCATGCCACACACCGAGCTCTGTAATGCATGTCTTTATTCTTCAGAGTGCAACCGTTAACTGCACGTACTGCATCATAAACTTTATTAACCACTCAGAAACATCCAACCGATTACATCATTCTCCTATGGAGTCCATCAGGGACCAGAAGGGTCCTGCTGTTCATACTCACAAGACAGTACATCTCTCCCTTTGTTAAATAAAAAGTACAAATATGACATATATACATTATTGTTCCTCAATGAGTCATCGAGGTGCTCGAACCACTCTTCTAGATCTCGTCGGGTCAGGTTGATGAGGCATAGGAGAGAGGCCTACCTCGGGTACAAGTGACGCAGAGGTAGATGTATGGTTTGGGCTCCCAGGACTCTCAGGTGAATATGCCTCACTTCTAACTGGAGCCAACGAACATTGAGGGAGGTCCTTGAAATGTGGTCAGTCTTTTGTGATGGACTTTCCAGGACGTTGAGTGGTCACCCTATCTCCTTTACTCGTCACAACCCTCAGTGGTTCAGCATCAAAAGGAGACTTGCGTTTCTGTTTTTGTTTGACCAGGGCCCAGTCTCCTTCCTTACAAACCATGTCCCGAGCACATCTGCATTTGTCAGCATAGGCCTTTATTCTGAACTTGTGAAAGGAATCCATTGTACAGATCTCATCAGCATCTGTCGACCTATTTGTGGTCCATTGTGGCAATTTTGTTCCAATGACTCTCCCAAACATTAAGGTGGCAAGGCTTCACCTGTCGTGGAATGTGGAGTTGACCTGTAAGCATGAAAGGCTGAACATAAAGCTGACTTGAGGTCACTTCCTTCTACACAGTGCGCTGAACTACTCTCTTTAGAGTGCCCATGAATCGTTCGACAAAGCCATTTGCCTGTGGGCAGCGAGGTGTACTTTACTGATGTTTAAAATTCATATTAGTGAGAAAGTACTCAAACTCATGGCTATTGAAAGGTGGGCCATTGTCAAACTTAAGAATGGAGGGAACACCCCATGTTGCAAAAATGTCATTTAATGACTTTGTCATGTGTGGTTGATGATAGGTCTTCCATAAGGGGAAATTGTGAGTATTCATCAATGACTACCATGAGATGAAGCCCATTGTTGAGGGGTCCAAAGAAATTCACTGCAATCCTCTCCCACACTTGTTTCAGAAGATCAGACATAACTAGTGGATGCGGTGATGTTTTGGGAGATAAGCAGTTACACAAATGACAGGCCTTTAATTCTCTTTCGACTCTGTCATAAAGGCGAGGAAACCACACTCTGTCTTGGAGAGCTCTCTTAGTGATGACAATGCCACGAGGACCCTTGTGTGCTGATTCAAGGACTTTTTGTCTCAGCCTCTTGGGAATGACGATTCTAGAAGCTCATCATATAATGCTTCTTGAATAACAGAAAGTTCCTCTCTCACATTTTTGAACTTTTGATATTCAAAGTCATCCGTAAGAGGTCAAGTATGTTTCCTCCAGGATTGCTGTGGAATAATGTACTTGAGGGCAAGCATATCTCGATGGGTGTCCGTAACATCAAAAATGTGTTATATGGCTGCAGGCGTGCTTGACTAGACTATGAAGTTAATATATGCCTCAGCCACTTTAGATGTTGTGCTGTGGCACTGCAATGGTACTCATAATAAACAGTCAGCGGGATTTTGATCTTTCCCTGGCCTATGCACACTAGTGTAATCATACTCTTGCATTCGCAAACCCCACCTCTCGATGTGAGGAGGCATCTTGGCTTTTGGATTTGTGAAGATGGTGAGCAATTACTGGTGATCAGTGACACAGGTGAAGTGGTTTCCGTATCGAAACACATGGAAGTGTTCACAAGCCCACACTACAGCTAGGCTTTCTTTCTCAGTTTGGGAATACGAATGTTTGGTCTGCTCACATAAGCCACAATGTGTCTCTGAGCACTGTCGTGTTCATTGTGCTGGGCAAGGATTGCAACCAGCCCCCTCGGGCTTGCATCTACCACAAATGCTGTATGTAATTTTGGATCAACATTGGCCATTTCAGTAGTGTTTTCAATTGCATGTTTAATTTTCTTAAAGCTCTGATTGCATTCATGTGACCACTTGAACAAAGCATTCCGTTTTGTTAAATCTCTCAATGGGGAACTGACTGTGGCAAAGTCACAGATGTTCCTTGGAACAGTAACTGGCCATGCCAAGGAAAGATCGGAGCATGGTCACATCCTGTGAGGGACAAGTGGATGATAAGGCTTGCACTTTAGCTGGATCTGGTGTCATTCCCTTTTCAGAGAAAATATGCCTGAAGAATTTGAGTTTTGTTTTGTGAAACTCACTTATTTGCGTTCAAAATGAGACCTGCATCAGCAAGTAAAAGGCATACTTGTGTGCGGGCTTTGTCATGTTCCTTTCGGGTGGCCCCAAATACCAGCATATCATCACTGTAAATAAAAGCATGTGTGGCAGGCTGTTTTATGCTGCGAATGGCATCCTGAAAAAGCTCTGCAGGTGACAACACCCCAAACTTAGGGGCATATTTGCTAAGGGATTGCATCACCGGGACGTCACTTTTTCCGATGTTCGGGTGGCGCAAAGCCCTGCTCCATATTTACAAAGTGGCGTTAAGCCACTTCGCGTGGCTTAATACCACTTTGTAAATATGGTACCTTTTCACGCAGATATCCGCGTGAAAGGGGCATGCAATGGGTGTTGCTGTGGGCGTTCCACAGCACCACCCATTGCTTTTTGATGCTCCCCCAGATTTACAAGGATGTGTAAATCTGAGGCAGTGCCAAAAACTAACACTATTCAAAAACATGTGTTAGGTTGGCGCTACGAGGAGAAATACTTGTATTTCTCCTTGTTTTGCTCTTTCTATGTGTGCTGCACATGCAGCACACATAGAAAGAGCAAATCAACTTTTAAAAACATTTATGAGCAGGAAGGTGTCCCTTCCTGCACATAAACAATCATTCCCTGCAACACAGACACCCTTGCACTGTAGTGCAAGGGTGCATGTGCTGCAGGGATGATTCCCAGCAATGCAGGCACCCTTGCACTATGGTGCAAGGGTGTCTATGTTTGCACTAGGCAACTATTTATAGCGCCCGCACAAGGTAAACTACAGGGGTGTGTTGTATTCTTGCAATTATGGCGCATCCCTGCGTTTTTTAAATGACGCAGTGCAGTGCTGCAAAATTGCTTACAGAGCTGCTCCATTTCCTATATAAATATGCCCCTTAGTCTTTTATATCTAAACAAACCAACACGGATCGAAAAGGTAGTAATGTGCATGCCGTTTTCTTCTAGTTCAAGTTGATGTTACCCCTTGTTCAGATCATGGCGGTAAAAGACCGTGGCACCATTCAGCTGTGTAATCATGTCTGCAATGTGGAGACTTGGATTTCATTCTCGATTGCCTTGTTAGCTTGGCACATATCAACACAAATGCGCATGGCACCTCCACTGTCCTTTTTTGGCCCTACCACTATGGGCGAAACCCATGGTGTCGGACCAGTAGAGAGGTCAATGATATCATACTTCAACAGCGTTTCGAGTTCTTTCTCAACAGCTTCCTGTAGATGGAAAGCAATTTGACGATGTCATTGAGCAACAGGATGCATGTCCTTATTAATGTGAAGTTGCACTTTCATGGTCGTAAGATTTGCTAGTCCATGAAATAACGACTGGAACTGACTCACTATTTCAGCATGTGCATTCAGGCTATAATTGATAGAGATCAGCCTCATGTCAGAAGCAGTACTGAAACTAAGTAAACATGCACATGACGAAGTGCTTTGAAGAACATGAATTGGCGCTTGTACTTTCCTCTTCTTGTGTTTCATGGTTGTTATAAATGATCCTTGTCTCTGCAATGGCATGGAGGCAGTCCATTTGTATACCTTAGTCTTCAGCGGTGTGAGACGGGGCACCGGAGACAGTTCGTTGTATATTTCTGCTGCCATCATTTTTTTCCACTTGCCTCAACGGATGTCGCCGTTTGGCCTTGTGGGCCTGGCTAAAGTGCTTCTGGAATTTTCTGGCATCCATTTTCTCTTCTCGATGTGATGCAGTAGGTTTCTCTTTTGCTTTGCAAATCGTTATGAAATGGTTTTCTTTCCTGCAGTCTTTGAATCCGTGTCCAATGGCGGAACATTTACTTTTGTGTGGGAAGTAGAATCCACATCAGAAATGCAACTTCTTTTTCCTTTCAGACATCACTTTATGGCCCTCGACCTTGGGTCTCGGCTTACTTTTCATGTTCAATGCTAATTCGCCCTGGGCTATTCCAGCTTGAATATCAGCAGCTTGTCAATCTGCACGTTCCTCTGCTCTAGCAGCATACTGTGCGTCTCTATCAGCATACGTCATCTGAACTAGTTGGACAGGCAACCATCGATGACTCTGAGACGTATGGCTTCTTCATCATTGAATTTGTTGAACTTGCAATGCTTGATGAGGGTATCAAGTCTTTTGAGAAACTCAGCCATCGTTTCACCAGCTTACTGTCTTGCCTTGTTGAAAATGTACCTTTCATAGTCGACATTTGGCATTGGATTGAACTTTGTTACTAATGCCTCCTTAATTTGATAGTAAGATACTCCATCAGCTTGTGGTATTTTCTTTATCACTTCTTTCACTCCGTCACCTGCAAGTTTCTTTAAGTATTTGATGATCTTTTTGTCAACTGCTTCTTTTAGTGCATCGAAATCATCGAATGTTTCGATCGATGCTCTTCATCTGCTGCCAATATTCTGCTTTTTGCCGGTATCGAATGGAGGCGTTGGTTTCAGAAAGGAGGAGGCAACATTGTAACTAGTGGTGGACCTTACTGACGTTGAGAGCGGGGCCCGCTCCAATGACGTTTGCTGCCCACTTGGACCTGCACCTCCTGTAAGCACTGGCAGCGTGCTTACATCGGTGTCGTGACGGCTGATTTGATGTTGTATGTCCTCTTTTTCATCGTTGGCGGTGAGTGACGGTTTTGTCTCTTGCATATGGTCATCACCGTTCTCAACCTTCTGCATTGTACCCAGTTTCCACTGCCTTGAGCATTTCTTTGCGCCTGGATCCTTCTGCTTTTGCCGCATTTTTGCACCTGGCTGTCGCTGCCTTCAGTGCTATCATCTTTACATACAATGGCTCTGTGGTATGCTGTGGAGCAGTACCTCTTCTTTTGGCCTGACCAGCAGGTTCCTGGTTGACTGTGAATAGGCCTCTCCATCGGGCCTTCGCCTTCTTAGAAAATCTTGTATTGGCTGGAGTGGCGCTTTAACTAGACATAAGCCAACCATAGTCGCATCACTTCTACTGAGGCGCACGTGACACACACAAGCAGTTTGCTGGACCTCTGCAAACTCTCAGAAGAGCAGCGTTGCTTCTTCGGGGCACATATCCCCTACTCGTCGCCAATTGTAGCGTCCTCCCCAGCATGATAGCCTGCAAATGACTACACCACACATGGAGCTCTGTAATGCACGTCATTATTCTTCAGTGTGCAACCGTTAACTGCACGCACTGCATCATAAACTTTATTAACCACACCCAGTCACACCCAACCGATTACATCGTTCTCCTAAGGAGTACATCAGGAACCAGAAGGGTCCTGCTGTTCATATTCACAAGACACTACAAAATTGAGATATCTACAACATGTGTAATATTTGTAACTAAATGTCTTTGAGCGGTGCAGGTTCAAGTACCTTCCCTAAACAAGTATGTAAATTGAGGAGTGCTGTACATTTTTTTACATCAGCCCCAGTTACTGGATTAAAAAAACTTTATTAAAAAAATGAACCCCCAAGTTTAAAATAAGTAAAAGTGTATTTTAAAAAAACATTTCAGAGATCTTGATAAAAATATGTGAAAGCATAGTACTGTTTTAAGTGAACTCCCCTAGACTGATGTTTATTAATCTAGTTTGGTAAATGTAAAAAGAGGAACTGTCTAATGGCTGCAACCGAATGTCTCCTCGCCGGTTATCATACCAAGTAACCACTACACCACAACTGTGTATGAACCTTAAAATTGTAATACTCTAGAGTGCTCAAACAATCAGCTAAAAAGAGTGCTATCTATTATCAAAACATGGAATTCACAGTGGCCGTATTTCATCACATGATTTATAACCCTAGTGAATACAGATGGAATTTTAGTTTGCCCTGATGAGTCTAGGATCTGATGCAAAAGTTCCGAAAGACGTGTTGGCTTCAGTTACTAATTGCTGAATTGGTTGAAATACCAATTGTCAAACCCTACACCACGATCTCTATTAGACAGAATAATACGACTTTGAGCTCCATGTGGTTTAATTTCAATTGCGGGAACCTGTCTAATTTGATAGCAGCTGCGGGTTTGCACAGAGCTGAAGGTTGGAGGGGTACAGTGTAATGTATTTCTAACTATGCAGAAATACTATATAGAAATAAAATGTGGATCCAAACAAGGAGTTCCCAGGTCATGGTGTTCTTTACTATATCCAAGTGTTGATGATGAGAGCACAAATTCGAAGGGGGGAATTCCTTGACTAAGATTTTACCTTGAAGGCCCTTTTGAATGTGTGGCGGTAGGTCAATGCTCCCAGATACAGTGGGTAAATGTTCCCGTGAGGGTAGCCATCAAAAGTATTATTGCCTGTACTTGACCGCCCTACTGACACTCTTCTGTGGCACGGCAAGACTGCAATCAATTGGACGGAGTAAGACATTTGACAAGGGAGGACAACATTGTACGTGTGTGCACACACATGCATGTATATTTTTCTGCACAAGTAGTGTAGTAACATTAGACTATAGGCATCTGTAGCATGATGAAAGGAAAGTGTGTGTAACGCAAAGGTAAGAGTGATCTGCTCTTTAGATCCAAAATTGACAAATTGATTATCACTGAATTTGTACTTAGCCCATTCATTTGTGCAGCTGTCATTACTAGTAGAGCAGAACAAGTATTGGCATAGCCAATAGGTCTCGCCTTGGGATCTTATAAGTGTTTAGCCAGAGCTATTGGCTTTGCCAATGTCTTTAAGCTATGTTGTAGAGTGGGGGCTGCTGTGCCTCATGCTGAAAAGATATAATAAAAAAGTGTTAAGCATTTTGTTACCCTATATATAACCAAGTAGGCATTATGTACAACTGAACGACCCTATTAAAAAAGATTTAGAATAAAAAAATGTTTTCTAGTTTTTTTGTCCTTTCAATGCTGGCAACTTTTTCCTGCCTGTTCTAATGCTTGTTTGTATTGCTTTTTTTTTGTTTGTTATGGGGTGGGTGGGACAAACAACGGCAGGGTGGCGGTTGGGAAACAGTACCTGAATTACAACAAGAGCCATGGACAGTCACTAGGGAATAATAAACAGATGCCAAATTCCAAGGGCAGACTGTACTTATGGCAATGGGCACATTAGAAACTGTGTGAACAGAGTCTGAAATCAGTATAATATATATAGAAGCACTGAAGCCAGAGATAGAAAAAGTGAGGTAGGAGGGTGTGTGGAGGGGGGAATAAACATGTGAGAAAGACAGACTGAGTTAGTATGAGAGAAGAGCAATAGAATAGAAAGAATGATACACAGAGGAAGGACAGAGGGTGACAGAGCAAGAGAAACAAGATAGAGAGAAAGAGTTAGAGTGTGTGTGTGTGTGTGTGTGTGTGTGTGTGTGTGTGTGTGTGTGTGTGTGTGTGTGTGCGCGCGTGCGTGCGTGTGTGCGTGCGTGTTTGTGTGCGTGTGTGTGTGTGTGCGCGCACGCTTGAGAGACAGAGGAAGTGAGAGAGAGAATGAGTGAAACAGAGAGGGTGAGAAAAAAGAGCAGCAAAGAGGAAAAGAAAAAGAGGAGAGGGGAAATGCTGAGAGGAAGAGTGGAAAGAGATAAACAGAGGGGAGGAAGAGGAAGAATAAAAATTGCAACAGAGGAAGTGCGAAAGGGCCAGAAATTAATAGACAGTAAAGAGGAAATGAACGAAAAATACATGGAAACCAGGGAGCTAAAACAAAGGAGTGAAGGGGAGAAAGTGAAAACTGACTGAGAAACAAAATATAAACTAATGTTCGTCATAGAAAGAGACAATGCTTGAGAACTAAAAGCTTAGGTAATGTTAGAAATAAAAAGCAATAAGACAAGAAAAGAAAGTTGGAAGATATGGAAGAGGGAACGTTAAGAGAGGGGGCCACATTACCAAAATGAGAGAAATCTATAGAAAGAGTGAGAAGACTGAGGTCAAGAAAGAGAGGGGAGAAATAAACAAGAGCGTTTGAGAAAGGCAGAAAGAGAGCTGAAGTAATAAGAGGGCAGAGGAAGAAGACAGGAGAAAGAAAAAGGAAGAGAGTTCACGAGAGAGGATAATATGGAGAGAAACAGATAAAAAGATGAGAGGGATTGAGGAAGACGAGAGCAGGAAGACAAAGGAGAGAGATTGGTAGGAAGACAGAAAGAGGGAAGAGGAAATGCAAAAGGGTTAGGAATTAGAAAGAGGGAGCAGAGGAAAATAAGACAGTATGAGGAACAAAAGAGAGAGAAACACAACAAGTGACGGAGAGAAGGAAGAAGAAGATAGAAGACAGAAGACAGAAGAAGAAAAATAAGAAGAGAATTTAATTTGGGAGGGCCATTTAAATCGTTCTTTGTGTAATTACCCATACACACAGATACAAATTGTATTCTTACAGTTTTTCTGCAAGGGAGGGCTGAACAAAGTCCTACCTGGCAAACATAGGTTCTCTTAAGCGCTTGTGAAGTGATAACACGCCTACAACTGACCAGCCACTAACTGTGGGACAGAGCGCAGGGCTCACCTATGACTAGGGTGCAGACTTCAGGAACCAGCTGCCACTAGAAAGCCACTGACGACATGGCAGAACACAGATTACAGGAATCACTGGATAATGGCCAGTCAGAGAACCTGTGCCAGTAATCTATCAAGACCTGCCTTCAGGGGTAGCTGACTTTGATGCAGCAGGTGCAGTGGCATCAGGGCACAGAGCCCCGGTGAAGCCCCTTCGCACTGATAAATGCTTTATTTTACTACCCCAACAATAGTGAATGGGGATAGTATTTTCCCTCCTTGCACCAGGGCTCAGGCTACTGCCTACCCTTCCTCCACTGCCCCTGTGCTTCCTCTGTTTTTGAAGGTCGTCTTCTGTTCTAGCAATTAAGGGACATAGAGCAGTTTTCACAGGGTCACACGGTTTCCCGAGAAGGGGAAGCTGAGGTTACAACTCAATGGGCATTATGATGCTGTAGGGGACAATGTAGCCATCAGAGCACAGCTCTCTGACAACTCAGCCCAAGTGGGTAGCTGAACAGTATAGATGGCCACCCCCAACCCAGCCTAGAGGAGTGCCCCGCACGATGTGAGTCACTTTCTCAGAAGCAAGGTGCCTCCTACCCTCAGAGGGCATTGATTAATCTTTGCCTGCCGGGGATGTGTGAATAGCTCCATATGGAAAGCCCTATGGCTTGCAATGGCACAGTGCCATGTGAGTAGAGTGGGAGCGCTGAGTACTACTTACCAACTTCTTGTACATTTTTGGGCACTGTCCAAGGACAGATGGCTACATAGGGGAAGCACGTTCATGGAGAATTTTGGAAAGTGCAAAAGTCTCTAAAGTGCCTTGGTCATAAAGTCAGTCGTAGTGCCGCTACACAAGAGAAATACAAATCCAAGAACACGACAACCTGTACAGGCTGATGGTCTGTTCACCCTGAATGAATAAAGGAAGCGGCAGAATGGATATTAAAGTGTGCACCGACAGACTGCCACACTCTTCTGCTCAGGTGTGGAGCAACCACCGGCAGGACAGCGGGAATCGCCCCCTCCCCCCCCCCGGCTGCGGCTTGGCTAGGCAAATCAATTCACACATTTAAATAAAATGAGCAATAGGGGCAAATAGAAGAGCAACAAACCTCCCTCACCTGTCCGGCGCAGATCTCGCACCTCTTCCCCAGGCAGTTACGGCTGTGCGGGTCACGGGTGAGCACGGGAGGGAGGTGGGAAGAAGGGCCACAGAAAGTATGGCAGGGGGTGGCAGAAAGACAACATGGGGAGGGGGATGGTGCAGGAGCAAAGGAAATACAGACAACGGGAGGGCGCAGGAAAAAAGACAACATGAACAACAGGGGCGGGGCAAAAGGAATACAGACAACGGGAGGGGCGTGAAAAAAGGCAACAGAAAGTACGGCAGGAGGGGGCAGGAAGAAAGACAACATGGACAACGGGGGAGGGGGCCGGGAGCAAAGGGAAAACAGACAACGGGAGGTGCCGGAAGAAAGGCAACAGAAAGTACGGCAGTAGTGAGGCAGGAAGAAAGACAAAATGGACAACGGGAGGGGGCAGGAACAAAAGGTAACACTGACAACGGGAGGGGGCGGGAACAAAGTGAACACAAACAACAGGTGGGCGGGAGCAAAGTGAGACACGATCAACAGGAAATTACAAAACAAGCCAAGGCAAAAGAAAAGGTAGTGCAGGTACCAAAACATATGGCCCATATCGAAAGGATCCATGTAGCAGGGGAAGTCCCCAGGGTGGGAACAAAACAGCCACAAGGCGGGACTAATGCACTCTATCCGCGAATGAAAACTGTGGAATTTATAAATGCGGACCAAGCACCCAATGAAAAGCAGTGGGCGTGGGGTGTCTTCAAACTTTCCAGAGGGATTACAGCATGCCTCGCAGAGCAGCGCATGTGCACTGCCTCTAGGCTTGACCTAAAAAGGTAGGTCGGAGTCTATATGTACCTGAGCAGCAGTATGGCAAGAGTGCACACCTTATTATATCATTAGACAGGAAGCATTACAACAACTTAACCCAGCCACATGCAGAGTGAATGGCAGACACAAAGCAATTAGTTGGGGGGTGGGGAGCTGTAACAGGGACAGGCACAGGAAGCTTAGTACAAGCATTAGCAAAAAGAACAAGTCCTGTCTTTGAACTGCGGATGCAAAGATATTGGCTTTTCCAGTGCTTTTTTGGTTTGGTATAGTGTATGCTAAAACCATTCATAACATGGCCATCTGCATGCGCACACAATGAGGACATGTTTAACTTTTTCTCATGAGAAATAACAAACCATTGCAACATGGCTGCTCACGCGTCAACATGCATGTGCACACACTGGCAGCCATTGCAAAATTATTTTTTATACTTTGAAAACAACCATTCAAGATGTGCAGAGAGGAGTCCACAGCACAGCATCCAACTTGTATTTATGTTTTTTGTTTTTATTTCTTCTGCTTAATTTATTTTTAATTTACCTCTCCAAGATGGCTGATAGCCATTTCGGAACAGTAAATTAAGATGCCAATTAAACAGTCAGAAAAGAGTGGTCTGAAAGCAGTGTGCAGTTGCCTAACTCTCGCAAAAATAATTTTAAAAAAAACATTTTTTTAAAAGCAATAAACCATGTGTCGCAAATGGAAGAGTTAAGGAAGCAACAGACGAGCGGAAAAGAGAGCCTCCCAGTAGCAGTGTGCAGTTGCTGGACTCTTGCAAAACTAATTTTAAAAAACATCAACAATGCCAGGGCAGCAAGGGCAGTGTTAGGTAGCAACAGAAAAATTAGCTGGGTGGTGTAAAGCAGGGAGAGAGACTGCGGGCAGGAATGCGAAGAGGGAACGAGCAGACAAGGGGTTGAGAGAGGTAAGTCATGCGCTTGTATATGGAGTGCTAAAATAAAAATGAAGAAACAGTTAACTGATGTCAGCAATGGAAGGATACACACTTTGGAACACCGAGCACTTGCAGAGTTCTATGATCCGCCACTATCATCGACCGTACACGAGACCGGAACATGATGGTTAATGCATAGCCCCTGAAGAAGGGCATCTGTGCCCGAAATGCATTGGGCATTAAAAAGTGTTGGGTTTACCATTACAGTTATTATGAAGGAATAATAACGGAAGGCATGAATACCTAAAGATTTACCAAAAATGAAGAATAAAATTTATGATTAAACCCAGAGTCTAAAGACAAAGTTTTTACCTATGGAATAACGAATTGAACATTCTTCTGAGTGCACCAGGGAGACACTCTTCTTGTCCTAAGGAGAGTGCTTGTTTCCATTGCTGTCCAAATCCTCAGACTCAGGAGGATCAACCCGACTGCACCACCTACCTGTTCACATTTTGTCACGTTTATTATCCAGGAGTGCGTCCTTCTGTTCATAATCTCAAGTAATGGAAGGATACAACTCATTCAAGCAAAACAATGGAAAAGAAGCTGTGCTGCGGGGTGTGACAAAAACAAGAATAGGGAGCAAAGTCATCGAGACAGGAGCATCGAACTGAGACAGACAAGAAAGCCATCCCCCAAGGGGCTGATTCAAAGCCCACTTTCTATATCTATTATACAAAAGCTGTCTGTAGGTGAGGCCTAAAAATTGTGCCTGTTTATCTAAAAAGGAGAAACGAGAGGAGCAAATAAAAAAAGTGTAAGACAGATGAAGGAGAAACTGGAAGATAGAAAGCGGCAATAGATTGGCCAGTTAATGTGGATGAACAGAGTCAAAGAGTGAGTGCGTGGACAGAGAGACTGAGAGGGTAATTCCCTTGATACACTGAGTTGCTTGAAATGCTACCAGTACCATGAAGGATACTACTGACTGGGATTCTTGATAGCTTTAGTGATGTGGGACTAACCTAATGGTAAAAGGGCAGGGTGCATGTCACCTATATCATAAGCAATAGGCGTGCATCAGATGGGCACCAGGCCCATCAGTCACAGACTGGGAAAACGCAGGAAAAGGCGCGGATTTTAGAAACTTCCAACAGAATACATTGATTATAAACCTTGTGTAACAAGCTGTGAAATTACACACTGAAGATCAGCTTTATAATTCTATATTTGCTTAGGTTCCTCACTCAGGGTTTGGTGATTGCAGTACTGACCATCGACAACCTGAAGGTAAATAACCTGTCTAGACCTACATCTTGAAAAAAAAGGCCTAAAAACATTCTAAACATTTGTAAAATCCATGTCATTGGAACACTAAATTTCATCCCTATCTGCAAAATGTAACTGTGCCATTAGCAGGACCACTGGAATTATGCGGCCACACTGATTTTTTCATAATTGGATATCTGCCGCATTTGCCACATAACACATCATCTGTCGCATTGTCTGAAGACTTTAACAACAAAAATAATTTGGTTTTTGCTCAAATGGTTCAAAAGTTACTAAAAACGGAGCAACACGTTGCGGCGCAGTGGAAGGCCCTTTGCAGAGGTTGCACTGGTCACCTTTCTGTAGCTTATTGCAACATTTGGCTGTCAAACTGGTATTAAAGAGGTCTCACTAATGCCCAGAAAGGGTTAACAAGTGTAACAATGACAAAATAATGAAGTAATACTATCACAAAATGTGCTGCATAATTTGCCTTTTCTTGCTGCATAATTTACTCAACCCTGCCGCATAGTTTGGTCCTCCGCTGCCACATAATTCTAGGGGCCCTGGCCATTAGCAACTGAGCGTCAGGAACAAAATTACATCCAGCAAAAAATAGCAATTGCTGAATCATTCCTAATAAATTTAATAATGAAGTCAGCCACAGCAAATTAAGATCCGAGGAAGGGAAATGACTGTTTCTGAAACATGCAATTAACTTAGCAGCAACCCTGAACCTATTTTATCGTAAATATTAAACATTCCAGTGTGCCTTTTCTTTCTTTTGTTTAAAGAACAATTTGCGGGTTACAAACCAAGTAATGACAATAATTAAGGCTTTATTCTAAGGACAAGCCTATAATTATAAGCTTCCGTATGTTTTTACTGCCTCCAGAAAGATCGACAACGGCTTGTTTGTGCCTTTATAATGTAAATCCATGTTTTTTAGTGTCACAAATGTAATTTTTCGCCCAGGCTTTACTTTGAGTATTTAGGCACAGATGCCTTTTCTAGCGTGACCTTCTGTCTGTAAATTGAACAGTGTCACGCGAACCAAAGAAGACAAGACACTACAAACCTTTTACCAATTCAGGCATTTATCAGCCTTCCTGAGGAAGTAATACTAATGTCATATATTTTCCTTTAGAACCAATCCACGCTCTCACTATATGGCGTAGGAGCCCTCTGTAACACGTTTACTTTCCATTGCCTTAAAACAGGGGTTGGATTGGTGACGTGCTTCAATGAATTAGTATCTGAGAAAATGACAGCAGGCCTTGTGCATTGCCTATAATGTGGACCCTATAATATTTGGGGACGGGGCTTGTCAATGGCAGAACCCAGTAAAAGGTTTGAGTTGAAGGCTTGATAGTCACCGAAAACGCCACATGGCTCCTCCAGAGCGACTCATTAAACTGTGCACGCTCTGTCTCTCGTCAGTCTTCCGCCTTCACGCTGTTAACCTCGTGACCCATGACAAGACAAAAGCACCACCCTGGTCACTCAGGCATGACACCAAACACTTCCCACATAGGCCTCATCGCGAGAACAATTCCCTTCCAATCAAGCGCTCCCCCGAAGTGTAGCGCGCTACCTGCCAATATTGCCCATCAGCGCCTCACAATGGAGTATGAAGCGCTATACAAATACAATTTCAAACTCATGCATTTTCACTCAGTACTTTCCAAGCAGACGGGCCAAACGTTGCTAATTTGTGGCTACCGTCTGTACAGTATTGTTTTCCTACTGCCGTGTTGCGTGACGTGATTCAGCGCATTAGATGTACGTCAGCCAGTGATTGAAAGCGCTTCTCCCTGAAAGTAACTTCTAGGCGGTACATGTATACGCTAGCATCAATGTGGCCATTGCAAGGTACAAGAGCGCGCGCTGCCCGTCCCCATCACCTGAGAGGACTGCAGGCACCTTGGGAACGGAAAGGTCACCTCCAGACATTCCAGGAGTTGGGAATCATTAACAGAGGTCAGGCGCATGCTTTAATTCAGTCTGAGCTGTGTAAGTGCTACAACGGAAGCGCAGGGGGGACAAAAGAAGGAGGGAGGTAGTTCACATCCTGTCTGGATCACAGACCAGTTATCAAGGGAAGGGTCAGTGGGCACACGGGGGGTGGGGGGCAGGGGGTGCGCTCAGAAACAGAAGCCACTCCTGAAGCACTAACCACGTACGCCCTCGTTCAGACAATGTTGGGTAACATCCCTTTACTAACAATTGAAACATTGTGGTGAATCTGCAGAAATCTACCCATCACATGTTGAACCCAACTTATAATTTCTAGACGGGTTGTAAGACTATATTTCGTGGCCAATAAAACTGAACCACAATTATATTATTTCTAATGCATCCCTTACCGCTACATCGCGACCTTGATGATGGTAAGTACGTTTTTATTCGTTTCCCCCCACGTCGTTTACCTAATACTGTTCACTATCATATTCACCTGTTATACTAACCTATATTTACACTGTGGTGCAGTGAATGCAATATTATTGTCATGACATATAATATCTGACACTAAGTGGGTGGTATACCTAAAGACGGTGGCTCTAGTTAGCGCTCTAGTGTTGCACTGTGTTCCGTTGTGTCACGCATAATTGACCATCTTCGTAGCCTCTTCCAGGTGAATAGACAATTGTCGCCAAAACCAAAGGTGTGTTGTCAAGTGTATAGCAAGGGAAGCGCTCATTGCTTATGTGTTTGCGGATGTGCTGGTCGCACACATCATAACGTCAAAGCTTTTAAAGGGGGGGTGGGGTAAGGTACCTCCGAGACATGGACCGGAAGGGCGTCACTGCTACGCCCACGTGCGCCTACCGCCTGTCAGGAAAGTATTCATGGATGCCACGCACTGCTTTGGTGTCCCCCAGTTACACTTTCATTTTGAAACCAGAAACAAGACATGTACCATGCTAGTTGGCAAATAACCGTCTACCTGTATAACTTCATGTTTTGCATTAGTGATAGAGAGCTCATTCGCTGAGCACTTTTTGCATAATAAGGAAGAGAGCAAATTATGTTTACAACTTTTCAAAAACATATTAAGGACACTGGCAACAGTGCAACTTCTAAATATATATTTTGCACTTCTTTCGTTGCTTGTATGCTGCGATGTCGGGGAAAGCGAAAATCGCTTATGCAAACAATACATTAAGAGTGAGACAACATCATTTGATGAGGGTCACATTTTTTAGATGGAGAAAACTCTATTTTATTCGGTCTGAGCAAAGTTCGAACTATTTACTGCTGTTCTCTTTTACGCAGGCTACGATGGAGCTAGTTAAACGCTCGCAACAGACGTTTGCTGTTGTCTGCAGCTCGTGTGTTCGAATCCTGGCGCGGCCAACTGAGTTCTCCAAGGTATGTGACATGAGTGCCATTGCATCGCATCATGGTAACGCCCGTTACTTATAGCGCTTTAACAGAGTAGAAAGGCGCCTAGGGGTGATCTTAAAAAAAAAGGTTATAAAATGGTGCAAAATAGCTTTACTAAGTTTGGGCACGTTCAAAATGTGTACAATATTGTCAAGTTGTGCGCGGGAAAATTCACCGCTGCCCATGAAAGGGGCTACAGCTCGTGTGCGGCCTGGCGCCTTGGTACAAAGCTCGATTTCGAGTTACATGTTCAAAGGACTCGGCGGCATTTAAGAGCTGCACAACTGAGGTAGCGGGGTTGCATTTCTAAGGGAAACACGGTAGATCTGTGCGGGGTTTTCGTTCCATAAATCTGCTTTTTGCGACTGTTATAGCAGCAAGTTAGTTCTGCACATCAAAATTTAGAGGCTCGGGTGAAATGGGATTAAACAGAGCAAAGCGGCGTGGAAAGGGGTTTGTACCTCGGAGGCCCACAGATGAGAAAAACTCCTGTTCGAAAACAAACATTGAAACCCAAGTCCCGGCGCTGCCCGAGCCCAAGAAAAACAACATTAAATCAGGCACCGGCCAGGGAATTGTACGTTTAGACTATTTCCTTGTTGAAAAAAATACTAAATTAAATCATTCAGAGTAGGAAAAACATAAAAATGTGCCGCCCGATAAATAAAACCAAAATAGTTATTAATCTGGAGGGCATTGTTCGAAAAAACATATTTTTGACCAAAGCATTCTTTTTCAATGCCACGCATTTCTCCTTCCTAACAGATGGGCTAGTTCAGAGCACTCCGTAGGAATATGTAAAATAATTCACGCAGTGGTAGCAACAGCACTGTTATAATCACACAGGTTTAATACGAGGTGTGTTACGGTAGCGAGCAGCCTCACTGTTATAATCACACAGGTTTAACACAGGTTTAATACGAGGTGTGTTACGGTAGCGAGCAGCCTCACTGTTATAATCACACAGGTTTAATACGAGGTGTGTTGTGGTAGTGAGCAGCCTCACTGTTATAATCACACAGGTTTAACACAGGTTTAATACGAGGTGTGTTATGGTAGTGAGCAGCCTCACTGTTATAATCACACAGGTTTAATACGAGGTGTGTTATGGTAGTGAGCAGCCTCACTGTTATAATCACACAGGTTTAATACGAGGTGTGTTACGGGTTTAGCAGCTTCACTGTTATAATCACACAGGTTTAATACGAGGTGTGTTACGGGTTTAGCAGCTTCACTGTTATAATCACACAGGTTTAATACGAGGTGTGTTACAGGTTTAGCAGCTTCTGTGTTATGGTAGTGAGCAGCCTCACTGTTATAATCACACAGGTTTAATACGAGGTGTGTTACGGTAGCGAGCAGCCTCACTGTTATAATCACACAGGTTTAATACGAGGTGTGTTGTGGTAGTGAGCAGCCTCACTGTTATAATCACACAGGTTTAATACGAGGTGTGTTACGGGTTTAGCAGCTTCACTGTTATAATAACACAGGTTTAATACGAGGTGTGTTACGGTAGCGAGCAGCCTCACTGTTATAATCACACAGGTTTAACACAGGTTTAATACGAGGTGTGTTATGGTAGTGAGCAGCCTCACTGTTATAATCACACAGGTTTAATACGAGGTGTGTTATGGTAGTGAGCAGCCTCACTGTTATAATCACACAGGTTTAATACGAGGTGTGTTATGGTAGTGAGCAGCCTCACTGTTATAATAACACAGGTTCAATACGAGGTGTGTTACAGTAGTGAGCAGCCTCACTGTTATAATCACACAGGTTTAATACGAGGTGTGTTACGGGTTTAGCAGCTTCACTGTTATAATCACACAGGTTTAATACGAGGTGTGTTATGGTAGTGAGCAGCCTCACTGTTATAATCACACAGGTTTAATACGAGGTGTGTTGTGGTAGTGAGCAGCCTCACTGTTATAATCACACAGGTTTAATACGAGGTGTGTTACAGGTTTAGCAGCTTCACTGTTATAATAACACAGGTTTAATACGAGGTGTGTTACGGTAGCGAGCAGCCTCACTGTTATAATCACACAGGTTTAACACAGGTTTAATACGAGGTGTGTTATGGTAGTGAGCAGCCTCACTGTTATAATCACACAGGTTTAATACGAGGTGTGTTATGGTAGTGAGCAGCCTCACTGTTATAATCACACAGGTTTAATACGAGGTGTGTTATGGTAGTGAGCAGCCTCACTGTTATAATAACACAGGTTCAATACGAGGTGTGTTACAGTAGTGAGCAGCCTCACTGTTATAATCACACAGGTTTAATACGAGGTGTGTTACGGGTTTAGCAGCTTCACTGTTATAATAACACAGGTTTAATACGAGGTGTGTTATGGTAGTGAGCAGCCTCACTGTTATAATAACACAGGTTTAATACGAGGTGTGTTATGGTAGTGAGCAGCCTCACTGTTATAATCACACAGGTTTAATACGAGGTGTGTTACGGGTTTAGCAGCTTCACTGTTATAATAACACAGGTTTAATACGAGGTGTGTTATGGTAGTGAGCAGCCTCACTGTTATAATAACACAGGTTTAATACGAGGTGTGTTACAGTAGTGAGCAGCCTCACTGTTATAATAACACAGGTTTAACACAGGTTTAATACGAGGTGTGTTATGGTAGTGAGCAGCCTCACTGTTATAATAACACAGGTTTAATACGAAGTGTGTTACAGTAGTGAGCAGCCTCACTGTTATAATAACACAGGTTTAACACAGGTTTAATACGAGGTGTGTTATGGTAGTGAGCAGCCTCACTGTTATAATCACACAGGTTTAATACGAGGTGTGTTATGGTAGTGAGCAGCCTCACTGTTATAATAACACAGGTTTAATACGAGGTGTGTTATGGTAGTGAGCAGCCTCACTGTTATAATAACACAGGTTTAATACGAGGTGTGTTATGGTAGTGAGCAGCCTCACTGTTATAATAACACAGGTTTAATACGAGGTGTGTTACAGCAGTGAGCAGCCTCACTGTTATAATAACACAGGTTTAACACAGGTTTAATACGAGGTGTGTTATGGTAGTGAGCAGCCTCACTGTTATAATCACACAGGTTTAATACGAGGTGTGTTATGGTAGTGAGCAGCCTCACTGTTATAATCACACAGGTTTAATACGAGGTGTGTTATGGTAGTGAGCAGCCTCACTGTTATAATAACACAGGTTTAATACGAGGTGTGTTATGGTAGTGAGCAGCCTCACTGTTTTAATAACACAGGTTTAATACGAGGTGTGTTATGGTAGTGAGCAGCCTCACTGTTATAATAACACAGGTTTAATACGAGGTGTGTTATGGTAGTGAGCAGCCTCACTGTTATAATAACACAGGTTTAATACGAGGTGTGTTACAGCAGTGAGCAGCCTCACTGTTATAATCACACAGGTTTAATACGAGGTGTGTTATGGTAGTGAGCAGCCTCACTGTTATAATAACACAGGTTCAATACGAGGTATGTTACTGTGATGAACAGCAGTGTAGTTATAATAACACTAATTTAACACTAGGTGTGTTAATGTGATGGGTTACGTGGCTGTTATAACACTGATTTAATAATAGGTGTTTTAGAAGCGGCACAGATATAATACCATATATATATATATATATATATATATTTTTTTTTTTTTTAGATATATATATATATATATATAGAGAGAGAGAGAGAGCGAGAGAGAGAGAGAGAGAGACGCTATGTGTGTTACTGTGCCAAGCATGGCAGAGATATAATAACACTATTTATATACTAGGTGTGTTACTTTGATAAGAAGTGGCACAGGCATAATAACACTATTTATATACATGCGATAAGAAGCCACACAGATATTATAACACTTTTTATAAACTATTTGTGTTACTGTGATGAGGAGCGGCACAGCTATTATAAACATGTATATACCAGGTGTGCTACTGCGATAAGAAAAGTCATAGATATAATAACACTATTTATAGACTAGGTGTGCTACTGCGATAAGAAGCGGCACCGATATAATAACACTATTTATATACTAGGTGAGTTACTGCGATAAGAAGAGGCACAGATATAATAATACAATTTATATACTAGGTGTGCGATAAGGTATACGATAAGCAGCAGCACTGGTATAATAACTATATACTAGGTGTGTTACTATGATAAGCAGCGGCACAGATATAACATTATTTATATACTAGGTGTGTTACTGCACAGATATACCACTATTTATGTACAAGGTGTGCTACTGCACATATTTAATAACACTATTTTATACTAGGTGTGGTAATGCAGGGATATAATAATACTATTTTATACTAGGTGTGTTACTGCACAGATATAATAACACTATTTATATTCTAGGTGTGTTATTGCACATATATACCACTATTTATGTACCAGGTGTGCTACTGCACATATTTAATAACAAAGTTTTATACTAGGTGTGGTACTGCACAGGTATAATAATACTATTTTATACTGGGTGTGTTACTGCAAGGATAAAATAATACTATTTTATACTCTGTGTGTTACTGCACATCATTAATAACACTATTTATATTCTAGGTGTGTTACTGCACAGATATACCACTATTTATGTACTAGGTGTGCTACTGCACATATTTAATAACACTGTTTTTGTGTTACTGCAAGGATATAATACTATTTTATACTGGGTGTGTTACTGCACAGATATACCACTATTAATGTACTAGGTGTGCTACTGCACATATTTAATAACACTAATTTATACTAGGTGTGTTACTGCACAGATATAACACTATTTATATACTAGGTTTGTTACTGCACAGATATAATAACACTAGTTATATACTAGGTGTGTTACTGCACAGATATAATAACACTTTATATACTAGGTGTGTTACTGCAGGGTTTTAATAATACTAGGTGTGTTACTGCACAGATATAATAACACTATTTATATACTAGGTGTGTTACTGCACAGATATAATAACACTATTTATATACTAGGTGTGTTACTGCACAGATATAATAACACTAGTTATATACTAGGTGTGTTACTGCAGGGTTTTAATAATACTAGGTGTGTTACTGCACAGATATAATAACACTATTTATATACTAGGTGTGTTACTGCACAGATATAATAACATTATTTTATACTAGGTGTGTTACTGCACAGATATAATAACACTATTTTCTACTAGGTGTGGTACTGCACAGATATGATAACACTATTTTACACTAGGTGTGGTAGTGCACAGATATAATAACACCATTTATATACTAGGTGTCTTACTGCACAGATATAGCCTCATGGATACATTGTTTTGGGCTCTTCCCTTATTACACTGTTTAATAATACACTGCATTTTTGTACACCCTGGAAAGGATCTCGTTTTACGCCAGCGCTTTGCCAGTCACAAGGTAGATACCCCATTTTTGAACGAACTCCACTCTGCTGCGCTAGTGTTGGACCATCTGCACTATTGGTGAGAGGACGGGTGTCCAGTGGTTATGACTGGAACTAGTCGGCGCCGATGGCAGAGGTTTCTATCTGTCCTATCCGTGTAAAATGTATCTCTTTTGTTTACGTTTCTCTATCGGTTCATCGCGGAGCTGCACGCTGGCGTCGATGTATGTGATGCAGCGAAGCAAGACCCCGACACTAAACATTGTCTCCTGGGTGTGTGCTCTCAGCATGTTGTGTAAAACCTTCACAAAACTCCACACTTTGTCACAATTATTGAAATACTGTCCGCGGCCGCCGAGAAGTTGATGCCTGTTCGGAACATGACACTAGTGCGAGCGCTCACTGGTAGTATTAACTGACTAGTGGTATTAATACTGGAGTAATAATGCTTGTATCATCACCGAAGTGCCCCACACACCGTGTAGGTGTGGAGGTGACGCTCATTGTCCTTCTATGTAGCTCGCTTTTGTGCCCCTGTTTTTTTAAGCGTTACGTAAGTGTATTTAAAATACATTTCCAGAGTACGACATTAGTGTTTTTTATTAAATACATTTTGAAATTAAATTGAAGGCCACGACATTGATGCAAAGTGCAGCAAGGCGAATTAAATATACGCAAAGACTGTTGTGTTTGTAGCATCAGTAGTAATATTAGTAATAATAATAATTGTTTTTGTTCTTAACCAGATAGGTGTGGTAGCAACAGAAACACGTTTACCTTTACATCTTGTTCCATATGGTAATTGCTGTTAATGCTGAAATTTCTATTGTTTTCATTAACGTTTCGTGTTACTAATATTTTAGTGTAATATATGGAGACAAGGGAAGGGGGACAGGATGCGGCGTAAGGTTCCAGTCTCGGCGTCGGTTCAACATCCTGTGATTCTGGGCAAATCACTTAATCTCCCCCTGCCTTCTAAAAATGAATGTGTCCTTGTGTAATGTAACTGGTGCTCATGTAAAAGCACTCCAATAACCTTCTGGTCGAGTTCGCGCTATATAACAAAAACAAAAAAATACAAGGGTATCCCTAAACCTCTATTACATGATTGTTTACGCATCTCTGTGGTGCTGGGTGACGTTTGATCTAGGCACAGAACACAGAGGTGACTTTTGGAAACCTTAAGATATATTCCAATAAGGGTTCGTTATTCTATAAAACACCAGAATGGTAATGTGTCACACGCATAAAGCATTCACCCCCTGCTTTGACTAGCTGTTTTTTTATTGTTTTTTTGCAAGTGGAGCTGTGCACTAATTATGTGAACCCGTTTATTTTTCTTCATTTGTGCTTCTTTTTTCCTAATTCTAGCAAATTAGATGCACAGTGCATGACTTCAGATTCTGGTGGTGAGGGCGGGGTGAGAGGTTGAAAGTTACAGCGGTTTAGACTGACATAGTGGGGGGTTCGGGTGAACGGTTGTGAAATGCACTTGACGCTGCCCTGTTATTTAAAAATAGAAAAGGTAGTACCGTTTGGGGGTCAGAAATGGAGGTTTTGTGTCGAGTAATCTGGAGGCGGCAGGTGTGACCTCAGATCTGACTGGTTTTATTTTTATCTCTCCGTTACGCTGTCACTGTACACAGGGTACAATGCCCAACAGGGCATAAGATTTATCATGATGTATGTATTTTAATATCTATTACGTCTATTTGTACTATTACGTCTATTTTAATATTTCTGCCCAGGACACCAACAGAGCATCACAGCGGTGGAGAAAGAACCAAGATCCATCATTACAAGTGGTAGCCTTTCATTCGCCATTTTGTGTGTTTTTCTTGAGTCTTGCAAGATTTGTCGGAAGCGGTTTGCTGTCGGTAAATGCGCATTTTTCCTCCCTGTGTCTATTAAGAAGTGTGTATGTGTGCCCAGCAGACGGATCCCGTCTCTGATGCTCTGTGCCATCAGTGCTTAATTTGTTAAAAAAAAAATGTAAGTGCCGGTGCTCTCGTCAGGAGACCGCTGCAGCTTGCACCACACATTGCCCCTGCCAGCGCTGCCAATAATAGCAACAACACAACTACTAACCATCACACTCCTACAAGTGTGACAATACGGACTATTTTAGGCACGGAAAGCTATAAGAATAGCTTGGGCGGCAGGTAATAGTCAATTTTTATGTATATTGAATTAATAATTAAATGATGGTGTGCTCATCTCAAAATTAGCCAGACAGCAGGAGCACCGGAAACCACCACCCCAAATTAAGCACTGTGTGCAATGTAGTCTCTGGCGGGCACTAGAGCCGGTGCAAGTCCAGTCCTGAGCGGCCACGGTGCCCTCTCTCTCACGGGAACAGAGCAGGCCCCATCTCCCTGCCCTGTCGGGTGCACGGGGCACCGATCGGGCCCGAGCCCCTTGCCCGCGGGCACCGACAAGGCCCGAGCCACCCTTCCACCCACCCACAGCACTGAGTCCTCTGTTTCACATGTGCCCAGGCCCCTCCACCAGGGCCTAGCCTGCTATGCACCAACCCTCCTCCGCTGGCACCTAGCAGGCCCTCGCCCACCTCCCGCGGGCACCGCGCTGGTCCATGCCCACTCCCCGGCTCCGTGCAGCCTCCTCCAGGCGCCATATGCCGCCCCCGCTCGCACGGCCGCAGTAATTGAGGCGAGCTGGCGGGCGGCACGCAGAGAGGGGGCCCGCTGAGAGCAGCCTCCTGACAGGCACTGCTAATACATAACACGCTGGGAGCCGTGGGGGGCCGCGGGGGGCTCCGTGAGCAGCACCTGAGGAGCGCTGACACCACCGCGGACAGAAGGCTCTAGATAAAGAGAAACACGCGGGAGGCCTTCTTCAGGCGGTGTCCAACCACCACCGCCATGTGCGGCAGGCACGGGGCGTGCAACTGGGCTTGTCTTTTGTTCGTCCACTCACTACGGCCTCAGTACTCTTGTTCCTACAAGTATACAGGGGTAATCCTGACAGGCATCCATATGCAAAGACCCCAGAATCTCATTAAGGTGTTCCGGTGGCACAACAACATTCACTGGGCAGAAACTAGCGTGATTTGTCATTCAAGCCTACAATCTGACACGTATTTAATATTAAATTTTTTTCAAAGTAGAAAATATGCGCCTAAACAGTTATTCAAAGTAGTGTTTACAAAACGTCGTGCTTAGGAATGACTCAAATCTGTAATTCACGGCGAAGAAGTAATTTCTGGGAATTATGAAAAGCAGTTCACAGTTAGGCATTTCTCTCGTGAAAAGTGTTTTGAAACGACTGATGGTTGCGAGATCCAAATTGCCAATCTTTTATTATTCTATACCATGTCACTTTAGTCGCATACTTTTTGACTTTGTCTTCTTGTTCTTGGTTGTATGTGTTTGAAAATCAGAATTCAAATCTATACAAAGGGCATACATGTCTATATATGTATATGTAAATATTTACGTGCGTATGTAAATAAATAAACATATGACCGTTGTTCATATACATACGACAGCTGGCAATTTATTATAAAAATGAATCTCACATAAGTGCAAAAAAGCTACACAAAACTTTGTGCCAATCTGCAATATTTATGAGTGTGTATAGATAGGTACAGATTGAAAGATAGCTCTGAACAATGTGTTCTTAAAAAACTGAAATATTACCCATTATTTATTGTTTGCTATTTCTAAAATTATTTTAGGATTTAGAATGGATGAATTCTGGAATTTATTGAGATTGATTGAGCTATTCACACACTCGTCTTTTTCAGCGACATATATTAGTTGTACTTAGTAAGGCCTGAAAAAGTATGTTTCAATAAATAGGTAAACGTTTAGTGAGAGTTTCAGAGTATTGTAATATTCTCTTTGAGAGCATACAGTATAATAGAGCAAATACATAAGTTGATAGAAGGTGGGGGCCCTAGTGACGGTCAAACAGCTGCTCTTTGCAGTGTTCAACTAATAATGGGCGTTGATGACATAAACTGTTTAAGTTGTGTTTGCATTTATATGAATACTATACTGACGGAAGAAAATGCACTCTAGTTTGCTTCGATTATTCAAAAGGACATTCATGCTTCATCAACATGGACTAATTATCTGTTGAGAAGGAAATAAGAGCCATTAACTATTTTCTACAATTGTCATTAGTTGAAATTTGTACTTCTAGGGAATGTTGTCATTGTTTCTCCATATTCGTGTGCTATATGAGAAAATTCATGAGTATCATGTCATTCTTGTAAACTACAGGCATTACAGCTGCTGCTGTTAGTAAATAACAATTATTAGGGCACGAATAGACAAGTAGATTAGATCAATGGATAGAATACATAGATCAGATCGTTCCATTGATAAATGATTCTTGTCATTACATTATTATTGCGCTTTACACTCGCAGAGACGCCAAGGCACATTTGTGGACAGGAAGTCTGTTCCTTTCGAAGTCCCATCCATGGAAGTGTCAGTGTGTGTCGTGTGGCCTATCTCAGGAGTGTCAGTGTGGTGGGTGGTGACCAGAGTTGTGCTCTTATGATACTGTGTTGCTGCACCTCTGCCTTCATTTGTGCCAGAAGGAGTGAGAGAAAGGAACATTAAGAATGAGCTCCTAATGTACAGATAGGTTGGGGTGAGGGCATTCCGGCCCATATGGTAAATGGTTTGGTGTCATGGGTGCAGGGACTGCTCAAATATTGTTGTAGCAAATGTGGTGTAGCGAATGCACATTGGCACTGAGTACTGTAGAGGACAGACACAGTCACACTTACCTTACCTACCATATTTGAGTGGTCTACGTCATGCTCCTTAGGCCACTGTCTTTGGAGCCCCAGAGTCCATAGAAAAGGGGCAGAGGAGTAACCCACAGGAAGGGGCATTCACAGACAGGTGTACATTTATACATGATGCATGTCAGCAAGAGGACACCTGATATTAATTTAGGTGTCAGAAAGAACTGAATACTGACGCTTGGTTAGGCAAAGTGGGTCCTATGTAGATAGATAGATAGATAGATAGATAGATAGATAGATAGATAGATAGATAGATAGATAGATAGATAGATAGATAGATAGATATTCATTCACGATCGACTAAATCTGAAATATTAATTTACTCGAATATGAAAAAAAATCAAGTCACACTCTAGTGCTGTCTGGAGGAAGTCCCCCGAGTCAAAATATAATGTGATTCACTCATGAGTGTTTTGCTTTAACGTCTGGATTAAAGTAACACGAGTGAAGTCTCGCATCATCCTTACAACATGGGTTTCAGTGCTACTAAACCTTTGTGTGGTAAGTGAACTATCAGCGCATGTAGGCCATTTCACACTTAAATAAACGGGATATCTAGCTATTCGTTTGACCTCAGTGGACAGCTTTGTACTACGTTTTGATACTAAATAGCAGAGCATTGAATGGCGTGTCTGCATTTAGGAGGGAATATCGTGGCTTCGATAGAAGCACGCACTTGTATTCATCCCCGGGATGGCTCAGTCGTGAACAGGCTCCGTTCAATCTCTACATTTCCTACCAGACCCTCCCTCTATGTTTAGTGGTTTCCCTGCGTTTATGCTCATCCGTTTCCAGCTATCCCGGCTGTAGGCACTTCCTGGTGTACTGCAATGCACTGCTGAATTCCTGGCCTTTACTTGTCTGCGGGGACTCAAAGGCAACTTTGATAACAGAGAGATAATGTTTAGGGCACTCGGCGCGCAGCTACATAAACATTTGCGCTGATAACAATCATTTCCAAAAGCTGGTCGCTAGAAGTGGCTGGCTGGTAGCATGCCCACAATGTTGGCACTCCGGCCAACAAAAGCAGAAAGTACTGTTTGTTTTCGCCATGCTTTGGCTCCGCACTTCACTTGTTGACAAAGGCATTACTGGCGGAGCTTACAGCCAAACATGCTCAGGGGGGAAAGCTTCTGCGAAATGGAAGGCGGCCGGCCAGAGAAACAGCTCGGAAATTAAATGAATGTATGAGCAAGTGGGCACCCTCATCACGCTTGTACACACTGCCGGAAACTCGGATTCCAAGTTTTAACTGCCAGCCGGGTCGAAATGCACTCAGTTTCATTTGTACATTTAAAAATATTTAAAACAAAGTAATGTAAAAGAGAAAAAGATTAGAACTTGTTGGTTTAAATAAAAAAAAAGAAGATACAACGATGTAAAACTGTGTCAGGGCTGTGCGGCTGTGGTGCAAGTAGTTCGCGGTTTAAAAAAGACCTACCTTCGGGAAAGACCACTCGCATCTTCAGGTAGCTGGTCGTCAGGCGGATGATGGACGCCTTGTCCAGCTGGGAGGTGATCGCAGAGGGCAGTGGGAGTAATTTTGCCAGTTCGTAAAATTCGCTGTTTTCTTTTTCCCGCCGAGTCCGGGCTGCATTTTTGGACTTCTCTTTCATGGTGTATTTTTACCCCTTCCTTCTCCGGTGGCAAAATCCACAGAACCATCCGAAGTGTGCGGCGGGGAAGAGAGATTCAACTCGGCTTCATTTCGCAAAATTGTAAAACTATTTTGAAGGTGCTCGTTCTTTTTGTTTTGTAGTATTAAAATTTCGAGAACAATCACGATTAATCACACACTGGATAGAATAAAAAGTGATTATCGAATGTGAATTACAATCCATGTGCTAATCTGAATGCCATCAGAGTCCACGAGTGTCCAATTGCGGTCCTTTCCTTTAGCTGCAAAATGCAAGCCCAGTTCGTGCGAATAAGAGACATAATCCTGTTTATTTTTCCCACTGCCACGCACTCTTGACTGTCAGGGAGTGCAGTGTGGAACTGTTCATCGTGCCAGTACAACGGGTGGCTTCCTTTCTCTGTGAAGAAAAGAGTTAACAATGAAAGCGCCGCCAACACACTCACGTGCACCACTTCCCAGAGAACGAGGAAGAGGCTGTAAAAAGTGCATGGTACAACACTAAAACCTTAAGGACCAGGGTTAATTGGCATGCACACCTGACTTCTAAATTGATACGTGAGATTTTTTGCAGCAAGACATTTTGTTTTCATTTCCCAGGTACACTAAAATGGACATTCCGATATACAAGTTTTCCATGTTAAAAAATGTGGAGAGGTGTGGTGCAGCGGCCAGGGCAGCTCCGGCGGCAGCTCAGCTCAGCACCATGTGACTCTGGGCAATAGCTCACTTAATTTCCACTCGGGTCCCCAGCGCCTTGAGACCCGTAAGGTTAAATAGTGTACTGCGCTATATAAAAACGGACTTACATTTACTTACAAAAAATAGCAATGGAAAATTTAACATCGTTTTATTTCATAACAGTTTCATGAGGTGTAGTTCTTTAACAGCGAGGTTATCTATAAATTCATAATAGAGGCATACCGTTCGCTTAATAATATTATTTGAAAGACTTTAAATTGCGCTGAAGTGGGTTCGGTCGCAAGAAGTGGCATACCCAGCACCACCAGTAAAGACAAATGAATACCTACACTGAAAAATGAAAATGAACGACAAGGTAGAATAGTTCTCCATTGGTATACGTGTTCTTGCAATCTAAGAAAAGTAACCTGTGCAGCTGCTTCAGCCTGCAGGGGTCTGGTTGGATGAATAAATGGTCTCACGGGAGGAGCAGCTCGAAGTTCACCGTGGAATGCCACCTTCAATTAAATCTGATGACTCGCTTAACAAGCCGAATGTCTCGATGGACTTTAGAGAGGGGCAGCTTATTACCAAATAAGCTTAGCCTACTGGACGTTATTTACTTAAAGGAATTAGCGTCCACAGCTCATAATGTCGGGTTTTACCCTACTGAAAAGTTACCAGGTTGGGGGGAAGCAGGGGTACGTACAACAAGAGTCAAAGGAGGTCTGGTACCAGCAACCAGGGATATGTAAACAGAGGCCATGCGGCGTTACAGGGTCCGGTTGTGCTGCTGGGAGCCAGTTGGTGAGGCTCCAACCTACCTCTGTCAGACGTCCCAGCACGCAGCCCTCGGATGCAGCGCCCCGGTCTCAGTGACAGCCCCTGCCAGTATTCGCTCGCCGACGAGGGCTCCCCTCTGTCCCTGCTCCCCTCCGGTGCGCAGGCTGCAGGACCTCTGCGGCAGGTGCCATGGAGCTGGGCACTAATGGAGCGCGCCTAATTCCAGGCTGGGAACGGCTAATAACTTCTCCATAGCTGAAGGGTTGAGTTTAGTACAACTTAGGGCTCTGGCTCGCGCCCACCCCGGGCACTCTCAGCCCCGCCCCCTTTAAACAGCAGCCATGCTACCCATTGGAGGCAGTACCAGGGTTGCGAGCCGCCTATTGGCCGCAAAAGGTGGAGGCCGACTACCCCAGCGTCGTGACGTTGCCGCCGCGGAAGACGACGACGCTATCCGCGGTGCAAGGCGTCTATGAATTGCGGTAAGGGCAGGGGGATACACTTGTTCACAGGAAAGTTGCACTTTGACCTGAGGGGCGGGTGGGGAGGGGGGCGCATACCAACCGCGACGCCAGACCACGCACCTCGCAAGTAGCAACAGCGTTAGGGTGGAGCCTTCCACGCCCGTTTCTTTGGAAATTATTGGGCGATATCTGAGGAGGTTAAAAGCGTTGTGTTCGTGGCTTCCCTAAACCTGGAACTTTAATTACAGCTGTTCTGTTCTTTGGCTCTAAAACCAAGAAATTCCTCCCAGTAATATTAATCAGGAAAATTGTAGAGCAGTGTGCTCATATTGTGCAGGGAAACATTACAAAGAAAATGGAAAATAATACATATCGAGAAATAAAACGACATATCATTCAAAAGTCACAAAAACTTATATTAAAAACCATGAACAGAAAGATAAACTTATAACATAAAACACATCCTAGGCAAAATTCATTACTTTAGTCCTCTGTTAACAGATCGTTGTGTACAAAAGTTGATAATATCAATATATATAGGAGAGTCCACACATACTATGGACTCATTGTGCCAGTGATGACGGGTAAGGTCCTTGTCCTATTTTTACTTCTTAACAAAATCCCAAAGTAAAACTGCCTCTTCTTAGATTCAACCAAACCTCACAGCAGTATCTTTTCTATAGGCATGGTCCCATACATAACCATCCAGTTTTAACTCACGCCCAATATATGCTATTCATGGCGATAAAATCGCCTTCCTTGTTGTGCCTAAGAATTCATCAGGTGTAAATAATACTTGCTTGCAGTCTGTACTGTATGGCGTGTACCGATTCTGTGGCACAATACTCCCTCAGACATTTTTAACCGCCTCCCCCACCCCCACATTTTCAACTGAGCACAAGGTGCCTGTTTGTAGGTTGTCATTGGAGAGGCAGTGTATCATAAAAGAACTGCATGGTCATGATAGGGAGCAAGTAAAAGAAGAGAGAAGGAGGGAGAGAGAGAATGGATCAGAGAGGAGAAGAGAGAATGGATCAGAGAGGGGGAAGAGAGAGAGAATGGATCAGAGAGGCAGAAGAGAAAATGAGAGAAATAGAAGGGATCAGAGAAGGGATCAGAGAGGAAGAACAGAGAATGGGAGATAAAGAATGGATCAGAGAGGGACAAGAGAGAAGGAGCGAGAGAGAATGGATCAGAGAGGGAGAAGAGAGGAGAGAGAATGGATCAGAGAGGGAGAAGAGAAAATGATAGAGAGAGAAGGGATCAGACAACGAGAGAGAGAGAAGGGATCAGAGAGGAATAAGAGAGAATGAGAGATAAAGAATGGATCAGAGAGGGACAAGAGAGAAGGAGAGAGCTAGAATGAATCAGAGAGGGACAAGAGAGGAGAGAGAGAATGGATCAGAGTGGGAGAAGAAAGAAGCAGAGAGAGAATGAATCAGAGATGGAGAAGAGAGAGAGAATGGAACAGCGAGGGAGAAGAGACACGCAGAGAGAGAGAATGGATCACTGAGGGAGAAGAGTGAAGGAGAGAAAGAATGGATCAGAGAGGGGGAAGATAGACGGAGAAAGAGAGAATGTATCAGCGAGGGAGAAGAGAAAATGAGAGAGAGAGAAGGGATCAGAGAAGGAGAGAGAGAGAAGGGATCAGAGATGAAGAAGAGAGAAGGAGAGAGCTAGAATGAATCAGAGAGGGACAAGAGAGGAGAGAGAGAGAATGGATCAGAGTGGGAGAAAAAAGAAGCAGAGAGAGAATGAATCAGAGATGGAGAAGGAGAGAGAGAATGGAACAGCGAGGGAGAAGAGAGAAGCAGAGAGAGAGAATGGATCAGTGAAGGAGAGAGAATGTATCAGAGAGGGAAAAGAGAAAAGGAGAGAGAGAGAGATTGGATCAGAGAGGGAGAAGCAGAGAGAGAATATATCAGAGAAGAGAGAATGAAAGAGAAATAATGGATCAGAGAGGGAGAAGAGAGGAGAGAGAGAAGGGATCAGAAAGGGAGAAGAGAGAAGCAGAAAGAGAGAATGGATCAGAGATGGAGAAGAGGGGTGGAGAGAGAGAATGGATCAGAGAAGGAGAAGAGAGAACGAGAGAGAGAATAGATCAGACATGGAGAAGAGAGGAGAGAGAATGGCTCAGAGAAGGAGAAGAGAGAAGCAGAAAGAGAGAATGGAACAGAGACGGAGAAGAGAGAAGGAGAGAGAATGGATCAGAGAGGGGGAAGAGAGAAGGGGAGAGAGGGAATGTATCAGAAGCAGAGAGAGAGAGAGTAGATCAGAGAAGAGAGAATGAAAGAGAACGAATGGATCAGAGAGGGAGAAGAGAGAAAGAAGGGATCAGAAAGGGAGAAGAGAGAAGTAGAAAGAGAGAATGGATCAAAGATGGAGTAGACAGAAGGAGAGAGAGAATGGATCAGAGATGGAGAAGAGAATGAGAGAGGGAGAATGGAACAGAGAGGGAGAAGAGAGAAGGAAATACAGAATGGATCAGAGAGGGAGAAGAGAGCAGAGGAGAGAGAATGGGAGAGTGAGAAGAGAGAGGCAGAGAAAGAATGGATCAGAGAGGGAGAAGAGAGAAGCAGAGGGAGACAGAACAGATCAGAGAAGGAGAAGTAAAGATTGGATCAGAGTGGGAGAAGAGAGACGCAGAGAGAGAATGGATCGATGGATGGATGGAAAGAGAGACATAGCGTGAGGAGACAAAGGGAGGGGGTAGGTTGAGCTTTCTTGACAGCTCTGCTTACGGTTCCCCGTAGCCTTAAGAACACGTAAAGAACGTTCTTTGGCTTCGCATGTATTCCACGTCACTTCGGGGACCTCTGCCCCTCTTATCACCTGTTTTTTCTGGAGCCGAGAGGGGGGCACATCACCTGGGTTTCAAATCCCCTTCCGCTATTGGCAGGTGTGTCGTGGATGCCACCACGGTGACACGTGCGCTGTTCAACAATGCAGCCTACCAGCCTGAGGGGGCACGGTGCTGACCAAACCTCACACCTCCCCTCGCTCTGCCTGGCAGTAGTACACAGGAAAGGGGGTGCGGTATGGTATTACAATTGCATTGATATAGCGCCTACTACCCGTGAAGAGTCGATGAAAGGCAAAAGACGACTGCACCTTGGGAAAGGGGAGCATTCAGGTGGGGTAATCGGAGGTTGGTGGGGGGGGGGCGAGGGGGGTTAACACTTTGAAGATCACTACTGAAGAAACAAAAGCAGACCAAACTCTGATCAGACAGGATTCACTTATTGGGACTGCCACCGGCGCGTCACTTCCAGCTTCACCTGCCGCCCAGCAGCACCATGGTATTTATATTTTCATTTAATTTGTATAGCGCGAACTCACCTATCCGGGGTTCGGGGCGCTCTACGGTGTATTTTAATAACAGAAGTAGAGTAAATAGTGAGTTTTTATTATTATTTAAATCAGGATTTCCCCTTTTCTTAGATTTTGGGCACTGCCCAGTCATTTCTAATGTTCTGTGGCGAGGTCGGTGGTCTTGCGCGACCCTGAGGCTCGGCTGCACCCCACCATAGACACAGCTAGGCGCCGGGCTTGTGCTGCACCAGCGCCCAGCTCTCCTGCCTGTGTTCGCGGCAGCAGAGGGCTGCGCCATCTGATCCCAAGAAGCCTTTTGAAAAGACACTTTCAGGTTCTTTGTGCCTTTACTGAGACGTAAGGATTCGATGCCCGGCAAACCCGGAGATGGACTTGAAATACCCAAATAAGCTAACAATAGGCTACGTGCTTCTGCGCTGTAATAACAAGGGGAATAAAGGCTTATAATTAGTAAAAACGAATATTCGGAACTAGCTCAAAGCCTCAGGTGCGTCGCCCACCGCGCACGCTGCCCCCCGTCAGACTGTTCTAACAATGGCTCTGCTGCCCAAGTGCCCGTTGAGTGACTGGCACATCCCCCCCCCCCTTCCTGCTTCTGGGGCTTTTACCACATCAGTGAGGGGACGCGCTGATTTATGGGCACCGCCTGGGCGGAATATCAAAACACTGTGCATTAGGAACACACAGAACAGACATATTTATTTATATTCAGTGAGAATATTTTTTTTTTCCCACATAACAGGCAATTTTTGTATCTCATGGTGGTGTTAAACACATAATCACGTCCGTGTTGTTACGTGCTGTATTCCGTCCATTCCTATGATGCGTGTAGGAATAAATATTTATATCGCCAGCTACTCGATCAAAGTCCCTGGTGTAAGATAATATCCCCTTCATCGGTTTACTTAACATTTGAATAGTATAAATTACCCAGAGTCACGTGCTGTGTTTATTCAGCAGGTTTTTAAGGAGCCTCGGAGCACTTGGCAAGTGGCTGGTTCGTCAACTAATGTTATTTCAAACATATTTAGGCGTTTTTTTCCGCGAGGTTACTCGTGTCGCCACTTCGGTGCCGCACAGATAGCTTCCTGAACCGCACGTTAACCAACCTTTCTTTGTTGCAACGCAACAAGAACGAATTCGTCTACCTCCGGAATTGTATTTTTTCCAATTTGCATCACTCAAGAAAGTTGTATTGAGAGAAATACATTTTGGAGTATTTTTCGATGAATTTGTGTGTGTCTCTCGCGCAAGATAGCCGAGGTTCCCCGGGGAAATTGCCAGTGTGCATATACGTAAGGTGAAATTGTGACTCTGTGAATGAATATAATTTATGGACCCGAAACGAATAACCACTAAACGGTGTGACTGTAGGCGGGTTGCTTGACAGTGAATAGACGGACTGTAAGCACAGACTGGACTTTCGTTTGTGTTTACTGTCTCTTTAGACTGTGTGCCAGCCCTCCTCAGAAAGGTGAAGTCCAGCGCAAAGAATCCGCGCGAAACAACTACAGGCGCGTCGCACGCAATCATGAAATTATGAGCACGTATGTAGTGGATACCATACGTATGTTAAATGCAAATGGATGGATAGAACTCTTTGAATGAATGGATGGCTGCATTTGGATGGATTGATGCATTTCGAATGATTTAAGTATATTGATAAACGGATGAATAATGAGTGACTAATGAATGAATTGTGGAATTTAAGTGGATGGATAGATATCTATTTGACCGCAGGGAGAGCTGAACAGCGGCACATGTATCTATCGGCCAGAGCCCCGGCTCCTGGTGCGGTGGGTGAGACGTGGTTAAGTCAGAGGAGCTGCGCCCGGGTCCGCTCTCCAGGGCCCCTTGAAGCCTCCCGTCGCGCACCTTGAGGCGCCCGCGCCCGGCGGCTCGGCCGGAGCACAGTCGGACCAAGCGCCGCCCCCTGAAGGTGAAACCGCAGAACAGCACCCCAGACACAACGACCCGCCGGAAACACTGACCCGGTCACCAGAGGTGACTCACCACCAGCGCGTCATTGTATTCGTTTGATATCCCCTCCTAGGCATCCCCTGTGTAGGTAACTTCATATAAAATATGTTATATTGCCCACAACAAATGCTACCGATGGTCGGCCTCAGCCCTTAAAGAGAAGACCGAACTTAATTTGATCATGAACAAATTATCCCCGCCGGTCGTCCTCCCCGCCCCCCCCCACTCCCCTCTCCCGGCCCCCCTTAAATATATCCATGTCTTTGTGCCAAAAATGCATTCTTCATAATAGCCCTACGCGGTTTAGTTCAAAGGCACGTTTATTAAACTAACTTTTAAAAAAAATATTAAACTACTTAGGAAAGGGTTTAGATGTTTATAAATGTTTCGGAATTTTAAGTGAGATTTTCTTTCGTCAATCATGCCTTTTTAGGATTAAACGTAAACGTGTAACACTAATTCATATATACAAAACAATACGTTTTATACATACATGTAGACCTATTTATATTACGATTTATAGTAAGCCCTTATAGTGGGCCTTTACACACACATATACGCCGACATATTTTTATACACTCGCAAGCAGGTACATTTCACCCCTGATGTGCAATTTCTCCACAGTTTCTATAGGGAAAATATAAAACAGATTTCACACGGGTTTCCAATCTTAAGGTTGTACAATTGTAATAGTCCGTCTATACTTTGGATAATGTAACACATGGTCGGGGTCTGGGAGAGCGGTTCTCTTTACTGACACGTATATACGTGATTTGCACAGAGAATAAACGTAAATGCTGCCCTGGAGAGGCAGGCCTCGGCAGCGCACACTGCACCTCTACCTGCCAATCGCATCTCTCTCCGAGGCCTAGTGCACCACGCTGACCCGGGATGTATCAAAAGTGGGATTTGCTAATCTGCATACATTACAGTTCATGAATGTAAATGATGTCGACGGGTAAATCATTAATGTTAGGCGGGAGCTGTGTAAATAGGGCTGTGGGTCTGGTGTAATAAGAAAGCTCCCTTTGTTGATCCAGCGCTCCCCTGTTGCGTAAACAGTGCGGCGGTGGCGGCTAGGCGCGGCTGGAAGCAGCTTTGCGCCTCTGCTGCCGGGCGCATGTTTACCCAGAGCGTGGTCTGTGACGCAGCACAGGTGTACGCGTCACCCAGGCGCGGACTTCTTTAAATACGCGCCCGCGGAGTCTTCTGTCCCACAAAGCGCTCTGTCGCCGCACAGTGCGATCCAGGAAACACTTGCTGCTGGATGGTATTTGTGTGAAATAGGTGCATGTTCAAAGAAGAGAGCAATAAGGCCATTCTTTTGCAAGCAGATAATTCGTCTCGTCATTTCTCCCTTCAGCCTGTTTCTTTACAGTCTGAACAAGGCAAAAACACAAGTTTTACTCTGGAAATTCACTGACCACTTGAGCTATTAAAGAAAAACTCAATTTGCAAATATTTTTAATCTGAGGCGCCCAGTTTGTAGCAATGCGTCCTTTAAACAATGCAGTGCACGCGTTTAAGTCATAATAAGAGAAAAATGTTACAAATTGAAAATATGCATTCACTGTAGCAATTCAACATTACGCAAGATGGGTGTTTGAACAAACAGAGTGCTCTTGTGGAATGGGTCGAGAGAAACGGCACCAAAACCAGTAAAAAAACACACACATATTCTCGCCTTCGAATCCCATGAAAGGCGAACGGCCAAACAAAAAGAAGTGGGAGGGTCTGCGTAGCCTGAAGTAAACTAAAGCATCAGAAATCCCAGAAAATAAACCATAGTATATAAAACTATAACGTCAAAAGGTGCTAGTTTCTGGAATGTTCTAACCCAGTCTCCTTTTTATTATGCTTTGTTACAAGTTTCCGTTGCCTGTTCCATTTTCCTCGAAGGGATTTCCATAGTACCCCCTCCTTCTGTTTATTGATATTGCGTTTGTATCACTCACTATTCACCTTTCCCATGAACAATTCAGTTTTCTACTGCCTATGCTGAAATGCATTTTTGTCATAGATTACAGCAACTAGATTATAGTTTAGATATCATGATTTAGATGTTTGTGCATTTCAAAACTGTTGCAACCCGAGAATAGGTAAAGAATTTCACACGGGTGTTTAACCAGCAGAATGCATGGGCTGTGACCCTCCCCCCCTTTAGGCCCCTCATGACCTATAATTTGCCTGCACCAAATCACATCTGAAGACAGCAAACGTGTCCCTTTTTACAGTACCAGGTGAGAACACATGAGCGTATATAACAAGTCATGGGTTAAACAGAAAACCTTATAGCGCCAAGTATAGCACGGAGAAGTTCCACAAAGTGATGCCGAATCTCAACACCTGATTTTAGGTCCTAAAAACCAATGAGTAGCGGAGGGTCACCGAAGCGAGGGTGGATAATTGGTGGGGAGGGGCTCCATGGATGGAAGGTGACGGGCCCGGTGACCACCTCCCTCTGCACAACTGGATTTTGTGATAATTATCCCACATTTAGAGAAAGCTATTTTCTTTTTAATTAGTTGTCTGCGAAGTGGAAATTAATAGCAAATGTATTGCTTTCATTGGAGTTAATCGGGGGCTGATACCGAGCAGCATGTAAGCGAAACACGTTTCCGCTAACAAAAAACACGCAAGCGGAAGGTGAGAAATTAAAATGGAAGAGGGCAGTGCACCTAAAGAATGGCTGCCCTGTGCCCTCACTGCGCCTTTCTCTCCCGCCGCTGATGCGCCTGTGCTCTGCGGCAGAAAGCTGGACTGGCGCGCGGGGTTCGGAGGCAGGCGGCTGAGGGTCCGTGCACACCAAGGCCTGCCCTGTGGATTAATGCCCCTCTTACGCAGAGCCACACAGGCAGCAGAAGAAACCATTTAAATAACATGAGGAACAGACTCAGTAACATGTCACCAAAAGCAAAGCCTGTGAGTCAGTCCATCCATCCATCCATTCCGAATAAAGTGGTCACATGTAGCGGCTGGTCAAACGTCTACTGCAGTGTAAGAGCACAGACAGGCAGACAGGCAAGTAGGTAGGAAGGTGGACGCTCGCTCGCTCGCTCTATCCAGGTCTTAAAGCGCTTTCTAGACTTCGTTATTTGATCTCTCTCTGGACACTCTGAATCTTACACGGCACACACCACATTTGACCCCCCCTACACTTGACTACTTTGTCCAGACCGATTAACTATTTTCAAATCTTTAAAATGCATCGGCATTTTCTCCAGTGGGCACTGCCTTGACTGGCTTAGGGCAAAAGAGAACTGCAAAACGTAAGTGTCACCCTCCGGCAGCGGGTTTGTTCAAACTGCCCCTAAGAGGGGTTCTGAAGCGAAGGCGTAGCAGGGTGCCACGGACCCATATGCGTGCAAGGAGACTGACCCCCATTCCTTGGTCCAACACAGCTACAATTGAAGTGCAGTGCCCCCCATAACTCAGGGGCGTAACGAAGGCGACTGCTGCCCCCGCGGGGCAGCCACCCCCCTCCACCATTTAAGGGGTTCCAACCCATCAGCCCTCCTCCCCCCCTCCCATTGAGCCCAAGATAAATGAATATCAGTGCGAGGTGGGCTATGCAGGGGCCTCCCGTCGCATCCTGCAGAGGGAGAGGGGTGGGCATCATTCTCTGTTACTCCACTGCCCTCACCAGCTGCACTGTGGCACCCTTGCCCTGGTCTGACGGATACTACCTAGACTTATCTCTTCAGCAAGAAACGGTATTGGAGAGGGCGGTTAGCTCCTATGTAAGGGAGGGGGGGGGGGAGAAGGAGAGAGAGAGAGAGACTTCTCCCTACCTGAAAGGAATTCCTGGAAATTGAGAAATGGTCCGCCTGCCTCGGTATGGGATAACAGCAAGTGGACAGCTGTGCAGCAACGGCGCTGGAGAGAGGAGCCATGCCCTGGTCAAGGCCCGACCGGGCCGAAGGCGGTTGCACGTTTATTTTTCAGAAATCGTGAATGGAATGGCGAACTTGCATTTTAAAACGGAAATGCGAAATTAAATAGAGTATTACGGTTAAATTCGGCCTTTTTCTGCGGAAATCACAGCAGCCAGTGAAATGATGGGGGACCAGGCACCCCCAACCATAAATTGCACTGTCGCGTGACGCAGCTCCAGTCTGGATCTACGTCACGAGATAGTGCAATTCCTGGTTGGGTGGGTCTCAAGATGGGTGCAGAGGGCCCTTTAGTGATGTATCTTCTGGGGCAAAATGATGTGTCAGAACTATTGACATTCATTTTTAAGCAGAAGTGTACCGTAGAGGATTTTGGTAGACCGAGGACTGTGGCCAGGCATTGTTGACAGACAGGGCTTCTGCGACCAATGACAGGAGCATTCCCACGTGATCTGCGCTGTGGGGCCGTCCGGATCTCCTCATGGCGGTTAAACAAGCAGACTCGGGCTGTGGGCTAAGCCATAGGTCAGTTATTGAACTGAAGCGAACTTCACACATTTCACACCTTTCTGCAACAGCATGGCCTGCGGGGAGGTCCGTTCCTGATAGGTAATGTTCTGACGGGTATGGTTAACAGACAATTGGAATGGAATGGTGGCATTGGGAACAAGTAATAAGGCGTGACGCAGGTATACTCGTTGCTAACTGAAATGACTAAAATAAACGTATCAACGTTAAGGGAAACGTGATCCAGTGACGCGGAAGGGACATTGACTGACAGAGAATGGGCAATTCAGTTTCTAGAAATGTCAAATTTCACTTTTTCCGGTATAACGTATTGCAAATAACCGAACACCCAGCTGAAATGAAATGAAAATGAAATTTGTACTTGTAAAGCGCACCCATACCCCCAAAGGGGTGTCCAGGCGCTGTACGCATACCGCTGTGGAACCCTTCCTGGCTTTTCCCTGTGAAATGTCCACTCCTGGGCACCCCCAGGGTGAAGCCAGGCATCCCAGCGCTGTTGGGGCCGTTGTGGAGATTAAGCAAGCTATTGCCCAGAGTTGCAGAGTGGGACCCATGATTAGAATAGGCACCGAGGCGAGAATTATCAGGTCCGAGGAAATTGAGCCCAAGACCCGCCGAGGCGGGAATTGAACCCTGGTCCCGGGCCAGATCTCTGCATCAGAATATTTGTAGAAACGGTAGACATGCGATTTGACCGACTGTGCCAGCCGTGGGAAGCACGTGTCCTCCACATGTCCTGGTCCTGCCTTTCCTCAGAACACCATTGGGCCCATTTATTAAAGTAACGGAAGGGGTGGGCGTCCGTTGCCCGCAACACCATGACATGCTTGTTGGGGTGAATGACGTTATGTACATTTGTTGATGTATCATTGATATTGGCCAAAAAGGCAGCATTGGAAGGCTGGAGCGATGCCGGAGAGAGAAGGCTCAGTGGTCAGAGGTAGAGGGTGGAACATTCCATTGTACTGCTAATGTAAAGGGGGGAACTGAGAGGCGTGCTCGATTATATTGTATGAAGGAAATACTGGTGAGCTGTCTTAAGTGGGGTGGCGTGGTGAAGCAAAATAACGATGGATTAAACCCAGATCTGTGACTGGGGGTGAATGTTTGCCAATGTGCAGCATTCCGTCCATCATCTTGTGTGTTTTGCATTTCGCCCTAAGTGGGAAGGGTATGCCCAGACGTGGGTCCCGTGCTCACTACGCCACTGGAGTCAAGCTATCCTGGCTGATGAAGGCTGATAGCCTGAAACCGGTCCTAGGATGCTTGATTCCGGTCCAGGGAAGACATGGCTTGGCAGTTCGGTCTGGACTGTTCCCATGAGGCACAGGGTCAAGACTGATTTGCATATGGCTATGTCTGAACTGGGGTGGCGTGGTGAAGCAAAATAACGATGGATTAAACCCAGATCTGTGACTGGGGGTGAATGTTTGCCAATGTGCAGCATTCCGTCCATCATCTTGTGTGTTTTGAGCTGTCTTAAGTACCACATGGCGGAATGCGAGCTCGTTTTATTAAGAGCCATAGGTGTGAAATCGCCCTTTTCAGTGATTAGGTGATTGGATTGTCCATTTATGGTCGGCTTGTATGTTAAGATTAACATTATGGAGATAAGAACTGTTGGATTGTTGTTGAATAAAAGGAAAACGATAAACAAATTAAAAGGTATTATGAATAATGTAGATTTTCCTAGTACATTATGACGGAAAGTCTTAATTTTATTAAAGACATGGAGGCGAGTATTATGCTTACTTTCTTGCCTTTATTCCAATAGCAGCCAAGATAAGTAATAAAACTACAGTTCCCAGAGGGCCGAGCAAACCGCTGGCCAATGTGAACGCACAAAAAATGCAATAACATAACCAATGAGGCCGTAGCTACAGGTATTTCGTCACAACTGACTGCGAACAGTCCTCTTTTTGCTGGCGAGCAGCTCAGATAGAGTCCATAAACAGAGGAACAATAGATAAAACAATACAAAATGCCAAAGTCCAGGAAAAAATATCTTGACCAAAATCCAACCAGGACACTCGAACAGCAGAAATCACTGTGGTAGAAGCCGAACAGGAAGAAGAGGCATCACGAAGAAGCGAAGGACACTCTTGAAGAACATGAATCCCATCACGAAGATGCGGGAGGCAACCCTGGAGCCACTGTAGGGTGGGAGAAAACACAGATTAGAAGTGTTGAGGCGGGATAATACTCACCTCCGTGTCTTTAATAAAATTAAGTGCAGTGTAATCACTGTATGGTAACTGTTCCTGAAGTTAAGATTCATAACCAATTTGGTTATGTTGGCGAAGGAATGGAAGGGAAAAGAAGAAAAAAGAAGGAGGTCTCTATATGTGGTTCCCTATTGACAAAGGTCGGGGGAATTTCTCCTTTAGGAATTAGTGCCCTCACACACCCTTTCAGGTGTCATGCTTCATCATCGGGCGTTGCTCCTCGTGGGGGTGGCGCTGCTGTCCCCCACGGGCCCCGCGAGAGGGCTCTTTGTCGGAGATCTTTTTAGGAGACGCCGCAGTTGTGCATAAAATTAAGACTTTCCGTCATAATGTACTAGGAAAATCTACATTTTATGGCAAGACCGGAGGCTCTTATTATGCTTGTTCAAAGCATATCAACAACCAGAGAAACAGCAGTAACAACCGGTTTGCAATAAAACATTCGGAATACATTGTCGTTAGACCAATCCGCAGATCTCAGAATGTCCTCCAAACGAGAGCCTGCCCAAAAAGCTTTGGAGGCCATGGCTCCCCTGGTGGAATGGGCCCCGAAAACGGAGACGTCAATGCCCGCAAGGGACATGACCCAACGAACCCAATGGGCCAGGGTAGCAGAGTAAACAGGAAGATGGGGTTTACGGAAGGAAATGAGAAGTTGAGAATGAGAGGACGTTCTGAGATCAGAGGTTCTTTGCTCGTATACCTTGAGACATTGACCTACACATAGCTTAGGATGGGAAGGAAAATAAGGATAAAAACCGTGTTCAAATTCGTCTTTGTACGTTTGTTAACTTGAAACAATACACCTGTAGGAGAAAACTGACGAGAGGAAATATCTAGTGCTTTAACATCTGAAACACGTTTGATAGAGACAAGACACAGTAACATGGTAAGTTTAGCAGAGAGCATTTTCAGAGAAAGAGCGGAGTTGTCTGGCCAATCAGAAAATAACTTAAGAACCAAGTTAACGTCCCATAAATTAGAATACTTAGCCAACAGAGGTTTGGAAAATCTTACTCCTCGTAGAAGACGGCAAATAAGAGGATGAACGCTGACCGGCTTGCCATCAATAGGACAATGATTGAGGGAAATGGCTGATCTATACAAATTTACCGTTCTATAGGACTTACCTGCACTGGCTTCGGAAGCCAGAAAATTAACCACAAAATTCAGAGGGGCTGAAAAGGGATCGATATGTCTCTCCAGATACCAGCTTGTCCATAAAGACCAAGCAGACTTATAGGCTTTGGAGGTACCTGGGGCCTAGGCTTTGCTGATAAAGAGAGAAGCCTCTTGCGAAATGAGGAGGTCAGGAGGGACAGACTGGAGACTTTCCATGCCGACAGTACCAATGAGTTGTCCAGGATGAGATTGTGAGGATGACCCAAGGGATTCAGAAGCAGGTCGTTGCAAACAGGGAGGAGAACCGGAAAGTCCACCACCATCTCTAGAAGAGATGGAAACCAAATCTGTGATTGCCAGAAGGGAACTACTATGACCAGGGAGGTCATAGTAGTACTCTGTTGATCATGAGAAAAGGAGGGAAGGCATAATTGAGATGAAGGGACCAGTCCTTGAGAAAAGCATCCGTCGCTAGGGCCAGCGTGTCCGGGCGCCAACTGTAGAAACGAGGCAATTGGGCGTTGAGGCGAGAAGCAAAAAGATCGACATGAAAAGGGCCCCACTTTTGAGAGAGAGATAGGAAGACGGATGGAAGAAGCTTCCAATCGCTGGAATCTCGAAGATAACGAGTATGCCAATCTGCTATAGAGTTGAGATCTCCAGGAAGATATTCTGCTTTGAGCGATAGTTTGTTTATCAGACAATACTCCCATAGACTCTTCGCTAATTCTGCGAGAGGTTTGGACTTGGTGCCACCTAGATGGTTGATGTAGCGGACCGCAGAAACATTGTCCATACGAAGGAGAATGGAACACCGAACTCTGTTCTTCGTGAGGCTTTGGATTGTAAAGGAGCCTGCCAGCATCTCTAAACAATTGATGTGCAATTTCGACTCCTCGTGAGACCATGTACCGCCAGTTGATATTGGTCCACAACGGGCACCCCAACCCGACAGGCTTGCATCGGATTCTAATACAAGATCTAGGGCCGAAGCGAAGATAGTTCGCCCGTTCCAAGCATCTAAATGGTCGATCCACCATTGAAGCTCGACACGAGACTCCTGATCCAAACCGATGAGATCGTAGTAGGCCAACCCTTGGCGAAGATGCTGAATTTTTAGACGTTGAAGGGCGCGATAGTGAAGAGGCCCTGGAAAGATGGCTTGGATGAAAGCAGAGAGTAGGCCGACGATCCGAGCAAGAGATCTGAGGGAGATCAGAGAGGTCTGAAGGACGTGAGAAAATTCTGATTTTATGGTCGAGACTTTTGATTGCGGAAGAAGAAGAGACGCCGTGGAACAGTCCACGAGAAAGCCCAAAAATTCGATGCGTTGGGAGGGAATGAGCATAGATTTTTCGATATTGAGAAGGAAACCTAGATCTAGGAGCAGAGACCGAGTGGTGTTCAAATCTGACAAAAGATTCTGTTTGTCCGTGTTCATGAGCAGAATGTCGTCTAGATAAATAATAAGCCGGATCCAGAGGGATCGCAGGAAAGACACCACCGGTTTCATGATTTTTGTAAAGCACCATGGTGCTGACGACAGGGCGAACGGAAGGGAACAAAATAGGTCGGTTACGCATAACCATTGGAATTGAAGGAACTTGGAGTGAGAAGCGTGAATAGGAATGGTAAGATATGCGTCTTGTAAATCTATCCGGACCATCCAGTCGTTTGGACGAAGGGTATCTTGTAAATGAATGATAGTTTCCATTTTGAAGTGGCGATACACCACGAATTGGTTGAACCATTTTAGATTGATAACTGGACGCATCTTCTTGTTCTTTTTTCGGACAAGGAAAATGGAACTGAGAAACCCTGAGGGATCTAGAGGAGCCATCTGAATGGCCTGTTTTTGGAGTAAGTTTTGGACCTCTACGGAAATGAGATGAGACATGTCTGCTGAAAAGACTAGAGGAGGAGGGAAAACTGTTTGGGAAGGTGGCGCGTAAAACTCTATAAGATAACCTTGGACAGAGTTTAGAACCCAGGGATCTGCGGTGAGAGTACACCATTTTTGGATGAAGAGTTTCAAACAACCCCCAACCGGGGGAGGCAAAGGAGGACCTACCTTGTTGGTTGCTGTTGTTGCGGAAGTTCTTCTGTCCTCGACCTCTGAACCCACGACCTCTTTGTGGGTAGAATTGAGGTTTGTACTCCTGGTAACCTGAGTTGAAGGATCCTCTGGAGCCTTGATTCGGATAGGAGCGGCCGGTAGAGCGGCTCCTGCCTCTGCCGGCCCGCCCAAAAATCCGAGGGGAAAATACTTTTTTGATGGATTGCTGTGCCTTATCCAGAGAGGCAAAAGTAGTGACAAACTTGCTTAGATGTTTAACGAGGGAGTCCCCGAACAGAAGGCCGTCCGCCTTAATGCCGGGATCTAGAGGAGCTAGATTAGCCAACTTAGGATCGAGTTTAATAAGAAGCCCTTTGCGGCGTTCATGAGTGATAGCTGCATTGGCGTTGCCTAAAAGACAGAAGGCTCGTTGGACCCACAAAGAAATATCTTCAGCACTCAACTCATGTCCCTCCAAGCGAGCAGCTTCTGCAAGGTCAAAAATGCGAGCCAAAGGACCCACAATATCCAGAAGCTTGTCCTGGCAGGTGGACCAAGCTTTATCCACCCCTTTGCGGGGGTCTTTGCCAAACTTAGAGAAAAACGTAAGAAGAGGCTGGTCAATGGAAGGAGCAACAGTAATGTTTATTTTTTTTTTATTTTAAGAATTTTATATAGCGCTGGCTAGACCCGGAGGTATCAGAGCGCTTTACATTAGGTTATACAAAGTTACAGACAATGATAACAGAATGACACTTTACATCAAAAATAAGCAACAGATTGAGAGAGGAAGGAAAGGTGAGACAGATAGAGCGGAGGGGGGAAGGGGGAAATGTGAAGGGGGAGGATGGGGGAAGAGACGGCAGGAGAGACGAAAGGAAGTTTGCCCAAAGACCGACTGGGTAGGTGACGTCCGAGGAGGGAATCCACAGCCCGTCTCCCCTATAGCTAAGCAAGGTAGCTCCATTGGGCATAAGTCAAAATCACTAGGTCTCAACTGACGAAGGAAAGGTTCACAAAAGAGAGTCAGGTGGATAAAAGAGGGTGGGAACTATGAGCAAGGACGGGTGAGGTCAAAGGTCAATGGCTACAAAGAGGAGAAGAGTAGAGCGGAGAGGGGTAGGGTGAAGGGAGGAGGGAGATTAGGTCCAGAGAGACATAGGAGAGTTTGCCCAAAGATCGGCTGGGTAGGTGATGGTCAAGGAGGGAATCCATGGCCCATCTCCCCTATAGCTAGCGAGGTAGCTCCACCGGGCAACAGACAAAGTGGCTATGTCTCAGCTGTCGGGGGAAAGTTCTCATAGTAAATGTCCTAGTAGGTGAGCAGGAACAGGGTCGGGTGAGGGCTGATCAACATCGGGACGATGAACAAAGATTTTAGACCAGGAGAGATAGAGCATCGAGGAGGGTCCCACGGAGGCGGCCATCTTAAAGTCAGGCAAGGGGGATGGGTCATTGAAGTTCGAATTCAGTCGGTCTCCATTATTCTCTGGTAAAGCAGTGCACGACATAGCAACAACAGCAGTCCATTTAGTCCTGCGATGTATACAGCTAGCGCTAACCGTCCTGGTGACCCACCGATGTTCTTGTGGCCCTGCAATTCCTCAAGCGTCGACGTTTCTTTGCGAATTCCCTGTGACCGTACTCTTTACTCCCATACAGTCAACAGTGCACTGGATCCACGAGTATTACTCCCACTGTGAGGCCCCTCCAAGCAGTTATTACAATAGTTAATGATAGTTGAGGTAGTTCTATTGTCGAATGTAAGATGGCATGGGTGTTAGTACAGATAAACAACAGGCTTTGAGGGGTGTAGTGCCTTTTAAGTTCTGCCCAGACTCTCCAGTGGTGTCGCTGTCTCCCAATGGACACGCAGCTTTTACCACTCTTTCTTCCCTGCAGGAGCCCCCTGGCATATAACTGACCCGAGGTCTCAAATTTGATTAAGCAAGGCTGGAATCCGGACTTCCCATTGCCACAGGTGCCACCCCTCTCGACCCGCGGCGTCCCAGGTATGCCGCCGGGGGGTCGCAGCCAGACAGAGACGCGCTAATCTGGGAGGTCGGGTGCGCTCCACGCCCGCCTCAGCCTCAATGGTGTGTATCGGGCAGGCTGTGTATATTCAACGCAGCGTCATCGGCCACAGAAGTGCCATTTCCGTTTCAGGCACTCACCGGAGTTAAAGAGGGGGTTGTTCCAGGTCTCGCTGCTCCTCCGACATTGCCTCCCTGGAGCCCGCTCCTGACTACGCGGCCCCCACTCTGATATACGTTGAGGCAAGACCGCTCCACTCCAGGCGCCATTTTGTGCGATCGCCGGGTGAGATTTTGGCCGATTACTCAGCAATGATGCAGTTTGGGGGATCGGCGCCCACGGCAGCAGACGCTCCAGATGCTCCGATGCCGGGAGCGCGTTCTTTCTGTTGACTTTGGAGAGGTAAAGCACCGCGATCGGTTGTTGTGCGCGGGGCTTCCATGGAGCTTCAGCTCCGAGCGGCCATAACGGCCGCTGGCTCCTCCTCCTGTTGGATGGTAAAGAAGGCTTGGGACACTCGAACTTTAATTTAGACCTGGCTGATTTGTCGAGGGGAAGACGAAGTCTGGCTGAAATATAATCGCCAACATGCGAAGCCGGGAACCACTCAGTGGAATTGGGGTGACGAATGGAGGAAGGATCAAACATGGGGGCACCTTCAGAGTCCAATACAGGAGTAAAAGCAAAAGAGTCAGATTTAAATTTCTTAGAAGGGGGGAAGGTGGGTCAGAAACATCAAAGACGTCAAACAAAGCATCATCTGCGTCACCCATATCGTCGTCTGTGTCCATAATGGTGGAAATCACCAGTTTTTTAGGTACCTCTACGTGTTTAGATTTAGTTTTTCTCTTTCCGTCAGAATTTGACAACCCCTCCTTAGTAGGAGGACTGGGAGGTACTGAGTCCTCAGTCAGGTGCGAGGGAGGCTCGCTAATCAAGCGTGACGCATTTTTGGGAACATTCGTAGAGACAGAGGGTACCAACTTTCTTTTTCTGCTATCCCCCGCAGAATGGGCCAAAGCTTTGGACAACAGACTGAGCATAGAGTTTTCCATCCCCTTAGAAAAACGTTTCATAGATGCTTCAACAGCATTTTCCACAGAATTGTTAATAAACATATTTAAATCACTCTTGAAGGCTTCGCCTTCCTCAGTTTGCAGGTCAGACCCCTGGGAGCTGTCAATCTCCATTGAAGATAGAATGGTGAGACACAAGGGAAAGTAAGGGTTAAATACAGAACCGGGAGATGCAGGAGGCTGGAGGTGGGAAGAACCAACCCAAACAACTCCCACTAAAGGCGGGCGTTAATGTAGAACGAGGAACGAGGCTCCGGGAAGGCAGAGGTCAGAAGAGCCGCATAAATAAAGACACGCGCTCTGAGGGGAGAAACGACTGAAACAGCTGCCGCGCGACGCATTGGACTCAACCGTCAACGCACGCGAGCGGGGGGTTACCAGCGGAGCAGGGAAACAGAGCGTGTTGCAACGGTAGCGATAACGCGGTAAGCTCGTAGGGAAACTATGGCATTCGATAACAATAACACAGCATGAAATAGTAATAAATAACCATAACGTAATAAATATTAAACGGAGCAACGAAGAGAAGGCACTTATCTGACTGCGAGCAGCAAGAAAAGAGGACTGTTCGCAGTCAGTTGTGACGAAATACCTGTAGCTACGGCCTCATTGGTTATGTTATTGCGTTTTTTGTGCATTCCCATTGGCCAGCGGTTTGCTCGGCCCTCTGGGAACTGTAGTTTTATTACTTATCTTGGCTGCTATTGGAATAAAGGCAAGAAAGTAAGCATAATAGGAGCCTCCGGTCTTGCCATAAAATTCAAGTACCTACCGAGCAACCCTCATGCAATAAAAAAAAAATCACAGCACGAAATCTTCAGCTAATTTTCCTCTTTCCGATTGTTACGTTCTTTCTGAATGTATTTTTGACAAGCTCGAAGACTAAACCATTTGACGTGGAACACAGCTAGCCTTATTCCTTTGTCTACTCTTTGTGCATATTCATGGAGCCTTCATCAGTCCCACCTGACAAGAGGAAGGTCCCAAGAAGGCACCACTGGGCAAACTCTTGCCAACTCCAACACCCCCAAAAGGTGAAAAGTGGAAGCCTCTACTGAAGTCAAACTCACACAGGATCCGGAAATCCAAGATGGCTGCCATTTGAGCACACACAGAGGATGGTGCAAGACCAAGCTCGCAGGCAGGGGACCGTATCAGGACCTTGTGGGTTAGCATACCCCCAGACAACATACGCTCACCCTACTTGGAAGGGGTTTCCAGCCCATATAACCAGAGACTAGGCAGTTGTCATTTCTGCTTTTTAAAAATATAATAATTCTGAGGCTGCATTTATTTAAACAGGATAAACATGATAATGAATAAGCAAAATGACATCAAAAACGTCAGTAAAAACTATTTACAATGATAGAAATATCTTTTATCATAAAGAACCATATCCAGCACAATCACTAATACATGACATTTCCTATCAAATACTCATAAGGAGTCCTGGTTGACCACCCCTCAGGCCCTTGCCACTTCATTTGGCTCGAGGGTCGTGGGTAGAGGTTCCATAACCTGCAGCTTACAAGGTGAGCTCACCTGCTCTCCCAAGATAAAGGGAGTGAGGACTAGCATGACATCCGGTCTCCAACTATTGTACCAGAGCCAATCCAAAACTGAGATCCCCTGGCACCTAATGGGAGACGGACCTGGGCAACCGAGCCATACCTTGGTCCCCTGGTGAAGCCATTATCTCTCCAACAAGGCCCGGGGCCGTAGCCACCATCCCTCCACCAAGGCCCGGGGCCATGTAATGGTGTACCATGGAAGGCCATAGGCGTTCGCTGTAGCGGTTGTCTCTAACCCCTCACTAAAGACCACTGTATTCCTGCCCTAGATTGGGATAAAACTCCACAAACCAATTCCATCCTGAATTTGCCTGCACTTATCTTCCTATTGTCAAGATTGTCTAGCGGTTTTCTGGCCAAACACAACTCCTTCTCTGACACGGGTCTGGGCGGTTCCAAGAGTGACCAAGCCCCCTATCTGGAGGCAGCCATGGGGGATGGTTTTTAGTAACACTGTGTTCAGTAACCGTTTCATCTTGCTATTCAACTGCCTGACAGTCTCTTTCAGGCTACTAGTGGACCGTCCCGACCTCCCTACCCTCCTAGAGATGATGTGAGACCATGCAATGCCCGGACCTGGGCACCTCCTATCTAACCAGGCAATTTCATTGATTAAATTCTTAAAGAGGGCACTTCTGCACAGCGACGCCAAATCATTGCTCCCCAATATGTAGGATGATGAGTGCTAATGGTGGAAGCCGTCTACCCACAACCTCCTCGACTAGCTGCAGGGGTATTGCTTGAGGGGGAGTCTTTGGGGTGTTACATCCCCCCAGGGCCGGACTGGCCGTAGCCGGCACCGGGCGTTTCCCCGGTGGCCCGCCAGGGTGTGTGTCAGTTTTGAGCCCCTGGGGGGCCGTTTTTGTTACCGAAGGCCGGCAATACCGGCCCCCTGTAACAAAATCGGCCGAAACCGGCCCTAGCAAACAGCTCGGCTGCACCCCTCCTATTCCCCCGGGGGGCCGGACGAGCAGTTTGCCAGGGCCGGTTTCAGTTCCCAGTCCGGCCCTGCATCCCCCTAATAAATGTATCTTGTAATAAATAGTTGGGTGCAGGTGCTTTCAGTTGGGTATGGAGAGGTGTCTGTCAGACTTCAACAGGAATTTTTTACACACACACAGACTAAAAACACACACACACACTTTCCCTCTCTCTGTTTGGAAAGAGAATGACTTTTCTTTGGTTATTTCACAAAATAATGTGTTTACTCATTTAATACCCCTACCAATCTCCATTACTCTCCCTTTCCACTGCCACATAAGCCCCTCTCGTGCCCCCTGCTTGTTGTATAATGTATTGTAAGATTTTGGGGTACATTTACTAATATTTTGTGGCATGTGTGCGTCACAAAAGTCATGCGAATTGATGCAAAATCTTTTTTTACCAATTTTCTTTCCAGCGCAAAATATGTTTTGCGATGGAAATTCACCTAAAAGTAATAAAAAGCAGCACATAGAGCTGCTTTGCATTAATTAGCACCAAGTGGGTGTTCCGTGGGTGGTGCATGGGTGTTCCCATGCAAGCACCCATGGTTTTCGACGCAAAACCCTATTTACTAAAAAAAAAAAAAAAAGTTGACAGAGTTCGTGTAAAAAAGAACGGCTATGTCAAATAGGCACTATCAAGGAGACATGCTTTTATTTCTCCTTTCTTTTCCGACTTTGCATGTGTGCTGCACTGTACAGCACACATACAAGGTGGGAAAGTTTTAAAGTTACTCAAAGCATTGTATTTTGTGCTGGAAGGGTACCCTTCCAGTACAAAACCTATGCTAGGCTCACACAGACACCCTTGCACTATGGTGCAAAGGTGTGTGCATTGGGCACAGCTACCTGATTGTGCGCCAGCGCTAGGGAGAGGGTAGGAGAGTGCTGTGTTTCTGTAAATATGGCACTCTCCTGTTCTCTCCTTCTCACACAGCGCAGCATATTTGGCTGCTGCGCTGCACGAGATTTTAGTAAATAGACTTCTATGTGCCAGCGTGATTGTTGGAAAATCTGAAGCTCACACCCCAATCTTACTGACCAAGCTACGCCCCCTGACTAGGTGGTGAAAACCAGAGCGCCTCTGCCGGCCAAATAGAGCTGTAAATCTGCTTCAATTGTCCGTTCGCCGGTTGTACAACTGAATGACTGAGGACCCATGCACTGGCATGAGCTATGTGCCCTAGATAGAAACTGTCAGGAGATACAATGCAGGCTGTTATTGGTGCAGTCCCATAGCAGCCCTCCTACGTCTACAACATGTTCAGTCGCCCATAGCACGTTTAACAATCCGATTCCTAGCTGCCAATCCTATTGACCTGCCACTACCACTGACAGTGACGCTCCTATCCTAAAGGAATGAGAGCTGCAGTGTCCCTGAATGTCAGATACATGGATTGCCTTGCGTAACACCTGAATGAACTGGTATTTCATGAGCGAAACACCTGTCATGTGGACAAATAGACAGGTGGATGCCACTTTAGGACGCATCTGTAAGAATTTGTGAGTTCCAGCTTCAGGGCACCCGTGGAAATCCCCTGCTGTTCTCTGTATAATCTGGTCCCCTTTCCCCAATTGATCCATCTTTGAGCTCGATATGGTAACTGCAAAATCTCCCTTCATTCGGCACAGTTTCCTAAATAAAATGCCCCTTTGCTTGGATTTGTCACCATTTCAGACACCGTAAAAGCCCCATAAAAAGCAAGCAAAAAGGCTGTCTTCAACAATACTACTTTATACCTTGGGTAAGACCCCATTAGTGTCTACACCTTGCCAACGTCAAAGGGGGCGCCTCTGGTCTGGGACCTAGCCTTTCCCAACCCTTGGGAGCTTTCCCAATAAGGAAGGATTGCAAATGGTCTTGCTCACCACCTAGTTTAATATAAAAGGGAACAGCTGTGATATGCTGCCTGGCAAGTGCTGCCAATCCCTCCTGTAGCTGTGTGCGTTAGAGAAAACCCAACCAGTTATCTAGAACAAACAAGTGCGCCTGCACTGCACTGGGGCATAAGCCTTCTCATATGGTCTCTTTGTTTTAGTTGGAAGACTGGCTGCAATTAGGGCTGAGAGAATGGGGCTCCAAGATCCCAAAGATGTCCCAGAAATGTGTGGGTTCAGTCTCTGTCCCTGGATGGAAGCGCTGGAAGTCCTGCAATTTAAGACAAGATAATCATTGGTGGCATTTTTCAAAACATCTAGGACATGTTTAGCTTTAAACAGAACGTTATGCTTTAAACATATCAAAACGAGTTTCTTCAGTAAAGTCAGTATTTCTTTGCATTCTGCCTTGTGAAAATTGATGCTTTCAACCACTGCGATTTTATCCAAACAGAAAATCACATATTGGGTATTAAAGTGGTCAGTCCAGACATATAAAGCCACAACAATGGGAAATAACTCCAGGAACGTGATGTTTATCACCAATCCTGAAGCCACCCAAAAATAGGGCCTGCCTTGTGCACATCACCTGCCGCCAAGGAAGGTGCAGAAGCCACTGCTACCTACTGCATCCAGAAATAAACCAAGTTCCTGACTGGACCAGAGGCGGGGGAGCTGACCATACCCTGGATCTATTAAAACCTTTGAGGAATGACAACCAGATCCTCAAATCTCGCTTCACACTTGAAGACAAATGTGTTCTATGGTGTTTCTCTGTGAAACCTGACATGTCCTGTACTAAGGAGAGTGAGAACGGGCGACCCATTGGAATTATCCGCAAGTCCAAATTGAGTTGGCTCACTAATACCTGAAACTGATGTAATAAGACCTTTTGCACCTCCTGGCATGATTCCAGTGATTCTCTAAATGGTCTCAATGGTGGCCAAGATGGCGGAGTGAGCGGACGTGCTTTGAGGTCCCTCCGTTCCAGGCCAATGTAATCGCTTGCTGCCTCTTTATCCTCATGCATACGAGGGTAGGGCCAACTCCAGGGAGCCCTCGGGGGGGCCCTCAACTTATTTGGACCAGCGGCGGCTCTTGCAAGCTGGCAGGAGACGCCACGTCATTGCGGCCTGCGGAGGATCGAGCGGCGGGCTGGGGCTGTGCAGAGGGTGATGGCACTGCCATCACAATGGGCCCCTGAGTGGGATGCGAGACCCGGCCCAGAGAGACGGGAGGACAGCGGAGGACAACTGGTGCGGGGGTCGAGCCCTCCTACTCCACAGCAGACTTTCGAGACGCGGAGGCGGCTGTCTCTGCGGCCTGCCTCCGCTTCCCGAGGAGGGACCGAGTGACCCAGCAGCCTTCTCAGCCACACAGGTAGCAGCGACGGTGGTGGGAGGTGGGTGCGACAGCCCAGGCGTACTTCCCACCCACACAGGAAAGAGTCTGGAGGCAGTGGATGGTGGGAGAAGCGCCCTATCTTCCCTCCGGGGGCCCCGGATGGATAGGACCCCTGCGGAACGGTGCCAGGCCTGTGCTGAGTTGGGCCTAGCGACCACAAGGCCTTTGGACCGCAGGAGTGCCTGGAGGCGGCCTGCTCTGGTGCAGCCTAGTGGAGGCCGGTGAGTGAACAGCGAAGAGAGTTGGGGGGGCGGGCTGCCAGCGGAGCTCTCTGTGGCTGGCCTGAGCTCTGTGGGAGCGCAGATCCCACCCCCCTCGGTGAGGACAGACCGACTGGGCTTATGTGGGCCATTCTGGATGAGCAGCACACCAGTACATCCGGGGGCCCTGAGCCCAGACTAGAATACTTGGCCCAGAGGGACCCAGACTTCACACAGGGCACTGCCGTCTGAGGGGGGGACTACTTGAATCTAGAGTGTTGTCGAGTGCGCTCCCTCTGTCCTGCACCGGGAACCGGTCCACTGTGCACCCCCTCCTACTTAGTGTTGAGGCCCCGGACAGGCGGCGGGGCGTCATCCTAGATTGGGAACTTTCCTATAATTTGACTGTGGTAGGCGCCGGCCTTGGTCTCAGAGGGGGGGCCGAGGCCTGGTCAGTGGAAGAGATATGGCAGCGCACACGCCAAAAAGGATTGCTCACTAAAAGACATTCTCACTAAGCCCTCCACTTCCCTGCTGCTGGAGCTTTCTAGCCCTTTGAGCAGGCTGCCGCCCCCTGATGAGGCTGGGGGCGAGGCTCCAGTTACCCAAGCTTACCTGGAGACTCTATTTTCTTCCCTCAGGGAGGATCTAAAGTCGTTTAAGAGGGACCTAGCACAGGGCCTGCAAGGGGTCTGGAAAGAGATCTTAGAGATCGGAGATAGAGTGAACGCCCTGGAAAATCACGAAATTACTAGGGACGAAGACATTGAACAGCTCAGGCAGGAACTCATCCATCTCACAGATCAGCAGATCGATCTCCAGGTCCATTCTGAAGACCTCGAAAATAGATTGCGGCACAACAATATCAGAATCAGAGGGGCCCTTGGAGCAGCGGAGGTGGGGAACGTGGAGGATTTTGTCATGGCCCTCTTTGCCCAAATCCTGGGAGATACGCAGGCATCTGACATCTGTCTGGACAGGGTCCATCGAGTTGGCCCCACTCGACCCGCAAATTCACCACCTCCGGACATCCTGGCATGTGTACACAGCTTTCCCCTGAAGGAACGGATCCTCTGCAGGGCCAGAGACACCAATCCAGTCTAATTCCACGGCCACCCACTACAGCTGTTCCAGGATCTCTCATTGATCACGCTGCAGAAGCGGAGGGAGGTTTGTCCGGTTACAGCTTTTCTTCATGAGCATAGACATGCACCCACCCTCTGGCGACAGGTGACTCCTTGAAAGTGATCTCCCTGAATGTGAAGGGACTCAATATCCAGTCAAGCAGCGGGCTGTCCTCTCGTATCTGGAGTGTACCGGGGCAGACATCTGCCTCCTCCAGGAGACCCACCTGCTTGCAGGAGACTGGCATAGGCTAAAATCTAGGGCATTCCCACATCAATTTCTTTCCTAGATGGGCCGAAAGGTGGCTGGGGTGGCTATCTGGATCTCTTGTAGGTTCCAGGGGTCGATTGTTCCTAAACTGTTGGAACTCAAGGGACGTCTACTGGTATATAGCATACAGCTGGGCAGCCAGACACTCACCTTAGGCTCCCTTTATGCCCCTAACAAGGGCCAGTAACACTTCCTCCGGACGGCCATAGAAGATATCCTCACCTCACAGGCCCGATTAGTCTTATTAGAGGGCGACTTTAACTTGGTGTTCAATAATGATATGGATCGCTCAGCCCACAGGGGGTAGGTGCAGGGGCATTCTTGGATTAGGGATTGGCCTGGTTGTGGGGTGAGTCTGTCAGACTGGTGGAGGGTACTACATCCCCATACCCGCAACTACGCTTTCTACTCATATGCCCACAAATCTTATGCCCGTTTGGATTACTTCTTGGGGTCCCAGGAACTCCAGCGGCTGCTCCAGTCAGTTGAGATCGAACCGAGATCCCTTTCTGACCATTCAACACTCCTTCTGAAGCTACACACCCCCTACTGAGGGATTCACCCCAGCAGTGGAGACTCAGGGAGATGCTGCTTCAGAGGCCAGAGGTGGTGAGGCAGATTAAAAGAGCTATTAATGACTATCCTAATCACATCCCCGACACACCTATGTCACTTCTTTGGGATGCCCTGAGACAGTCATCATGGGGAGTTGATAGCACTCTCTGCGGTAGAGAACAAGCTGCGAAGGGCCTAGAGAACAAAACTTCAGAGACAGGTACGCGAACTGGAACATATCCATCACCGCACAGGGGCTTCGAGGATCTGGCGTCAGCTAGAGGCAGCCAGGAAGCAGCTGGCAGGCTTGGACTTAGACAGGGAAAAGTATTCCCTCCTGCGACTAAAACATTCCTTCTACGTGAACGGGAACAAATGCGATACGCTCCTGGCCAGTAAGCTCTGAGCCCAGAGACAGTCTACGAGAGTGGACTCTCTGCCGTTCAGAGGGGAGCTGATTGAAGGGGATGCTCTAATAGCAGCCCAGTTCAGGGACTTTTACGCAACTCTATACTCAGAGAAGTCCCTTCCCCCTGACAATCCGACTCGCTACCTCCGCGGCTACAATCCGACTGACCGACGCCCAGGCGGCTTCTCTTGACAGTCCGATACGCATAGAAGATGTAATTTCTGTCATATCTAGACAGAAACCTCTTAAGTCCCCGGGCCCTGATGCCTTCTGTTCGGGCTTTTATAAAGCCTTCTGTCCTGAACTAGCTCCTATCCTCACGAGGCTCTTCAACATCATCTCGATTGCGGCCACCCTCCCTCCCTGCAGGAGGTGACCATTGTCGTCATCCCAAAGCCCGGAAAAGACAGATGATTATGTGCGAATCACCACCCCATTTTGCTGTTGAATATGGACTCGAAATTATTTACGGGGATTCTGGCAGCCCATCTCAACCCCTTCATGCAGGGCCCTGTAGCCCCCGACCAGGTGGGCTTTATCCCGCAGAGACAGTGCACGGATACCTAGCGACTCCTCCACATCTTAGATAAAGCCAATCACATGGAGGGTGCAAATATGCTGCTCTCGGTCGATGCTGAGAAGTCATTCGACCGTGTTCACTGGCCCTACTTGGAGGCGATACTGACCCACTTCGGTATAGGGGAGCGATTCCGCTCTTGGGTCCTCCGCAACTATGGGACCCCGGTCGCCTCAGTGCAGGTGAACAGACAGGGCTCTGAGCATTTTACGATTCGCCGGGGCATGCGGCAGGGTTGCCCCCTATTGCCCCTCCTCTTCACGCTATATATGGAGCCCTTTGCGCAACGAGTGAGAGACCACCCAGGAATCAGGGGAGTTCCCTTTGGCAGGGAGGAACATTTGATCAGTTTATACGCAGACGATGTCTTGGTGATGCTAGATGATCCCTGAGAGACTCTACCCCATTTCTTAGAGGAGCTGTGGGAGTTCGGCGAGGGGTCGGGATTCCATATGAACCTCCACAAGTCACAAGCCCTCAATATTTCGGTCCCGCCCGTTGCACTGGCGGCTTTAAAACAGACCTATCCGCTACACTGGGCAACGGACTCTATCCCATATTTGGGAGTAAAGCTGGCCCCATCCCCGGAGAAAATAAAAACCCTCAATTACAGGGAGCTAATGAAGCAAGTGAGGGCCGAACTGGGCCGCTTGCGGCATTACCGGTTGTCTGTGTTGGGCCGCATCGCAGCCCTGAAGATGGCCATCCTTCCTAAGATACTCTTCCTCTTTCAGGCCCTGCCTCCGACTCCTCCGACGGGCATGATCCCCTCCTTACAGGCTGCGCTACATCACTTTATCTGGGCGGGCAAGCGCCCCCGGATGAGTAGGGAACGGAGCTGGCTCCCCCGGCTGAGGGGGAGCTTGGAGTGCCATGCCTACTCCATTATTTTCAGGCAGCCCTGCTTTGATATCTGGTTGAGTGGTCTAGAGCAGAGTCAGAAAAACCATGTCTGTTTATGGACAGGGCTCTAGCTGGGACTTCGTTGGGGGAAGTCCTGTTTCTTCAGCGCGCGCATCGGGCGCCCAACCTTTACATATCCCCAGTCACGAGCTCCCTGCTGAAGGTATGGGACTCGTGCACCTCCAAAGGGAAACTAACAACTTTTCCTTCTCCCATGACGCCGGTGGTTGACAATCCAGCCTTTGCTCCCGGAGTCGAGTTGGCCTTTGGAGATTGGCGTGGAGCCATCTGCTGGGCAGCAGGGCACTTCTTCGATCAGCACGACCCCATTCCCTTTGACACTCTCAAGAGGGACTATTCCATCCCCGAGGATGAACGGTTCCGTTATTACCAGATCAGACACTGGCTACTACATCCATCAGTCAGAGAGGGAGGAGCTGAGAGGCCATTGACGACATACGAAAAATGGCTCCTGGCCCAAAAAATTGGACAAACGCCTCATTACCGAACTGTACACCCTGCTTCGGCCAGCGCAGACCGAGGACAAATCCCACACCCAGTGGCGCTGGGAGGTAGAACTTGGACGGCAGCTTTCCCATAAGGAGTGGCATGATATCTTTTACAGAGCGAGACACTCTGCCTATAATGCATCTAGCACTGAAACAGTGGTGAAGATTGCCACCTATTGGTATTTAACTCCCGCTAGGCTCCACAAGGGTAACACGACCCGTAGCGAGTCCTGTTGGTGACAATGCCAGGCCAAGGGCACCTTCACTCTCATCCTCTGGGACTGCCCAAAGGTAACCTAGTTCTGGGATTCTGTCCTCGATGATATCGACACCCACTTGCGCACCCAGCTCCCCAGGTTCCCGTCCTACACCCTACTAGGACTTCCCAACGCTCTTACTTATCCACTCACATCACGCTGGTGGCATCAGATTAGCATATTCCTGGGGGCGGCACACCAAACGATTCTAGCACTCTGGGGAACCACCACCACACTGACACTCCTAGGGTGGCTTCAGAGCCTCTGGTTTGTTCTGGGAATGGAGAAGCTCCCCTGTACTCTCTCTGCTCAGGGTGACACATACAGAACTCTCTGCCGACCATATATAGCCCTACTGTCTCAAGAATTTAGGGAACTGACCTGCCCCCGCTATTTACGGTTATTACGACAAACAGACCCGGCTCCAGCTGAAGATGCAGAGGGTCCTCCTTCGGTGACACTGCCCTGGGACTCTCTTTTCTGTTTATTCACATTGCAACAGGTGCCCGGGGGGAGGGATGTTGGGTGAATAGGGATTATTGTTGAAAAGTTACACTCTAGACTGGTGGTTGTAGGGGGGTTGATCTTCCCATGATGGCAAGTTATTGTTGTACTGAGCAGCAGCTGGAACAGTAAAAACAGATTTAAACCTAAATGGTCTCACCTTCTCGAGGGGGAACGTGCATTTGTTTTTAACAGAATCAATTTGGATGTCCATGCAAACAAATGTTGTAGGTGAACCTATTGTTTGCTATTGAGCCAAAGGTATCCCAAACACAGCCATTATCTCTTTAAATGTTGCCAGAGACCTGTCACAGCTGTCCAAGCCACTAGTCCCCAGCAATAATAAGTTGTCCAGGGAGTGGATGACAGTGGCTGACCTTGATGCTTATGTGAAGGCCCACTCCAGGAAGGTACTGAACTGCTCAAAATAATTGCATGACACAGAACAACCCATGGGCATACATCTATCTTCATAAAATCGCCCCCTCAATTGGAAATCCAATAAATGATGATCTTCAGATGGACTGGCAAGAGCCAGAGGGAAGACTCAACATCCGCCTTTGCCATTAGAACACCTGGACCTAGACATCGCACCATTGACAGGCGCCATTCAAAGATGTGCATTTAATGGAGTAGAGAGCAGAATTGCATTATTGACAGAGGCTTCCCTGGGGGCCGACAGGTTTTGGATCAAGCTAAATTGCCCGAGGTCAACCCTAAGGGAGAGCAAACAAAATGTACTAATGGAGGGCTCTCAAATGGGCCTGCAATCCTGCGCAATCTCAGTTCTTTTTCAATCATTTTTTGGGCCACTCCCCAGCTCAGCTTTAAGTACATTTGATGTTGTAATAACAGGGCCATTAACTCATGAAGCAGGGATCCTGAAACCATACCGAAAACCACAATATGGGTTCTGACCAACTTCATAGTGTAGGTGCTTATGTAGCCAGGGGTTCAAAGCCAATAATGACATGGGAGATGGATTTTCACAATCTGAAAGAGAGACACTTTCCCTTCTGTCCACCCTTTCCTTGGACTTTTAAAAACATTCAATCTGGATGTCCAGCTGTTCTGCAGAAGGAGCAATTGTATTCGAACTTGAAGGACCTCTGTGGTCTGGTACATGACTTCATATTAAAAGCTAAACATGCCCCTTTTCGTTCGCCGCACCCCGCTGCGGCCCAAAAAGGGTGACTGTCCATCAACCTCTGTATTTTTTAACATCATGCAATGTAAGCATTGATATCTGTCTGATCCCAACACATGGGCTGGTTTGTGACTTCCTTTAACCTAAATTATTTATCATAATCTTTCCAACCAGAGCCTCCAAATTCTTCAAATGCGCCCACTATTCTGTGCATATAATGAGCAGTCTGCGGGCCCCAATCTAGGAATTTTTCTAGCACCACTGACTGATAAATAATGAAACCCTTATGGTTTCCTCCACCTTAGGATTCTTTACTTTATGAGCACAGCACATATTCTCTTTATTGTCCTCCCCACTGGAATATTTATGGTAACTTAAGCCATGTTGACATATGCCCTCTTTTCTAAAATCTTTTTACTCACTTCCTGGAAGAGATAGAGGCCCAAGTGGTCCCTAGGGGAGTGCACCTGGTCAGGTGTATGGCTGGTACGGGTCACCTCCTCACCTTTCTCCCCTGATGCAGGAGCACTTGCTGTAGCGGGAGACCATCCTGTAGGGGTCCACAGAAGGGGGTGATGTGCCCACCCCGGCCACTGGCAGAACTATTGACTGTACAACTGTCTGATGGCTTCAGTCTCCCTGCTCCCTCCTCCTGCTGGCAGGGTGTCGCTTTTTCAACCAAACTTCTTGCTGCTGCCAATGTCCCTCCTTTACCCACTTTGTTGTTTGGTCCCATTACAGAGCTTTGACAGCTAAGGTAATACTCTTGTAAAGCTGGTGACTAAGTCATCTCCTGGGCCCACTGAAGATGGCACTTCTCGCCCCATGTTCGACCCAAGCCCTTGTTTGAATGCCCTCGGTTCCTTAGTTTCTTTACCCCGCCCTCTTGCATCCCCTTCCTAGCCCGCTTCAAAACAAGGGAAATGCTGCTTTAGGAGGGACTCCCAGGTCCTCAGTGATTGTTGTAACCTCCCCAGTCACTTTGATGTTGTCTCCTGGCTGTGTGTCCCCTGCACCCGTTGGGCTATCCCGGACTATGTCTGCGCTATTTACTGGCTGCGCAATCTCCATTTGGGTCAATGCACTTCCGTTGTCCATAGCGCTGCCTTGTGTTACTTTGCAACGTAGGCATTCCATGGGTGGAGCATGGGCATTCCCATGCATCCACCCATGATTTTGACTCAATCCCAGATTTACTAAGGTAGGTAAAGCTGGGATTGCACTAAAATGCTATGCCTCCCTGAACCAGGTGTAACAAGGAGAAATATCTATACTTCTCGTTGCTTCCTCTTTCTATGCATAGAAATAGGAAAATGCATTTAAGAATTGGTTTTCACTTCTTGCACAAAACAATCCTGCCTGTAATGCATGCACCTTGCACCATGGTGCAAGGGTGCCTGCGTTGGAGATAGGTAGCACACAGCACACCAGTGCTAGTAGACAGTAGAAATGTGCCATATCATAGTAAATATGCAACATTTCTGCTGTCTCCCTTTCACGTAACGCAGCAACTTTGCTTGATACAATGTGTTACATGACAAATTGGTAAATATCCCCCTAAATCCTTAAGGGTACATCGCCACCATCTGTGTGCTTGAATCTGACTACTGTATATAGCTATTGTTTGGGAACAAAAGCAAAACAATGCACAACAATGCACAGCCCAGCAGATAAATCACACACGGTATGAGCACTTTGGGGCATATTAGCAAGAACCTGCGATAATTATCGCAAAGCTTGCTTAGCGCGCGTTTTTCTATCGCCGGCTATCGCTGGATATTACCGCGGAGATAACATGCTATTAGCAAGGTTTATCTCCAATGCGATAAAATATCCAGCGATAGCGGCGAAACCCAGCAATAACGCGAGAAATCCAGCGATAGATTCCTCGCGCTAATGCTGGGGACTTAACCTTGCAATCCACCTCCCATTGACTATTATTGTTAAGTCATGCTTTTACCAGTTCTAAAAAACCAGGTCTAATCGCGGTTAGCGCGCGTATTTTTATCGCCTCGCGGTTATTGCTAATAGGCGATAGCGATGTTAGCGACTGTTTTCAGTCGCTGTTAGGTTGGGAACGCCTACCTTGCATGTCATTAGCGATAAATATCGCTGACATGCAAGGCGATGTAATTCCCAGCCTCTAACGCCTGAAAGCTGTCGCTAACGCCTGTTAGCGACAGCTTGCTAATAGGGCGTTAAAAATATCGCCGATTTAGCGGCAAAAAGTGCCGCTAAATCGGCGATAAAGCCCTTGATAATATGCCCCTTTGTTTTTTCCTTGTTGCCCCCAGCCAGCACCCACACAGGAAACCGGCACTCAATTGCCTGATGCTACTCATGAGGATGGCAGGTGAGTCCTCATACCTGGGACCTTCCTGCCCTACCTTCAACTGGGCATTCACTGTACCTAGACTGGCAGAACCCCTGTGGTGCGGAATAAAAGACCACGTAGGCCCTCAATCACTTGACAGCAGCCACCGCTGCTGGAGGCCAAGGAGAGATCACAGGGACCAAGAGAAGGGATGGTCCCGGCAGGCCATATACAAGAAAACAGACCGCTTCTGTTACTATGAGGAGCAGGGTGAAGAATGGTTTGCCTATAGCTGGGTCCAGACTGAGGTGCCATGGTGAGCAAAAGAACGATGGGTTGGGATGCTACCCCAAGTCATTACTAGTGATTAGACAAATTGGAAGCATTCCTCCCATCACCTTTAGTGTGTATCATACCGCCGTAAGTGGAATGGGTATGCCCAGACGTGGGTCACATGCTCACTGTGTCACTGGAACTAAGCTGCGCTCAGCTGATTAGCCCATAACTAGGGCGAAATCGGTCCTGAGTTGCTTATGATCTGGTTCAGGGAGGACCTGGCATGGCAGCTTGGGCTGGACTGTTCCGATGAGGAGCAGGGCCAACACTGATTTGCATATGGATGGGTCCAAACAGAGGTGTCATGGTGAATAAAAGAACAATGGTTTGAGATGCTACCCCAAGTGATTGCCAGAGTTCAGACAAATTGCAAGCATTCCTCCCATCACCTTTTGTGTGTTTCATGTACTGCCCTAAGTGACATGGTTATGCCCAGACGTGGGTCCCGTGCTCACTTTGTCACTGGAATAAAGCTGTACCTGGCTGATGAGGTCATAACTAGGGTGAAACTGATTGTGGGTTGCTTGTGTGCTGGTACAGGGAGGACCTGATTCGCAGTTCGGGATGGACTGTTCCCATGAAGAGCAGGGTCAAGACTGATTTGCATATCGCTGGGTCCAAATTGAGGTGGCATGGTGAGCAAAAGAACGATGGGTTGGGACACTACCCCAGGCAATTGCCACTGTTTAGACAAATTGCAAGCATTCCTTCCATTACCTTTTGTGTGTTTCATGTGCTACCCTAAGTGGCATGGGTGTGCTCAGACGTGGGTCCCATGCTCACTGTGTCATGGAACCAAGCTGTACCCGGCTGAGGAGCCCTTAACTAGGGCGAAACTAATCCTGAGTTGCTTGTGTTCTGGTTCAGGGAGGATCTGACTTGGCAGTTCGGGCTGGACTGTTCCCATGAGGAGCAGGGTCAAGACTGATTTGCATATGGCTGGGTCCAATCTGAGGTGGCACAGTGAGCAAAAGAACGATGGGTTGGGATGATACCCTGAGCGATTGTCGGTGGTTAGACTAATTGCAAGCATTCCTCCCATCACCTTTTGTGTCTTTTATGATGTCTTGCAATGACATCATAGGAAAAGAGATGTCCCTTATGAAAGCATTCACACTCTTCAAATTGATAATGGTGTGGAAGGCACCCTTGATTTGGGCACCAAGAAAAGTTTTGGGTTCACTTCCTAACCCTACTTATCCAGAGGATCTGGAATCATCGCCTTCTTAGGCAAGACTCCCTTCATCCACTGTGAAAGTGCAATCTCCTGATGAGCTTGGTAGACCAGGAAATCAGACAAATCCCACAAAACTCTAGGTATGAGAAAGAAATCCAGGACATAACCTTAAAACAAATACTTTATTGTTTAGATTGCAATGTTTACAATACAAACAATTATTTATCGTAATTAAAAATGCAGCTCATTAAACACATCAGTACACCTCATAAAAAACTCACTGCTTTTAAAACTAGCTCTGAGGTGACTCCACATTAAAAACAAGTTTTTTTCAACATCACTGTTGTGATACACTTGAGAAGTACATTTATTCAAATACAGTGATCTAATATGCAAACATGAACAGGGTTGAAGGTGCCTAAACTATCTCTGCAGATATAGAACCTTGTGCATACAATTTTGTACACAAATACAGAAGCATTTAGACTTATGTAAGGGGTCACAAATATGGCCAACCACAGCATCATGCATAATGGTATATAAAGGGATCAAAGATCTAAATTGCAAAGAATCACTGTTTCTCCCAGTACAGAGGAATTCAGACATAAAGGATTCTCATTATGTAGTATTAAAATTACTTTCAAAGCACATCTGTGGTCTATCTGTTGAGCCCTTACTGAAAGCCTTTTGGTCTAAAGCAGAGGCAACAATGCTCTATGCCTGTTATGACTTAGTTTGAGAAACGTAATTGACCACTCAATATCGTTGGCCGTGGAGCACTCAGAGCACTATTTCGCATGAGTCAATCAAAACCACAATCTGTTATAGAAATGAAGGATTGGTGTTGGGCAGAACTACAGTTGGTTACTGACTGACAGAGCTACTCTGCATTACTGATTACAATTGCAAACAACCGTAGCCTATCACTTGTACCCAGCCAGATTAAAGGTGTTGTCAGGGGGCAAATCTCATTTTTTGATAATCCCAAATATGTGTGGCAGTGGTTAGAGGTCTGGGACAAGGTGCCTACAGGAAGGTCGGGGCCCTGGAGGACTGGTACTAGGGGACCGACTGGCACAAGTGGTCCTTCATGGAGGAGAAGGTGCCTGGGGGCAGCCGATCTCCTGAGAGGAGTGGTCCTGCTAGGGTAGTGATTCAGGAGGATGGTACCATAGCATTGGCCTCCTTGGAACAGCAGTTGGAACCAGCTGGGAAGTCGACTGGTCAAGAGGAGCTGCTAATGCAAAACAATGTTGTTATTCGAGGTGGCAATTGAGGATCTGCATATGTTATGTTACTCTGTCTAACTACCCTTTTTTCCTCATACAGGGGGCTTGCTTTGTCCTTTCCTGATGCTCCTGGTCCAAGGGGATGTATGCAATGAGGATTGTTGACACGGAGAGTGTTTGTTTTTGGTATAATGCGTCATGTTTGACTCGGCGTCCGAAGGCATTGCATTCTGTAAGGGGTTTTTTTTGGAATGCCTCTCCACATTTGTGGTAGGCCATGGTTGGAGGGGGGTTAGGGTTAGGCTGTGGGTCCTGACAGCGGGAGATGCTTTGCATTTTCAGTATAGTAAACTGATGATATGCTGCCCATCCGGGGTGGGGTGGGGTTGTACTAGGTTTCTTGTTTCCTGATCCCTCTGCTGGGGGCTGTTGTTGAGTTTTTGTCGACAGTGCACGTAGCTCCTTGATGGGTGGTATTTGACATGGAAGTTTGGGAGGGCGGGATCCCATGTGGGGCAGTGTGAAGGAAAGCGCTACCCATATGGCTGACCAATTTAATATTATCACGTGGAATGCCCGGGGGCTCCGAGGTACTCTAAGCGCTACAGAGTCCACTCGTTCCTCAGGCGCCATAAAGTACAAATTGCTTGTCTCCAGGAGACACATCTTATAGGAGAGGAAACACAGAAGCTAAGCAAGAAATGGAGGGGTCAGTTGTTTTCAGCCTCTTACTCCTCAAACGCTGTGGGGGTGGCCATCTGGGTTGCTCCAGGGGTCCCCGTCAAGCACACCTATAGCGAAGCAAATGTGGAAAGGCGCTATGTCCTGTTGCAGGGCACTTTGGATGGCAGGGAGCTCACTATACTAAATTCATACACCCCTAATGTCGATGACCGGCATTTCTTTGATGGGCATCAGGACCTGTTGGAGGGTAGTGTGGTTGGGGTATTTTAATTGCATCTTTGAGGGGGCGGAGGACTGGTATCCACCCATGGGGGGCACTAAATCACTAATGGTGGGCTCTCTGCTGATGGTGATGTATAATCTGGGCCTGCTAGATAGCTGGCGAGCGCTACACCCTGGCGGGCGTGAGTATACTTGTCATTCCTGGACCCACAATACCTATGGTAGGCTGGACCATTTTTTGGTGGGAGGTCATGACCATTCCTGGCTAAACCGGGGAAGTATTTGGGTCGATTTCTCTCAGATCATGCCCCTGCACTCTTGACTCGTGCCTGGGGGGATAGAACGCATGGGTTCAGGACCTGGCACATACCTTCTGACCTCCTCATGGATGTAGTCTGCCGGGAGGAGCTGGCAACAGTTTTGGAGACTTATCTAGCAGCAAACTGGGGACCATGGACACTAGAGCGGTTAAGTGGAACCGCTCAAGGCCGTAGTCAGGTAAGAGTGTGTAGGGACTGTCTGCAGGTTTTGGAGGCGGATAATGGCGGACCTTAAAGTGCAGGAGGGACGGCTGGCAGACCTACAGAAACATGAAGTGTTCTCAGTGGACGCACGCACAACGATTCTGAGGGGTCCATAGAGAGATGCAGACACTCTGGAACTCTTTGGATAAGACAGCCCTTAAATCCTACCTTCATCTATTACATAGGGAGGGCGATAAATCTGACAAGCTTCTGTATTGGGTCCTCAGGCGTGAAACAGAGATACCTCCCATTTTGCACGTCAGGAACGTACACAGGGAGTTACAGACCCGGCGACAGGACATTTTGTCAGTCCTGTTGGACCACCTTAGGTTAGTGTACAGGGCTGGCCCGACTGACCCAGAGGGAGGGACAGATAGGTTTTTGGCAAGAGTTGGGCTTCCTCAGTTGCGACAAGACCTCATGCAGGAATTAGAGGAGGACATCTCCATAGAGAAGCTAGGCACCGCCCGAAGGTGCTCAATAGATCTAAGGCCCCGGGCAGAGATGGGTTTCCAGTAGTTTTATCAAACCTACTCTGCTGTCCTTAAAGAGAAACTGTTGGAGGTCTTTCTCGAGCCGAAGAAGAGCGGTCTCCTCCCATGAACATTTGGGATGGGGTAGTATGTCTAATGTTAAAACCTGGGGGAGATTCGGTGGTCCCTTCCTCGTACAGCCCCCTCACCATGCTTAACACAGATTTTAAGATACAATGCAAAATACTAGCGACTAGATTTCAAGGAGTGGTCTGTGAGTTGGCCCATGAGGACCAATGCGGCTTCATGCTGGCACGTTGTACTACTCATAATATATGTAGACTGACCCATGTATTGCATGATGCCTTGGACAGAGAGGGGAGATGGCTTTGGTTTCCCTTGATCTTGAAAAGGCATATGATATGGTTGAATGGAGCTATTTAATGGCAGTGCTACATGGCATGAGGTTTGGGCTGACTTTCTGTGCCTGGATACAACTCCTGTATACTAAGCCCTCTACACGTATCAGGGTGGGCGGTGAGCTTTCTGAGTCGTGGACGATTGATAGGGGAACCCGATCGGGGTGCCCTCTTTCTCCTGTTTTTTTTGCGCTGGCAATCGAGCCGCTTGCGCTGCTGCTGCATGGGGAAATGGAACCTTGCGGGATTAGGGTGGGTGACACCACCCATATTGTCTCATTGTACACGTATGGCATGTTGGTGTATGTACGATCCCCGGAGAGTCTGTTCCGTTCCTGCTGTGGCTGCTGAGTTTCTTTAGCAAGGTTTCCGGTCAATGCCTGAAAATCGCTTCTGTTCTCTCTGGGCGGACTGATTGGTAAACAGATGGGTCAACCACCCGATGTAGATCTTCGTTGAGAATTGGAGGGCTTGAGGTATCTGGGGATTTGGGTCACACACTCAGAGGCACAACACCAGCTTAAAAATGTGGATAGGGTATTGACAGGCCATGAGAATTACATTAGGTTCTGGAACAGGCTCCCTCTTTCTGTAATGCGAAGGGCGGCTGTAGCAAAAATGGTCTTCCTCCCACGCTGCCTGTACCTTGTCCAAAACTCACTTTTTCCACTGAGGGCCCAGTTTTTTCATAAGCCGGATAGCCTGTTAGTTTCCCTCATCTGGGCTGGGCAAGAGAGACCTGGAGGATGGAGGCTTAGCTGTTCCAGACATGCAACTTTATTATTATGCAGCGCTTTTGCAGCATGCCGCAAGATGGCTCATAGAGTCTAATAATTGGGAGAAACGACTACTGGGGACCATGATGGGTGGAGACACTTTGCCACAGTTACTGATATGTGAGGGCAGGTCGGAGCACTTAGTTCTGTATTTAATTAAAATCACAGCAGGGATTTGGGAGAGGGTGGTCCAGAGGGTTCTCCGTAGAGCCCCCTTCCGTAGGGAGCTACGGTTGTGGGATCTCGCTCCCTTTGGCAACATAGACGTAGATATGTCCACGTAACACTGGAGAAATGGAGGGTGTCAGGTGGCAGGTGATATCTACCCTGATGATACCTTTATCACGTTTCAGGTAGCTCAGGACTCCTTTAGGATCAGACCGGCCAACTTTCGACACTATGCCTAGATGGGCAGGATGGCGAGGGAGGTGTAGATTGATTTTCCTGCGGCGCTGCGCCGGCACGGGTGCTTGACAGCCTAATTGGCAGGGGGAAGGGACGCCACTTAATCATGCACTTCTAAAAAGCCCTCATGGACGACATGCAGCACAGGCCATTTGCAGCGCAAGGGGCTTGGGAAATAGATTTAGGAGTGCCCATCTCAGATTCGGATTGGGTGTGTGGGACCACCCTTGTGCACTCAGTGTCTAGATTCAAATGACTTCACATTCACTTTCTACACCATACATATGTCACGCCATATAAATTGAACAGAATGGATCCCGCTAGAGGTGCTGGGTGTGCCCGTTGTGGGGAGGAGGGGGGCACTTTTTTACATCTGGCTTGGGAATGTGCCAAGGTCAAGGGTTATTGGGGACAGGTATTGTCAAGTATAGAGGGAGCCACAGGGATATTGATCCCTCTAGCGCCACTTGCTTGCTTGTTGTGTGTGGGATGGAAAATCCCCTACAAACTTGCTCAGCTGGCCCTCCTCTTGGCAAAACGTTGTGTGGCCATTGGTTGGTTGGGCACTAGAGTCCTGTCAGTGGATCAATGGTTGAGGGACCTACTGGAATGGTGAGTGACAGAAGAATAGCATATGCAAATGTCACACAATGACGAGGGGGAGAGGATGAGCTATTGTTATGGGCCCAACTGCTTGAATAATTCCATGATGAAAGTGACTCGAGCACCGTTGACAGTTCTGATGCAGGGAGATGATTGTATGAATTGATGTTACTTATGTTATCTTTATGACAACCGAGTGCAAAATTACTGTTCTCCTTCTTGGATGTTTAGCTCGTTGTCTTGATTCATTCCACAAATTGCACTGATCATTGTATGTACCGCCCTGAAGGTATCACACATGGCGAATGTAGCGAAATCATGTCTGTAACCACCTTTAATTGGTAATCTCTGGGATCATATGCGTGACACTGCACTCTTGCACTATATGTTTTCTTTTGTTTATCTTGTTTCATTGAAACTAATAAAATACAGTTTAAAAAAGTAAATTATAGAGCAGAGCAGGGAAGGAAAACAATGAATGGGGATGCCTAAAAGATGCATGACCTTCCATAGTTCATCAAATATCTAATCTAATCTAATTATAATATCGAATCCCATTATCCTCAGCAACGTTCTCCTCTTGAAGAGCTTTCCCAAGCAAAGTATTACTCCCCTACAAGCAATTTAGCCTAGTATATACCAACATATCCCTTACAAAGAGTAAGGGGTAAAAGATCAAGATTCCCATTTATGGCTCTCTTTGGAGTTGGTTGGCACCCCATCTCTCCCCATCCAAATGGAATCAATGGAATCACCTTGTCTTTGTAGGCTTTTAAATTGGACAAATAAAAATGTCTTCAAATCTAGCATTTACTTATTCAAAATTATCATCGCCAGCAAATTGGGACAAGTCAAAGTATCATTTTTATGGTGCTTTTTGCAATTATCAGCACCCTCAAATTGGTAGGCCGAGATATTTAAAACTATTACCCGTATCAATCTTTATGAGCTATCAAATGTCTATTGCTCCAATAGTATCAATATTAGTCTTGTCAATATTAACGGTACAATGAGTACTCACTGCATAGTTATGCAGCAAATGCAACTGTTCTTGCAAGCCAGCCAGATTAAATTATCACTGTTGCATCACTTTCATAGTAATGTTTGAGGTTTATGTCCTCTTCTGAGTGATAATAATACACTCTTTATTGATTGGTTTAAAAAAAAAACCATTTACAATTTGAAACATGACTAAATTGAACAATAAAAATGTAATAAATGTTAAAAACTGTGGATATAAAATTACTTAAAATTAGGGGGCCATTATGGGCTAATAATGTTCTGATAAAGGACTTTGCTCTGGATTTCTTATAGTCTCTGATTTAATACTTGAGTCTATTAACTCAGCCGCCATGCTGTGATGAGGAGGATTTGGGTGTGATTGTGGCTTCTAATAGTTTTGACGCTTTGTAAACAAGTTTCGTGAGCCCAATGTTTAGCTTGGTGTTGTCAGGGTTAAGAGCGGCCATTATTGCTTGGCGACAAGATCGAACTCCCAACGTAATACATTGGCCTCGCAGCAGTGACCGTCTTGCTTTGAGCAATGCAGGGCATGCACAGACGATGTGTTCCATTGTTTCAGAATGATAGCCACACAACCTGCATTCAGTGCTACTGCCTGGCTGGCGCCATTCAGGAAGGTTCTTCAGAAAGGGCCAGTCACCCATCCTCAAGGCTAAAAACTTATGTTTCCAAAAAAGTGCATATGTGCTTGATAGGTAGAGCGGCTGAACACCCACTTTAAAATTAGCAATCACAGCCCAAGCGTGTCTCCTCTTTACAGTATTGCCCTGTCCGAGTGAAAAGACCACAATCTAACGTTTTTTTTAATGGCGGTCTTTAGTACCGGGTGTGAGGGGTTTGTTTCCCAGAAGTCTTTTACACCTAGTAGCTGTAAACTGCGATCCAGGAGTTGCCGATGCTTATGGCTGGTCTGATTTTTCTGTATTTCCTGCCATAGTCGGGCCTCCAAGGAACCCTCCCGGGCACGGCGCAGTCTGTGACACAGTTTGATAAATGCGCCTGCCTCCACTCCATGATGATCTTGAAGTCCCAGTTCGAGTCTCACTTGGGCTGGCGAGGCAGATTTTGATAACCGAAAAGCTCTTTTAAAATTTTTTGTTGTTAACTTATTTATTAATGTACTGGTTGTGCCCTTAGTGATCTCGTGCCCATATCTCAGGGAGTTGATTACTTTAGCCTTCATTACTTTCAGCATGGGGGTTAGGCTGGGACCTAATAGCAATTTTGCTAATTTTGCAGCGGCCACTTCTAATGACAGGGCTTTGGTTTTCAATGCTTCTTTATATTTAATAAAGGTCCCTCTTGTGTCAAGAAAGATGCCCAGGTATTTATAACTGGGGGTTGATTCTAGCTTTGTTTTGTTAAAGAACCACTTTTCTATTGACCTTTTTTGCTTCCCAAAAGATATAGTTTTGGTTTTTAACATGTTAAGCTCTAGATGGTTTCTTATCGTATAAGGTAGTAATTCATCCAGTAGCCTCTGGAGACCCGCTTTTGTGTGGCTTAGCAACACCAAGTCATCGGCGTAAAGCAAGTTGGTAATACGGGTCCCATCTAGTTGAGGAGGGTGGCAGTTTACACTGTCGAGAGCTGGAGAAAGGTCAGATATAAACAAGTTAAAAAGGAGTGGGGCCAATACACAACCTTGTTTGACGCCTGTTTCAGTTCGAATCTTTCTGGAAACGTGGGAGCCTTCACCCAGCTTAATTCTTATCCATGTTTCCGTATGGAGTTGGATTATTGCTTGGAGAAGGGGCTGGGGTATGCCCCACGATTTTAGTTTCTGCCATAACAGACCCCTGGGCACACGGTCAAAGGCTGCTTTGAAGTCTACAAAGCAACAGTGCAACTGGATTTGTTGGACTGTCGCTTTCTCCATCAGGACTGTTAGCGTTAACAGATTGGTTGTAGTACCGGTGTTAGCCACAAAGCCCGTCTGATTAAAAGGAAGGCGCGCAGTTGTTTCGGCCCAGGCCTGTAGCTCCTCCAATAGAATATTTGCATAATACTTGGACTCCACGTCGAGAAGTGCAACCATTCGATAATTTTTTGGCTTGTTTCTCTTCCCACTTTTATAAATTGGGTGAATGATTGCACCTCTCCAGGACTCTGGGACCATGTTGCTTAGACTACAATAGAGAAACAAGGGGGTCAGGTATTCTGACCATAAGCTAACATCGGATTTGAACATGGCTTGAGGGAGGCCATTCGGGCCTGGGGCTCCTTCGGCTCTGGCTTTCGTTATGAGGCGCAAGATCTTATTTTTTAAGGCATCAGGAGTCACTGTGGGCTCTAGTGAGGTATCATTCCTTTTCGTTAATTCCTTGTATGGCGGATCTTCAGATGGAATTTTTACAGGGTGAGCTCGCCTCGGACACTCCAGTCCCGAGGGGGAGATCATAGGGTTAACGGGGCTGGAGAAATTGGTGCAGGCTTCGTTTATATTGGAATCCCCAAAGTGAAGAGATAAAAACTTACTCCAAACAGCTTCACTAATATTTGCACTGCCGTACCCACTTGTACTTTGTTTGCTCCTATTTACAAGAGATCAGAATTGCTTCGGGTTAGGATTTTTACTTTCGTGGATGAGCTTCAGCCAGAATTGATCCGAGGCCGCAAGTTTTTCCTTTTGTATAGAAATTCTAAAAGCTGCTTGGGCTTGCTTATAGTTATTGAAGTTGATTTTATTGTTGGGGTTCTTTCTTGATAGACTAAGTGCTCGGTTCCTCTCAGTTCTTAATTTCCTTGTGGCTTTTGAGATGTAGAATTGAGAGTTTTGGTGTCTCGGGCCCCTCCTAATTGGCAATTCGTTGAGAAGGAGATTTGTAAGAGATGTCCAGCCATTCACGACATGAGTATTTAGCTCTAAGGATTGATGTAATAGGGCTCTGCTTTTTTCCATCAGGTAAGGGGCCATGGGGTCTGACCACTTTATCCGCTTTAGATCCTCTGTGTGACTGCCTGAGTGTGTATGGGCAAGTTCTTGATAGTGTGGAATGCAGGTGGATAATGTTATTATTTGTGCCCGGTGGTCACTCTCTCCTTGTGGTGCGATTTGATAACTCTTGATCCAGGGCAGTATTTCTCTACTCCCTAGAGTGAAGTCCAAAAACGAGAAGGATCTGCCATCTGACCGGGTCCATGCGGGCGGGGTATCGGTGGGAAGGCGCCCATTTAATAAGGTGAATCCTAAGCTGCTGAACTGCATTGCCACATATTCGCCCAATGTCGAAGATTTATTTCCAATAGGAATTGACTGGGATGCGAAGTGAGGAGGGACTCTTGGGGGGTCCGGTCCTGTGTCATCGGCAGGATTGCAGTAGAGATTGGTATTAAAATCACCTGAAATGATACTTGGTGTACTGCCATACTTGCCAATTAAGTCACAGATGGAGTTGATCAAACTATCCATTTTGGCTTTTTTCTTGGTGGTGCAGGGGGAGATATAAACATTAAGGATGAGCAGCTGAGGATCCGTAAGTGAACTTCCCAGAATTATTCCAGAGAGCCAATCCTCCTCAAAGATAATCTGTTTAATGCATTTGGATAATTTTGTTGATACGTAGATCGAGAGACCGCCACTTGGTCTGCCAAACTTGGAATGCCTGGTGGCAGGTGTCATAAACTCCAGGAAGCCCACTATTGGGATACTTTCTCCTGCCCATGTTTCCTGTAAAAGAAGGATGTCATATTCTTTTAAAAAGTCCAAGACGGCGGCAGATTGTTTTTCTTGCCCGAATCCGTTAATGTGCCAGGAGCATATTGTCAGACCGTAATTAATGACGGTTCAATCGGTCCGGTTTCTGGATAAGACCCCCGGCAGCCATAACCAATCTGCTCCATCGAAGTTTCGCTGGTCGGTTACGGGCTCTGGGATTTCTGTTGGTGAGCTGCCTCTTGCGGACCTCAGTACTGAATAGGGGGCTAAGGAGAAGCTGGAAGTATGTGCCTGATTGATCTCCAGTATTGAGGGATAGCGAGGAGCACACGGTATTATTGTTGTTATACCCCAGGATTTAAATTGGTCAGTTTTCGTCAAGACCAAATCCCGGGTTGCCGGTGTTACCAGTGTTACTTGCGTAGCTTCGCCCGTATTAGATCCGGTAGATGGAATGAATTCGATAGCGATTATGTCTCTCGATTGTAGGTGGCTTAGATCTGGTAATGATTTGAAAAGTTTAAGTATATTCCCTCGATTGAGGATGTCATGAGGGCCTCTGGAAATGAATTCTGGAATGAGCAGCAGTTTGGTGTTTTGGGGGCTGCTTGGGGGCTCACAGGGCTCATTAAGCAATAATGGCTGTGTTCGCTTTGATTTTTCTTCGATAGGCTTTTTTAATGATGTAAATATAGTGAATGATGGCAGGGGCAATTCCCTATGCTGGATGATTGGGAAGGGTAAAAGATGAGTTTTATTTGTAGCCACCAACTTACGACAGCTTGCTGAATTCATGAGATTCTTACAACCAGGATCTGTGATTATACTCTGTGTACGTGATTTGTTGTCCTCGACAGCAAGAAGACGAGAGAAACTAACTTCTTGAGCTGACATCTGGAGAGTTGCAGGACTCTGTTGCCCTGCTTCCAATGCTGGGTGCTTAATTGGCGGTTGTATAGGTCCGGGTTTTGCTTGTGTTGATGGTTGCAGGGGGTGTCCCATAGCTTGAGGTGGCCCTGACTGCTGACTAGTCTGGTGTGAAGGTTCTGTCTGTGAGGGCAACTGTTTCGTTGTCAATTGCGGGCTCGTCCGTTCTCCCTTCGAAAATAATGTCGGGGGGGCATTTCCTGGAAGCGCTGTGTCGCTCATAGGGGAATTACTCATATTTGAAATTGTAGTGTCGATTTTTTGTTTGTTTCGGCTTTTTCGTTGTCTTTTCTTTTCCCTTTTCGACAGCCGATGTGAATTATGGTTTTTGAATGGATCAATAGAGAATAATTTAGTGTCTGCTGTCTCCGTGAGATACAAGGAAGGGGGTCTGGTTTGGACTTTCACGTAAGATGGACCCTGTGCCGGGCTTAGAACCTGAGGAGAGAGATCTGGGGGCTCGGACACCGGTGGTTTCTTTATTTCCGTTAGGACTGCTGAAAGAAATTGAGGCAGAGATGATAAGGAGTCAATTATAGGGGAGCAGCAGCACACTGATTGCACCAGTTGAGTTTGGGATTGGGCTTTTTTAATAAGAGCGTTTAGCGCCTCCAATTTTTGGTCGATCCCGGCGGTGTACACCGCAAGTGTGTTTAGTAGATGCACCTGTAGATCCATCTTGTCTGAATGATATGTTAGTGCAGCTGACGTTGTTTGAAAGGTTTGTAATAATTGAGACCATAGGTTATTAAGGTTGGCCGATGGAGAACTGTCTTGCCTTACAGACTTTTTGGGTTCAGTAGTAAAGAACGATAGATCTAAAGAATTGTGGATTATGTTGTTGTTTGACCCTTCTCGGATAACCGTTGGGTCAGCTTGATCCCCTTGGTCCACCTTGACTAGAAAACATTCCGACTCTGGTTGGTCTGGGTTGCTGAAAAAGGCTTGCGGAGAGGCCATAACCTGTGGTAGTAAGACTTTAGGACTCTTTTGTAGCTTGTCAGGTTTAGATTCAGTTGGAGAATAAAATACAGATGGGGAAAGCAGGCTTAGGTTTGAAAATGGTTGAAAAGTTGACAGGTGGACGTCTCTAGGAATAATTACGTTGGGGGAAACTTGTTCTAGTTGAGTTGTGTATTGAGCTGGGGGTTGAAGGGTAGCCTGTTGTGATTGACTGACGTCCAGGGCTTCTAAGGCGCCTTTGCATAGAGATTTTGTTGTTAATAAAGCACTGGATTGCGTCGAGTTGTCGGGCCCTCCGGCGGCCTCATGGATCAATGGCAGAATCATAATTTGATGTGGCAATAGCTCGGAGGCTACGAGGGGGATACCTGCGGGGAGGGTGCCTGCTGTTTGTCCAAGGTGCTGGTTATTTTCTTCCGTGCTATCGCCGGTACTGTGGTCCTAAAGTAGTCCCTTAATGAGGCCTTAGTATTTGTAGGTTTGAATTGTTCTTTAGAGCCAAGTGTTGGTTCCTCGGCGGTTAAATGGGCATGTACAGGCCCTGGATCGGAAGCTGTCCTTGACTTTGCAAATATTTGGCGAGGCGAAGACGCCATTGAGGGATCTACCAGAGGTTCGCAGAGGTCCATTTTCTTTGCACCTTTTTTGGGGGGTTTTGATGGAGCTTTCCTTACTCGTCCTGATCTCATCCCGTGAACTTTTTTATTATTATTATTTTTTTTAATTTTATTTAGAGGGCTGCACGACTTCCTGATGGTTCCTGGTGATTCCTAACGTTTGGTTAAGGCCCGAGTTGGTTCGTTAGTTGATTGATGAAAACAAGTAAGTGAAGTTAATTAAGCGATTAATTAATTGATCGATTGAATTAATATGAGCCCTTGGTTTTATACTGTAGCTTTATTGTATTGTATTGCAGATATTAATAATTATTTACGAACTTTTTTCTCTCCGTTGAATTTATTGGTTGCTGATTTATTGATTTGATGAAAAACAATTTTTTATTATGTGTTATATTAAGAGCCTGCCAACCTGCCTGCCTGCCGATACCTAATGCCCCTTAGATGACTCTTGGATGGCCGGTTTTCTAGAGTCCCGAGCGGTCGGAACGTCTAATATTTCCTAGTTTTTCCTTGTCCTTTCCTTGTACTTAACTTCTTTTTTATTCCCTTTTTTTTTTGCTTTCAAGACCTTCAGTGTTAAAAGCTAGTGCTGATGGTACTGATGTCTGTTGTTATTATTATTTTTGATTTGCAAATGATTTTTTCCAGGCAGTCTTTTTTGGCTGATTAGTAAAAAGTGATGGGGGTGGGCTGGAGTGGGCTAGAGGAGCTAGCAGAGTGCTCTGGCTGAGTTACCGGCTACGCTTGTTCTAGACAGACCACCTCTGCCCTCGGCCGGACTCGCTCCTCCGGATTTCACTGGCTTCCACTTACTACTTCGTCTTTGCCTTTTTCCCCCTGGGTATCTTGAATCCGCCACTCCTCTGTGTGTCCGCGCGTCCGCTCTCTCTGCTGTCTCTGCTGTCTCTGCTGTCCAGGGGTCCCGCTGTGTCTTGCCTCTTCTGCCCGGTCACAACTGTAGCACTATGGCTCCCCACACCTCACCCTCACCTAGCCCCCCCCTCGCCCCACCTCGCCCCCCCTCTACCGCCGCCCTGCTTGCAGCTTTGCAGTGGCTGCTACTAGGGGGCGAGAGAATAGGGTGGTGGATGGAGGGCAGAGGTCAAGAAGAGAGGGTGGTGGACTGCCACCGTCCCCCCCAGGCCACAAGCCACAGGAGGGGCACAGGAGTCACAAGGGGGGGCCCAAGGAAGGGCCGCTCCACCGCAGGCACCACCGCAATACCGCAGTCCGCTCTACTGTCCACAACCACGCCAGCCGCTAATGAAGGCAGAGGTCGGGACAGAGGTCGGAACAACGGTAGCGGGTGCAGGAGCCGCGGGAGCAGAGCGTCTTTCTCGTCGCGAACAGGGCAGACAATGCCACCAACTGCGGGGGGCCGGTACAGGTACAGCGCCGGTTCAGTGCCGCCGCCTCACCACGCCCCGCTGAATGCTGACTGCTGATTGCAGGGTGCGGACGCTCCGGAAACGCGGACTGGACTTCACCGCTCCCAGGAACAGGCTTCTGAGTGACTCAGAAGAGTTGCTTGGAAAAGCACCAAAAGGTCTAGAACAAGGACGATTCTCTGCCGAAAACCATTTTCAATTATTAAAATACCTGAAAATGTGTCCTGGCCTAGTTCTATAGGCAGCCAAGCATTGCTATCTAACATTTGAATAGCACATGGGAACTCCAACTCGATCATCAACTAAACCAATATGGCCCAAGCCAGATGTTTTTGTACCCTGTCAAAGCATTAGTCAAATCAACAAAATGTCTTACCCTTAAAACAATACAGTATGTATTTATTAGGTGGGAGTGCAAAAGCCTGATCTTGAGCACCCTAGTCCAAGTAAATCTCACCATAACAAAAGACAAAGGGGCATATGTACAACCCCCTATCGCCACCACAACGTCACTTTTACCGACGTTGTGATGGCGATAGGGGCTGTGCCTTATGTACAAGGCAGCGTTAAGCCACTTAACGTGGCTTAACGCTGCCTTGTACATAAGGCCCCCTTTCACGCTATGGTTAGCGTGAAAGGGGTGGGTAGTGGGTGTTACGGTGGGCGTTCCACCGCAACACCCATTTATTTTGACGCGGCCCCCTATGTACAAGGGTGGCGTACATAGGAGGCAGCGCCAAAATTAAGGCCAGGTAAATCCTGGTCTTAAGTTGGCGAAACGAGGAGAAATGCATTATTTCTCCTCGTTTTTACTGTTTTCATGTGTGCTGCCTTGTGCAGCACACATGGAAAAAGCAAAATGCCATGGTTTGTTTATGTACAGGAAGGTGTCCCTTCCTGTACATAAACCTTTAAAAAATGCCATTTTGTCACTTTCATGGGTGCTGCAGGAAGGGACACCTTTCTACACATAAACAATCTTCCCCTGCACGCAGACACCCTTGCACTATGGTGCAAGGGTGCCTGCGTTGGCGCTAAGTTGCTAAACTTAGCGCCATCGCAGGGAAACGCAAGGCTGCACCACATTCTTGTAAATATGGTGCAGCCTTGCGTTTCAGAAGTGGCGGAGCGTGGCGTTAAGCCAAGGAGGCTAACGCCGCGCTCCGCCACTTCCTTGTACATATCCCCCAAAGACTCAGATTTTGTGTGAAGTCCAAAAAAGGTGGCCAGGGTAATTTTCTGTTGCCAATATCCACAAATAATATATAGAAACTTAATACCAATTTGAATAAGGACAGATTCCCAAACAATAGTCAATTCACTAAGAACCAATTAAAGAGAAAAATATTAATGGGAGGCACATCCGCTAGTAAAGAATCAATTTACCGAAATCAACTGTTAAGAAATGTAATCAAGGGGGCGTGGCCAAGCCGCGAAGGGAGTGAGACGTGTCTTACCGAGTCTCCGCTCCTCCACGGCCTGCTAAAGCTGATACACCAGTTGTCCGGCTCATCTATGGACACAGCACCAGGGGCCCGTTACCTGGACATTATTAGGCACCTCTAGCTGGCTTGAGAGGTGTTTGAGAGGCTGCCGGGGCTCGCTGGCTGTGCAGAGGGGGACGCGCCTCAGTGTCCGTGGCCGCCATCTTAGGCTCCGCGGGCGAAGTCGCGCTGGGAGGTTTGTCCCCGATACCTCTATCCTGCGCCATCTGGTATCGCCTGTGCCTAGGGGCCGATTCCAGACTTCCTGACCCCGCTGCCTTCCCCCGGGGCTGCTGCTGCCTCGGGGACCCATCTGCCTGTCATCGGATCCGGCTGGGGATTCGCCTGGCCTGCTGGTGTGCCCGCTCCCCGGGGTCGAGGGCCTGCGATGGTGGAGCTGAGGCTTGGGAGATGGATCTGCTGACCCGTAGGCTCCGCCGCTCCCGCTGCTGACATCGAGAGGATCTCGGTGAGGATTCCCCCTTGGACCGCGCAGGTCCTAGCCTCTACTGAAACTACGGGGCCTGAATGCATCTTGGCCCTGCCGCCGGTCCAACACAAAGAAAGACACCGGCCTGGGAGGACCGAGGAGAGTCTGATCGGCAGCAGACCTAGTACAGGAGCTGTGAACACCGCAACACCCGGAGACATCATCAGGGACCAGTGTGGGGTTCGGGCCTCCCCTCTCAATTGCATCTCGGCGCAGGGCCTCAACGACTCAGGGCCTTCATTGGATGCAGTGAGCCGCTGCTTCGATTCCGCAACGGCGGGTGAGCCGAACAACTTAATTGCAGCAAGTACTATGTGAGGGGCGGCACTGTATCCTCATGGAACCCATTGCCTTAGAGGGAACCTGGCCCCGGCCGTAACTCTACCTCCCCACCGATGCTGTCAGCTCACCTGGTGCGATGGAAGGTAAGGCCGGCCGGTTGCGGGGCTCACATGGCGAGGGTTTCCTGTTCCCTCTGGTCCCTGCTGACGTGCCCCCTATCAGCTTTACCTGGCGCTTGAGGTCCTGCCCTCCTGGAGTCCACTGGGGACCTAGTGGACGGTGGAGGCAGTTGGGTTTGGGCCTGGTGCGCTCGGGCCTTCTGCGCGGTGGAGTGGGGGCCCCAATAGTGCACTTTGCTGATAGGGGAGACCGGCTGTTGAGGTCGCATAGCGAGTCAGGGCACTCCTCCCTCTTTACTGACATTCACCCCCCGGGCACCCCCTCGTCACCTGGGGTTTTGCCCCCTTATCATTGTGAAGTCATCGGCAGGGATATACGCTTTACGAGACTGCCCTGGGGGACCTGCCTGTAGTGAGTTGGTGGCTGGGCATGCCGCCGCGGGCCCGAGAACGGGCTGCTGGTCTTGCTCTTGAGTGCAATCCCGGACACTTGCCAGCCCTTAGAATCTGAGCTTCGCTGATGGTCCAAGGAGGGGTCTCGAAAGAAGTGGCTGCCTCATGGCCCCAAGAACTGGGAGGCCTCTACTGATCGTCTAACCTGAATCTCTTTGTGCTACCTGAACCCAATCCAGGCCACCTGCAGCATCTAGCCCTCCCCCTCTCCCATCCACCTCCGGGTGGATAGCTGGCGCCAGCCTACACCTACAACAGCTTCAGCTACATAGAAGGGACTCCTTTGGCTCATTCAAACCTCAACCGCTGAAGCTTATGCGGTGCTATGACACCCCCCAGTGAGTCCTAGTGAATACACTTCCCTCTGACTTCCGGCGAGGCCTCTTTTCTCTACAGCACCTGGTGGGCCTGGTTGATCATCCCCGAGCTTTGGGCCTGCTCTACATCAATGCCTCGCAGCCTACCACCCTCCCCTACTTCTGAACTCTGTTGGTCTCTGTAATGTTTAAGAGGATCTACCTCCCACAATATAGATTTGGGCCTGCGCTGCACCCCCGGAGAGGATGGTGGACTGCCGAGAACATCCTCCTGCCATGCCTCGACCTAAGGCAGGCAAAGACCCGGCCCCCACCCCGGCTAGAGATAACCCTGGCGTGATGTCACGGAGATCGGAGGTTGTGTGGATGACCTTGAACGCACGATTGATGCGAGGGCAGAGGACCATGAGAATCTCTGGTGCAGAATGGCGGAACTTGAAGACCAGCATATTAACAGGAAGACCTCAAAAATCGAAGTCGGCGTAATAACCTACGCATTAGGGGGGACCCCCACGGAGGAGAGGGTCAAGACATCATGTCCTTCACGGCGGGCCTCCTGCAAGCTATTCAGGCAGATGATGACACCTCTCCCCCAGCCCTCGACAGAGCCCATCGGGTTCCCGGTCCCAGAGGGTGGCCCGACTTCTTCCGGACATTCTCACGCGAGTCCATTTCTTCGTCGAGAAAGAAGCCATTCTCCAGAAGGTGCGTGGAGCCACAGATCTATCTTACAACGAATATCCGATTCAGATCTTTCAGGACATAGCCCCCGTCACCCTCCGCAGGTGCAAAGACTTTAAACCAGTCACGGACAAGCTGCCAATGGGGCCATCCCTTTGCACTAATCTTCTCCTGGGAGCGTAAGCTCCAAGTCTTTCGCTCGCTGCGAGAAGCGAAACAGCTCCTTCACCTCGCGATGGACACTGGGGATGCGGAGTGCCCCTCCCCAAGGAATCGCTGCAGGGAACTCTCCCGGTCGGAATGGTCCACTGTTCCACCTCCCAGGCACAGGATGCGTGCCAAAGATCAGGACTCTTCTCAAGTCAAACAAAACATCATTAACCATATCCGGACACTGAGCGACTCTTCCTCGCCGTCCCGCTATCCTGTGCAGACGGACTGAACTGAGCTGGACGCGCTCATGCCTATGCCCTTACATCCCCGTGCGGGGACCTACTCCTCCAATACCCTAGAGGGGACCAAATAAATGCAATACATTCAGATGTCCTGGTTCACTGTGCTTCTGTTGCTCCACGCCCTTTGATTCATGTGGTGCCCTCATTGTATGATGTTCCTCCTTCTACTCTCCCAGTTTGCACCAGCATCTCCTCCTGCATTATATCAAGGTGGCCTGCCGGCTGGTGGCTCTTGCCACAACCTGAGTGACTGGCTGCTGGAAGCGGAGACTACGACGGCTGCCTTCGACTGCTGCGTCCCCCCACACTTGCAGTGTCTTCTAGAAGAGTGACTTCTTCAGAATGGCTCCCTTTCTGAACAATGAGCTGTTCCATGATGACATTGAAATATGTTGGCCCGGTTGGCCACTTCTTGTTGACTCTACCATTCTCCCCTCCCCCTCCTTCTCCCCTACTACTGCCCAGAAGTGAGTCTAGTGCTGGGGATATTTCAGGACTCCCCTGGCCCATTGTATACCCTGAGAGGGCCCCATCCAACCAGACGCATGTGGTATACTCCTACAAATCTGTTCCCATCTAGCACCTAAGCTTTAGCCCACTCACACTCTGTCTCGCTAAGGCTTCTCCGCCAATGCTCCCACCATGATGACAGCGGCGCCTCTCTTTAAGTTTCTCTCCCTTAACGTTAACAGGCTCAACTCCCCTAATAAGAGACGTCAGGTCTGGCGCTACCTCCTTCTGCAGGAACCTGACATTATATATCTTCAGGAAACCCACCTAATCTCTGCAGAGACGCGCCTCATGACACATCCCAAGTACCCAACTCAATACTGGGCTTGCTCCCCCTTTAAAACTGCAGGAGTGGCATTACTACTGACGGCTGGCCTGGGAGGGAGAACTCCTAGGGTGGTTCAGGATACCGAGGGACGCTACCTCAAGCTCCAGATAGACTGGGGTGCACAGCCCTTGACTCTCCTCAATCTCTATACACCTAATCAAGCCCAAGACACATTACTGAGATCCCACCTGAGTGATTTGCTGAACTCTCTGGAGGAGGCAATTATCATCGGAGGCCACTTCAACTCGGTATGGGACCCAGACTGGGATCGCAGCGCACAAGAGTATCAGGGCACCGGGGCTATGTCGGCAGCCCTTAAGAGGGCTATCACCGACCTGGGTCTTCTTGACGCCTAGAGATACCTACACCCCGACACTAAAGATTACTCCTTCTTCTTACATGTCCAACGTTCATACTCACGAATTGGCTTTTGCTTTCTCTCTCTCTCTTTGATCCACTCCCTAAAAACAGCTGAGATGTCTGACATCTCAATCTCTGACCATGCTCATGTATCGGTCACCCTTCAAATTCCACACAGACATCATAGCACTCGCTGGCGGCTCCCTCCCCACATCTTGAGTGACCCGGTAGATGTGGCAGACATCCGCAGAGAGATTGAGGCCTTCTTTATTACAAACGATACTCCCGAACCCTCCAAATTCACTAGATGGGACGCCTTCAAGGCAACCATCCGGGTAGCCATCTCCTCTATTTCTATAGCCCGATCCCGGGAGGCCCGGCTCATCAAAACAAATCTATCTAAAGACATTAAGGCCCTAGAGTGCAGAGATCACCAACAGCCCTCATCTCAAAATAAAAAGCGCCTTGCCATACTTTGGGGACAGCTGCGCCTACATCGCACTAACAAAGTGGAACGCTCCTATTGGCCCTTCAACAAAAAATTTACGTGGGAGGGGACAAAGTGGGCTCATGCCTGGCACGTTGCCTGCGGGCACAAGCCACACGTGCTCACATCTCTAAACTCAAACGGGCTGATGGCTCCTGGGTCACCTCTGAACAGGAAAAGGGCCTAGCGTTCTTGAACTTCTACAAAGATCTATACGCTAACGACCCTCATGCCCCAGAGAATATCACCGCCTTCCTTAACACCTGCTCCTGGGAACCTCTCAGCTCCCACCATGCCGGTCTCTTGGATACGCCAATATTGCTGGATGAGCTGAAAAAGGCATTAAAACAGCTTCCAGTGGGGAAAACCCCCGGACCGGACGGACTCTCTGTCGCCTTCTATCGTACTTTCCTGCGCCAGCTTCAAAGCCATCTCTTGCACCTCTTCAATAGCTTATCTGAGACCACAGGCCTCACCACCACTATGTCAGAAGCAGAAATAGTGCTCATTCCAAAGCCGGGGAAGGACCCCTCACTCTGCACATCATACCGACCCATCACCCTTCTGAACACTGATGCAAAGATCTTTACTAAGATCCTTGCAAACCGCCTTGAACCCTATTTATCCGGCATTATCGACCCAGACCAAGTCGGATTTATTTGTCACCGTCAAGGGGCGGATAACAAACGCTGCATAGCTCATCTCATTGAAAAGGTACAGCATAGAAACATTCCGGCCTGCCTGGTGTCATTGGGCGCGGAGAAGGTGTTCAATCGAGTGGACTGGCGCTTCCTTCGTGATGTGCTGCATCGGATTGGCCTGGGCCCGACCATGATCTCTAGACTGATGGCCCCTTACACTCGACCGTGCACGCGTATCTGTGTCAATGGCCACCTCACTCCCCCTATCTCTATAAATAGGAGCACCAGGCAAGGCTGCTCACTCTCTCCACTCCTGTTTGCCCTGGCAGTGGAGCCTCTAGCAATTGCAATACACCAATCGCTTGCCATTTCGGGTATCCCCTTCGGAGGCTATGAGCACATGATATCTCTATTTGTTGATGATCTTCTTCTCTCTCTAACCGCTCCAGCCTCCTCCCTCCCGGCCTTGGCCTCACTTCTCCACTCTTTCGAAGGGGCCTCGTGCTTCAAAATTAATGTAGCTAAATCCCACGCCCTAAACCTTATACTCTCACCTTCGGAGTTACAGGGACTACAGACCCTGCTTTCTCTGCAATGGACAGAGAGATCGATAAGATACCTAGGCCTCGATCTGACCCCCTCCCTATCCTCCTGGACCCAAGATAACTGGTCGACCTGTAGGCGCGGCATACAGGAAGATATACACCGGTGGAAGAATCTCCCTCTCTCCTGGATGGGGCGAATCAATGCAATTAAAATTTCCCTCCTTCCAAAAGTGCTTTACTTATTTCAAACCCTTCCCGTCCCAATCCCACAACTGGATATCCAAGACCTCCAACGAGATCTAACCACCTTCATATGGGGCAAGGGTCGCCCGCGCTTTTCAAATAAACTTCTTATGCTGCCCCGAGATCGTGGAGGACTGGCATGTCCTAACCTTCTTGAATACTATTGGTCATGCCATCTTGGCTATATCTAGGAATGGGTTGTTCGCAAGAGCGAAAAACACTGGTTCCACATGGACCGAGCGGTTTCATGTAGACCTCTATGGGACCTAGCTTGGCTCCCCAGATCGGTTCGCCCCGCAGTGCATATATAGCTACTCCCACGAAAACGGTTCTCGACATAAGGGACAAACACGCGGTCTCTCGGGTCCTGACATCATTCCCATCTCCCAACACCCCTATAACATGCAACCCCATCTTCCTGCCTGCCTTGCAACCGCACGCATTTGTATCTTGGACAGAGGGAGAGTGCCGCACAATCCAGGACTTATTTCACGGGAACACATTCATAACTTTCGAACAGTATAAATAATCATTTCACGTTGCGGACACTTCAAGGATGCAATACTATCAACTTCGCCACTGGCTGCTCTCCCCCGCTTATGTACAGGGAGCGACCAGGTCGCTTACCCCTTTTGAAACCCTAGTCCGGGCCTTTGAGGGTTCACAAGGTCTAATCTCTTACACATATAAAGTTTTACAACACTTGCGGCAGATCCAGCCCAATACATACCAAAGGCAATAAAACATAGATGCTGGGGAGGAGGTCTCTCCAGAAAGCTGGGATAGGCTCTGGCGCGATATCTCCGATATCCCCCAATGTGAATCGGCCAACAAATTGATGACACGTTGGTACTATACTCCTGCTCGCCTCCAGCGGATGGCGCCAAGCCTCTCCCTGACATGTTGGAGGTGTCGGGCGGTATTGGTTACTTTATCCACATCTGGTGGGCCTGCCCCAGTTTGACGATCTTCTGGAAAGAAGTCCTCAGACACATCAAGGACACCGTGGGTTTTCCCATACCAAGCTCTCCTACGGTGACCCTATTAGGCATTAGACCCTCTTGGTTGGTGGCCCTGACCCATTCGGACTGGCGCCTCATCGCACCGAGGTTGGGGGCAGCAAGACAATCTATAGCTCTATATTGGAAAAAGCCCTCTCCCCTCCAATATCGACATGGTTCCTTCGCCTGTGGCATGTCATGCCCTGGAGTTACTCACAGCCCGTCTTAACCACACTGACACTAAGTTCACCCACACCTGGCTGCCGCTTATTATTATTATTATTAATTAACACTTCTTAAGCGCATAGCTACCCTAAGGCATCCCAGCGCTAGCGGCAGAGAGAAGCAGGCGAAGAGAAGTAGCTACCAGTTGGTGTTCTGGAACAGCCAAGTTTTAAGACCCTTCCGGAAGGTGAGGTGGGATGTCTCTGAACGCAGATGCAGGGGAAGGGCGTTCCACAGCTTAGCTGTATTGTAAGAGAAGGAACGACCCCCACTTCCCGTCCTTTGGATTTTAGGGATAACGGCTAAACTTAGGTTTGCACAACGGAGGAGTTTCCTCGGACGGTATAGAGTGATAAGGGACCGGTTGATGAAAGGGCCTTTTCCCATGAGGGTCTTATGGGCGATACAGAGGAATTTAAATGTAATCCTCTCCTCTATGGGCAGCCAGTGTAGGGTCTTTAAACAGGGCTTGGCCGACTGCGCTCTAGGAGAGCCCAACAGCAGTCGAGCGGCGCAGTTCTGGACCACCTGAAGTTTCCTTAAGGTGGATTTAGGGGCTCCTAGGTACAGGGAGTTGCCGTAGTCCAGGCGCGAAAGAACCAAGGCCTGGGCCATAGTTCTCCTAGCTCCCATAGGGAGCAGGGGGAGAACCTTCCGCAGCATTCTAAGGATGCCATAACAGACACCTGACACTTCCACTGCTTGCTGGTCGAATTTAAGTCACTTATCAAGCCACACGCCCAAACTTTTATCTTGGACTTATGGACCGGGGGAAGACCCAAACAGGTTGACCATGGCAATTTGAGATCCGCATTGGGTGTGTTGCCTAGATACATTATTTCGGTTTTGTCTCCATTAAGTCTAAGACATGAGTGTTGCATCCAGGTTGCTACCTTCTCCAGGCAGGATTCCAGGTCAGATGGAGCATTATGCGGGTGATTTAGAGATACCATCAGCTGAGTATCATCCGCATATGTGACCATTTTAATTCCATACGGCAGGATGATATCAGCCAGTGGACACATTGAACAGCGTAGGACTCAGGGAAGATCCCTGAGGTACTCCATAGCTGAGAGGTAGAGGCCTAGAGGTAGATTCCCCCGCAAAGACCTGAAATGTTCTGCCACTCAGGAAGGATTGGGTCCAGGAGATGGCTCCCCCTGACACCCCGGCCCTCCTAAGCCTGTTGAGGAGAATGTTAAAGTTAACCGTGTCAAAAGCGGCGCTGAGGTCAAGGAGGATAATGGCTACTGCTCCTCCCTGATCGATTATCTTTTTCGCTTCTTCGACTACGGCAATGAGTGCGGGTTCAGTATTCAACATCTCTCTCAGATAGAGAACTCTCGCTTTGCTCCCCGCGGTTGCGGGCTCTGCAGTTGTTTGAAGACTCTCTCCTACCTTTCTCGAGAGGGGCTCACCAACAACCCCCCCCCAACGCATGACTCTGATGGGACCTCTTCTTCCTCCTAACATGCTTTGCCATATTCCCCTACCTGCACTCTGAGCGCATCTCACCCCCTCACCCCCTGACCCCGGTTTCTACCTCCCCACCCCAGATAACTGGTTTGCCTGATTGTTCTTTAACATTGATTCTCACAAACTAATCACCAAAGGATAGAATACGAGGCGATGGCTGGGAGATAGGCGCACTCTACCAAATGTATGTAGACAAAATGTTACAGTCAAATTTAAGCCAATGTCAAAGAGTTATCTGGTGCTCCGTAGAAGGAAGAGCCATCCATTCTTCCTCAATCAGAAAAGGTTCCGGAATTAACAGTACTGTTCTCCAGGCACACAGAAATAAGTTGAGATCATGGTTTCAATAGTTCTTTTTATTCCTTAATTTGTTATACGAGCCCCTTGCCATGTGTCCATATACTCTTCACCGTTACTCGCGGCGGACCCGTTACCTGAGGGAGCATACACACCTTGCTACCAAATACTTCAATTATTTCAATATCAGCCCTACGTACAACGGTAGGCCGACTTGAGTCTGATTTGACAACCGTTGAGAGGACCTCACCAAAACGATATAGATTTTATTAAGAGACTGAAATTTTGCCTTGAAGAAGTCTGCTGTGACAACACCAGCTTGAGGCGAAACACGTGTTGGCAAGGGGCTCGTATAATAAATTAAGGAATAAAAAGAACTATTGTAATCACTAAAGGAGATGGAAAGGAACTATATATTGCAAGGGAAAATACTAAAACCGGCCTTGAAAATTAAAACTCTTGGGGGGATATTCACAAGGACTTATCGCTGAGTTATCGCCACCTTAACCCCTTCGGTGCTGTGGACGACCGGGACCCGTCATGAAGCACGGTGGGCGTGTGCTCATGACGGCTCCCGGCTGTCCTGGCACCCACTCACGGGGGGAGAGCTGGCGCTCCCCCCGTGAATCGCCGATCTTGCTGCCCCCACTGGGGAGGACAGCGGAAGGCCTTCCGCTGCCCCCCGACGCCCCCCGCCCCCTCCTCCACGTCATCTAATGACGTCAGCGCACATTGCGCCACGGGGCAAAAACAGCCAAAGAATATGTGCCTTTTGCTTTTAGGCCCACCTACCTGCCATCTTGGCTGGTAGATTGTGTGTGGACTGGTTCAATATTTGCATATGTGATTGTAATGTTTTATTTCTCCTTTTTTTCTAGTGCTTTGTGTTCTTGTTTGCGGTTTCTGCAGTTTTGCGTAGTTGCATTTGTTTGGTAAGTAAAACTTTTTTGTTACGTTTACTCCAAATGAGTATTATTGTCATGCACGAGTGAATTTTTAGTAAGTGGTGTCAAAACAGCAGCATATTTAGTTTGTTTTTGGAGCGTGAAATTCTTTGCGATGTCTTTTGCATTGTCTTATGTGTAATTTTCTTTTCTTTTTTCTTTTTTAGTGGGATATTGTTGGTCCTTGCTGTGTCTGTGCAGAGTAGGTGGTGAGTCTATCTGCTTCTGACAAGTGAGTGGAATAGTTTTGGAGTATATAGGTCTTTGTGATAAAGCCACATTTTGTTTATTAGTTTTTCTACAAAGTGTTTGTTGTTGTTGACTTGTTTGACACGTTACCTTTGTTAGTAAGGATTATGGCTAGTCGCAGAATTACTGCTCAGCAGGTGGTTGGTATGCTTTTTGAATCTTCCTCTGAGCAGGATTATGAGACTGACAGTGCGTCTGAGGGAGAGGAGGGAGGGGAAGATTCAGGCAGTGAGTTGTCTCTCCACATGGAATCATCGGATGATGAATCTAAATCTACTGTCAGTGCGGATGAAGCTACTCTCAGTGCGGATGAAGTGCCTGTTTTAGAGGAGGACACTGATGTGCCGATGGTGCAGCAAGAGGCATCTGGATTGCAGCCTCAGGCTGCTAGGCTTCCTACTGGAAGTGCTGGACTCTGGGTTGATCCAAACATGGTGCAGCCGGTGTTGCCTGCCTTTACTGGTGATGCAGGGTGTAGAGTGAATTGTGAACTTTTTTTGCCTATACAGGGGCATATTAACAAGGGTTTTCGCCAAAAACTAACGTCTGCTAAAATCCTGACTTACCTATGCTTAACATAGGGGGAGGATTATGCTGATACGACCACAGGGTCGTATCAGCAAGGTTATCGCCGTTTTGCAGGGAACATCGCTGGAAAACCAGCGATGTTCCCTGCAAAACGGCGATTTCCCTGCTATCTCTGGAATTTTCATCGCCCTGGAGAAACGCGTTGTTAATAACGCGCTACCAGGGCGATGAATTCCAGAGATAGACGGCGATAAATAACAAAGCGCTAAGCGCGCTTTGCGTTATTTATCCCCGTCCGTTGTTAATATGCCCCACAGTTTTTCCAGTTGTTTATGGATGATGTGTTTTTGGCTGAGATTGTTGAGCAGACTAATTTGTATGCAGAACAGTATTTGAGGGACAACAGTGAAAGACTTAGGCCCTACTCTAGAGTTACTTGGTGGACTCCCACAAATCTGGATGAGATGAAGAAGTTTTTGGGTTTTACTTTTTTGATGGGTTTGATAAGGAAGCCGTCCATTGCTTCATATTGGTCTACTAGTCCAGTGATGGCAACGGCCATATTTCCTGCAATTATGAGTCGTGATCGGTATTTGCTTCTGCTTCGGATGCTGCATTTTGTTGATAATGCTTCGGCGTTGCCACGCGATCACCCTGATTGTGACCGTCTTTTTAAAATTCGACCTGTTCTTGATCACTTTGTAGATCGATTTTCAGAGATCTATATTCCAGGGAAAGAAATAGCTATTGATGAGTCTTTGGTCCTGTTCAAGGGTCGTTTGGTTTTTAGACAGTACATTCCTAGCAAGAGGGCACGTTATGGAATTAAGCTGTATATGTTGTCTGAGAGTAGGACAGGATATGTCTATAATTTCCGGGTGTACACTGGTAGGGATTCCACTATTGACCCCCTGGTTGTCCGTCCACTTTTGGAGTTTCAGAGAAAATTGTGTGGGATCTTGCTAGAGGACTGTTTAACAGAGGCCACCATTTGTACCTTGATAACTTCTACACTGCTGTGCAATTGTTTAAGGAATTGTTCAAAGTGGACACTTTTGCTTGTGGCACAATCCGCTCTAACCGTAAAGGTTATCCAAAAGAGCTTGTTTGCAAAAAGCTTCAGAGGGGACAGTGCAGTTCCTTGCGTAGTGATGAACTACTAGCTGTGAAATTTGTGGACAGGAGGGATGTGTACATGCTGACTAGCATCCATGATGAGAGTACTTCACCTGTGGCTGTTTGGGGTCAGATTGCAGAAGTGCGCAAACCTGTGTGCATTTTAGACTCCAATAAGCACAAGGGTGGTGTTGATAGAGTAGGTCAGAGGTTGGAACCTTACACTGCTATTCTTAAGGCTTACATTTGGTATAAGAAGTTGGCCATCCATCTCTTCAATTTAGCAACTTTCAATGCTTTTGTTGTGTACAAGGAGTGTTCTCCTGCGTCAAAGTTGACTTTTATTCAGTTTCAGGAGTCTGTGATAGGCAGCCATGTTGTTGTGGAGCAGGCAAGTGTTCCTAGAGTTGGAGTGGTGGAGGATGTGGCTAGATTGAAAGATCGCCACTTTCCTGATTTAATTCCTCCCACGCCCAAAAAAAACAATCCCTGTAAGAGATGTAGAGTCTGCTTGCAAAGAGGTGTGCGGAAGGAGACTTGTATGCACTGTGCCGATTGCCCTTCTAATCCTGGGCTGTGTGTGCCCACATGTTTCAGATTGTATCACACTCAAAAGAGTTTTTGGGAGCAACCATGAGTCTAATAGTGTACTGCCTGGTCTGTATGGTTTTATATAGTTGTTCAGTTTAACGTTTGGCAACAAAATGATGTCTTTAGTTACTGCTGTTGTTTTTGTAGTTATAGTTTTGTATTTAGTTGCTATTGGTTGGTGTTTTCTTTCTTGTTTAAAAAAATTTTATGACGGTGTGCGTGGACTGGCGCTTGGCTGGCGGTGTGCGTGGACTGGCGCTTGGCTGGCGGTGAGTGGACTGGCACTTGGCTGGCGGTGTGCATGGATGGGCGCTTGGCTGGCGGTGTGTGTGGACTGGCGCTTGGCTGGCAGTGTGCGTGGACTGGTGCTTGGCTGGCGGTGAGTGGACTGGCGCTTGGCTGGCAGTGTGCATGGATGGGCACTTGGCTGGCGGTGTGCGTGGACTGGCGCTTGGCTGGCGGTGTGCGTGGACTGGCGCTTGGCTGGCAGTGTGCGTGGAATGGTGCTTGGCTGGCGGTGAGTGGGCTGGCGCTTGGCCGGTGGTGTGCATGGATTGGCGCTTGGCTGGCTGTGTGCGTGGACTGGCGCGTGGCTGGCGGTGTGCGTGGACTGGCGCTTGGCTGGTGGTGTGCGTGGACTGGTGCTTGGCTGGCGGTGTGCGTGGACGGGCGCTTGGCTGGAGGTGTGTGAGTAGTGACTTGCTGCTGGTCACCACACACACTCCTAGCTAAACGCCACTCCATGCAATCCGTGAGCTGGTGTGGTTGCTATGTCAGGAATGTGGGCATGTGAAAGTGATGGGCCCTTGAATGGCGCTGTCTGCTGGTGTGAGTGTTGTAATGTGCTGGGCCCGCGGCTGGCGGTGTGAATGGTTTTGTATGTGTCACACGTATGAAAGGTGTATGAATGGCCTGTAAAGCGGTTGGTGCCTTGTCATGGCTTTACAGCTCACAAGCTGTGAGTCAATGGTTCAGTTTCTCGTCCTTTCAATTATTAACAGTGCATTTCATTTTTGTGAAATCTCTGGTTAATACAACTGTATATACTGAACCATCACTCACCCTCGTGCCAAATCCAACCAGTATGTCTGTGTGCTTGAAGAATAGGTGTTTGTGCAGAAATATTTGTCTTTTCTGTCTTTCTCAAGCAGGGTGTACCTTGTCCCTTTTTGTGAATGTTGTAATGTGTTGGTTTCGTGCCTGGTGGTGTGAATGGTCTTGTGTGTATTACGTATGAAAGGTGTGTGAATGGCCTGTAAAGCGGTTGGGTCCTTGACGTAGCTTTACAGCTCACGAGCTGCGAGTCACTGGTTCAGTTTTTTGCCTGTCATGGGTACTTGGGCCTCCCACACGAGTGAGGTACCATTTTTATCGGGAGACCCAGGGGAACACTGGGTGATAGGAAATTTGTGTCAGCCCGGTGATTCCACAACTTTCCCACACAAAAATGTGTGAATAAAGTGACTTTTTCAGCAGAATTTGAGGTTTGCAGCGGATTTTGGGTAAGGAGACGTTGGGGGATCCACCCAAGCCATACCTCCCTGGAACCCCCCGGGTATCTAGTTTTCAGAAATTTGTGGGTTTGGTAGGTTTCCCTAGATGCGCCATGAGCACGGGGCCAAAAACCCAGGTGACTCCTTGCAAAACCAGGTCGTGTTTGTGATAGGCAATTTTGATGTTGCCTCAATACGATTTGGGCCCTTGCCTGTCGCGGGTACTTGGGCCTCCCACATGAGTGAGGCACCATTTTTATCGGGAGACCTGGGGGAACGCTGGGTGGCAGGAAATTTGTGTCAGCCCGGTGATGCCACAACTTTTCCACACAAAAATGTGTGAAAAAAGTGATGTTTTCAGCTAAATTTGAGGTTTGCAGGTGATTCTGGGTAAGGAAACTTTGGGGGTTCCACGCAAGCCATACCTCCCTGGAATTCCCCGGGTGTCTAGTTCTCAGAAATGTGTGGGTTTGGTAGGTTTCCCTAGATGGCAGCTGAGCACGGGGCCAAAAACCCAGGTGACCCCTCTTGCGAAACCAGGTTGTTTTGAGATAGGCAATTTTGATGTCGCCTCAATACGTTTTGGGCCCTTGCCTGCCGCGGGTACTTGGGCCTCCCACACGAGTGAGGCACCATTTTTATCGGGAGACCCGGAGGAACGCTGGGTGGTAGGAAATTTGTGTCAGCCCGGTGATGCCACAACTTTTCCACACAAAAATGTGTGAAAAAAGTGATTTTTTCAGCTAAATTTGAGGTTTGCAGGGGATTTTGGGTAAGGAAACGTTGGGGGATCCACGCAAGCCATACCTCCCTGGAATCCCCCGGGTGTCTAGTTTTCAGAAATGTGTGGGTTTGGTAGGTTTCCCTAGATGGCCGCCGAGCACGGGGCCAAAAACTCAGGTGACCCCCCTTGCGAAACCAGGTCGTTTTGAGATAGGCAATTTTGATGTCGCCTCAATACGTTTTGGGCCCTTGCCTGCCGCGTGTACTTGGGCCTCCCACATGAGTGAGGCACCATTTTTATCGGGAGACCCGGGGGAACGCTGGGTGATAGGAAATTTGTGTCAGCCCAGTGATGCCACAACTTTCCCACACAAAAATGTGTGAAAAAAGTGATTTTTTCAGCTACATTTGAGGTTTGCAGGGGATTCTGGGTAAGGAAACGTTGGGGGGTCCACGCAAGCCATACCTCCCTGGAATCCCCTGGGTGTCTAGTTTTCAAATATGTATAGGTTTGCTAGGTTTCCCTAGGTGCCGGCAGAGCTAGGGTTCAAAAACTACAGCTAGGCACTTTGCCAAAAAAGGGTCATTTTTCACTGTGAAATTGTGGTGTGTCCACATTGGGTTTTGCGCCGTGTCCTGTCGCAGGCACTAGGCCTACCCACACAAGTGAGGTACCATTTTTCTCGGAAGACTTTGGGGAACGCGGGGTGGGTGGAAATTTGTGGATCCACGCAGATTCCAGAACTTTCCACCACAGAAATGTGAGGAAAATGTGGGTTTTTTGACAATTGTTTAGGTTTGCAAGGGATTCTGGGTAACAGAACCTGGTGAGAGGCAGTCAAGTCACCCCATCCTGGATTCCCCTGGGTGCCTAGTTTTCAAAAATGTATAGGTTTGCTAGGTTTCCCCAGGTGCCGGCAGAGCTAGGGTTCAAAAACTACAGCTAGGCACTTTGCCCAAAAAGGGTCATTTTTCACTGTGAAATTGTGGTGTGGCCACGTTGCGTTTTGCGCCATTTCCTGTCGCGGGCACTAGGCCTACCCACACAAGTGAGGTACCATTTTTCTCGGACGACTTTGGGGAACGCGGGGTGGGTGGAAATTTGTGGATCCACGCAGATTCCAGAACTTTCCACCACAGAAATGTGAGGAAAATGTGGCTTTTTTGACAATGTTTTAGGTTTGCAAGGGATTCTGGGTAACAGAACCTGGTGAAAGGCAGTCAAGTCACCCCATCCTGGATTCCCCTGGGTGTCTAGTTTTCAAAAATGTATAGGTTTGCTAGGTTTCCCTAGGTGCCGGCAGAGCTAGGGTTAAAAAACTACAGCTAGGCACTTTGCCAAAAAGGGTCATTTTTCACTGTGAAATTGTGGTGTGTCCACGTTGCGTTTTGCGCCGTTTCCTGTCGCCGGGCACTAGGCCTACCCACACAAGTGAGGTACCATTTTCTTGGAAGACTTTGGGAAATGCGGGGTGGGTGGAAATTTGTGGATCCACGCAGATTCCAGAACTTTCCACCACAGAAATGTGAGGAAAATGTGTTTTTTTTGACAATTTTTAGGTTTGCAAGGGATTCTGGGTAACAGAACCTGGTGAGAGGCAGTCAAGTCACCCCATCCTGGATTTCCCTGGGTGTCTATTTTTCAAAAATGTATAGGTTTGCTAGGTTTCCCTAGGTGCCAGCAGAGCTAGGGTTCAAAAACTACAGCTAGGCACTTTGCCAAAAAAGGGTCATTTTTCACTGTGAAATTGTGGTGTGTCCACGTTGTGTTTTGCGCCGTTTCCTGTCGCGGGCACTAGTCCTACCCACACAAGTGAGGTACCATTTTTCTCGGAAGACTATGGGGAACGCGGGGTGGGTGGAAATTTGTGGATCCACGCAGATTCCAGAACTTTCCACCACAGAAATGTGAGGAAAATGTGTTTTTTTTACTTTTTTAGGTTTGCAAGGGATTCTGGGTAACAGAACCTGGTGAGAGCCAGTCAAGTCACCCCATCCTGGATTCCCCTGGGTGTCTAGTTTTCAAAAATGTATAGGTTTGCTGTGTTTCCCTAGGTGCCGGCAGAGCTAGGGTTAAAAAACTATAGCTAGGCACTTTGCAAAAAAAGGGTCATTTTTCATTGTGAAAATGTGGTGTGTTCACGTTGCGTTTTGAGCCGTTTCCTGTCGTGGGCAGTATGCCTACCCACACAAGTGTGGTACCATTTTTATCGGGAGACTTAGGGTAATTCAGATTTGTAAGCAACTGTTATTACCTATTGACTTTCAATGCATTTCTGCCTTCCAAATGAAAGACAATGTGTAAAAAAGAAGTCATTTTGAAAAATGACCGATAATTCTCATGCTAGTATGAGTATTCCCAATTTCGGAAATGTGCAAATATCTACTGTTTCTAAACTCTATATTTTGTTCCCATTTCAGAAATACATAGGTGTCTTTCTTACCGATTTTTCCATGTATACATTTTCCCAGAATAATTGCTATATACCCGGTACATAATAAAAAACTGTTGCAAGTTGCTGCTCAGTTTTTGGCTCTGGGTTCGTCGGGTTCCTGGTGAACCTACAAGTCCTATATATCCCCACAACCAGTAAGGTCCCGCGGATGTATCGGTATATTGCTTTCAAAGAGCTGTCCTAATTAGAAGAAGTTACAGGTGAAAACGTTGACACAAAAGGCTGTTTTGTTCAATTAATTTTCAATTTTTCCTATATTTAACTGTTAGTTTCTATAAAGAAACCTTGAAGGATCTACACAAATGACCCCTTGCTGAATTCAGAATTTTGTCTACTTTACTAAAATGTATAGCTTTCCAGGATCCATTATTGCTTTCATACCCATTTCTACCATTAACTGGAAGGAGGTTGAAAGCACAAAAAATAGCAAAAATAGGCTATGTCACAGAAAAATGCCAAAACTGTGTAAAAATGTTTGGTTTTCTGACAAAAGTCTGTCATTCCCTAAAAGCTGGGAAAATGGTGATTTCAGCCCCACAAACCCTTTTTTGATACAATTTGCAGGGAAAAACCCAGACGCTTTCATTTGCAGCACTTTTTTCCCATTTTTCCCAAAAAAAACAAAATGTAGCTGTATTTTGGCTAATTTCTGGGTCCCCTCCAGGGGAATCCACAAACCCTGGGTACCTTTAGAATCCCCATGATATTGGAAGAAAAGGACGCAAATTTGGCGTGGATACCTTTTGTGGTCAAAAAGTTACAGGGGCCTAAGCACAAACTACCCCAAATAGCCAAAAAAAGGCTTAGCACAGGGGGAGAAAAGGCCTAGCAGCGAAGGGGTTAACGCATCAAAAGTGGAGATAGATTTAACGCCCCATTCACAAGCGGGTGCAAACTGCAGACATCGCCAGTATTTCCGCGATAACTGCCGCAAAATTTATCTCCACGGGTGACACCACTAACTAACCCTAATGAGATGCAGAGTAGGCGTTCCCGTGCAAAAACACCCAAAAACACCACTACACCACTTTCATAACGAACTGCCAGATCTGCGATGCCGCGGTAGAAGCAGGGATTTAACACCTGCCTTCTGCTGGTGTTAAGCAGGACGACTACCTGCAGTACGAAAGGGAGCCCAGCACAGAGCCACATCAGAAGACCCACAGATGCCATGGAGCCAATGATCATGCAGCTCGGAGACCCAAGAGGGCCACAACACCCACCGCCCCCACTCCCAGGCCCCCCCTGGACCCTCCCCCCCTGACAAACACATACCTTGCACGACACAAGAGCCACAAAAAGCGCATGATGTCGCACAATGACAAAAATAAACACACGTGTGGTCAGAAGAACGAGAAACAGTCACTGATCATTGAAGTAACAACCAAAAACGTTATTGAAATACAACACAAAACACCAATGCGGAAGACTCCTGTCGGGTCCGTCCGGGACAATCTTGATGTCACAGCCTGGAAAATAAAGCACAAAATCAGAACGTGTGTCATGCGCACATCAAAGGAGCGAGACACAGAGAAACAGAGAATGGACGAAAGGCAGAGAGAGAAGAAAGAAAGGGAGAGAGAGAGAGAGAGAGAAGGAAAGGAAGGGAGGGAGAGAGAGAGAAGGAAAGGAAGGGAGGGAGAGAGAGAGAAGGAAAGAAAGAAAGGGAGAGAGAGAGAGAAGGAAAGGAAGGGAGAGAGAGAGAGAGAGAGAAAAGGAAAGGAAGGGAGAGAGAGAGAGGGAGAGAAGGAAAGGAAGGGAGGGAGAGAGAGAGAAGGAAAGGAAGGGAGGGAGAGAGAGAGAAGGAAAGGAAGGGAGAGAGAGAGAGAGAGAGAGAGAGAGAGAGAGAGAGAGACACTGCCGCCCCGCGCACCCAGGCACCACTGCTCACCTGCTGCCACCGGTGTGTCTCCAACCACGTGCCGGTATACACTGCAAGCCACCAGGTCTGCAATCTGTAATCGAGGCAAGAGTCAATCATGGCAGAGTCCATCTCACTGCACACGGCAACAACGCCTGTCCGCCCCTGCGCACACATGCAGCCGCACCCTACCCCCTCCCGCCGGCCAGTGCTGGCTGTCCGCCCTTGCGCACCCAGGCCCCACGGCTCACCTGCCGCCAACGGTGTGTCCACCAGTGGGCACACCACGTGCCCGTGCAAGCTTCAGGCCCCGGTCCTGCCACCATGGCATGCTCCACATCATGCGGACTCGCACCGCGGCCCAGCAGGCCCCACACATGACGCTGAGTCCTGAGGCATCAATGGCAGAGACCACATCACTGTACACATCATCATCGCAGGCTGCACACCCGCTCAGCAATTTCGGTGCCACTAACCCTGTGCAACCCCAGTCAGCGCCACGTGGTGGTAGGCCTGTGACGGCCACAAGGCCTCGGGAGCCACTAACCCTGTGCGCAACAACTCATGGGCCCTTCATGATTGAGACCCGTGGAACGTCCGTCATCCAGTCACCTCCGGCAGTAGGGAATGTGATGTTGTCGGCCCCTTATATTCTCGGGGTCACATGGCCTGTGATGCCTGCGCCGGATGGGTGTGGTGTGTGTGCAAACCTGCCCTCAGGGAGTGGCCGTGACATGCTGACAACTAGACCAGTGACCTGCAGACCACTAGCGTGTAAACCTGCGACATGTGGTTATGTGGCCCCACCCTCGGAGTGTAAGCGGAGTGGTCTGGCCTGGCGTACGCCGGACCAGCGCAGGGCTTGCAACAATGACTCGGGGGCTCTGGGCGTGGTGCAGTCCATGTCCGGACAAGGAAGTGACTAATGCACGTGTCCCTGTTGTAGTGTGTACGGCACCCGGAACGCACTCGGCAATGTAGCACACTGTGACTGGATTCCCACTAGATGAGCATCATTGATGTTAGGGGGAATCACTGACCCTACATTCATACTTGAATGATGAAAGACATGACACAGAAGTGCATTCCTGAATGTTTAATGCACATCCAGTGGAGTTTTGCAGCTGGAGCAGTACAGGGCCATGCCAACCCCACTCCACAATATGAGCCCGTGGAGGGCCAGCCAGAGTCCATCGGGGAATGACAAGTACAGCGGAAGAGGAAGAGTACAGTCCGCAGTCTGGTCGCCGTGTCATTGGTCACCAAACAGGATGTGGCAGTCCATGTCGCGGTCCAAGGTGAGTGCTGCAGAGTGTATCGGGGGTCAGTGGAAGGTCATGGGGCCATGTGCGGCACCAAGGAGCAACAGGCCAGGTGGCGGAAATGAATGCTAGTGCCTACTTCTGATCTCAAACCCAGCCACGTCCTCGTCCTCGGATGTGTGCCCTGCCTCACCTGTGGGTGTTGCAGTTCCGGCTGCAGCACTGTGTGCCACTGACACATCAGGGGCCGGAGGTGGATTGTCTGCCACACTGTGTGGCAGTGACACATCAGGTGCCGGAGTGGAAATGTCTGCCGCACTGTGAGGCACTGACACACCTGGGGGCGGAGATGTGGATGGTGTAGGAGCAGCAGCATTCATCTGCGCCACGCCCTGTGGCAGCAATGCCATGATGAAGATCTGCAGGGCATGGTAGATCCCAGCTACATTCTGCTGATGTGCAGCGGTGGCTGCCATCCTTTCCGCCTCCATCCGCACCATGTCCTCCATGAGCCTCCGTATGTGTGCCATCTCCTGGCTGAGATCACTGGAGCCACTCTGAGCGGACAGGTGTTCTTGTCTCCGAGTCATGACTCCAGCGATGTCAGCCAGGGCTCGTTGGAGACCATGGAGCGGCCTGTGGGTGTCCGTTAGGGACTGGAGGTGGTCCCTGATGGGACTCAGACACCCATGGATGGCGTCAAGTTTGGTAGCCATGAGGTCGAACCCCACCCGCACCTGCTCAGCCATCTCCCTCTGGCCCTCCAACACACGGCGTTGGAAGGCCATGTGTTGTTCGTGGGGGTCTGGGAGACAGCCGGGGTTGTGGGTGCCTCCTGCTGGGTGGTTTGTGGAGTGGGTGGGGTCTCCTCGATGCAGCTGGGCTGCCCTGATCCTGGAGGTGATTGGCGGATGAGTTCCATGATGTCTTGGAGGGCTTTGGTGTCGATGCTGGGGGTGTCCTCCTCGTCATCAGTGAAGAGTGGCTGGGACTGCTCTGCAGGAGGTGTTGACGGTGCCTCTGCAATGTGAAGGGGAGATGCTGCATTACATTGTGTCCACATGTATGTGGCCGCATGGTACATGTTCACATTCAGACAGCATGGCAATGTACATTGTGACAGTCTGTAGATCAGGGCCATGATCCAGAGTCATTGTTGGTGTGCACTGTGCTCTGCTTGATTGTGCATGTGTGCCATTGTGGCCATCTCCCCCCGTCCCCCCAGTACCTGGTGGTTACTCACCCTGTTGCTGTTGTGTTGTGTCATGTCGAGCAGTGTCCGCTCCCCCAACTCCTGCCATGGTCTCCACACTGATGACTGTCGACACCAGCTCCTCCATGTCATCCAGCTCCAGCTGTGGCGCTGGGCTCCCACCTCCAGTCTGCATTGCTGCCTTCTGGTTGCCTGCGAGTTTCTCCTTGGTTTTCCGCTTGATGCCAATCCATCGCCTCTTGACCTCGTCCATTGACCTCTTGTGCTCTCCGACGGCATTCACCTTGTCCACGATGGACCGCCATATTCCATTTTTGGTGCCCAATGACACGTTGGAGGTGACGAACAGTTCTTGATGGTGTTCCATCACCTCCGTGACCAGGATCCTGTTCTCCTGCGGACCGAACCGCCTCTTCCTCTTCTTCTTGTCCTTGCCCTTCCCTGTCCCTGAGGTCCCAGGCTGGTCGTCCTGGGTGCTTGTGGGGTTCCGCTCGTCCTCTGCGCCTGCTTCGGATGCCTCCATGGTGCTTCGGTGTTGGTTATTTTGTGTTTGTGTGTTTTTTCTCCTTTTGTAGTGATTTTCCCGCCTGACGTGTGTGTATTGCAGGCCTGGCGCTGCTTATCGCGGATTTCCTCATCGCGGTTTGGCCCATCGCATGTTTTTTTGCGGTGGGGTTTGGGTTTTTATCACCGTCGCGGGTGTTGTATCGCGGACATTGTCCGCGTTTTCGGGAGACTATTGCATGGTACCGCCGTGTTGTGAATTCCACGTTAACACGGGGTTATTTTCCCGCAATGGACTGCGATGTGTGAAGTTGCGTTAACATTTTCTGGAGATGTTTAGCGCACGTTCTTGTGAATATCCCCCTTGGAGTGACATTGGATCCAGTGCTGCGTGTGAAGCCTCAAGGTAACACAGCCACTAGTAGCATCTTCTTCGCTTTTTTTGTTCTGAGGAAAATAATACATCTTATCCTGCAGGCTATGAGAGATGAGGTGATTGGTGCATTCGTTAATTCTAGACTATGCCTGCTCTTTATATCTTCGTTGAAACAGAAGTCTACTGAACAAATTACAGGTGGCACAAAAGTGAGCATTGGATTGGACAAAGGACATAAGAAATACATTTAGTTGTAGAAGAGAGAAAGAAGTTGCATTGGTTGTGGGTGGAGGACAACATTACATTCGAATGACTGAACCTAATACTCTTCTGCTAATGCTTCCACCAACAGGTCCAAAACAGCTACTAAGACTATGTTACCTCCACTCTAATTTAGCACCGCCAATATAAGATGATCAGTGTCTAGAGACGCTGCTGCACAAAGTGTCCTATGTAAGTGCCTTTTCAATCAGTCAGTCATAAACAAGGGGACTGGGCAGTAGATCCTGCAGTCCAAGAGCCCCTAATGAAAGAATATTCATTACACTCCACATCTCTGGATTGTTCCGTAGTCATTTGCAACATGGGTACAGAGGGCACTAATATATCCCTGTCTTTAATCTAAGAGGCTTGTGTCCTACTATTCTGGGTCACAGGCTGCTCCTGTAAATGACTATTCAGTCCTATAGCAGCCGATTTACAATAGTTTAATCCCTCATTTGCTCCCTTAACCTGAGGAGATCTTGGTCAATTTTGTCAAGGGAGGAGCATTAGTATTGTCTACTTAACACAAGTCCAGAAAAATAAATCTAAAGTTGATAGCTTCCAGGGTAGTTGGCACTAAAGCATGGTACCAGCAGAACTTGAATTCCACTCTAGTATAGATAAACCCCCAAGGGACACAACCAGGTCTATTTACCAGGATGTCAGCTTTTTGATTTGCTGCTGGTTTTCTTATACTCTTAAACAACATTAGGGGATACAAATAGTAAAAGGGAGCAATTAGGAAAATGGGAAACCTTATCTGTTCCCATTTACTTCCTGACCTGAAAGATCCTTATGGCAGCCAACACCTAAGCATCTGTAACTAAATCGCTGTACACAGCCACTCAGGCTAAAGGACAACTTCCTTCTTGAAAGAGCAATTGTGACGGAGTAGGTTGAGAAAATTGCATATAGTCACGAAGTCTGTTGCTTTGCTGTGAACGAGGAATACCCTCTGTGAGATTGTCGAATACCCTAGCTCTTCCCTAGATGCCAGAAGGAAAATGCCCCTGGAGGAAAACTGATAAGTCGACTAGGTACACAAGGGAGGGCACCTCGAAGCGACTGCTAAATGCTTATGCCACAAATTCCACATTAGGCTTGTTGACCACCACAGTATGCCTCACCATTTCTCCCATCTTCTGGCCAGATATATTCAGGACAAGGAACAGAATCTTATGCAGCAGGAACTTCTGAGAAGACTCTTAGGTTGAATCACCCTTCCAAGAGCCCATCCAATATTGGATACAGGTCACAACGGAAGACATAGCAATAAGAGCAGCTGTCTTAAGCCCATCTGATGCTACGTCGGAGGAAAGCGGCACGGTTTCTCCATCAGCTCTGTAACATGTCCACAAATCTGCTCTTGCAAGGTGTCCAACAGTCTGAAAGTCCTGAAACATTGTTTGCACCATGTAGGCCGAATATGTCTCAGCCTTCTTCCACGCAACGTACACTGTCTTAGCAACAGGATCTGAATCCCCTGAAGCCATATTTGTGCATCCCCATAGACTGAAAAGAGGAAAATGAATCTACAAGGTTCGGTAGGTCTATTAAATTCCAACAGAATGGCCAAATTCTACCAGAAGAGAGGGAACACCATTTTTTGACTTCCACCAAGTTCTCTGTCTTCAGAAAGGAATCAAAACATACAATACGTTTTGTCTCCTTTTCAGCCAGATAAGTCATTGCTGGCTATTTCATTCTTGAGATCTGAGGGGCTCATGAATTCACCAATTCCATGTGCCCTGTTGCTTGTGCAGACAGTGTACCCAGAAGGGATAGGTGTAGCATTCACAGGCTTAGACCTTGAGGCAGAGGGATGTTTATACTCTTGGATATCATTATGCTTGTTGGGATAGGGATATCCCCTGCATAGTGTACCATTTTGTTCCCTGCCTGAGTTCCAAACTGCAAGTATCTCATGTCCTAGTTTTAGGAATTTTGGCCCCCAACCTCACACTAATCTAGTATGTGCATGAAGGCTTAGGCCAGTCCGTTCATGTACCCTGCTGGACCTGGAGAGGAGCATCAAGTGCGCTCTACATAATGACAGAGGACCACTCTTCCTGTCAAAGGTTAAAGCATGTAGCACAGTGGTGGCGGCATACTGTGTTTTAATGATCCTGTTGTGATAAGACCTTCTTATCTGAGTCACAGGAGTAGGGTCCTACTGTAAAGTTCTGCTGCTACAGGTGAAACTGGATCTCTACGCTGATATCACGCGTGCATGTGTGTATGTATGTGTGTGGTCTGTGAGTTACACAAACCAGAGTGAAGGAGGACTGTGGGTTCCATTTTGGAAGCCCCAAGATGGAGGTGAGGTTACTTTTCCAGACAGTAGAAATGTACTGCTCACACTTCCGAGACTGGAGGGGTGCCCTAGACACTGAAATGGAGAAAAGGGAGGCTAATTCCCTTTGAAGTTCAATATGGTCCTTTTGCTGCATGAGTCTGTTGCTTAGTCTCCCTAAATACTGCCATTTAGTGGATAGTAGAGGGTGAAGGGAGGGACTTCAGTTCTAGTTCTCAGAGTGTGAAGCATCCTTTAGAAAGGGGTCAACCTTTTGTGTCCCTTCCTCTTCATTGTCAATTGTAGTTGTGATAGCCACAAAATGCTGACACCTCTTTGTACGTCTGTTGTGGGCACTCCAACCTTGAAACAGCCCTACTGTGAACAGCAGCACTCTAAACAAATGCTGAGTCTGGAAGGCAGCCTGAGAAGGACCTAAAAGGAAGAACCGACACAAACTGGCTCTGAAAGTGCAGACAGAGAATACAAATCCGCTTTCTGGCAGCTGTTGACCCACTTGTTGTTCCAGTTTGAAGCTCTCTTCAGTCAGACTACTAACAGCACTACTGCATAAGCAGTATATACAAATCCTCTGCACACGTACAAAAGTATATACATAAGGTTACATAAAATATCACAATGATGCTTGTCTTTATATTTTCAGATGTCTTTAATTCAAGATCTTTAAGTCTTCTTAGCCAACACGTGTTTCGTCGCTGTTACAGGGGATTACCCCGCGACTTCCTCAGGGCTAAGGGAATATAAAAACAGGTACTTGTTTGTGTATATAATGGTAGTAAGAACACTTTACTTTTCAAATTATTGACAAAGTGACTTCGGTGACTTGTGTGAGTTTCAAAAAAGTGACTAGAACTGTGTGGAAATCCATGTGAACTGGTGTTGTACACGCTTCTCGTGCAACTTCTTTGTGCATCCATATATCAATGGGGGAAAGAAAGAACAAGCAAAGCCCCAATCGTTATGTTATCGCTATAAAACATACTGGTACAGTTGGTGTTTGAGACTCCCTTATAGGAGTAATCCTGTGGTTGGCAAGGTGCGGGCATGCAATCATCCTGTTTAGGAATTATAATCTATTTTGTTATATTCGTGGCGAAGTAGTGCTTACCCAACACACTTTGGGCTTTTTCAAATGCGGCCTTGCTTCATGTGCAGATGGGCCACTGACAGAAGAAAGAATTTAGGGGACCTAACAACAGGGTGTACAAAATTGACAACAACATCACCTGTTACACAAAATATGTAGTATATGCTATTGAGTGTAAGTTGGTCTAAGATACATTGGAAGTACCATCAGGAGCCTCAAAGAGCGCATTGGGGAACACATGAGGGTTGTAAAGCAAGGGGACAGCAGATATCCGATAGCCACACACATAGCTGAATGCAATTCTCAGAGCACACATAGAACATTCTCCTTTTATGGTTTTGATGTCACACCCAAAGACCCAAGGGGAGGTAATAGGGAATTAACACTCAGGAGGAAAGAGGCGCTATGGATTATGAGACTTAAAAGTGTCGAACAGGGCTTGAACACGGACCATGAGCTTCAATACTTCCTTGGGGATTAGCCCGTACCCAGGTCCAAATGAACTGAAATTGACTGGCTGTGCATCTGAATCAGACATGGGACCGCTGCTAAATTAAAGTGCCTTGAAATGACCCAGCTGCCGTCCCCAGGACTGCGGCCTGAAGCAGACCACATTGCCGCCCCAATCCAGGGAGACCAAGCCATTGACTCACACAGTCCAAGAAGAGGGAAGCCCTGCCACGACCTGCAGGCCCACCTACCATGGACCCGAAACTGTAGGTGATACAAACACTGAGGGCCTACTAGACCAAAGAGGGGAAGCGCTGCACCTGTGCTGAAATCTACACTTTAGTACCTTAGACTAGGGAAGCTAGAAGGGGACGGGGGCATCCTCGTCAGAAGGCAGTAGTCCCGTACCAGAGACTCTGAGGACCGGACAGTTTTTGTATAGTGTGTAGTTTTGAGTTTTACTGTGTTTTAGAGTGCTTCCCCTTTTTACAAAGATAAGCGCTGGGTTGGACAATCACATTATTACATTGTTAGTTGTCTGTTGATTTCTCAGCCTATTGTATCCCCAGGCTAACCTCCATGAGAAGCCTGTGACTGCTCGCCATTGTTGCTACTGAGAGTAAAGTGCTGAAGGGGTTGTACTTGGACCAGTTTGCAGGGCCATAATAGGACAGATCCTGGCAGATCAGAAGCAAATGACCCCAGCCTCAACGGATGATGCCCCGTAGCCCTACTTACCAACAGACAGAGTCTGACAATGTTAATTTAGTTTCATGCAATGCCAGACTGAAACACTAGTGCATGCTTGCATTCTCCAGTGCTTTGGTAGTACAGCACCAAGGCTAATTCAAAGATAAATAATCTGAAGATAAAACACAGTTTCCATTAGAACCAATGATATTGATGGTAGGCAAGTGTCTTCATAGACATATTCAGAATTAGACAGGTGTTTTCAGTGTACAGAATAGTAGATAATTGAAACCCATGCACATAATTGTTCCCTACCGATATGAGTGAGAATGTCTGTGGAGACAGAGTTTGTGCATGACTAAGCATATGGTATTCGTGCAGGCATTTCAGAGAGTGTCATAGTTAGTTTGCTCTGTTGATGTTGACATCATAGTCTCCTGTGAGGCAGTTTAGTGCAGACCTGCCAACTCACACGGTGACATCGTGTGTCATACGATTTCGGCTCCCTTCACATAGTCACACAGTGAGGAACGGAAATCACATGGTGGCAGGGAACTTTCGCTGAAAACCACTGTAATCAGTGGGTTTTTAGCTTGTTTTCTGAGGTTGTAAGAATCCGATGTCCATTAAGAAGTGTGAAAACACCCCAGGACATCAGCAACAGCCTCAATGACCCTTTGTTTTTATTTTTTGGGGAGGGGCGTAGGGGCTTAGTGAGGGGCAGAGTGCCTTTTAGATAGCTTTCGTCAACAGACCCGCCCCTCCTCACACGGTGGCATTCATTTTTGGCAGGTATGGTAGTGTCTGTGTGGTATATGAGTCACGTCTGAAGTACATGAGATGGCCTGCAGATGGCTGGTTGGTTGGGTGCCTAGAATGAAGTAGCAGAGCATTATAGAAGCAAGAATGTTCTGGTAGAGTATCAACTTCTGTGTGGGGGCACAAGGGAACAAAAAGCAGGGTTTTCTCACCTTACCTGACCTGGAATGTTTCCAGAACATCCTGACCAAAATATCATCTGACAGAAATATTGTGTCCTACACATTGTTTACAAAAATATTTACCACTTTGGATCTAGTAATAGAAAATCTACACAATAGGGATGATGATTTGTAAGATATTTAGGACAGAATATATTTGTCAGACAATATTTTACCAGTGATACTGGGACATACAAATGCATGGCTTAGACCCAGGTGAAATAATACCCACAGGGGGCCTCCTCTGAGGTAAGGTAGGCCCCCTGGATACCCCAAGAATGGATAGCACATGACAAGACTAGCTCGAGCTATTGGCAGGCCATTTCTCTTGGAATTTTCTGGTCCTACACCATTTCTGCACTTAAGAAAAATGATAGAAATTAAAATGAACTATTGAAACACAGAATCTACCGGTTTTCTAGCAAGGCAGTTACTGGGCAACTTATGCCAGGCAACACAAAACTGTCACCAACCTAGATGTCTGAGAAATTGACCAGGTAGGTGTTAGAAATGGGGGTCTCTAGTTGGCAGAGGTAGGTACCTTTGCCCAAATAGGGACCCTTGCTTCTAGTCAGGGTAAGGGGGATACACACTTTAGATAACCCCTGCTCACCCCCTTGGTAGCTTGGCACGAGCAGACAGGCTTATCCCAAAGGCAATGTGTAAAGTATTTGTACCAACACTCACAGTAACACAGTGATAACACCACAAATGGACACCACAGTGGTTTAGAAAAATAAAGTATCTTTATCTAAACTTAACAAGACCAAAATGACAAAAATCCAACATACAAGTATTAAGAAAAATGACTTTCGAAAGGTTTTAGCAACTGAGTCCATAGAAAACTATGGATGCGTGATTTCTTGCAAAGTACCTGTGGTTGCAACAAAATTCGTAAAAAAACAAAGTGATGCGCCGGTTCCTGAGACCTTCATGGATGCGATGTGACAGTTCCGCTGGACAAAGGGGAGCAGTGCGTCGGGTCCGGTCTGTGGGGGGAAGCAATGCATTGATTCTGAGACGACTGCGATCTGCGGGTGATGCGTCGGGTAAAACTCGCCGCACAGGGACGATGCGTGGAAATCCGGGATGAGTCGGCAAACGATGCAGCGGCGTCGAGCGGCGCTGTGTCAGTTTCTTCAGCCGCGATCCCTCGATGCATCTATTCTTGCAGCGGTGACAGGCGCTGCGTCGGTTTCAGCAGTGCAGGGAGATTCTTCTCGCACCACGGCGTTGCTTTGGAAAAACTGTAGCAAGAAGAGCGATGCGTCGATTTTCTTGCTTTCCAGCTCCCAGTAGCAGAAACAACCTCCAGAGGCCACACACAGCCACAGGCACTCCTGGCAGGTCAGAACTCCCAGCAAGGAAGTTCAGGGGAGCTGGGGGTGAAGTCTATGTGTACCTGAGACTTCAAAACAGGAGGCAAGCTCTACTCAAGACTTTCGTCAAGCAGGAAACACAGCACACAGCAAAGTCCTTCTCCTTTCCTTGGCAGAAACAGCAACTGCAGGCCAACCCCAGACACACAACAAGGGCAGTACTTCTCCTTAGTTTCCCCAGCTCTTCTCCTTGGCAAAGGTTCCTCTTGATTCCAGAAGTAGTCTAAAGTTCAGGGGTTTTAGGTCTAATACTTATACCCCAAAATGTCTTTGTTCTCTTTGTTCAGAGAAGCCCTGTGCCCAGTCAAAACCAGTTCTGGGGGGCACTTTGCAAGTACACAACAACCTCCATCATCAGTGTGAGCCCTGGCTCCAGACACACCACAGGGGGGCGGAGCCATCATTGTGGAAGGCAGACACAGCCCTATTCAGGTGCAGGTGCTACTCCTCCTACCACTCCAAATGCAGATCATGCCTATTCAGCCTAGCGCGGACTCATCCAGACTCTCTGGAGCCACTGCACCTCCCCAGCCCCTGTCACTCTACAGCCAGACAGTCAATCCAAAACCTAGCAGAGGCACACTGGATGGTTAGGCAAGAAAATACCTACTTTCTAAAAGTGGTATTTTCAAACACAGAATGTAAAAATCACCCTCATTAAAAGATGCATTATAACATTCTGAGTTCAGGCATACTAAACTTTATTTTCCTACCTTGTTCCCAGGGGCAGTTATGTTTATAAGATGTTACAAACAAACTCCCCATTCTGTCCTATGGGAACAGGTAGCCTTGCAATAGTGAAAAACGAAATTGGCAGTATTTCACTATCAGGACATGTTACACACATCAGTACATGTCCTACCTTTCACATACACTGTACCCTGCCCAAAGGGGTACCTTGGGCCTACCTTAGGAGTGACTGACATGTAAGAAAAGGGAAGGTTAGGGCCTGGCAAGTGGGTGCACTTGCCAAGTCGACGTGGCAGTTAACAACTGCGCACAGACACTGCAGTGGCAGGTCTGAGTTACCGTTTCAGAACTACTCATGTGGGTGGCACAATCAGTGCTGCAGGCCCACTAGTAGTAGTATTTGATTTACCAGCCCCGGCACACTCAGTGCACTTTACTAGGGACTGACCAGTAAATCAAACATGCCAATCAGGGAGAACCAATCATAATAACAATTTACACAGAGAGCATATGCACTTTAGCAGTGATCAGCAGTGGTAAAGTGCCCAGAGTCCTAAAACCAATAACAACAGGTCAGGAAAAATAGGAGGAAGAAGCAAAAAGTTTGGGGATAACCCTGCAAAAAGGGCCAAGTCCAACACAACCCTCTTCCAGCCTAAAGCCAGGGTAGACCAATCCATACCTTGATGGGCTTCCCTGCTTGGGGCGATAGAACATGGAACCTGGCCTGCAACAGCAGGTGCCTATTCCCATTTTACGCCTTCCTGAACCTAGTTGGATCCCTCTATCCATACTCTCTGTGCCCACTAAGCTAATCCATGGGGAACCCTTCTCCTCACCTGTGGACCCCTTCTGTGCAGCGCCTAAACTTACTTTGCTCACAGATGTGTCCCAACAGGCAGACAGTACCCACATGGCCATCACAGTGGTGTGACCCAGTCCACCCCTGGGGTGTGACTCCTGTCCCCCTCCCAGGGGCAACTCTGTCCACCAGGACAGCAAGCCACAGTGGCCACTGACAACTGTCAGTGATGAGAGCCAGGCCTCATGCCTTTCAGGCCTCTCTAACCTCTGTGGCGTCAGGAAGTGGGGGGCGGTAGCCCAGGTGCCTGGCACCTTTTGTCCACTCTCCCTCCTGCCAAGTCAGGGATGGCATCCTGACACTGGCCCACCAGCCCAGGGTCTGTACCCTGCGGCTGCACAGGAGACAGAGGTGGGCTCTCCCACACCCTGTTCCCCTTCCCGGGGCTCTGCATCCCCCCACCGGGAGCAGTCCCCCTCAATTCCAGAATTGTCAGGACACCTGTGGCAGGTGTTCTGCACAATTCTCCCACCAGTTCAGGGGTGCTATCCTGCAACTGGTACACCAGCCCAGGGTCTGTACCCTGCGGCTGGACACAGGACTGGGGTGGGCTCTCCCACACCTGGTCCTCCTCCCTGGGGCTCTGCACCCTCCCACCTGGAGCGGTGCCCCCAGAAGACAAATTGGTAGGGGCACTGTTAGCCGTCGCCCCTTCCTCCAGGTCAGGGGGGACACCCTCAATCTGATCCTCCAACCCAGGGTCTGCACCCTTAGACTGGACCTGTGCCTGGCAACCCAGGACTTCCGGGAGAGTACACCGACCCCCCCCAAGGGAAACAGACTCCTCATGAGTTGTGCGAGAGTCCACCTGGTGCAGGTCTCCAGCCTCCTGTCCATCTGACAGAGCATGAAGACCCCCCAGGCCAGAAGTGGCCTCACCAGGGTCAGTCCTGGGGTGCTCTGACCTCAGAGCTGGCAACCCCTGATCCACTGGTCCTTCCACTGGGGACTTCGTCCCACCCTCACCCTTTTTTTCTGGACTCATGCACCCTCCCCACTGGAGCTGTGCAGCCAGACACCAGAACTGGTGGAATGCTTGCTCTAGCAGCCCCCCCCCCCCAGTCCACTTGACACTTTGGGATCCCCCTCAGGGGATGGCCTCTCAGTACAGACTAGGCCCCCCTCCTGGTGTTCACTCATGGAACCAACCAGGCCCGGGGACTGGGTTTCAGGCACCTTGGGACACAGCCCACTCCCACTCCTTCTCCTCTGAGACAGGACGTGGGACCCTACACCCCTCCCACTACTCCATGACCTATCTGGGCTACCACAAAGCTCCCCTACCTCACTTGGTTGGGGAAAACCTGAGCCACCCCCTTCAGGATCACTCCCAAAAGCTTCTTCAGACCCTCTGGAGTCCACCAGAAGGTCTACCTCCAGTGCAAGCTCCCTGGGGTCAGGGAACTCACACTCCACTGGCCGTTGGCATAGCTCTGAAGAACAGGGACTTAAAATATGCTCTCCAACAATTGAATCACACAGCCCCACACAAGTGTTGACCAAGCTTCTCTTTGCCTCACCATCCACAAGTACCTCACATCACCCTTCTGAGACTCGCAAAACATTGTCTGACTGTTTGTGTCACTCAACCCACACTCTTCTGGGCGGTCTCCATACTCACAGAGGAACACCTCTCCCTGCACCTCTCATCTAGAGTCAGTAGAGTGTCCCTCCCACCACTAGGAATATGAACCCCTGTGCCATTCCCCAATCCACATTAGGGACACTGTGCACCACTGGAGCTACCTCATAACACTGAACCCCTTGGTGTATGTCAATCCCCTCCTTCAAGTCAGGTGCCACATCTCTGGGTGTGTACTACTCTCTCAGCACTAGACACTACATTTTTGCTGCCACCATCTGAGCTGAACTCCACCTCCAACCCAGCCAAGCTCACTTCATGAGCTAAAAACTTTTCCTTTTTCTTGGCTAAGACACTCATGGCATCAAGCCTCTCGAGCTCCATATCAAGCTCTCTCATTCTCAATTCATGTGCCAAAAGCAACTTCCTTTCTTCCAAGGCATGAGCGTTATTGCTCTCCTCTGCCTTTAGTCTCATGACCTCCAATTCATGATCCCTAGCCCTTTGCCTTTCCTCCAAATCCTCTGGAGAAAACTTCCTGGAAGACCGATTGCTGCCAGCCCTAGAGGCTGCTCTCCCAACAGGCAAATCCTGGGATCTGAAACGACCTTCTGGCACACCCCCATCCACATCTGCATCATCTGTCTCCCCAGCTTCTTTGGCCTCCCACCAGGCCCCTAAGGCCTTCTGTAGCTCCTCTTTCCTAGAGTTGCTCCTCATGGGACATCCAAAGCTTTTGCAGAATTGCCTCAGTTGCTCTACTTTGTAACTGCTTAACAATTCAAAGTCAAACTCCAAATCTGCAATGTCACTTGCAGCTTTACCATTCCGAGACATGATGTGTGGATAACTCAAGGGTAAGATCAAAAATATAACCTAACATTAAACACAGTATGTGGTTGCGTAGTGGACTGCACTAATCTAGTGATGTACACCAATCACTGTGGGTCAAGTACAAATACAAGTTCAAATCCTCACTGCTGACCACCAATGTTAGAAATGGGGGTCTAGAGGTAGGTACCTTTGTCGAAATAGGGACCCTTGCTCCTAGTCAGGGTAAGGGGGATACACATTTTAGATAACCCCTGCTCACCCACTTGGTAGCTTGGCACGAGCAGACAGGCTTATCCAAAAGGCAATGTGTTAAGTATTTGTGCCAACACTCACAGTAACACAGTGATAACACCACAAATGGACACCACACTGGTTTAGAAAAATAAAGTATCTTTATCTAAACTTAACAAGACCAAAACGACAAAAATCCAACATACAAGCATTAAGAAAAATGACTTTCAAAAGGCTTTAGCAACTGAGTCCATAGAAAACTATGGATGCGTGATTTCTTGCAAAGTACCTGTGGTTGTAACAAAATTCACCAAGCCAAACAGCCGCAGCGATGGGAAGCGTAATAAAAAAACAGAGATGCATCGGTTCCTGAGATCTTCGTGGATGCGATGCAACAGTTCCGATGGACACAGGGGAGCAGTGCGTCTGGTCCGGTCTATGGGGGGTAGCGATGGGATGATTCAGAGACAACGCCGATCTGCGGGTGATGCGTTTGGGAAAACTTGCCGCACAGGGACGATGCGTGGAAATCCGGGATGCGTCGGCGAACGATGCGGCAGCGTTGAGCGGTGCTGCGTCGGTTTATTCAGCCGCGATCCCTCGATGTGTCGATTCTTGCAGCGGCGACAGACGCTGCGTCGGTTTCAGCAGCGGCGCAGCAGTGCAGGGAGATTCTTCTCGCACCACGGTGTTGCGTCAGAAAAACTGTAGCAAGAAGAGCAATGCGTTGATTTTCTTGTTGTTCCTTTCCAGCTCCAAGTAGCAGAAACAACCTCCAGAGGCCACACACAGCCACAGGCACTCCTGGCAGGTCAGAACTCCCAGCAAGGAAGTTCAGGGGAGCTGGGGGTGATGTCTTTGTGTTCCTGAGACTTCAAAACAGGAGACAAGCTCTACTCAAGACCCTTGGAGACTTTCCTCAAGCAGGGGTCACAGCACACAGCAAAGTCCTTCTCCTTTCCTTGGCAGAAACAGCAACTGCAGGCCAACCCCAGACACACAGCAAGGGCAGTACTTCTCCTCAGTTTCTCCAGCTCTTCTCCTTGGCAAAGGTTCCTCTTAATTCCAGAAGTAGTCTAAAGTTCAGGGGGTTTAGGTCTAATACTTATACCCAAAAATGTTTTTGCTCTCTTTCTGCAGAGAAACCCTGTGCCCAGTCAAAACCAGTTCTGGGGGGCACTTTGCAAGTGCACAACAACCTTGTCAGTGTGAGCCCTGGCTCCAGACACACCACAGGGGGGCGGAGCCATCATTGTGGAAGGCAGACACAGCCCTATTCAGGTGCAGGTGCTACTCCTCCCACCACCCCAAATGCAGATCAGGCCTATTCAGCCTAGCGCTGACTCATCCAGACTCTCTGGAGCCACTGTACCTCCCCAGCCCCTGTCACTCTACAGCCAGACAGTCAATCCACATCCTAGCAGAGTCACACTGAATGGGTAGGCAAGAAAATACCTAGTTTCTAAAAGTGGTATTTTCAAACACAGAATGTAAAAATCACCCTCACTAAAAGATGCATTTTAACATTCTGAGTTCAGGCATACTAAACGTTATTTTCCTACCTTGTTCCCAGGGGCAGTTATGTTTATAAGATGTTACAAACAAACTCCCCATTCTGTCCTATGGGAACAGGTAGCCTTGCAATAGTGAAAAACAAAATAGGCAGTATTTCACTATCAGGACATGTTACACACATCAGTACATGTCCTACCTTTCACATACACTGCACCCTGCCCACAGGGGTACCTTGGGCCTACCTTATGGGTGACTGACATGTAAGAAAAGGGAAGGTTAGGGCCTGGCAAGTGGGTGCACTTGCCAAGTCGATGTGGCAGTTAACAACTGCGCACAGACACTGCAGTGGCAGGTCTGAGTTACCGTTTCAGAACTACTCATGTGGGTGGCACAATCAGTGCTGCAGGCCCACTAGTCGTATTTGATTTACCAGCCCCGGCACACTCGGTGCACTTTACTAGGGACTGACCAGTAAATCAAACATGCCAATCAGGGCGAACCAATCATAATAACAATTTACACAGAGAGCATATGCACTTTAGCACTGATCAGCACTGGTAAAGTGCCCAAAGTCCTAAAACCAACAACAACAGGTCAGGAAAAAATAGGAGGGTGAAGCAAAAAGTTTGGGGATAACCCTGCAAAAAGGGCCAAGTCCAACAGTAGGACTCAGCGCCATTGTCCAGTGGGCGGAGCCCGCCTGAGATTTTGCATACTAAACATCAGGAATGGATTGGCAGAGCGTGCAAACAGCCGGTGCCTGAAGGGCCTATGGCACATGCCAGCTGGTGGGTGGTTTATTTTCAGCTGTAGATAATCTGGCGTGCAACCGGAAAGGCTGTTGCAGCCTTAGTGTAGGTCTGTAGAGCTCAGTTTGGCCAAGTGGATAGCCTGACTGGCTCATTGTCACGTGCAGAAGTTTAACCGGGCAGTATGAGCAGGCACCGCATGTGGTGGGTCTCCTCCCACCCTGGGACAGAAGGAGTGACAGTGAGGTCTCGGGGAGTGGCACTGCTGTTTTTGAGCTCACAGCACTACTGCTACGTGGGGGTGGGACAATAGGGGACTATCCAGGGAGGCAGATTACGAGTGGTGGCCATTTAAGAGGCGTTACTTTTGTTTTCAGCAGCAGGCAGACAAGTCCAGGGTGCCTGCTCCCACCTTATTATGTTAAAAACTGTGGGCCTTATTTATGAGAAGTGACGCATCGCTGCGTGAAAACAGTGATGCGTCACTTCTCAGTGCGCCCTCCTTGCAACATTATGGATGCGTCATATTTACGGTATGACGCATCGTGTCGCAAAGAATGACCGATACATCAGTAGTACTGACGTATCTCTCGGCGCAAAACTGACACATTGCTGGGGTGTGTCTGAAAACAGACGCAATTCCAGCAATGTGTCCTTTCACATGGGGCAAGCCCCATGTGAAAGGGCCTGAGTCAGTCTTACGCCTGCTGTGAGGCAGGCGTAAGATATTGATGCAGTAGCGTCCTAGAAGTGGCGCAGTGAAATCTGATAGATTTCACTGCGCCACTTCTACGAGGCTTGGTTGCGGGGGAATGCCCACCCTGCATACATTATACCTGACGCAGGTATAATGTAGCGCAGGGGTTTATAAAGTGACGCATCTGCCTAGATGCGTCACTTTGTAAATAGGGCGCAACATGGCGCATTTTTTACGCTGCTGGTGCGTCACAAAAAGTGGCGCAAAAGTGTTGCAAAAGCTCATAAATGAGCCCCAGAGGGAGGAAACAGCGAGAACAATCAAAACGAGCAAAAAGCTAACAATTTTTTTTTAGAGGGTTACTGTGAAAAAACATTCATCCTGGACCAAATGACAAAGGGAAGGGAGAGTAACAAAATGGACAGTGAAAGGGGCGCAATGTGGAGAGAGACAAAAGGCGAAGTGAGACAGTACAGTGGATAAGAGCGACAAAAAGAGGGGAAGAGAGGAAAAGGCAATAAAGAGAGAGTAAAAAAGGAAAGGTACAGGATGCAGGAAAAGAATGCTAGAGTGCAGAGGGATGGAGGATGGCAGGGAAGAGATTAGGGAGAAGAAGTGATGAAAAGGTGAGTGGAAAGAAGGATAGAAATAGGTAAAGCTAGAGAGAGTAGAGTGAAAATTGGATAGCAAAAGTGGAGAGACAAGAAGGTGAGTCACCAAGGAAGTATGAGAGGAGAGGAAGGCTGGAGAGGGTGTCAAAAGTTTCCTGGTCTGTGATAACACAGGAACAATGGATAGTACCACCAATGAGCTAGGATAGTGCATGTGAGGGACTATAAATCCTTCCTTAGTTTAGAGGTTGTCGGCTTTCCTGGAGATATTGCTAAATGTAGGGTATAATCCACTGGTGGTGTTTCCTTCATCAAAGAGATAGAATGGTAAAGGAAATTCCACCAGAAGGATACTCCTTTGGTTTTAGTGATGTCTTCTGATAAAGGAGGACTTTACATGACTAACTGCAGCAAGGCAATAAATGCGACACAAGAGAATATAACAGTAGGTGTAGTATAGAACACAAAGGAATTTAAGGGTCAGAGAGAAGTGAGTGTGTCTGTCCAGCGAGAGCATGAATGGGGAAAAAGGGAAGGTTTTCTAGACAGAGAACTAAAATAAAATGCCAAGGAAAGATATGAAATGAGTGGAGGAATTAAGGACAGGAGAGATAAATAAAACAACTGAAGAAAGAGCCCACAGGGGAGACACATGAGCGTGAGTGGGGGATTTGTAAACTGACAAGGAAACATAGGAAAGAGAGGGAGAATGAGAAGGAGGTGCTGAAAGAAATAGGAAGAATGAGAGATACCACAGAAAGGAAAAGGTAGAGAAATAGAGAATGAGAGATAGAAAGTGGAAAAACTAGAGTGGGGCAAAAAAGTGATAGGGAGAATGAGAGGTATACACAGCAAGTAAGAAAAGAATGTTGAGAGAACGGGGGTCTCTAGTCGGCAGAGGTATGTACCACTACTCTAGTCAGGGTAACTCACATACACACCCTAAAGTAACCTGTGCTCACCCTCTTGTAGCTTGGCATGGAGCAGTCAAGCTTAACTTAAGAGGCAATGTGTAAAGTATTTCTGTAATACTTAAATTACAGTAACTCAATGAAAACAGCACAAAAAGACTCCACACCAGTTTAGAAAATTAGACAATATTTATCTGAGTAAAAGAAGACCAAAACAACAAGAATGCAATAAGTCGAAGTCGAGATATGAATTTTGAAAGATGAAATGTGAAAACAATGTTTAGAAGTCACTAGCGGTCAAACGGTTACTTGAGGTCGTGAGGGACCGGTTCAAAGTCAAAGTTCAGGCCGACTACGATGGAGGGCAGACCCGCTACAGGACCCAGAAAGGTTTAGCTGAAGAAATACCATGGATGGGGCTTTTGTCGAAGTCAAGAGTCTACTGCGTTGTTGTCGAGCCGCACAGAGAGGGTTCCGGGTCATCGTCAGGCCTGTTGAAGTCAATGCAAAGCTTCGTCGAGCAGCCTCTACGTTGCCGTCGAGCCGCGCAGGCTATGGATTCTTCGTCATCGAGCAGCCTCTGCGTCGAAGGGCTATGCGTCAGAAATTCTCACACAGTTGAGGCAACGCATCGGTTTTTACAGAAATCAGCTGCAGAACCCACTTTTGAGGCCCAGGTCTGGAGGAGGCACCTAAGACAAGGTTAGGACTCACAGATGACAGAGTCCAGCAGCACCAGCAGGATTGCAGGAAGTCTTTTGTGTATCTGAGACTTCAGAAAACAGTAGTCAAGCCAGCAAACCCTTGGAGTCACTCTGGGTTCAATTGAGATGGGTCCAGTCCTTGTCCCCAGCAGGGCAGTGATCAGCAAGCAGCAGGGCAGCTCAGCAAAATAGAGACGCAGTTCCTCAGACAAGTCAGTCAGTCAGAGCAAAGTGGCAACCCTAACAGCACAGCAGTCTTTACTCCAGCAGAGTTCTTTCCAGGTCCATTAGTGTACTGATTTGGTATGGTCAGAGCCCTGGTAGTTATACCCAAAAGTGCCTTTGATGTAAGGGGTGTCGTCAAAGGATTTCTCTGAAGTGCAAAAGGATCCCTTTCAACCTAGCCTTTTCTGTCAGGGTATCTGTGGGGGGTATCAGCCTTTTGTGTGAGGACAGGACACAGCCTATTCAGATGTAAGTGTGAGCTACCTCTCCCCCTTCCTGCCCAGAAAGGCTATTAGAATGCAGATGAATGCAGATGAGACCTCTGTCGCACCCAGCCCTTCCTGTGATTGTGACTGTCCAGAGGGAATGAACAAAGTGTAGCTGTCACCCAGTACAGACGTGTATTGGAGACAGGGTGCAAAGCACACAGTGCAAAGTTAAGAGCAGAGAAATGTCCACTTTCTAAAAGTGGCATTTCTAAAATGGTAATGTCAAATCCAACTTTACCACTAAAGAGGATTTATCACCACCATTCCAAAGATATTAAACATGAAGAAGCTACTCCTTTCCAATCAGGAATTACAGCTTAAGAGTGTTTTAAGAAAATCCCTATGCTAGCCTATGGAAGGAGTAGGCCTTATAGCAGTGAAAAACGAATTTAGCTGTTTGTCAGTGCCACGACATGTAAAACCTAAAAGTACATGTCCTGTCTTTTAGTTACACAGCACCCTGCCCTTAGGGTAACTTATGTGTAATAAAAGGGGAGTTTAAGGCTTGGCACGTGGTTTTAAATGCCAAGTTGAAGTGGCAGTAAACTGCACACACACATGCCCTGCAATGGCACACCTAAGACAGGTTTGTAGGTCTACGTAAGTGGGTGGCACAACGAGTGCTGCAGGCCCCCTAGTAACATTTAGATTACATGTGGTATACAACTTTACAAGGGACATACAGGTAAACTAAATATGCCAATCAGGTGTACACCAATGGTACCATATTTTTAGGGGAAAAGCACATGCACTTTAGCACTGATCAGCAGTGATAAAGTGCTCAGAGTTTTAAAGTCAACAAAAAGAGGGTCAGAAAAAGAGGAGGACAAAGGCAAAATGTTTGCGGTAACCCTGCAAAATGGGCCATTTTCAACAGTTGTATTATAGAGGGACAGAAATCCAAGAAGCTAGAAAATTAGGTAGATCGTTGCACTTGGTGATAGTGGAGGTGAAATGAAGAACTAGAAATAGGGGTGAGATAAGATAAGTGATGTACATGTGTTTCTGTGAGAGAGCAATGGCACAGATAATATCTAGGAGATTAATTAAAAGGCTGCATTTGGAGTGAATTCCTGCAGCTTTTCCAAATTCAAATCATGCCTCTGTCCACAATATAAAAGACATCAAGTACCAAGCTGTATGCAACCCCCAAAGACATCACAAGTAGAGACATTCAGACATCACATGTAGAGACATTCCAGAGTGACAACCAAAACACGAATCCTTGTATAACTCTGATGCCACCTTGGATGCCTGCTGCGGCTTCCCAGGGAGTGTGACAGTCACCTAAGGGTTGGTGGCAGCTACACAGGAACCAGAGATGACCCAGAAAGTCAGTTATTCAAGGATGAGCAGAAACATTAGGGGCATGAAAGTGAAAAGAAATGAACTTCAGTGACCTGAGGATTATTAGGAGTCTCAGGTACCTAAGCTGAGCAGGAGCTTCAGGGATCACCGTCCTGAGTAGGCACCTCTGAGAAAATGAGAGTGAGCAAGAGCCTGAGGGGATCAGGAGCCTCAGAGACCTGAGAGTGAGCTGAGGCCTGGGGAGAAACAGGAACATCAGGGACATAACAGTGTGCAATTGCTTCAGGGTAATAAAGGTAATTTGGAGCCTCTGGGATTGAAACTGAGTGTTACCCTTGAAGCTAGCCTACTCACCCCATTGTCTTCTGCGGTCACTGGGTACGAACAGGAGCCTCAGATCATTAGAATGAGCAGAGCACCTGATGAACTGAGGGTAAACCAAGGAATCGCAGTATTTCAGGTGAACATTGTTCTCAGTAACCGGAGAGTGAGCCGTAGCCTCTGGGTAACAATGAACAAGAGCTACATGGCTTAAGGATGAACAGGGAAACTCTATTGTATTGGAAGGACTGACTCAACCAACAGCTGACCATAACCTGATGTTTCTGTGTACCTATGATGTGTAGCTAAGCATCTGTTTAATAAAAAGAATTAACAAAGGATGAACAGGGAAATCAGGTGAACTGAACTTCATAGGCATTTAAGACTGAGCAACGCATTTTGGGACCTCAGTGTGAGTAGGTGCTTTAGGACACTGAGAATGGAAATAAGCTTAACTACAACACTAAAGATTAGAAAGTGTATCAAATTCTTAGGATGAGCAGGGCCCCTTGTTCCTTGAGGGTGAACAGAAGCCTCCAGACACGAGGATGCACATGGTCTTCTGATTCAAGGACTGATGGCAGGCAGGGAATTCAGGGATCTTAGGGGGAGCACAGACTAAAGGACCAAAGGGTGACCAACAAATTCAGCAAGCAAGGTGGAGAAATGTATATGCCTGAAGGTAAGGTGAGGAGACCTGTGGGTGAGTTGCAGTGGAGCAATTGTGTTTCTAGTTTTGGCCAATGCTACTGGCCCTTCAAACTTAAAAAGCTTAGTTTGTCACAAATTTCTCCCAAAATGACTCCCCTGATACTGATGGAGCGTAAACCCCATTTAATTTGTAGAGGTGCATCATAATCATGTGTAGAGAGCACCTGCATATAATCTTGCAAATGTGTAATGTGAAGTGTTAGAATTTTGGAATGTAATAATATAAATGCGTGACGTATTTTAGGCTATTGACAAGTAACATGGAGAATTTGCGTTGAAAATCAATGTAACTAGCAGAACCATTAACATGGAGAACTTGTGTTGTGAAATTGACAAATTCTCATGTATTAAATGTGCTTATTAATTGCTCATGTTATATGAAGGCAAATGCATTAGCTGAAATTGCAGAGATGTTTATGTGAATTTGTGAAGCTTACATGGTTCATTCTTACGTTAGCTGAAAATTGTAGTCCCTGAAAACTCTCGCTTTAGAATTGATGTTTGAATTTCATGTGTGCTGTGAAATCTGTTCTTTCTCACGTTTTGTATTGCAGGTAAAGAAGCGCGCTTATAGACAGAATAGTGTCTTTGTTTTAGTAGCTAGGCAAAGAGAGAAGAAGTTACAATCATGTGGCTTGAGTCGATAAAGGAAGGTCGTTACGATTCACACAGGAGAAGGTCTGGGAACCAAGGACAAACTGTTGCGAGAAAGGTACATGGATGACACCATGGAAAGGAACAGTCAGGACCGTACCCAGAGTGGATGGCATGAGCACGGTACATTATGGGAACTCTACCTGTGGATAACTGTTTGTTGGAATTAGGAAGAGAGAGCATCTCAGATCGAGCTCTTTCTTTGCAATAGTGGTTTTGTGTTGCTTTACCCATCTGATGGCGGAGAGACGTCTTAGTAAGACTCCATGCACTGACACCTTTTCTTTCCTTTTCAACCAAAGATGCTTATGTGGGGATGCCACTTTAGCGATAGTGTAGGGGTAGAAGTAATGCTTTTTACTCATCAACCCTCGATGCAGGGAAATTTGGAGTCATGCTTCCTGATTCTCTGTATCCTACTTCTTGAATTAATAGTCTTATTCATGCTGCACCATCTAAATTGGATGCGTAGATTTGGCTTCTTGTTAATTCCTTTGTATTTCTATACCCTCGTGTTGAGGTGTCTCTATGTCCAGTTATTTTTAGCTTTGTAATAAACAAATTAACCTTAAGTGGTGGTCCATGGGTTATTATGTTTCAAGGAGAATTATTGGCTAATTGACTGTTGCCTAACGACTTTTTTCCCCTTTACACTTCCATGCTGCGAAAAAGAAGGAGTGTGACTCTAGAACAGGTCCAGAACTTATGGGCCCGGCCCTTTCAATACTAATTTAACAGCCTTTCATGACAATTGATTATTCACAAATGTAGGCCACTTTGTATTTCGGTGTCCAGGCCTCATTTTTGACCTAATCCGATCCTGCCACACAGGGATAGATGGCATGCTCTATCATTTAAAGGAGCCCTGATGGAAGCAGGAAGCTAAGCCACTTACAATGGCTCACACAACTCTGTTTCTATCTCATTTATTAAATGCAAGCGCAGTCCTTTTGAGACACACTTCTGCAACAAGATACACAGCCATTTCAAATTGAACACCCCCTCCAATTACACAGCAACAAACAGAAACAACCATTTCAAGATAAGCACTTCACACAAGTGAGGGGGAAAAAGGCTATTATCTGTCCCCGTCCTTGTTGTTGTCCCCTCCGAGCCCTCGTACTTCCATGGTAAATCCTGGAACTGGCCCTGTCTCCATCTTTCCTGGGAGTAACCAAACCTGGGACAGAGGGTGACTTGTGGGAAAATGCTTGGAAGGCGAGACAGTCACAGGGGTGACCAGGAACAGATGTTTCGCTTGACAAAGAGAAAAGCGGGTGAGTGTACTGTTTAAATGCAGTGGCGGCTGCTGCCATATAAAGTCAGAGGCAGGGGGGAATAATAAAAATTAAAAAGACTTACTTGACTCATCTGCTGGCCGTGGTGCTCCTCTGCCAGCGGCCTCAGTGCTTGTGTGCCACACAGCACATAGAACAGGCTCGCAGGCTCCCCCATCTAATCCGGATGCTGCTCTCATCCTATACCAAGCATGAGAGAAGCGCCAGGATCAACCTGAGCGTGCTAGTCTAACGCTCACTCAGACAGCCAAACCGACATGTGCACTTATATGTGCCCACCACTCCTCCTCCCTGCCATGGCTTGGCCCTACCCTAGACTGGCATTGGCTCAGTCAGTAAAATAAAATGATAATAAAAGCATTTTATTATCATTTTATTTTTGCTGGCTCGCAGTGGGGTGACACTCCTCCACCATTACGAATGAGCCACCGCTGTTTAAATGATCTAAACTGGTACAGTTTCCCACTGTAAGATATTCAGACTAATAAGAACATTACACAGAAATAAGAGAGGTCTTCATCAGCAATATGATTTTTCAGTCCACCTTGAAGACCTTCCACTTCTGAACAATTTAAAAGGATTCATTTCCCAGATAGCCACTAACAGAATCTCCCGGCTCTGGGAAATATCAGCAGCCTTTTCTATCAATCAAAAGTGAAGGAACAATAAGCCACTATTTATGCAAAACTTTTATATCTGTGGCTGTGTAAACCTGTAACTAGCAAGAAATCCAACAATGAGATTTCAGTAAATGGTATTTCTTAGAAAAAAACACTGTGCATTTACCTCAACGTATTCCTCTTTGCTATCTCAACATGAGGTAGCTTATCATAGTGTTGCAGCAGTATGGGGTTTTGCGGTTTAATGAATATTTGTATTGCTGTGCTTTTAGTTTTAGTGTTCATTGACAAATGTAACTACAGCACTATTATTCTCTTCAGGTTGCTGAACAGATATCAAACCTACGCCGTGAAACAGGAACTAGGGGTGTTACAGAACCCCATTCTTTCACCAATCCAAGTGACTGCATCTTTTACCGGACAACATTTCACTGTTTGCAACATGGTCTCAGCATCCCCGCTCAAAAAATGCCGCCTGCAGCAATGAGACGTTGAAGACCTGCAGCTCAGGAGCAAAGGTACCCCAGAGTTATGGGGTCAACCCGTATGGCACTTGCAGCATCTTCCCCACCAGGGAGCATGCAAATGTACACCACACATGGAGCTCTGTAACAGACGTCTTTGTTCCTCAGTGTTAGGCTTAGCATCTTTTAGCATGGATTCCCCAGACTTTTTGCCTTCTGATCTCCTGTTTTTGCTGGTGTGCTGAGCTTTGTTTTTGCTGGCTTTAGGACTCTCTGCACTTTTCACTGCTGACCAGTGCTGAAGTGCATGTGCTCTGTGTCTAAAATGTAATGGCATTTGGTTTCTCCTTGATTGTCATATTTGATTTAATGATAAGTCCCTAGTACAGTGCACTACATGTGCCTATAAATTAGACAGTACTAATAGGCCTGCAGCACCCCACTTGACTAGCCCTTCAGACGTGTCAGGCCTGCCACTGCAGAGTCTGCGTGTGCAGTTTTAAATTCCAATTTCGACCTGATAAGATCACCTACTTGTTAGCTCCAAACCATCCTTTTTATTACATATAAGTTACCCCTAAGGTAGGCCCTAGGCAGCCCCAAAGGCAGGATGCAGTGTATTTAAAAAGTAGGACATGTACTTTTAAGTTTTACATGTCCTTGTAGTGAAAAATGATTAAATTCGTTTTTCACTACTGCAGGCTTGTCTCTCCCATAGGTTAGCATTGGAGCTGCCTTGAAACATTTTACAAGTGTAACGTCTAATTGGGAAAAGTTTGTAAAAGTAAGTTTGGTGTCTCTGGACTCACAATTTAATAACACATCTTTTAGTGAAGTTGTTTTTTAAATTGTAGGTCTGAAAATGCCACTTTTAGAAAGCTGCCAAATTCTTACTCCAACGATTCTGTGCCTTCTGCCTGTCTCTGGAATACATGTCTGGGTTGAGTGACGGCAGGGCTTTGTGCATTTTTGGTAGGTTGCAACCTAAAAAGGAGTCTAGAGAGTAATGATGGGGGCAGATGGGCCTTTCCGCCAGAATTCATGAAGAGATGTGGTCTAGCATTTCAAGCTTTGGCCTTTGGAACATGTGGACCCAGGTACCAATCCTGGCCTAGCGTCAACATGGTGTGATCCTGGACAAAATACTTAATCTACTTGTGCCTAAAAATTTGAAATGTAATGTGTGTAAATTCTATTTGTGTTATTCCCACTTGATGTAAACATCTGTTATTTCAGCGCCAAGAGGCCCAAGACTTGGGTGAACATGTGCTTTACTGATGCAAGTTATATTACGTACACAGTCTTGTAGATGGTCTCCCAACCCCGCACATCATGTACAGCACTCTTTTACTTGATAGCTAGGTATGCGCTATATAAAGACCAATACATTCATTTCCGAAACATAAGTTAGCTAACTATGCAACTCTTGGGAAAAGTAGCAGTGCATAAACAGAGAGGTAAGGCAGCCCCTGTAGGGTCTAGGCTACCTCATAAGTGGACACTTACACCACTAGTTGGAGAAACAGACACAAGTACACGCACAAGACACACATTACATGCCAATCACACCTCAAGAACGACAGTGTACAAAGAAGGCCATGGGTGACAGGCTACAGTCATATGGCAAGATACACATCACAAGCGGTATAAACTGCACCCCCAAAAATTAAACAGCACCATACAGTAATTCCAATGACAACAGGCGGGGCAAGCATAACAGTTTATTGGTGACAGCAACTGCATCAACAACAATGCTTTAATGAGGATTCCAAGGTCTGTTCAGTATGCCTACAACATTCATACCATCATGGTGCAGACACTCCTCTACTCTGGGATATTTTGAGCCACTTAGTCAGAAAGCAAGCATGCTAAACTGACAAGAACAGAGAGTCAAAGTCTAAACCCCAGAACAGGAGGGATAGGAGGGAGACTGCAGCACATTAAAGACAATTCATGTAGGCTGCAATGGAATTTTTGAACCCAACAATGTTATAAATTCTGGGGAGATTAGTGGTAAAACATATAATAAGGGGGGCGTGGCCTGAGGCGTCAAGATGGCGGTCGCACTCTAAGAGTGCTCCGGACCCCTCCGCCATCCGCCTCGTATCCCGATGTCTGCGGCTGTCATCCGCATTCCCTACCTGCTCGTAAAGATCCCCGGAGGGCACACACTGCACCAGCGCGTCCGGACTGCTGATTTTGGGCTTCAGGCGCCCTATTAGGATCTGGATTCCACGAGGCCCTGGGGCCGCAATATGGCAGACGCCGCCACGATCCGCAAGTGACTGCAGCAAAGTCCATTGGGAGGCGCCGGTCGGCGCTGCACCTCCTGATCCACAGGAATCCCCACGACGCATCGCCTGGCCTCCGAGAGCTGCTCTGGCCGTCCGCCGGCCTGTTTGATGCTCCGGCTCTCCCGCACACGTAAGATGGCGGCCTCCGGCGCCCGCGGCCGGTCAACTGTTGGGCCTGATATACGCCTTGGGGCTCTGCACGCCGTGACCCGGCCCGTTGGGAAGCGGCTGAGGTGTGAGTGGCGGTGTGCTGCTGAGCGTAGTCCCCGGAGCTGAATCACCGTACCGATCCTATCAACTGAGGCTGACTCGGAGCCTAAGGAGGAGGGACCACCCGGTGAGTGGGGACGGGATCGGGGATCAGCTGCTGCGTCGGGCAGCGGTGCGGGAGGTCTTGCTGAGGCTTCTCGGCCCCCCTCTCGCCCCCCTTCTTTGTTATCTCCGGTGCTGCAGCGTCCCTCAGCCTATCTGAACTGTGGCACATGAGTCTCCCCGGTGCCTGGGGCCCGGCCAATCCAGGTGTGGTGGGCTAGCCTAGCAGGGGGATGTGGGTGCAGTTCGGCTGTGCACTTCGGGCAGCAGGGCTCCCCCCCCAGGTGAATCTCGCCGGCCTCCTTTCGCCCCCGACCTGGGCTTCCACCGTCCCCTACGCTGGGTGTGCGGGGGCCGGGAGGCCTGTGACTGAAGAGCGACAGGCCCTACCGGGCCTGCAAGCATTATCTAGGCCGGGGAAGACCTAATCCCCAGGACCGTGTTCTGGTATTCGTGGGGGCAGGGCGCTCATTCTCCTCCCTTCGGCCGCCATTTCGGGCGGCGGCGCGGGGTTCGGCCGGTGCACTCTTGGTCCCTCCCCATTTCCTGCGGCCACTTCTCCTGGGCGCACTCTTCAGGCCGACCAACACAGCCATCCGGGGGTGCCCTCTCGACGGAGGTAGACTCCCCGCGCCCCGTTGCATCCGACAGGTGAGGCTGCAGCAGTGGGTCCCACGTACCATCGGTGGTGGCGCACGGTGCGGGACATTATCCGCTCAGGTGGAGGGTGGGATCGGCTGCTTTGGTCGGGCAGCGGGGGATCCCGGGATCGGGACCCCCTTCACCCCCATGCCCTTGAGACGTCATCCACAAGCAGGACCGGCCTCCTAACTTCGGTCTTTAAGAAGGCCTCATCGTGCCTCTCCCCCGCACTGGGGATCATTGAGATGGGCACCTGTCGCTCCTGTCCACGGCCCCAACCTTCATCTCCCACACTGGAAGGCTTCACCGGCAACCTGAGTGACTGAAACCACCCCATCTGCTCCTCGTACAGTGGCCTCTACCCTGCCTTGCGGCCCTCAATCCGGGTGGGGTTGCACACTCTCCATTGAGTAGTTTGCCTGTACCTGGTCTCCTCCTTCTGGCTCCTGGAGCTCGTACTGGAGCGCGACCCAACACGACCATGGGGAGGGAAAAGGCTTCTAAATCCGCAACCGCCCCTACGCAAATGAAGATGGACCGGTTCACCACTTCCGAACATGAACCCTCTGGGCAGACTGATGGGGCCCCCCCCTTCCGGGCAAAGACTTAGCAACCATCCTTCAGGCGATCAGCGCCTCCCAGGCTTCGGTGGAAGGGAAGATCGGGGAGGTCAAGGTGGACATGTCCCTCCTTTGGCAGGACCTCCGCAATGCCACAGTCGCATTGCGGAGGCTGAATCCCGCATCTCAACGGCGGAGGACGATATCCTTCAATTGAAAGAACAGGTGTCCACTCTACGCTCACACACCAAGGAACTGCATTGACGCGCCGAAGATGCGGAGAACCGGGCACGCCGCAACAACCTCCACCTAGTGGGGTTTCCCGAAGGGGTCGAGACGACCCAGGTAGCCGTCTTCGTAGAGACCTGGTTCACGTCATGGATGCCCAAGGACGCCCTCTCCGCATGGTTCGTGGTGGAGAGAGCGCATCGATCCCTCGCACCAAAACCACCACCCGGGGCCCCACCTCGCCCTATCATACTAAAAATCCTTAACTTCAAGGACCGAGATGCTATCCTGCGCGAGGCGCGCTCCCAGGGACCTCTCAAGTTCCAAAACCACACTATCAAGGTATTCCCTGATTACACCAAGGAAGTGCAAGACCAACGCCGCTCCTATACGGACGTTAAAAAGAAAATGCGATCTTTGGGTCTACAATACCAACTGCAGTTCCCCGCACGCCTCCGGGTCATTTTCCAAGGAAAAACGCAGTTCTTTGACTCACCCCAGGTGGCCTGGACTTGGCTGACGGAGGAATGTCCCCTCCGACAGCAGCGAAACCTGTCCCCCATGCCATCGGGCTCTCAGTCCACGAGGCCTCGGTCGCTGGGGCACCAGCGCCGGAGGCACACACAATCTCACAGGAGGCGCCAGTCCCAAGCAGCGGCATCCAGATCATCGAGCCTGGCCGCCCACAGAACCTGAGACTCTTCAAGCCCATCGGGCTCTCCTCCCCGCCTCAGGCACCACTCATCCGGCGCCCCATCCATGGCTCCTCCGTCACCGGCTCAACGGGGCCCACCAAGAGCGGATTCGGACCTTTCCCGCAGCCCAGCTCTCTGAGAGTCCAGAGGACGCTGCCTGAGGTGTGGTCTCCGAGGGAACAAGTTCCCACCCCCAAGAGGGCGCGGAGCCACGGCAGACTTTTTGCTCCACTTCACCGTCTTTCTGCCGAGACATTACACATCCGTCTACATGGAGGGGTCCTCCACGCAACTCAACCTGAGCATTCTAGTTTGGTTCTTCTTCCACTAGGGGGGCCGACAGATGCTTCTGTTCTCGAAGTATAGGGTGGGGGAAGGGGGTAAGGGGAGGGACTGGGATTGTTTTTCCCAAGGTTGTTGTTTCTTATTGTTTTGTTGTACCAGCTATCACGAGACATTCTATGATAATCCCACACGGGGTATACAAGAAGACCCCTTCACATTCGCCCTTCCACATAGGCGCGAGCCCCCGCGCATACCCACGACTTTTTGTGAAGCCGCACACCGCCACCACGACCACCAACCACCATGACTGACATACCCGTTCCAAGGCCTCCCTTCACGTTCTGTCCTGGAACGTTAACGGACTCCTGGACCGACTTAAACGTATGGCTGTCCTACGCTATGCGCAACGCCTCTGTATAGAGGTCCTCTTGCTACAAGAGACGCACTTGCTGGGTAACCATTGCCCCTTCCTGGCTCGCTATGGATATGACAGAGTGTGGCACTCTGGCTTTGCCCGGGGTTCCCGTGGGGTGGCTATCCTGCTGAAACGCACCCTTCCCTTTGTGCTTACACAGGTTATTCACGATTCCCAGGGAATGTCGGTGGCCCTCTGTGGCTCGCTAGGTGGCAATCCCCTTAATCTCGTATCCATGTACTCACCCCCCTCAATGCTCACGACGACCCTGCAACATTCCACCGCCTTGCTGACCTCCTTGCCCTTGGGCTCCACTATTATTGGGGGCGACTTCAACGCGTTCTCCTCTCCGGCCCTTGACGCGACAGGCCCCCCATCCTCCACTAGACTTGCGCAAGCGAAGCAATTAATGAACTGGTCCGAGTCTCTGGGCCTCTGCGATGCATGGCGTACCTCACACCAAACAGTTCACTCATACCTCTGCAGCTCACCACATGCAGGCGGGCATAGATGCGATTTTTGTCCCTTCGACTGACTGCATCACGATTCAAGATGTCCGTATTCTCCCCAGGGGTATCTCCGACCATTCTCCGGTGCTTCTTAGCACGGGGCCCCCCCCGTCATCGGCACGCCCGATGTAGAGAATGAGCGCCTGGTTCCTTCAGGACAAAGAATTTAAAAAGGTGGTGGGGATAGAGCTTAAGCAGTACTTCCTGACCAATGATGGGTCGGTGTCCTCTCCAGGCACCCTGAGGGAGGCGAGCAAAGCCACCATCCAGGGCTTCGCTAAGGGCCAGTTCAAGCATCAGCGACAGGCGCAGCTGCAGCAGATCACCTCGTGGGAGGCGCAGGCTTTACGCCTTGAGCAATCTCCGCCTGCTGCCGATGACACTTCCCGAGAACGACACCTTGCTCACCTTCGGGCAGACATCCGGCAGCTTTCATTAGATGCCGCCAAGCTCCTCTGGATATCGTCAGTAGCTAGGGTATACGGCTGGGGCGACAAGAATGGCTCAATTCTCCACAGACTAGCCACTTATCCTAGGGCGAATCGCATTATTCCCGAAATAATAGACATGGACGGGTCGTCGCACCGATCCCCGGTGGTGATGGCTCGCACCTTTACCTCCTACTATCGCCAGCTCTACACTGAAAAGACCCCGGGACTGTCGCTCTCGGCCCTACTGGATATGGGAGGCGCTCGCCTTCCTCAGCTGGGTTCGGCCGCCCAGGCGGATTTAGACCGCCCTATCTCCTGAGAGGAGATTAGCGCTGCAATAACCCTTACTTCGTCGGGTAAGACCCCGGGTCCTGATGGCCTCCCCCAGGAATATTATGCCCTCTATCGCGAGACTCTGGTCCCACGCCTCGCTGACCTGTTCGATGAGGCTTTGGAGAAGGGTTCCTTCCCTCCCGAGACGGACATGGCCACCATCGTGGTTCTCCCAAAATCACAACCGCCATCTCCTCGCTGCGCAGACTACCATCCCATCTCTCTTATCAACACTGAGGTGAAACTCTATGCCACAATTCTCGCCCAGTGGCTGAAGCCCTACCTGTCCAAATTGGTTCATCCTGACCAGTGCGGCTTCATGCCCGCGCGTGGTACTCGGCACTGTCTCCGGAGGCTGCATCTGGCCTTGGCTCACCGTCACTTGCTCACCCCCTATTTGGCACTCCATCTCGTAGATTTTGAGAAGGCCTTCGATTCGGTGGATTGGAGGTATCTTGACGATGTGCTGGCCGAGATGGGTTTCGGTCCTCTCTTTCGAGATCTGGTACGCGTCCTGTATGCCCAGCCCCGGGCGCGAGTCCTAGTCAATGGAGTCTTGTCGGAGGCCTTCCCTATTCAAAGGGGAACGAGACAGGGATGCCCCCTTTCGCCCCTGCTATTTGCCCTGGCGATGGAGCCCCTGGCGTCCCTGATACGGTCCGAGGGTCGTGTTCGAGGATGGGAATGGCCCAACTCGAAGGTCGACAAGATCGCTCTCTACGCGGACGATGTCCTAATTTTTTTAGCTGATCCCGCTCAGTCCGGCCCTCCATGCCTCCAGATCCTGCAATCCTTTGGGCAGGCTTCCGGCCTCCGACTGAATCCTGACAAGTCGGTCCTGGTCCCTTTACACTTGTCTAGAGACTGCTACGATTGGCAGTCCACCATACCGATTCGGCGTCAGTCCTTTAAATACCTAGGGATATGGGTTGCCCTTCTCCCCGAACTGGGCTGGTCCCTCAATGTTACCCCGCTGGTGAAGAAAGCTAAGGCAGACCTTCAGAAGTGGCAGACGTTACCTCTGAATCCCCTGGGGAGGGTCGCCCTGTTTAAAATGATGATTTTATCCAGGTTCCTATATGTCCTCCAAAACACTCCCTTTTGCTTTCCGAGGGCCTGGTTTCGAGAGCTAGACAGTATGGTCACCAAGTTCCTATGGGGGAGGGGGAGGGCACGCTTGGCCCTGACCCTATGCCGGATTCCTCCATTTGATGGGGGCATGGGGATGACCCACTTATACTTGTACTACTTGGCTACGCGCTTACTGTCCATACATGACTGGTTTAACGGGGCTGGAGCTGACCCGGCCTACAGGCTGGAGCTGAGCGAGCTAGGCCTGTCCAAAATCCAGTCTCTGATGTACGGGGAGTCCATTCCATCCAGCTTACCAGATGTAACGCGCTCTGCGCTGTTGGCCTGGCGGGCAGCACTGCGTCATACTCAATGGACACACAAGCTGACTCAGTGTACGCCTCCCTGGCATGGCACTTGGCTCCGAGAGGTCAGCGGGCTGCAGGGCTTTAGATCATGGGACCTTATAGGAATCTCGCAATTGGGGAATGTGTGGGCAAGTGGCAATATGCGCTCCTTTCAAGACCTCCGAACCCTATACTCCCTGCACCCAACACAATTCTACAAATATTTGCAGCTGCGACATTCCCTTCACGTACACATATCGGACGACACAAGTATCCCGGAGTACAGCCCTCCCGAAGCGCAGACTATGTTGGGAGACCTGGGGAAAGGGGGTGTTTCTCGCATTTACCGGACACTGGTTAACAACACCCCGACCTCACTAGACCGGCTTAGAAGCCAGTGGGAAGAATGGGTGGGTACTCTGGATGAGGAGGACTGGCGCGATGCCCTCATGGCACCCAAGACAGTTACGGCATCAGCCAAACTCCGATTGGTCCAACTATACTATTTGCACGCAGCCTACCTGACCCCAGTACGCCTCCATCGGGCGGGCTTTTACCCGAGCGCCTCCTGTACGAGGTGTGGCCATGACCCGGCCGATTTTTTCCACATGGTATGGGCATGCCCCCATTTGGCACGGTTCTGGGGTGACATCGAGGAGGAGCTCACAGAAATATTGGGGTGGGAAGTCCCTCATGACCCGCGACACTCACTCCTGGGGATTACGGAGGGACTGGATGGGTCTAGAAATGAAAAAAAAATTTCAACACGGCAATGGTAGTGGCTAAGCGAGATATAGCTGCATCTTGAAAGTGTCCAGATCCGCCTTGTTCTGGTAGGTAGCGGAGGGGGGTGGATTGGTGTGCCACACAAGAACAAACCATGTATGAAGCACGAGGTTGTCCCAAAAAGTATTGCAGGGTATGGGGCAAATGGTTGGGTGCTATGGGATAGTCATGCAGTGGATTTAATTTACAGATCTATTTATACCTTAGAGGGTCTGAAATCGTGGAAGGCTAATGTATTTGTCTGTGATCTGCCATATTCAATGTCCAATGCTGATTTGCTGGTGTTGTTTATTGTCAAAACAATAAAATTGCTTATAAAAAAAAAAACATATAATAAATGGCCACTCACCACTACACCACTACCAACAGGGAAGTGCAATGCATCATATAGCCATGCCAGGAATCTAATCATATAGACCTTAGCAATGTCAAGTACAAGTTGTGTTGCTTTCATGTGTCTGGATGGGAAGTTTAATGCAAACTTGCCTTTGCATGTGACTGAATTGCATCATGCAAACCTGCTGCCTTGGGTCGGTAGAAAATGCTGGCTGGAAGATTTAGCAACCCAACTGAGGTCACCAAGGTATACTTGTGCCCACAAGTTTTCATGAAAACATGGCAGCAACATGAAATGAACTGTTAAAATGACAGTATGAATTACTGTGCACCAAATTATCCTTCGAGATTATGAAAATCAGTTGCTTCTTTATCAAAAATCAAAACAACAGGCCATTAAATGTTTACTACGCAAGTTATCATCGATTTCATCTAGGCGATAATACCTCTGCTATGCACCTCATTTGAAGAACTAATTATGAGCGACAGAGCCTGAAGTCCCAGGAGAGGGACAGGTAGAGCACCTAATCTCTTCTAAAGCTACAGCACAATTTTACACATATATTTATCTGGATGTATGCATGTATTTGGCTGGTGTTATTAACGTCACTCTGTTAACATGAATATGACACACCGGCAGCTTCTCCATTAGGGCGGAGGAGCGTCGCCCCCTGCTGCGAGTGCAGGAAATGTGAAATATAAAATGGCAATAAAATGAATTTAGAACCATTTTATTTTTTACTGCTGCCAGCCCGAACCAAGTGTAAGGATGGGTCGGGGCCATTAGAGCTAATTGGCAGCAGGTAGGAGTAATAGTGGCCACTCCACCAGTTTAAACTACACGTTAGTTTGGTCTTATGACAGCAAGCCCGACATATGTACTTTAAACCTCTCCAATTCAAGCTGTGTTTGACCACCAGATGGAGAACAAGCACTTGCACCCAGTGTCTGAATGAGCGACAAGGCAGCCCACTCCATCCAATCCTGGCGCTGCTCTCACCCTGGTTAACGTTATTAAGAGCACAAGAGCAGCATCTGAATTGGTTAAGGGAGTTGGCCCTGGGACCCCGCTCTCTGATGACTGGAGAAGAACACAGAGGACCAGAGGACGTGCAGTTAGTAGGTAAGTAAACATTTCATTTTCTTTTTAAATATTCAAGCAATGTAGAGCAGTTGAATTGCTATGCAGAGGAACTCCCGATTGCTTCGAGGCCTAAAGACATATGGGAGCCCTTTAAGTCATATGTGCTCACGAGGCAGAGTGATACCCAGTCGGACACAGACATAAATACATAAAATAACTAAAAAGGTGCACACTTCCGCGGCGCAGGAGAAGGAATACGCTGTATGTATAAGTATATGCCTGTAACTATGCAGATAAGAGAAATGTGAGATGCGATTGTACCTCTGTTTGTACATTGTATGTTTCTTTTTGAAAATTAATAAAAAAAATATTCAAGCAATGTAAACAGTAACTATTTTGCGGAAATGCATTCCATTAGCATTTTAAAGTTACACATTTTAACTTCTAAACCTTAACGTAATGCATGTCACGGATTTAGTTACTGTTTAGATCATGCATTTTATTTAATTTTGCTCAATTCGGCACCTTTCTGACACGATGATAGGCACTGTGAGAAACTCGCACTGCCTTTAGCCTCAACTCCAGAGCTCTCAGTCATGGTCTGTTTCAAATACTGTTTATAACGAGCCACGATTGAGAGCTTTGGTATTGAGCCTAAAACCATTGCTGGTTTCTCACAGTACCAGTTCGCTCTTCCCACCACTTTCAAATGTCACCGGCCGCGACTAAGGACACTATGTCATTTTTAAATATTATAGGGTTGTTTGACTGGTTCAGGTTATGTCCATCGAAAATCTTTCTACGATAGCATGTTAATTACAGACGTGCCAACTCACATGGTTCCACAGTATGTGACACAATATTGCTTCAATGTCAACCAGTGAAGAGCTGATATAACACCGCGAACATATGATGATCGAAAGCCTGTGGCCAGAGTGGGTTTCCAGTCCATGTGTGAAGCCTATGCAGCAGGCCCGGCTCCAGGAACTTTTATTTGGGTGGGCCAAGGGTGCATTCGGGTGAGCCACTGCGGGCCCGATTTGTCGCTTATATTGCTAGCCAGGCCTGCTTCTGGGCCCTCCTTTATCTCTCCTTAGTCTTACAAGGCCCAGTAAAATGCACTCTTTTCAAAATCTCTTTCTAAATGTTATCACTCTCAAAAAGTGTTTTTTTTTCTCCATGTAATGTCCCTTTGATGGGAAGAGGAGGTTTCTAAGGTGGGAGTATCAGGCAAGTGACACTACTCGGGCACCCTCTGTGTGAGCCTTCAGGGAGAATCCCTCTTCATTACTACCTCCACCTCACCCCTGACTCTGCAGCGCACTCCCTTACAGGCTTGATTATCCACTTTTCTACCACCCCTCTGCAGTGCATCTTATCTCGCAGCTGACCTTGGGCCCCAGCCCCATATCAGCCACCATCCGGTTCCACTTTCATTGTTCCCGGTAAAAAACATTAGTAAAATCACCTTCAAACTTGAAACATTGAATATAGCAGTAAATGTAATTAGCATGCACTTTAAAGTATGCTCCACAGTTCTCCTAATCACCCGACTGTTAATTAAATAAACGAAAACAGAAAGGCCATGACAGGGCTTGCTTTAGTGCTGGTGCAAAAGTTTTTTTGGGGCCCCACCAATGACCTCTTTCTCTGTAGATACCTTTACTACCACCCTCCAACAGTGCCCTTCATCTCTCCATAGCCCCTCTCCCTCATGACCTCCTCCTCAAACTCCCTCATTACCACCCTCCACCAGTGTTGCTCGTCTCTCCATTGCTGCCCCCCACCCCATGACCTCCTCCTCGGATTCCCTCACTGCCACCTTCCACTAGTGCCCCTCATTTCTCCGTAGCCCCCACCCCATGACCTCCTCCTCGGATTCTCTCACTGCCACCCTCCACTAGTGCCCCTCATTCTCCGTAGCTCCCCCACCCCATGAACTCCTCCTTGACTTCCCTCACTGCCACCTTCCACTAGTGCCTCTCATCTCTCCGTAGTTCCCCCCACCCCATGACCTCCTCCTCGGCTTCCCTCACTGCCACCCTCCACTAGTGCCCCTCATTCTCTGTAGCTCCCCCCACCCCATGACCTCCACCTCGATTCCCTCACTGCCACCCTCCACTAGTGCCCCTCATCTCTCCGTAGCTCCACCCCATGACCTCCTCCTCTGATTCCCTCACTGCCACCCTCCACTAGTGCCCCTCATCTCTCCGTAGCTCCACCCTCACCCCATGACCTCCTCCTCGGATTCCCTCATTACCACCCTCCACCAGTGTTGCTCGTCTCTCCATTGCTGCCCCCCACCCCATGACCTCCTCCTCGGATTCCCTCACTGCCACCGTCCACTAGTGCCCCTCATTTCTCCGTAGCCCCCACCCCATGACCTCCTCCTCGGATTCTCTCACTGCCACCCTCCACTAGTGCCCCTCATTCTCCGTAGCTCCCCCACCCCATGAACTCCTCCTTGACTTCCCTCACTGCCACCTTCCACTAGTGCCTCTCATCTCTCCGTAGTTCCCCCACCCCATGACCTCCTCCTCGGAATCCCTCACTGCCACCCTCCACTAGTGCCCCATATCTCTCCGTAGCTCCCCCCCACCCCATGACCTCCTTCTTGGATTCCCTCACTGCCACCCTCCACTAGTGACCCTCATCTCTCCGTAGTTCCCCCCACCCCATGATCTCCTCCTCGGCTTCCCTCACTGCCACCCTCCACTAGTGCCCCTCATTCTCCGTAGCTCCCCCCCACCCCATGACCTCCTCCTCGATTCCCTCACTGCCACCCTCCACTAGTGCCCCTCATCTCTCCGTAGCTCCACCCCATGACCTCCTCCTCTGATTCCCTCACTGCCACCCTCCACTAGTGCCCCTCATCTCTACGCAGCTCCACCCTCACCCCATGACCTCCTCCTCGGATTCCCTCACTGCCACCCTCCACTAGTGCCCCTCATCTCTCCGTAGCTCCAACCCCCACCCCATGACCTCCTCCTCGGATTCCCTCACTTCCACCCTCCACTAGTGCCCCTCATCTCTCCGTAGCTCCAACCCCCACCCCATGACCTCCTCCTCGGCTTCCCTCACTGCCACCCTCCACTAGTGCCCCATATCTTTCCGTAGCTCCCCCACCCCATGACCTCCTCCTCGGATTCCCTCACTGCCACCCTCCACTAGTGCCCCTCATCTCTCTGTAGTTCCTTCACCCCATGACCTCCTCCTCGGATTCCCTCACTGCCACCCTCCACCAGTGCCCCTCATCGCTCCATAGCCCCTCAACCCATGACCTCCTCCTCCTCGGCTTCCCTCACTGCCACCCTCCACTAGTGCCCCTCATCTCTCCGTTGCCCCTCTCTCATATGCATTTCATTTGTTGTATAGCGCTACTCATATCAGAGTAGGGTGTCACAGTACTTTACATCACGCACACAGTATACAGAGACAATAAATCAGTCTACGGGGAATGTCACATAAGCCAATGAGGATTACAAGGTATAGGAATCACATGTCATCCATACTGGTGGGCTATATATTTTACGAGGGTTTGGTCTGGAGAAGCACAAACTCAGGATTTAAAGAGTACTCCATTAGTTGGGGGTTGGCTTTACTGATAAAAATGTATAACTGCCCAAACAAACTCTTTTTAGCAACATTAGAATAATGAAAGACTGAAGAAGTTCTAACTATATCACAACACAAACAAGCATTGGCATAGCCAATAGGTCTCGCCTTTGGGGCCTTATAAGTGTTTAGCCAGAGCTATTGACTTTGCCAATGTCTTCAAGCTGTGCTGTAGAGAAGTGTGGCTGCTGTGCGGCATGCTGAAAAGTTATAATAAAAAAGTGTCAGAAGCATTTTTGTTACTTTATATATGACCAAGAAGGCATTATGTAAAACTGAACGACCATATTAAAAAAAGTATTTACAATAAAAAATTTCCTCAGTTTTCTTTTGTTCTTGCAATGCTGGCAACTTGTTTCTGCCTATTGCAATGGTTGTTTGTTAAAGCTTTTTTTTTGAAGGGGCATAAACAATCGGAGGGTGAAGGTTGGGAACTAGTACCTGTATTATAACACTAGCAGCGGCCAGACGCTAGGGGAGAATCAACAGATGCCAGATTCCGAGAGCAGGCTGAGGTGGTGCTGACTGATGCTGAGGTGGTAGTGGTGGTGGTGGTGACTGTTGCGGAGACGATGCTGAGGTGATGCTGAATGATACTCAGGTGTTGCTGAGTGATACTGTGGTGGTGCTGAGTGATATTGTCTTGGCGCTGAGTGATGCTGTGGTGGTGCTGAGTGATATTGTCTTGGCGCTGAGTGATGCTGTGGCGGCGCTGAGTGATGCTGTGGCGGCGCTGAGTGAAGCTGTGGCGGCGCTGAGTGATGCTGTGGCGGCGCTGAATGATGCTGTGGTGGCCCTGAGTGATGCTGGATGCTGTGGTGGTGGTGAGCGATGCTGTGGCGGTGCTGAGCGATGCAGTGGCGGTGCTGAGCGATGCTGTTGCGGCGCTGAGCGATGCTGTGGTGGCGCTGAGCGATGCTGTGGTGGCGCTGAGTGATGCTGTGGTGACGCTGAGTGATGCTGTGGTGGCGCTGAGTGATGCTGTGGTGGCGCTGAGTGATGCTGTGGTGCCGCTGAGTGATGCTGTGGTGGCACTGAGGATGCTGTGGTGGCGCTGAGTGATGCTGTGGTGGCGCTGAGCGATGCTGTGGTGGTGCTGAGCGATGCTGTGGTGGTGCTGAGCGATGCTGTGGTGGTGCTGAGTCATCCTGTGGTGGTGCTGAGTCATCCTGTGGTGGTGCTGAGTCATCCTGTGGTGGTGCTGAGTCATCCTGTGGTGGTGCTGAGTGATGCAGTGTTGGCCCTGAGTGATGATGTGGTGTCGCTGAGTAAAGCTATGGTGGTGCTGAGTGATGCTGTGGTGGCGCGGAGTGATGTTGTGGTGGCGCTGAGTGATGCTGTTGTGGCGCTAAGTGATGCTGTTGTGGCGCTAAGTGATGCTGTGGTTGTGCTGAGTAATGCTGTGGTTGTGCTGAGTGATGCTGTGGTTGCACTGAGTGATGCTGTGATGGCGTTGAGTGATGCTGTGATGGCGTTGAGTGATGCTGTGATGGCGTTGAGTGATGCTGTGATGGCGTTGAGAGATGTTGTGTTGGTGCTGAGTGATGCTGTGCTGGCTCTGATTGATGCTGTGCTGGCTCTGATTGATGCTGTGGTTGCGCTGAGTGATGCTGTGGTGTTGCCGAGTGAGAGATAGAGTGAAGATATAATGCCCACTTAGAGAGGGTGGTGAGAGAGAAAGAGAGAGAAAGGGTGTACATAGAATAAAGAGTGGAGCGGGATAGAGAGAGAGAAAGAAGGGGAGAGAGAGTGAATGAAGGAGTTTGAAAGAGAAACAGATAAAGGGGTGAGAGAGAATGAAAGGCTAAAAAAGATAGAGAGGGGAGAGTTAATTAAGTAGAGAGAGAATTAGAGAGGGAGAGAGAGAGAAGGAGAGAGACAATAAGAGTGGGGGTGTGGAGTTTAAATAGAGTGAAGAAGTGACGCGGAAAAAGTAACCTTAAATATAGCTTTGTGCTTTGCTTGAATAAATATTTTTTTAAAAACAGTGAGAGACAAAAATACTGGTAATTAGGCTGTGACTCCCAATATAAAACAAATAGCGATATAAGGTGAAATCAACCCACCGAAGCAATATTTCTAACTAGACAAAAAAAAGCTTGCATTTCAATGCTAATCGCTGTTGTTTTTCATGTGACTGTAGTCCAGGGCCCTCAGTTGGTAATGTGAGCTGCTGCTGCGATTGACACATCAGAGTCCAGAGAGTTAATGAGCCATGACGAGGAAATGAGGAAGAGATAGGAAACCCAGATGACAGCTGCGCGTGCACGCCATCGTGAACTCAAGCTGGTCGCCAGCCGAAAGCCAGTGTTTGCACTTCCAAAACCCGCTTACTAAAACTCTTGGCCAGACCAGCGCAAGCGCTGGTGCAGGCCAGACCTAAAAAGCGAAGTTTGTATGCAGCTCTTTGATGACAGTTCATAGGTCAAGTCTATTTTAGGATTTTAACTTCTGAACTGCAAGTAACACAAGGATCTCTGTGACAAAGGCAGTAACCCCCTGAGCTATCCACATAAAAATCAGTTTATCTGCATTTAAAAACTACCAACAGACAAATTGCAGGATCATAAATCACCAGTTATCTGAACATTTTTTATTGTTGTTGCACATCGGTGGCAGATTCACTGCGAGGGCCAAGGTTCATGTTTGGGTGGGCCAGGCTCATGTTTGGGTGGGCCTGGCCCACCCGGCCCACCCCCTAGAACCGGGCCTGCTATGCAGGGCACACACAGGATCCGTTAAGACTTTTGAAGCAGCTTCCCATGTCTCACAGACATACAAGGTTCCTGCAGAAGCTGTTGACTGTGTTTTGAGGTCTGGTTAGCACTCATTCCTAAGGTTCTTCGCAGCACGCAAAGCCCCACTCATCTTTCAGGCCCCGCCTCCAGCATTGTCGCCGCATCACCTTTTCCACATTCGGCCACGCTCGCCACAGACTCTCAACATCTCTCACACAGAGACATTTTATTCAAGGCTGGCAGGTCTGCGATTACCAACTGGTCCATGTTCCTCGTCACAGCTCTCAGTGAGGGCATAAGGTCTGCGAGGAATAAGGAATGGACTAGAAGTAATGAAGATTACTGGTATGTAATTCAGATATTACTTGTCCTTTCTGATACTTACAAGCAAATGAGGACATCATACCATGCATCAGTGTCCTACCATGCATTGGCATCACCTGAAGGTGCCTTGGCTGTGCAGCAATAGTTGATGGTCTCCTCTAGTGTTTTGGATTTCTCAGTTTTTGACAAGGATCAAGCTGTACTTTTAGCCAACCAGTAAACACGTGGAGCCTTGCACACGTTAGCAGCATCTAAATCATTTGCACTGGATCATCCCTAGTTGTAGAAAATCCATACCTTTATGGTTTCATAGATGTTTACCTTATTAGCATCTATAGTTTAATGATCCACAAGAGCATTTAAAGAGCTGTCGCTTTTTGCCCAGAGTGTTGAGATTCCTGGTTCATGGATGGCAGTGAGGCCTTTTCTACATCAGGAAATAAAAACCTTGCATGAATAAGAAAAAAATCAAATAAGACACAATGAACGACCTCTTATTTGTTTCACAGCATGAATGTTGTTTTTTTACATTACATATAAAGTGCTCAAAACAGCTGTTATTTCGCATGGACTAGTCTAAACGCGGAAGCCATTCCAACTGGAGTGTGCAGAATAAAGGTGGCATAACTTTGTTACTAGACGTTTGCACAAGTACTCTTGTTTTCTGAACACTACAGCACTAAATATTTTTCATATAAACTATTTTATTCTGAGAAGTTCAAAGGAGTTTCTATAATTGTGTTACTGTGCTTCTGCCTAGGAAAAAATCATTAATTGTTAATGAATACCATTTTGAACAGCAATCTGCTGAATATGTATAGATTTCTGCTGTAAGAAACCTATATTTGGTGTGATATTCTGATCCTCTATATTGCAATATGTGTTAAAATACCAAATTAGCTAGATTTGAATGCAGTGGAGTGCCACATCATTTGCTTCTCTTGCATATTATGCATGTCAAGGACTGGGCACAAGGCCTAGTGCTTTTCTTCTAGCTTGCCAGAGAAATGGGCAACACCCTCGGTAGCCACAATGTTCCCTTTTAGTCTCTGTGTTTAAAGAACAAGTAAGAGTCTGTAGAGATGGGCCGGAGGATACAGGAGGAAAAAAGCCAGAGGTAGATAAAAAGCTTCCTGGGAGCAGGCAGACATGATGCCGGAGACAACATTTGTAGCTGAAGAAGGTGCAGAAAAAGGAAGTGGTACATTCGACCGAAATAAAGCGTTGAGGAACTCAGGTAGCAGGACCACCAGAGAAGAAGTCAAGTCCCAAAACCTTGAGGGGCATATTACCAAGGATGTGCGATAATTATCGCAAAGTGCACTTAGCGCTGTTTTTTTTATCGCCGGCTATCGCTGGATTACATCGCGGAGATAACGCGTTATTATCAACGCTTATCTCCAAGGCGATAGAAAATCCAGCGATAGCGGCGAAACCCAGCAATAGCGCGCGAAATCCAGCGATAAATTACACGCGCTAATGAAAAGCTTACTAATAGGCAGGTGAGGACTTAACCTTACAATCCACCTCCCATTGACTAGAATGGTTAAGTCAAGTTTTAAAGAGGTGTTAGATTCCAGCGATAATCGCAGTTAGCGCAAATTATTTCATCGCTTCGCGGGCATTGCTAATAGGGGGAAGTTGTGTTTGCGACTGTTCTCAGTCGCTTTTAGTTGGGAACGCCTACTTTGCATGTCATTAGCGATAATTATCGCTGACATGCAAAGCGGCAAGAAAACGGCCGCTTTCGCCATGAAGCTGTCGCTAACAGCTGTTAGCGACAGCTTGCTAATAGGGCGATAAAAATATCGCCGCTTTAGCGGCAAAAAGTGCCGCTAAAGTGGCGATACTGCCCTTGATAATATGCCCCCAAGTGCGTTGCAGAGCAGCCCACGGTACCTTTCTGTAAACAGTAACCCGGAGTGATGGGTAGCAGCCGCAATCTGCTCCTGTAGTACATTCAAAGACAAAACATATTTCGTAATATGCCCCCTGATGCTTGGAGTTAGACAGGGATCTTTGAGTAAATGGACCATTTTGCTGAGTTATTCTATTTACCTTTCTGGGGCTATTAGGAACATTTTGATGTTTTCTGTGGTGCTGTTTGCTCCCAATGCAGATTTTGTTGTGAGGCAGTTTACGCATTACTAAGAATCCGTTGTTTTTTGACCTTCGATCATCAGCCTTACCAAAACGTTGCCCCTTTTCATGCTAAGATGATTCTTTGCTTCTATAAAGAGGGTACAATTTACCCTATAGCAAGCGTCTCTAACGAGTTGCTCGCGAGCTACCAGTAGCTCTCCAGCTACCTGTGAGCAGCTCTCCTGTGTCTGCCCAACCTACTAATATAGAAGCTTGTGCTTGTTTGGATCATCACTTGTATAGCAAATTTAAAAAGCATGTATTTGACACGAAAATGTGTATTTTCAGAACTCACAAGTTAAGGTTTGGAGAAAAATTGTTACATTTTCAAATTAATTTAACGCTATTATTTGAGTCGGTGAGCTTTATTACTTTTTATTACCTTTGAGCCACAGGGATTGCAGCTATGGCTGTTATGTATTATCCATGTAGATGCATTACAAATTGATACTGCTTTTTTTTTAACTTTACTGCTGGCAACCCTGCCTAATGCACTGATGTGATAATTGCTGACAATCTTGGATGTGGTGGCCATTATCAGATCACTAACATTAGTAGCTCTGGATGATTTTCATTGAGCATAAGTAGCTTTTGTTGCAGAAATGGTTGGAGACCCCTGCCCTATAGCATTCAGAACCAAGCAGATTTGCTTGAAAAGTCTTCTTCAGTTTCTCAGAGTGCTTGTTTCCTTTCTTATTTCATTTTAAGTACCTTTGCACCAGATCTAGGGTCTCAAAAACTATAAAATGTTGCAACACCCAATATACCTATTGTTTTTTTAAAAGTGTTTCATAGGTACATTATGATGTAGCGTGTGGTGTAATTTGGAGGCAACTGTGACATACATAATATTTGTCGTTTAACACATACCCCATTCTAAGTAACACTAAAATACAAAGAATACACTTCTTACTATTCACAAACCATAAATACTAGTTCTCTATGCAGAGATGAGGCAAGAAAAGCAAAACGGAGACGTAATCATTCCTCTACCTGTTGTCAATTCTGTTGCATTGGCCCTTGACTAAGACTATCTTTAAGAATGCGTAGCAACTGAGGCATTCCGGATAGTCATCCAGACTGGCATCCAGCTGGCCACACTATCACCAGTGCTCATTTTGTAAAAACAAAAGGTGCAATTTCACTTTTTGAGGTTCTTGATCATCCCTCGTTTATCATTTTGCCACTTTTTCCTATATTTCTTTTCCTCCTTTCTTCCTTTTTCTGCCTTTTTAGATCTTGGTTTCGACAGCACAGTTGTTAAAAAGACTTATTACTAACAATATATATATAGAGAGTGCATCTTAGTTTTGCCTCTTTCAACCATTGGCTTTCTTCAACTAGCCCTTTTCAGCTCTTGGCTTGAGACTTTGTCAATCCCTTATTGGTGCAGCCCAGTGGACTATCACTCTTTCACCTAAAGATATTGGCTGTTTGAATGCAAGATTGGATAAACTCCAAGGACGCTCTTAACTGCAATCTAACCCTAGCTAGCTCTGTGAAATCTCTGGGAATCACACTGGACCCCAAACTGTCAATGAAAAACCACATAAAGTACAATGTGAAGAGTGCCATTTACAACCTGAAACTGCTAAACAAAATCAAACCCTACCTACGACTCAATGATCTCAAGTCCGCCACGCAAGCTCTAGTGCTGTCTAGATTAGACTACGGGAACACCACCCTAAAAGGAGCTGATGACTCCCACCTTGCTCCCCTCAGAACCACTCTCATTGCAGCCGCCAGACTGGTCACAGGATTAAATAAATATGACTGCATCTCCTCCGCCTTGAAAGAACTGAAATGGCTCCTGAAGGAAGCCCGATGCAGCTTCAGAACTGCTTGTTTCACTGACAAAGCCCTCCACACAGGAAAACCTGCCTACCTTGCCTCAAAACTCAAAAAGCAGGTCAGGTGAGAAACCTAAGAAGATCAAACACCCTACTCCTCATTCCACCCAAAGTCCATAAACAAAAAACTCTGATACGCCCTTTCTCGAGCAATGCCCCTAAAATCTGGAACTCTATACCAACACACATCAGGACAAACCCCTCCTTCTTGAGCTTAAAGAGACAGCTAAAGGAACTCCTCCTCAACAGACACCTCAACTAGGGTGTCATCAATCGCCCAACGTGATCAGGCTCTTCATCCCATGCTCTCTTTATACCTCGCTCGAGCTACTTCTCTCGCTCCGTGCTCAGCCAATGACTTGATTGAACTCAAATCAGCTGTCCTGATTTTACTTTCATTTTGTGTAAACTGAGTGTGTGAACTGTAAAGCGCTCTGATATCCTCGGGTCTTGCCAGCACTATATAAAACTCTTAAATAAATAAATAAGAATGTATCCTTCCCTTACACCTGAGAACTTACATTGAACTGCATGAGGGACTACTTGTCCACTCTTTGTCCACTCCTGCTGGCTCACTCATTTGAAGCTAACTCTGATGTGCTAATACTACATGAGTTAGCACATTAACCCCAGACCTATTGGCGCTAGCGTTCTCTCTTGCTTTGGGTCAAAGCCTGAAAATGAAAAATAAGACCAGGTCCCTATTAACAAGTGCCGGTGCCCACCATCTGCAACCACTGGCACAAATTAGCTCTGACTAGTTAAACAATGACTGTCCTTCAAGAAATAATATTGGACACAAATGCCCCCCTTTAAATTGGTGAGAAAGTGATACACAACACTGTATAAGACACCTAAATAAATATGTTAAATTTAATTGAAATTCTTTGATAAACAATTCCACTATTTAACAAAAAAATCAAATATGACAAAAACGTCAAATACAATTTGCAAATGAATGTCTTCAACCTTGTTTCACATGGTTCAAGTAGCATTAAACAGCTTGCATGCTACTACTGTGCATTGAGGGTAATATTTTCTAATCTTTCATGCAACGCAGGGCAACAAGCAAAGTTGCTGCGATACGTTGTATGAAAGGGAGAGAGCAGAAATGCTACATATTTACAAAGATATGGAGCATTTCTTCTCTCTCCTTGCGCTGAAGCACTGTGTGATGCCTAGCACTAACACGGGCACCTTTTCATCATGGTGCAAGGGTGCCTGGGTTATGGGCAGGATTGTTTTTGTGCAGGAAGGGACACTTTTCCTGCACAAGAACAATTTTAGAGGCTTTTTCCTCTGTCTGTGTGTGATGCGAAATGCATCACGCATAGAACGAGGAAGTAACGAGGAGAAATAAAGATATTTCTCCTCGTTATGCCACACTGAGGAAGGCGTAATATTTTGGCGCATTCCTAGGTTTACTAGCTTTAGTAAATTTGGGAATGTGCTAAAATCCATGGGTGGATGCATGGGAATGCCCATGATCCACCAATGGAACACCTTCCAGACGCAGTGTAACTCTACACAGCACAAGGGGCTACGCAAGGAAGCATAAATCGCCCCTTGTGTGGCTTAGTAAATCCCAGTTGAGAACTTGAGTTTCCTTGCGACTTGCGTCACGCAAGGACAATGAAATTCCTTAGACCTCAACCACCTCCTGACACACACTGACAACTCCAGCAGCCACCTTACCGATTGGACACCGATCACCACACCAATCACCACAGCGATCATTACCTCCATCCACTCTGGAGCACCAACAGACCGTGCCCCCACCACTTCTTCAACCTGAGGCAGAAGGAATCAGCAGGGCTCTCACCGACATCCTTGACTCACCCATCACCAGGGCCACCTTCCCTAAGGACTGGAAACACGCAGAAGTGAAACCCCTCCTGAAGAAATCCTCTGCAGACCCCAGCGAACTCAAGAGCTACCACCCCATCTCACTGCTCCCCTTCCCGGCCAAGGTCCTGGAGAAAGCCATCAATCGCCAGCGCACCGACCACCTGGAATGAAACAACCTACTCGATGCCACCCAGTCCGGTTTCTGCTCCATCCACAGCACCGAGACCGCCCTGATAGCAGTGCTTAATTTGAGCCGGAGGTTTCCACTGCTCAGCACTGGCACTTAATCATCAACACCGGTGCTTTTTATGAGCACCAGTTAAGGACACATTCATTTATGGTAGGCACGGGGAGATTAAGTGATTTACCCAGAATCACAGGATGTTGAGCCGAAGCGAGATTCAAACCTGGTTCTCCAGTTCTGAAGTCAGCAGCTCTCGCCATTACGCCACATCCTCTCCCCACTTTCATGCTTAGTAGTTGGTTCTGTTTTAGGCAGCGCTAACAGGAGAATTGGGTTGGTGCAAGCTGCCTCCTGATGAGAGCCCTGGCACTTATTGTTTTACAAATTAATCATTGCCTGATAGCCACAACCGACGGCATCAGATCCATCCTCAACCATGGCAAGACAGCATCCCTGATCGTTCTTGACTTCTCAGCGGCCTTTGACACTGTATCCCACCACACCCTCATCATCAGACTACACCACATCGGCATCATAGGAACCGCCCTCAAGTGGATCACCTCCTTCCTCACAGGATGCACACAGAAAACCCGCCTACCACTCTTCGCCTCCGAAGCCAAGAGCATCATCTGTGGAGTCCCCCAAGGATCCTCCCTCAGCTCCACCCTCTTCAACGTCTACATGACTCCTGTGGCCGACATCGCCTGCACCCACGGACTTAACATCATCTCATATGCAGACAACACCCAACTGATCCTCTCTCTCTCTCATGAAAGACACCTCCACCACCAGAGTCAACTTCCAGAACGCCATGACCAACATTGCCGACTGGATGAGACCCAACTGCCTGAAGCTGAACACAGACAAGACGGAATTGCTAATCTTCGGAAAGAACACTTCCCCATGGGATGACACATGGTGGCCCACTGCACTCGGACCCTCACTCACCCCCACCGACCACGCCCGCAAACTCAGTATCATCCTGGACTGCTATCTCTCCATGAAGCGCCAAATCAACACAGTGGTCTCCTCCAGCTTCCACACCCTCCGCATGCTTCACACGATTTTCAGGTGGATTCCCGCCAGCACCTAAAAAACCAGTGACTCAAACCCTTGTCGCCAGCCAACTGAACTACGGAATGCTCTCTATGTTGGAGCCACCACCCACCTCCGCAAACAACTACAAACCATACAGAACGCCTCAGCCATAGTGGCGGCTCCTCTGCCCTTTGCCCCACTGAGCAATTAAAAACAGAAAAATAAAATGATAATAACATAATGCCATTATCATTTTATTTAAGCGTACTGGCTCAGTTGGTTGGGGGGGCGGGGCTGGGCTGGACTGTTTAGAGGCTGGGGGGGGGGTGTTAGGCACTTACTAAGTGCGCATGATATTTTGGCCAGCCGTCTCGGGCCGGCCAAAATGTCATGCGCACTTTGCATGTTCTCCACCCAGGCTGCATTACAGCCTGTGTGGAGATATATGCCCAGCCCCCTAGTCCCTGTCTGAGCGCCGAACTATGGTGCTCAGACCAATCACAACGCTGCTGTAAGGCAGTGCTGTGATTGGTCAGGAGAGTCTGGGAGTCTGAGTGCTTCCTGCTGTCCCAGGAGAGGAGAAGAGAATGGAGGAGAGGCTGCGGCCGGCGGGGTGGCTGACCGACCGCATCCAGGTAGGTGTTTTTTTTTTAATTCCCACCCCATTTGGTCCCCATGTCCTCCCACGTCTGTTCGGTAGCAGCCACTACTGCTCAGCAAGATTCATCCTCGAACTCTCCAAATGAACCAGCATCACCCCCACCTCAGAAGCCTCCACTGGCTCCCCGTCCGAAAGAGATGCCAGTTCAAACTGCTGACTCACATCTACAAGGCCCTCCACAACGCTGGACGCTCCTACATGAACCCCCAACTGACCTTCCACCAGCCGACCAGACTTCTCCGATCTGCATTCCTTGCCCTCACTCATGTCCCCTGAATCCGATGGGGCCACAACAGAGGTCATTCTTTCTCCTACCTCATCACCAAGTGCTGGAATGACCTCCCACCCCACCTCCAAACCTCCCCTACACTCACCGACTTCAGAAAAGACTCAAGACCTGGCTCTTCGGCTGAGACTCTCCATCCTTCAAGCGCTTGGATACCCCCCCGGAGTGACAAGCTGCACTATATAAATACGTATTTATTTATCGTTAGACCTGGCATCTTTTGGCGTGTTTCCCCTGCCTTTTTGCTTTCTGACCTCCTGGTTTTGACTCTATTTTTGCTGGTTTAGTGTCTCTGTGCACTTTCTCACTGCTGTTCAGTGTTACAGTGCAAGTGCTCCTACTGTAAATTATGTTATGGATTGGTGTTTCAACGATTGGCATGTTTGATTTACTGGTATGTCCCTAGTAAAGTGCACTGAGAGTACCAGGACCTGTAAATCTAAATGCTACTAGTGGGTCTGCAGCACTGATTGTGCCATCCACAGAATTAGCCCTGTAAAGGTATCTCAGACCTGCCACTGCAGTGTCTGCGCGTAGTTTTTGCTGCCATGTCGACTTGGCAAGTGCACCCACTTGCCAAGCCTTCACCTTCCCTTTTATTACCCGTAAGTCACCCCTATGGGCAGGGTGCAGTGTATGTGAAAGGTAGGACATGTAACATGTCCTGATACTGACATACAGTGTCGGTTTTCACTATAGGAAGGCTATCTATCCCATAGGATAGAATAGAAGATACTTTGTAACATCTTACAAGTATAACTTCCCATTGGGACAAAATAGAGAAATTGAGTTTAGTATGCCTGAACTCAGAATGTAAATATGCATCTTTTAGTAAAGATGATTTTTATGTTGTGTGTTTGAAAACACCACTTTTAGAAAGTGGGTATTTTCTTGCTCTGCTGGATTGTGGATTGACTGTCTGGCTTTGGAGTGACAGGGGATGTGCATTCTCTTCAGACAGCCACTGGGGGGGTGGGGGGTGGGGGTTGAGGTGTGTCCTGCCTCTCCTGGATGAGTCAGGGCTGGGCTGAATAGACCTGGGCTGCATTTAGAGTAGTGGGAGGAGATTTCCTTGCACCTGAATAGGCCTGGTATGCCTTGGACAATGCTGTCTCCACCTCCTGCCAGGAAGCTGGGCCAGAGAGGACAGAACTGGTTTGAACTGATCACAGACACTCTCTGCCACAAGAGAACCAAGGGAAATGTGGTATGAATATTGGGGCCCAGACCCTAGGACTTCAGAAATCTTTTGGACTCAGAAACCTGCCAAGAAGAAGAGCTGGAGAAGCTGTTAGGAGGAACTACCACTTTGCTGTGTGCTTTGCTGTGTAGGCCTGCAGTGGCTGCTTCTGTCTTGGGCAGAGAAATGACTGGACTGAACTTTCTGCAACTTCTTTGTTTGAGTTTCTCCAAGGGCTTGAGATAGAGCTTGCCCCATGTTCAAGAAGTCTCAGGAACAGCAAAGACTTCAAGTTCATCTGCTACCAGCCCTGGGAACTGTGTGTTTTGTGCTGCAACAGAAGAAAAAGCAACCTGACGCCGCCATCGACGCCGCTGCCGGCTCCATGTCCTGAAGGCACCGCAGAGGGCACAGCTGCACTTCGCACTGCAATCCTGGTCTCACCGACGAAACTGCCTGACGTCGCCACCGAGCCGCTGCTTGCATCGTGACCTGGGGCGCCGCACTGCGCACCGCCTGACTTCACGCCGCCGCCCTGGTATCTCCGACGACAACGCTCCACGCCGACATCGACGCCGCTGCTTGCACTGTGGTTCAAGGGCACCGTTCGTAAGTTACACGACGCACCACCCTCCTCCCGCACCGCAGCCTTGGCCTTCCGACACCGGCGCAATCGACTCCAGTTCGCCAGCCGACGACAGCGCTTCAGCAACGACGACGACGCTGCTTGCACCATGACCAACAAGCACTGCAGCGAGCACCGCATCAATTCTCTCCGCAGCCCTGGTCTCACCGGCGCGGCTGGACGATCGTCACCGAGCCGCTGCCTGCACTGCGACCTGAGGTTGCCGCACTGCTGCACTTCGCACCGCAGCCCCGATGCCTGCTGATGCTTGCGCTCCCTACTTCAACCGCGAGGAGTTCGATCTGCAACGCGTGTGACTTCAAAGGCCCGACGACTCCTGTACCGACCTCTGAAATCGACGCCTGCCGACGCTGTCTCTTCGGAGCTCAACGAGAGGTCGCTGACACCCTGCATTTCTAAAGGTACTGTTTTGTGGGTCTTCCCGACACCGTAGCTGGCCCGCTACACCGCGGTCAGCCAGGACTGTTTGGATTTGTTGTTCACAATGCCATGATAGCCCCGGACGGAGCTATCGACTTCAAGGAACTGTACTTTAAGTCTATTTTGGATTATTGAGATTTCTGAGAACTGTATGGTGGATTTTTATCGTTTTTGGTCTTGTTTGCACAGATAAAATATTGATTATTTTTCTAAAACTGGTGTGGTGTCCTTTTGTAGGGTTTTCATTGTATTACTGTTGGTTATGTGCAAATGCTTTACACGCTGCCTCTGAGATAAGCTTGACTGCTTGTGCCAAGCTACCAATGGGGTGAGCAGGGGTTATTTCAGTAGTATATCCCCTTTATCCTGACTAGGAAGAAGAGTCCCTACTTGGACAGGGTAACAACCTGCCAACTAGAGGCCCCCATTTCTAACATTGATTGATTATTAAATCTGGGCCTGCATGTCACAAGAACTTCCCAATACATCTACGCTAATTCATCATTAGACTTACGTTTGTCTTTGCTAGAGCAGGTGGATTGCGAGGCTTCTGTTATTTCACCACTGGGACGTATCTTTCACCATTTGAAGGAGGGCCTGCTTTGCACTTCAGCCAATGAGGATCCGGAATACACATGCAATTATATTCCTGCTGGGAGACTTGGAGCGAATTCTACATACAATGTAAAAGTCCAGGGTGGACAGAATTTTAATCCCAGAGCTGGAGAGCAAAGGAATAGCAATGACATGATATAAATGGAAAGTCACATTTTCAGATTTCCATTTGTAGTCAATTAGCTCAGCGACGTTTCATCATAAACAACAGGATGTTTTACCATGGAAATTACATTTATATACTGTATATAGTTGACGCCTCCTTGTTAGCGTTAAAAAAATACAAAATCTGATGCCTGTTTTGTAGCCGAAGGGAATGATAATGAGGAACTATTCCAGCAGGGGAAGTTGGTTTCGAAACAAATGGATTCCATGGCAACTGCAGACCCCCGGTGACCTCCCATAACTGGCATTCTCGTTTATAAATGGTTTCTGCTGTATTCCAGCAAAGCAGAAACTCTTTTGGGTTTCCCCTTATTCTAGTCAGGAACAATCCATTCTTTGCCTATACCAGGGCTGGAAAGTTCCCCAAGCACAACTACAATTGCGGTTCATACTCGAAATAAAAAAAATATAAGAACGACCATTTTAGTTTCGATTACTTTTCGAAAAAACCTGCAAATATATTTCACGATTTTTTTAGTGTTTCTAAATTGGATGTTCAAAGGGTACAGCCTGTAAAGCACAAACATAAAAACATGAGGGAAAGGCTGTCATCCGGTGTGCTTCTTTCTGTGTTTTTCCCCTGTTTGGTTTATCGGTCGCCTTCGCGATTTATTGCAGCCTGCTGCAGTGGCTTCAGAACTGCACTTAAAGGCCCACGAGGGTGCTGCTGGCAACAGATAAATAGACTTCCTCGGGAGAGGATCTGGCCACAGATTCCCAGCCTATTAAAAGTGAGTCTGAACGTCCTGTCTACAGTTATTCTGAGTGAGAGGTGTCATGTATGGTCCCCATTAGTACTTTGTACTTTACTGTAACACTGTCCTGGTTTTATGATCCACCAAGGTGCAAGAACGCGCAGTTCTCTGTGTGCAATGGAAACATGTGTCCATGGTTTGCCGCACATTCTCCCATAATGCCCTAGTCTTCGAACCCTACGCACGCGGCCTATGCATGCACGCCCTGAAATAAGCACACAGAGGATTTCAATTCTATTTCCTCTGACATTGCACAGATACTACAGCCGCGGCCTGTGCAGGTAAGAGCGGGGAGGCGGTGGGGCCCGGTGGGGGGATTTCGATGGACGAATACGAGGGACAATCAATTATTTATTTAATTTTCCCTCATCATTGTCCGTCGAAATACCCCCCCACCGGGCCCCACCGCTTTTACCTGCAGGGGACGCAGCTGGATACTTAAAGTCCGTGCAAAGGCCCTCAGGCTACTTAGCATGAGTGTCAGCAACAACAAAAAAATACATAAAAAAAAAGCTTTAAGGAATTTTCCGATTAGCATCCCGTAAATCACCATTTAATGACATTTTAAATGCTATTTTCTTCATCTGAGATAACTCTAAGTATGGCTTCCCATCCTATTGCCAATACATAAGCGCACAAATCAAACACACCAGAGAAAGGAAATACAGTGGAAATATAATTGAAAATCAAGGAACCCGAATGTATACGTTATTCACTATTAGTGATCACTAACTGATCGCGAATATTCCAATACTCCTGAAAAAAAACTATGTAACATGATATAGTCATGATTAGCTTCTTGGCTGCTAAGCCTTTATGTCCTTGGAGCAAAGCCGTTTTTGGATGTTTAAGGGAATTCGCACTTTCATAACTTTTTCCTGAAATGCAAAAATGCCAATTTTGTGTCCCTTTTTCCCAAGATCATGTGGTTTCTAAAGGTATCTAGGGTTTGTAGTTTCCCCTGATGGGAACTGGGAAAATAGCCAAAACATAGCTACATTTTGGGGTTTTTTTGGGGGGGGAGGAGGGAAGTACTGTGCAAGGAAACGCATGCTCATTTTGGCTAAAAATGGCATCAGCGAAAGGCTTGGTGTGCTTGGATCACCATCTTCCCGAATCCCAGCTTTCACAAGCAAACAGAACTGTAGCAAAAAAAAAAAATGTACCACTATTTTTGCAGTTTCCTAAGTGGTAGTCTATGCTTTTCTATTTTTTTGTGATTTCAAACTACTTGCAGTGTGTAGTGGACACAGATGTGAACCTCATGGGTAATCCCGGAAAGGTGTACATTTCCGAAAAGTAGACAAACATCTTTATTCAGCAGGTGGTCATTTGTATAGATCCCTCAAGGTTTTTGCCAAAGAAACTAATTGTTGAAATGAGCAATTCATATGGTGAAATATAATCAACGAAAATACGTTTGAAGAAAACCTACGTTTTTGTGAAATGTGCACAAGATAAGTTTAGGAGCAATGGTTATTTGTACACCACTAAATTTGGGGTTACCCATAAAACCATGTGATTCAGGCGCATTTTGCAAGCTGTCTTCTTTCTTGCTCACTGGAAGCCAAAAAAACATAGAAATCCAAATGTTCTACTATTCTGTGATACCAAAGGTTATTTGTAAAGGCTCCGAGTGTGGACAGCCTGAATTAAAACTATATTCACGTGAGTTCATATAAGTTCAACATAATTTCCTCATGTGCTGTCAGGGAGAACCCTCTGTTCTAGAGTGGCGAATTACAACAATCATCATGCTATTTGTAATGCAGCAAATATTCCCACTGGTGCACTGCTCTGTGATGCTACTAAAATGCTTTAGAGATTAATCCAAGATAAGGCATTAATGTTCACAAAATAATCCTTTTATTTTTCGCGTTACAAATTTCCACATTATGCCATATCATTTTGAGCCGAGATCGTTCAAAGTTGTAGAACGTATATCCATCTTATGATTGAATACAACAAAAACAATATTTCTTGCATCATAGTTCAATAAGACCCCAAAGCATGTTGGGCCTTAGGTCCTTTGTTAGGTGGTGAAGTAAGTTAGGCCATGCACCATTTGCTGTAAATCAAACAGAAACATCTACACTAAACAAGAACAAGCGAGGAAATTCTCGATTGCACTTAAAAAAACAAGTTAGTGTTATAAACTGAAACATAACGTGACAGTCCACATCAGTGCTTCCCAGGCTTTATACAACCACAACTCAATTTTGAAAACAAGAAACGTTTGCGACCTACCTAGCTTTAACGGACACGAGGCGGGGTTGATTTTTTAATATATTAGTACAGTGCTTCCCAAACTTTTAGAACCACAACCCAATTTTTAGGACAACAAACTTTCGCGACCCATCTAGCTTTAGTGGACATGAAGTTGAGTCGACATTTTAATGTAATAGTAGATATGCTTTCAAAATGCAGTGACATACCAAAATAGCATACTCTGTAAAATGTTTCGCTTTTATCGCTAACAGTTGTTTGTTAATGTCAAAAGCTTGACCACGTTCTTCGATATGTCTTTATCGGACTGTGGCCAAGATATTGTTCTGCCCATAAAAGTGGCAGATGGTAATTGCACTGGCGCTACAACACCTTTTAGAGTTGTTTGGTGGACTGTGGCATCTGTTCATTAAAATCATGAGGCTTCTGAAACATCTTGGTGTTGATACCAATGATTTTAGCAAATTTGAAAACACCCTTCTGCAGCATAGAAAGGGGTAAGGAGTCATATCCATCTTCGTGTTAAAACGAGGCACACTGGTGTATTGTGGGCTCCATATGTATGTTGAAATGTTATATAGGCTGAACACTGCCCAAGAGCATTGGAGCACTTTACATGAGCACTGGATTACTTTACATAAGGTCAGACTCATTTAATTTTAAGGACAAAAGATTAGGAATTTTCCCAAAGCAAACACAGTGACTCGAACCTGGTTCCCCAGATCCAAAGTCAGCAGCTCTGGCTGTTAGGCCACATCCATTTTTCTCAATTTCTGTGTGAAAGTAATACACAAGTGGGATGATTGTGTATGATTACATATAGGGAGCACATTCTCTGTTGAAATGGCTTTGAGAAGTTAATAAAACAGCAGCAAAAGTACTGGAAGGTTCACCCAGAGTCTTGCTAGAGAATACTTGCAAGGGCTTGTTTTAAAACTGGACTTAGAGACATAGGGCCTCATTTACAAGCCCATTGCACCGCCGGTGTGTCACTTTTTAGACGCACCAGCTACACAGTGTGCCTGCCCATAGTTACAAGGCCACGTAAAGTCACCCTGCATGACTTTCATGGCCTTGTAAATACGGGCCCCTTTTACACATTACTCTTCTCGAAAGGGGCATTCCATGGGTTTTGCTGTAGGTGTTCCCATGCAACATCCATGGAACCTGACACATTCCCAGATTTACAAAGTGTTGTAAACCTGGGAATATGCCAGAATCCTACGCCTCCCCAGGTGAGGCGTAGGAGTGGCGCAATGAGTAGAAATACTTTTATTTCTCCTTGTTTTTTGCTCTTTCTATGTGTGCTGCATTCTGCAGGACACATAGAATGAGCAAAACACCTTTAATGATTGTTTATGTGCAGGAAGGTGTGCCTTCCTGCACATAAACAATCATCCTTGCAATGCAGGCACCCTTGCACCGTGGCGCAAGGGTGTCTGCGTTGGCACACGGCTGCTGTTTGTGTGCCGGCACAAGGGAGAAGGACAGGAATGTGCTGTATCTTGTAGATACAGCAGATTCCTGCCCTTTTATTCTGACGCACAGCAGCGCTGCAGGAAGGCTTGCTGTGCTGCTGTGCATCGAAATATAGTAAATGAGGCCCATAGTTGTCATCCTTCATATCATAGGAAACTCATGAAGAAACTATCACCTGGATGTCTGATGTGCGGTAAGCTTAGAAAGTTCATCATTAATCATCATCATTCATGATAAACTTGGAGGGCAATGGCAGGAGTGAGATAGGATGTTAGTATGAATCGTAGGATTCACACAAAGCATCTTCAGAAGGCTTTCCAGCAGTGGCACCACAGCAGACCGCTACCAGATGATCAGAACCATAAGAGGAGCTATGAGGTATTGCACATATTAGTAAGAACCGGAGGGATGACATTGGAGGAAACCCTCACTGGGCACTTCTTAGAGAGAAGTGTGTTCTGGGTAAACAATGTTGAATACTTATATCGAGACAAAAAGTGTAGTAAAGATACAGTTGTGATAGTGCTCTATAAGAGCTTTTGTAATGGTTGTTTTAAAGTTTTTGCACTAAGAGATAGATTCCTTGGCAGCAATATCATAGTTGGTATGCCTTTTTCCTTATGTTTTCCTCCTGTTGATAACCCAACTAACCCACACTTTGCAAAAGGAATTATGTGGACATGGAGGGCACTCTCTACTCTAGGTAGGGGCAGATGATAAGGCAGGTCATGTTGCTGGTTACTGCCAACCAATGCACTCAGTGCATGCACTGTGACAACTGCTCTAAGATGTAGGGTGTGGCTAGTGCACTGGGTAATATAATTTAAGGCAACCAGAGAGACTGATCCATGTGCGAAACATTCACTACTCGTCCACAACGAAGTGAAGGAATCTACAGTCTGTTCCTGATGCTGCAAATCACGTAAGGCAGCAGGAGGATCACATTGATTTGTCTGGCCCTGTGCATAATGCCTTGATGCACATTTCAAACTGCAACTGAACCTGGACTACAAACATTTGTTGGTGAGTTGAGCTCACTAATGCTCAACAACTTGCATGTCAGGCTGATAGAAAACATCAGCACATGCACAAATGATGATCCAGATCAGGAGACAAAGGCTTAGATCATAGAGTGGTGCAAATATTATATTCGTTGCTGCCTCATACCTAGAGATGAAAGAATGAGTTGTGCTTGTAGTCCTCCTTAGCAAAACACAGGAACTTTCTCATGTCCAAGCCACCAAGTTGGAAGCTGCTATGGTAACAGCCATCAGAATCACCATCAAACGTGTTGATGGATGTTGAGTGCTGTTAACCATGTGATGGATTGCATAGTGTTAGAACTAGCGGTCTCTAGTTGGCAGAGGTAGGTACCTTTGACCAAATAGGGACCCTTGCTTCTAGTCAGGGTAAGGGGGATACACACTTTAGATAACCCCTGCTCACCCCCTTGGTAGCTTGGCACGAGCAGACAGGCTTATCCCAAAGGCAATGTCTAAAGTATTTGTACCAACACTCACAGTAACACAGTGAAAACACCACAAATGGACACCACACCAGTTTAGAAAAAATAAAATATCTTCATCTAAACTAAACAAGACCAAAACGACAAAAATCCAACATACACAGTTTAAAAATATGACTTTAAAAAGGTTTCAAGAACTTGTGCCATAGAAATCTATGGATGCGTGACTTTTCACCAAAGTACCTGTAGATGCGACAAAAGTTCCCAAGCCAAACAGCTGCAGCGTCGGAAAACAAAGAGATGCGACACTCCTGAGACCCTGGGGAGGCGATGCGACAGCCCCGCTCCACGCAGCGGACGGGTTGCGCCGAGTCCGGTCTGTAGGGGGAGCGATGCGTCGAGTCTTCGTGCCAGTTCCGGTTTGCCGGTGATGCGTCAGGAAAGCGTCTCGCACAGGTACGATGCGTGGATCTTCGGGATGCAACCGCGATCGATGCGGCTGCATTGCGCGGCGTCGGTCCTCTTCAACCGCGACCCCTCGATGCGTCGGTTCTTGCAGCGGCGACAGGCGCTGCGACGATCTTCGCAACGGCATAGCGATGCGACGGAAATCTTCTTGCGCCGTCGAGATGCGCCGGGGAAACGTGCCGCAAGAAGAGTGATGTGTCGGGTTTTGCAGTTCTTTTCACGCTGCTTCTTCTTCTTCCAGCTCCCAAACAGCAGCAACAACCTCCAGAGGCCCCACAACTGGATCAAGCACTCTAGGCAGGTCAGAACTCACACAGCAGAGTTCAGGGGGAGCTGGGGGTGAAGTCCTTTTGTTCCTGGGACTTCAAAACAGGAGGCCAGCTCTCCTCAGGCTCTTGGAGATCTTCTTCAAGCAGGGGACACAGCACACAGCAAAGTCCTTCTCCTTTCCTTGGCAGAATAGCAACTGCAGGTTAGCCCCAGAAAACACAGCAAGGGCAGTCCTTCTCTTCAGTTTCTCCAGTTCTTCTCCTCGGCAAAGGTTCCTCTTGAATTCCAGGATGATCTAAAGTTCAGGGGTTTTAGGTCTCATACTTATACCCCAAAATGTCTTTGATCCCTTTGTGCAAGGGCCTCTGAGCCCAGTCCAAACCAGTTCTGGGTGCACTCTGCCAGTGCACAACTTCTTCCTTTGTTAGTGTGGGCCAGGGTCATCAGACACACCACAGGAGGTGGAGCCAGCATTGTGGAAGGCAGGCACAGCCCTATTCAGGCCCAGGTGCTAATCCTCCCACCACTCCAAATGCAGATCGGCCTATTCAGCCTAGTGCCGACTCACCCAGGCTCCTGGAGCCACCCCAGCCCCTGTCACTCTCAAGCCAGACAGTCAATCCACAAACAGGCAGAGGCACACAGAAAGGTTGAACAAGAAAATAGCCACTTTCTAAAAGTGCTATTTTCAAACACAGAATTTAAAAACCATCCTTCCTAAAAGATGTGTTATTAAATTCTGAGTTCAGGGATACCAGACTCTAATTTCTTATCTTACTCCTATGGGAAGATATGCTTGTAAAATTGTTACACAGCATTCCCCATTCTGTCATATGGGCAAGATAGCCTTTCAATAGTGAAAAACGAAATTGGCAGTATTTCACTATCAGGACATGTTACACACACCAGTACATGTCCTATCTTTCACATACACTGCACCCTGCCCAGGGGGGTACCTTGGGCCTACCATAGGGGTGTCCTATGTGTAAGAAAAGGGAAGGGTAAGGCCTGGCAAGTGGGTGCACTGGCCAGGTCGACATGGCAGTTAACAAACTGCGCGCAGGCACTGTGGTGGCAGGCCTGAGTCCTCTTTTCAGGGCTACTTATGTGGGTGGCACAATCAGTGCTGCAAGCCCACTAGTAGCATTTGAATTACCAGCCCTGGCACACTCAGTGCACTTTACTAGGGTCCTACTGGTAAGACAAATATGCCAATCATGGATAACCAATCACCATAACAATTTACACAGAGAGCATCTGCACTTTAGCACTGATCAGCAGTGGTAAAATGCCCAGAGTTCTATAGCCAACAACCACAGGTCAGGAAAAACAAAGGATGAAGAAGCAAAAAGTTTAGGGATATCCCTGCAAAAAGGGCCATTTCCAACACATAGTAAAATCACTAGAACTGGATGGAGAATGGGACTGTGATATTATGTCTCAGAGCAATAATGCTCAGTGTGTGGAAAGTTGAAACATTTTGTAAAAATGTGTAACACTACATGTCCCAGCTCAGTGGGACCATACTACTCTCTAGCTGCCAAAAGGGTCTGGTTGATGATGACCTGAGTGGCTCATTGGATGTGACTGAGGCATCTGTGGCATTGGGCTGAAGAGGAAGAAATACTCCTGATATCCTTTATAAACAACATGGCAAAACAAAGGTGATCCACCCCAAGTGCCCAGTGAAGGTGCAGATTCTAGATTTCACCACCCTCATAGACATAGGGGAATTAGTCAGTGTTATTGACAATAAATATTATCAAAGAATACAACCACGCCTAAATCTGGCACACAAACTAAATATATGCATATCAAACAACTTCTCCTGGTGGGAATTTTGATATCTGTATTCAGTACAGTGAATGCAAACATTATGTGCCGAACTACTGCACGTGCATACTGATCAGCTGCAGCTCAATAGAAAAGCTCAAATTAATGACATCTGCACTCTGTGCCTACAACAGTGAACTAGAAGACATACTGATGAATTCACACCACTATTCATAGGGCTTGAATGCCTCAGAGGCTGGCAATCTGCATACCAACCCCACCGTGCTACACATGGCTCTAAATAACTGGAGGGTGCCACTCCGCATCAAACCCATAAGTAGAATTCAAATTGCTCAACGATGAGAAAGCTGATGTAAATGAAAATTTGGAAGGACCTAACCATGGGATTTATCAGTGGTGATCAACTGAAAGGTGAAACAGGCAGGCGCTAAAACAATCTGCATTGGCATGCGCTCCTGAACATGGAATTATGAGAGAAAGTCACATCAGGCCAACAATTGATCATTTATTGGTGATCTCAACAGCATGAGGTTGTTCTTCAAGACAGACGTAAATGCCAACTACTAGCTATTGCCCTTGGATGGGGAAAGCTGAATCTTCAACCTTTTTCACCTACGTCAGCCAATGGAGACAAACAGTTCCCCTTTGGCATCTCATCAAATCCATACCTGTTCAAAATTACAAGCAGACAAAGATCACCTGGCCTGACAAGCATCATAAATGTACCAGATGACATACTGATGTACACCAATACCATCAGTAAAAACCATGAGTTGATGAAAATGTATTTGAAGGAGCTCTTAGAACATGAGCTCACTTAGCAGAGTGACATAGCAACGTGATTTTCTCTAGAAGAAATTAAAAAATTTTACCTACATCCTCATGAGTGTAGGAAATCCACCTTTTCTGCGAAGTCTCCTCAGATTTTTCATCTTTTTTCTGGACCCTATTTTTACAGGACAGGAGTAAAGTGCCTGTGCTCCACCTGTAAACTGACTTATGGCTGGTTGACAAACTTGAATTTGCTAATAGGTCCCCAGACTATGGAGTAGAATGTCTACCCAGGTCCTGGAAGATGCCACCTGTGTACTGCAGCACCTATTGTACCATCCTATTGTGCCATAAAAACATGGCTTCAGGCCTACCTAGTGTAGCATGACTGCAGCAGCCTAAAACTTGCTGTCAAACTTGTCAAAATAACCCTTTTTAGGTCGAGCTTAGGCTGCGCATGGGCAGTCTCTTTGAGACATGCTGTATTCACTCTGTGGGCTTACAGTCCGCCCATTGCTTTTTTTATTCGTCCCTTCGATTGTCGTTCAAAATGCTTGCTTGCTAATGGTTAATCATTCCTATCTGTACCCTATTTTTGTGTTTGGTTTCCTCCCACATAGCACTGCCCAATTACTGTTAACATTACGCAACTTGTGTTTGTGTGTTCATTTAGGGGACTATTTTTTTATTTGATTTCTGCTTGTGTCACTGTTTGCCCGTCTTCGGTGGTTTAACTTCGATGCCCATCACTTAATCTCCCCATCCCGTATAAATTTCGAGATGAAATGTCAGACGCTGTTTTCAAAATCACCACTTTAATTTTCTCTGACATCAAAGTGCGAGGATTTCCCCCAAACCCCTCCCGCTTCGCTGCTTGTTGCTTTAGCGAGCCTCGGTCACCTGACCTACAGCAGCCCAACCTTGCAGCACAGTTAAGGGCAAGGCTTGGGCAACTCCCATCGCATTTTCTCTGACGCTTGTTTATATAATATGGACTCAAGTGACCCAAAGGCGTTGAGGTGCTTTACACGAGTGACAGTTACAATACACAATGTCAGAATAATTTTGGGGGGCATTTTATAGAGCGCGAACCAGACTGACCCGAAGATATTGGAGCGCTTTACAAAAGCACCAGTTACATTACTCAAGGTCAAGTACATTTTTTTGTTTTTAGGTGCGCGGAGATTAAGTGATGCCAACGCCATCCCTGTTTATTCATTATTTCCATTCTACCTGACAAATGGGAGCATTTTGTTGTTGTTACTATGTCCAGTGCTCCTATACCCAGGGGGCTGGGACAGAGAGCGGGGCGGGGGTTTGCTGATAAACGAATGGTGCAAGCAGTATTTTGAATGGAAAACTCTGGAGAAGGGTGCTTGGGGAATAGAGACCTGGGGGAGGAGGGATGTGACGTCTCTGCCATTAGAAAGTACTTCACTGCCTTTTTTCATAGGCTGTTCAATACTCTAGTGATGCAGTCGCACACAGAATGTTATAGTACTGTTGACTTGCATCGAGTCACTTGTCTTTCTGTCTGTGCATTAAAAAGCCTTGGAATATGTTCGTAAAAGTTTCCTGAGGCAAGCATGTATTCCTGCATTGTTTAGCACTTCAATACCTGATAGCACAGCATCCAGGATAATGTGCTGCATAGCTAAACACTTATAAGGTCCCAAAGGCGAGACCTATTGGCTATGCCAATGCTTGTTGATATATGGTAAACCCTGATTTTAAATATTAATAAGTGTCCTGTAAGTGCAACTAGTTGCCCACAAGGTACGGAGCCTGATATTTAAAAGTGAAACGTGTGAAATGAAAGTTGCCATGTTCCTCCAGCGACTGGGCCCCAAAAGCGTTTTTCCTTGGCGGGGCTATAGCTAAATCCTAGAAAATGTCAAATTACAGATTAGCTCTCCAGTACTTGTCCTTAAAGAGGTCTGAAATTCTTTCTAGGAGACACACAATGCACCACCTTGATTAACGGGATGACCTGGGCAGTCAGGGATGACTCCTCTGAGCTCAGCTGGATATTCAGGATGGGGGCTGCTGCTTCTGTTGGCAGAACAGTGTCGAAACCTGCATGCAAGGCCTGTCTGAGACACATGTATATTTTTTGCGTCCTTGTAACTGACCAAACAGGACCAGAACACAGTTCTTGTGTATCACCTGTCTGATTGCTCAAGGACCCTGCTTTGTCTTACCAGACTTCTGTCTCATTTTTTGTTGTGGGTCCACAGCCTGCTTCAAACTGGAGTTTGGTATTGGATGTGGGAGGACCCTAGTAATAGTTCACTCCCTTATACATCCCCAGCTCTCAGAGCCCAAGTTTAGTGTGGCTGGAATTGCCCTGACACATTGCATTTTGGGCCTGTTTGAAGTAAGGCAAAGAGGAACTACTGAAAAAGTAGGTAGACTAGGCCCTGGGAAATTTCAACACATTGCTTAGGGAGTGCTCAGGAGTCATCCCACCCACTGGCTAGTGCCAGCCATAAATGTGTCACCCAAGGCACCCAACTCTTTGGCATTTTGTATTGCTTGGTGTTTTGACTTTATTACTGTTTTGATACTGCATACATAATTTACACATTGCCCTAAGTTAAGCCGGTCTCCTCTGTGCCATAGCTATCAGGGGTTGAGCTCACGTTTATTTAATGACTTTGAGGATTCAACCTGACAATAAATATTATTATTCATTGAGGTGGGCAGTTGCCCACCCCAACTAATAATCGCTGTGCACTTGAAAAAAAGGTCATTCAGTCCCTTATAATTTCACGCTTGGACTACGGCAACTCGCTTTATGTGGGCTCGCCTAAATATGTAACAAAGAGACTCCAGGTGGTGCAGAATGCGGCAGCTAGACTTTTATTAAAAATTACCAACCGTTTATCTATTAAAGAACCATTAAAACAGCTTCACTGGTTGCCTAGCGAAGCCAGAATCAAGTTTAAATCCCTCTGTATGGCATATAGGGCTATTAACAAAAAAGGTCCATTAAAGCTCAGACAATTGATATCAAGGTACATCCTGACCAGACATTTAAGATCTTCCCAGCAACAGCCCCTCAAGACAACCAGAGTCAAAAGGGCTAGATGGGGAGGCAAATCATTTGCCCATAAGGTACCTAAGCTGTAGAATGCCCTTCCAGTTGAAATCAGAGCCCTACCGAATGAAACTTCCTTCAGGAAAAACTTAAAGACTTGGTTGTTTCCCCGTTAAGTACCTGTAGGAGCATAGCTTTACAAACAGAACTCACCAGCGCTGGGAAGCCTTCGAGGAGCCATGCGCTCTACAAATCCTTAACATACATACATACACTTCCTTACAATGAGTGGAAGTGTTTGTGAAAACCAACAGAAGGTTTAAGACATCTGAATGATCAGTCCTCCTCAGCTGCTTAGGAGCACCACCATACTTTGGGAGAGTCATTGTAAACATCACTACCTAGCCGATGTGTGACCTGACTAATGGCTGTGTGACATGGTCTTGTATGGAAGTATCCAAAGATCAGGGCCGGCTCTAGGGCAGTGAGACCGGTGCCACCTCACCTGGTGCTGACTTCGCACAGGGGCGTAAAAGCACCTGCTGCCGCGTTCCTGGCCTCTAGCAGTGTTCAGGCAGCAATTAAAATGTCAATAAAACTCCTGTGATTAATGTTCTTCCAGGCGAGATCGGAGTTTTGTCTAATAGAAGTTTTGACTCGAGGAAGTTGTTATTCTTGGTTAGGTAGTGCAGAGGGTTGATATGCCTGCTGCACAGAACATGTACCGTGCAGATCACAAAGTGAATGTAACGTAAACAGGTCAGTGGGTTACTGCGTTTGTCAGAGACTTCCTTTGTTAGCTGCAGTTTACAGTGAGCTAATAACTGTCATCAAAGAACTGCTGGCAGACTTCAAGGTATAGATTAGAACATATGGGTTTTTTCCCCAGACTTTCATTATTCTAATGTTGCGAAAAGGGTTCACTTGGGTACAAATCTGTTCTTGTCATTAAAGAGAGCCCCAATCCATTGTGTTACATTTTAAATTCAGAGTTTGTGCTTCTCCAGACCAAGTACTCTTCAACTATACTGCCTACCAGTATGGATGACATGTGAATTCACCCCTTGTTATCCTTTGTCTTATGTAACATGTCCAATTCACTGATTTGCACACCTATGATTGATAGTCTCTGTGTAATGTGTGCGTTATGTACAGTGCTCTGACACCCTTCACTTTTATGAGTGACGCTATAAAATGTATTAAATGCATCTGAGAGAGAGTGGTTATGGAGACTGTTAAAGGGTAGTAGGGAGGGAATCCGTGGCGAAGGTGGTCATTGGGAGGGGGTCGGGGCGCCAAAAAACATTGTCGCACTGGGCGCCACCAGTGCTAAAGCCGGCCCTGCCAAAGATGCACTACTGAAAGGTGCCATCAGGGAGCACATCAGTCTCACTGAGGCCACCAAACTGTTGTTGAATGCCAACCTGTGTGGGCTGGTCACTGTTCTACTACAAGAGCAGGAAATGGACACATGGGAATCTACTACATTTCCCTGCAGAGCACTAAAAGAAACTTAAAAATAATATTCTCAAATAAAGGAGGTAATCGTCATCAAGTAAGGCAAGCAAAACTTTCATCTGTACCTATATGAACTAAGGATCAGAGTATTAATGGACCATAAGTTGCTAATTCTCTTATTCCAAGGATCAATTCAATGCATCTGATCACAAAGTGGGCTATACAAAACTGATTTTAATGTGTTCTGTCAGCAGGGGGTCACCAACCCTAATAACTATCTGTCCAGACATCCAAGATTACACTTAAGGAAAAAAACACTCCAGCCTGATAATACAGACAAAAACATAAGGTTACTTGTACAAGGGCCTGTCTCAAAGCCCTAAACATTGAAAAAATATGTGATACATCAAAACCAGACTGTTCCTGCTGTCAGCCATTGTGGCCATGAAGTCTAATCAATAGACAAACATCCAGTGACTAGATATACGTTTAAATGCTAATACAAGTCAGATTCGAGTTATGCATGACAAAAGCCTCATGTACCGAGAGGAGACCGAATTGTAATAAAGAACATACTGATCAAGAAAACGATGAGTCACACATGCAGAGCAATTTAGTGGTAGTGAACATGAAGGCTTTCCTGAGAAAAAAGGTTTGGTTTAGCAAGCAAATAGAAGAGGCAGTGTCTCACTGCCATGTTGCTTCTTGAGATCGTCTGGCACCAGTTATAAGTGAGATCGACAGACATATTTGCTAGTCATGCCTCAGTGAGGATTTTATTCTAATATTTTTTTATTTTGTAGATTTGTTTTGCAGTTTTTTATAGCAGAAAAATATATACTTTTTATAGACTCTGCACACAAAAAAGGCAGAACAGTAAACCAGAGGCAATTATTTGTTTTACACATAATTAAGCCACTCATGTCAGGGTTACTTGAGTTAGCTTGCATTAGATTTCACAACCCCAAGAAATCTTTCACCCACAAATTTTGCCACTACATCAATGACAGAGCGTCTGGGAAAGGGAAGTTCAGATCTATTCATTGCCCCTTGTGCACCGCCATTCTCCTCTATTCTAAGCTTCCTTAGGATTTGCTCTTTAATAGTGACTAGCCGTGCCGAAAACACTCCTGTGACCTTTTGTTTTTTCCTCCTTTATTCTCAAAATTTGTAATCCATGATCCCCAGATCTTTCTGAGCTTGTGTGGACATCCTCTACTATCACAGGCCACCCTTTCTGCACCCGAATATTGGCCCCTTCCCAGCACCATTTTTTTTTAGTTGACAAGTCACCTCTCCACAGTCTCGCGTTATGTTTCTGTTGGCTACCATCAGGCCAGGAGAGCACAAGGTCAGCTTATTTTTGGACATGCTTTGGGATACCAAGAGTAAGGTACTGTGGCTTTAGTGGTGCCTTTCTTTCCAGGGCCTTTGATAGAGTGTCTCTAATTTCCCACCAGTATGCCTGCAATATATCGGATTCCTATATTGTGTGCAGAACTGTACCTGGCTCTCTTCCACTTTTCACTCAGAAATCATCTGAGGAGCATCCAATTTTTCAAAGCGTGCTTGTAGGAAATTGGGTAATTGGTTGAGAGGGGTGGAAGCCCCGCTCAGGCGACAACCACAATCCTCGTCAGGGTGAACCACAAAAGTCACAAACTTAACTTGTGTTTAGCCCTCTGATAGCTTGGCACAAAAGCAGTCAGGCTAAACTAAGAGGCAATGTGTAAAGTGTTTATGCAGCACACAAACAATAATAAAGTAAAAACACAACACAAGCCATGTCACAAATCAATTTTGAAAAATAGAGTAATTGTTAATTAAAAAAATAATACCAGAACGTCAAAAACTAATCAGTAGGACCAGAGATATTCAATTTTAAAGTAAAAAATAGCACCTAGAAGCACAAAGTGCCACTCGCAGTCATCTGGTCCCGCTAAACTGGGGGAAAGTCACAAGTTCAGGCCAACCGTGATGGAGCACAGGTCAGATACAAGGATTAGGTTAGTCATGCTGAAAAAGTTACCTCCTCAAAGTCCAGCGCAAAGAGTTATGTGTGCTGTGGAGGCCGTGAGGAGTAGCGAGGGCTTTGCGGATGATTGTCGCAGTAGCACAAAGAGCAGGCTGGGTGTCGTGGACCACTGTTGCTGGAGTTTCGCATTGGCGGTCACTGCGGGCTGAGATCTTGCATTGCCAGTCGTTGTTGGTGGTCGCAGTAGCACAAAGAGCAGGTCTTACCGGAGCTGCACGTTGGCAGTAGTTGCTCACGGCAGAGTCTCAGCGCAAGGAGCCCAATTTGCAGTTTTGCAGAGCTTAAACTTCAAGATTTCACCTCTTCCTCCTGGAAGGAGCTCAGACTGATGCCAGACAGGGTCCAGGACCTGGGGGGCACCTCTTGGGGATCAGGAACTCACTTCAGCAGATGCCAGCAGGGCTAAGCAGGTCCAGACAGGTCCAGTTGCAGCAGGTCATCTGGGCAGTTGTAGGGAGACCCCTGGACCTTGTTACCTCCCTGTAGCTCAAACAGAAGGTCAGTCAACCGACCCTTGGAGTCACTCAGGTTAGCTTCGAATGAAGGTAAGCAGTCTTCCTTCTCAAGCATCAGGGCAGTCCTCAAACAGCAGGGCAGTCCTCTAGCAGAAGGGCACTTCTTCTGTAATGCCGAGAGAAAATGTATCGTTCCTAGGTAATAGAGAAACAAGTCACAATAATTGTGCTGAGCGATAGAAGGACAATGAGGACAGACAATAACAACATAGATAAAAACCTGTGATTATTTATTTAATTAATATTCATATATATAGACAACACATCACGGAAATATTTTCAATAAAAAACAAATTATAAATAACATATGTATTCATGTACTCTGATACACTCATAAAACATACATCAAATTTAATAAAATACAGAGTACATATATAAAAAATTCCAAAGTGGCAACAGATAAATTTTCGACGCGCGTTTCGACGCACGTAGCGCCTTCGTCAGGAAAAGAAACAACCACCTGTAAATTAATGAATAAAAACATGACTGAACCTTCATTGTCATACTTTCTACAACATTTACAATAATCATCATAGTGATACATTTATATGTGCCTTCAAATATAACTACAAAGAAAAGACCAAAATGCCCCTATAGATAAAGTTAATTAAAAGACAGAATAAGAAAAAATTATAGATAAAGTGCATGAAAGAAAATGGAAAAATTAAAAATAATAAATAAAGTGCAAAAAGCTACTCCCAAAAACCAATTTCCAATAAACCTGAATATAGGCTTACTTGAAGAATGATGCGGCTCACACAAGGATATCCGAGGCTTGGTCACTCGTGATTATGTTATGCGATGGAACATCTGCAATAACATTTATAATACTGATTACTAAGAACATTTCCCAATATGTCGATATATATGCAGGAACCGCATTATATATCGTATTTCGTATCTACTTCTAAATGGAACAATTTTGTGATCTAAACGAATGTCTAGTGCTTACCGATAAATAAAACATATAGAAACCGATGTCACCAATCAGATGGAAACGTACACAACGGTACTATTAGAGTATTAATTCGCATGTAAATAAAACCAATTTCATGCGGTAAACGAATAGAACCGATTTCATGCGGTGAACGAAGTGGAGCCAACCTTATTTTCTCTTATTACTGACCAAGGTCACGTCCTAAGAAAAACATAAAAGTAATATCGTAAATCTGCATATGCCGACTACCAACAAGGATGTGAGTCCCAATAAATGACATGATACTAGTCAGAAAAAATATATACATATATATATATACGTGGCACCTACTTGTATGTACAGTGATCCTATGGTTTGGCAGTATCTAAAAGAAAAAGGAGGCGGGTAAATGAATATTAAGAAAAAAAGGGAAAGAGGGGGTTATATTTGAAGGCACATATAAATGTATCACTATGATGATTATTGTAAATGTTGTAGAAAGTTTGACAATGAAGGTTCAGTCATGTTTTTATTCATTAATTTACAGGTGGTTGTTTCTTTTCCTGACGAAGGTGCTACGTGCGCTGAAACGCGCATCGAAAATTTATCTGTTGCCACTTTGGAATTTTTATATATGTACTCTGTATTTTATTAAATTTGATGTATGTTTTATGAGTGTATCAGAGTACATGAATACATATGTTATTTATAATTTGTTTTTATTGAAAATATTTCCGTGATGTGTTGTCTATATATATGAATATTAATTAAATAAATAATCACAGGTTTTTATCTATGTTGTTATTGTCTGTCCTCATTGTCCTTCTATCGCTCAGCACAATTATTGTGACTTGTTTCTCTATTACCTAGGAACGATACATTTTCTCTCGGCTGTTTACCCTGTCCTAGGAATAGTATATTTATATATACAGGGGTCCTTGTTATCTACATATGAATTACCCACAGCTTGTCTGTGTGGGGATGTATGATTGTACTATTTCACTATCAATTGAGTTGACTGTTTTGTTGTGCCTTTAGAACACTTTTTTCATCCTATTTTTAAATCTTTATTTCTCCTGTTTCTTCCGTTTTTCCGTCTTGGGTTTTATTTTATTTAGTAGTAGTCCAACGTAACAATGGCTCAGTTAAAAACTTTTGGGTTTTCAGATGAAGAATTTGCAATTCTCGTGGGTACCAGTAATTCTTTTAGTCATAGTTCTAAATCAAGTTTTCAAGATAGTGAGGATATAAATAAATTAATTAATCTCAAAAAGAAATTAAAACGTATGGAAGCACATGGAGAATATATGCTAGCATATCTTAAAGCTGGTATAATACCCCAAGGGCTACGTGTCCGTAATATACCTGGATTATTTGTACATTATAAAGTGTTTTTAGAGAAGTGGAGTATGATAGCCAGTAGGTGCTCACGTGATTTAATGATACTCATTATTGAGACAGCTAAAGAATTGGCAGCCTCCCTAAAAACTGAATTAACTGATTTAGAAGAAAAAATTAAGAAATCCAATAGTGTAGAGGAAGCTGTTAAAAAAATTAGAAGAATCTAATAGAGAACTTGCATCATTTACAGAATATCTGGATAAAAGGAAATCTGAGAAATTGGCTACAGATAAAGATTGTATACCTTAGAAAAGACTTATCCATACCTTAGAGAGAACTTTTATAAACAAAATCAGTACATGAATGAGTATACCTCTAAACAGCAGAGAGTAACGACCTTCTCCGACACTTCAGATTCTGAAGGAGAAGGAAGCTCACATTATTATGAACCAGAAGGAGGATACGGCTCATTTAATGCAAATAAAAATACACGCCAGCCTTTTTAGGTCAGCGAGGACCCGCAGGGGCCGACAGAGAGTGAGATTTCAATCTCAACACAGAGACAATTACCAGGCCCATCAATACCAACTGGATCCTCAACACCTATTGGAAACACGAAACAAACAGTATTGGAAACACGGGATATAATCCCCATTTTCAACTTATCCTCGCAAACATTAAATTCGGCTAGTATAAGTGTTCTCTCTAAAGGTTTATCATATGTACCACACACATCTGCCAATATTTTTGAAGTACATCAAGATATTTTTTCCTTTTTTAGAAAAATTAGATTACATAAATATTTTTCCAACACCGAAGACACAAATATTGCATCATCCACTTCTCATATTTTAACTCTGCCATCAACTTTTACACCCTCATTGGATCAAGTAGGCCCTGAAGTGTCTGCTTTCGAACATGTTGTTCTTAAGCGATTAGAAGAAGCACTTCGATTTATTCCAAAACCTATATATAATTTAAATAAAGAAGAATTCTTGTCATTGCAATCTTTATCTCAAAATAACAAGTTAACCATCAAAAGTGCCGACAAAGGCGGTGGTATTGTAGTCATCGATACCGATGACTATGAAAAAAAGATGTCTGTTATGTTAGCTGATCAGACATTTTACTCTAAAATTACATCTAATCCTATAAATAAGATATCTGAAAAAATCTTATCCGTTACCAATCAGGCTCTGAATGCTGGGAGTATTACGAAAAAGAATATGAGTATTTAAATTTCTCAAACAATAAAACATCATGTATCTATGGTATCCCAAAGATACATAAAAATGAGAAAGATCCTCCATATCGTCCAATAGTTTCAACAATTGGAACATTTACAGAACCTTTATCAAAATTTATAGATAAAATATTAAGACCGTTTATACCTAAAATTAGATCCTATATTAAAGATACAGGAGAGATGATAAATAAAGTAGAAAATGTACTATTTAATCCTCATACTGACATCTTAGTGACTCTCGATGTAGAGTCACTATATAGTAATATACCACAGCAAGAGGCTTTTGAAGCCACTGAATGGTTTATTGAAGAATATCAGATTCCCTGTTCGAAATTCTTTTTACTGCAATGTTTGTATATAGTTTTGACTGAGAACGTTTTTGAATTTGGAACTCAATTATTTACGCCAAATAAAAGGCGTAAGTATGGGTGCTTCGGTAGCACCTTCAATAGCCAATATATACATGGCTTTATTTGAGGCAAAACACATCTTTAACGAAGTGGCCCTTTTATGAATCCGTTTCCCATTGGTCCAGATATACTAGATGACATTTTCTTTATCTGGACCAATGGGGAAGATAGTCTCTTGGAGTTTCTACAGTGGCTTAATCTGGCAGACACCAATCTTAAATTTGTGGCACATTCCAGTACACAGCAGGTGGAATTTTTGGACATTTTAATTAGACATCATTTGGGCAAATTGGAGGTAGACTTATTTATTAAATCTACAGCAAGAAACACCCTATTACACTATAAAAGCTACCATCCGCGTGCACAAAAAGACAGCATACCATTCTCACAATTTTTGAGAGTGCGGCATAACTGCACCAATATAGCAGACTATGATGCCCAAGCAACTACAATGAAAGCTAAGTTTCTAGAAAGAGGCTACCCTCACCGGCTGGTGAGACAATCATTTAAACGTGTCAGATTTTACGATAGGGATCACCTTCTCAGAAATACTAACAATGCCAAAAAGTCCCAACTGGTCTGTGTCACTAAACATTCCACTTTGAATAATAAATTAAAACAAATTATAAACACTAATTGGCATATTTTAAATAGCGACCCTGAACAAAAACAAAAGATTGCAAAACCCTTATTTGCGCATCGTCGCAATAAAAACATCAAAGATAAGATTGTACATTCACGTTTTAAATCTATGAATCCCACTCCCAGTTTTATTCAAAAAACTATTCATGGTACAATACCCATTAGAGGTACCATAAAATGTTCTACCTGTAAATCATGTTCTACCGTGATGACAGGCGACACTTTGGAACACAATGGGTTTGTTATTCAAGCTCAGCAGCTATGGAACTGTAAGACCCAAAATGTCATATATCTGATTTTGTGTCCCTGTCAACTGGGTTACGTAGGTGAAACCTCTAGAGCTATCCAAACCAGACTTACAGAACATCGTTCAGCTATCAGAACTAAGAAACTGATAGCACCTTTAGTCAAACATTATATAGAGTTTAACCACAAACCAGAGGAAATGCAGTGGAGAATTTTAGAGAAGATTAGATTACCGGACGAGAAAGCTGGTTTGGCAATTCGCAAAAAAGAGAGGTTTATTGGATATTCTCTCTTAATACTTTTAAATGTGGACTAAATAGCGATATACCCTGGGAGAACGCTATTGTTTAATCCCCATATACTATATCGAATTCAGCCCTCTAGTATGATCTATTTCATCTGAACTGCAACGTCTATGTAAACGATTTAGAATATAGGTAAGGTCTTACTGTCATTACCATTGCGTAATACTCTTTGAGTATCACAACATGGTCTATATTCTATATGGGTTGTCCCAATGCTTAATGCATTCAGGTTCAGTGTTCCATCATATAATCAGCAGAGTTTATCGTGTTATATTACCACTGCTAGTTTTAAGAGCGTTAGAAGTTAGTTGTGGTCGTATTTCTATCTTTATTCATGATTATCGACGCTACCGTCGCACATCTTGACAACATCAAACAAGGAATGTTTTCTTTGTGGATGGGCCATGTTAATAAGGGTAATTGGGAACTACCTTTTTACTTCATAGCTCGACATCATATGACCGGAACTGGTTCCCTGCAGCCTGTAAATAACTTCCCTTTTGAACTTCCGATTAAAATAGAGGTTAGCGTTTCAGCCACCTCCGGTTGTTCATAGTGTTTTAACCTGAGAGAGAGATCGCTTTCCGCATTGGTTAACCTACGGTATGAACCGATACCAGAAAGCCCTCCTGGTATTCGCTATCCCTACATCACATGACCGGAATAGCCATTGGATTTCCGTGTTTAAATTGTCGATTTCCCACGAGCGCTCTTTAGAAGCGAATTTCGCTCGACAGAACGCCAGACGTTTTATACGCGGCGACATCCAAACACCAGTAAGGTGTTCTTTAGATGGTAGTTTTTCCGGTGAGATTTAATCTTTCTCATCGCCTTTAAGATATAGGGTTGCCCCCTCTTTCCCCTTTTTTTCTTAATATTCATTTACCCGCCTCCTTTTTCTTTTAGATACTGCCAAACCATAGGATCACTGTACATACAAGTAGGTGCCACGTATATATATATATGTATATATTTTTTGTGACTAGTATCATGTCATTTATTGGGATTCACATCCTTGTTGGTAGTCGGCATATGCAGATTTACGATATTACTTTTATGTTTTTCTTAGGACGTGACCTTGGTCAGTAATAAGAGAAAATAAGGTTGGCTCCACTTCGTTCACCGCATGAAATCGGTTCTATTCGTTTACCGCATGAAATTGGTTTTATTTACGTGCGAATTAATACTCTAATAGTACCGTTGTGTACGTTTCCATCTGATTGGTGACATCGGTTTCTATATGTTTTATTTATCGGTAAGCACTAGACATTCGTTTAGATCACAAAATTGTTCCATTTAGAAGTAGATACGAAATACGATATATAATGCGGTTCCTGCATATATATCGACATATTGGGAAATGTTCTTAGTAATCAGTATTATAAATGTTATTGCAGATGTTCCATCGCATAACATAATCACGAGTGACCAAGCCTCGGATATCCTTGTGTAGCCGCATCATTCTTCAAGTAAGCCTATATTCAGGTTTATTGGAAATTGGTTTTTGGGAGTAGCTTTTTGCACTTTATTTATTATTTTTTAATTTTTCCATTTTCTTTCATGCACTTTATCTATAATTTTTTCTTATTCTGTCTTTTAATTAACTTTATCTATAGGGGCATTTTGGTCTTTTCTTTGTAGTTATATTTGAAGGCACATATAAATGTATCACTATGATGATTATTGTAAATGTTGTAGAAAGTATGACAATGAAGGTTCAGTCATGTTTTTATTCATTAATTTACAGGTGGTTGTTTCTTTTCCTGACGAAGGCGCTACGTGCGTCGAAACGCGCGTCGAAAATTTATCTGTTGCCACTTTGGAATTTTTTATATATGTACTCTGTATTTTATTAAATTTGATGTATGTTTTATGAGTGTATCAGAGTACATGAATACATATGTTATTTATAATTTGTTTTTTATTGAAAATATTTCCGTGATGTGTTGTCTATATATATGAATATTAATTAAATAAATAATCACAGGTTTTTATCTATGTTGTTATTGTCTGTCCTCATTGTCCTTCTATCGCTCAGCACAATTATTGTGACTTGTTTCTCTATTACCTAGGAACGATACATTTTCTCTCGGCTGTTTACCCTGTCCTAGGAATAGTATATTTATATATACAGGGGGTCCTTGTTATCTACATACTTCTTCTGTAATGTCCATAGATCCAGGATTGTTTTGAAGAGTGGCTCTGGAGGTCCAATGTTTATACCTGTTGCCAGCCTTTGTTACCTACCTTAGGGGTGACTTATGAGTATTAAAAAGGAAGGTTTAGGCCTGGCAAAAGGATTATTTTGCCAGGTCAAAATGGCAGTTTAAAACTGCGCTACAGGTTGCAGTGGCAGTCCTGAGGAATGTATTAAAATGCTACTTGAGTAGGTGGCACAATGAGTGCACCAGCCCACTAGTAGCATTTAATTTACAGTACCTTTGTTCACGTAGTACCATATACTAGGGACTTGTAGGCAAATAAAATGTATGAATCAGGTAAATGCCAATTGTATCATGTTTTAGGGACGGAGCACACATACTTTTCCACTGGTTAGAAAGGAAAACGTGCACAGAGTCCTAATACCAACAAAAATGGGTTCAGAAGGTAAAAATCTTTGAGTGACCGTGCAAAAAGGGCAAAGTCCAACAGTGCTCTTATATAGTATCAGTGAGGACTGATGCTTCTACAAGAGGTTGGATTCATATCATCAACATTCTTTGAAAATATAATCTCTAAATGGTGAAGTTTCTGGGCACCCTACAAATAACCAAATACAACCAATGTAGCCTTTCTTCCCTTTAGATGGATGTGGTGAAGAAAAGAATACCAGAAACATGATGGTTGCCCCAAACGAAAAGGTGACACCTTTTCTGGAGAAAGGATGCATTTGTCCTAAGCATCATTTTGTTAGGAAAAAAGGTGGTACACAGAGGCTGAACTGACAAGGCATGCAGCTTGCTGATGCATACCTGCAGAAGTGATGGCAATGAGAAACCCTGAGCAGTATTATATACAGTGCGCCAAGGGTACAACGGGCATGTGTGCCCATTTTCTGTACTCCTGGTACACTGTAGTATTACAGAAGCGTCTGCAGATTCTTTTGTAGCCTCTTCTGTAAAACAGATATCACCAGTGTACATATAGCGCTAGCGTTATCTTAAAGGGATGTTTCCGTGATTTTAATGGGGGATTGTGGCATTATGTAAATGAGGGAAACACTTTCCCTGTTCACTGCATTGTATTATGGAAGGGTGCACTGAGGCAAAGAGGCTGTCAGGGGGAGCATTTACTGTGCACCAAAAAGAGGTGGCATACAGTAAGTACATCCCCTGAAGGTGACCCCTTCAAGGGAACAAATGTTCCTCAAAAGGAGCACACATCAAGAATGTTCTAACAAATTGATAATGAAAGGGGTAGGGGTAATCATTGTGAAAGCCCTTTTATAAAATTAATTACAACAGATGATCTCAAAATGATAGTTGATCAGGCAACCAAGGGAATGGCAAAAGGGCTGATTAGTAACCATGAACTGCACCCACAGTTAAGCCTTGCCAGCCAAGAATGGTCTGAACAAAAGTATATCCGATAATTTAGCCTGTAGGGGGTCACCCTGCTTTGCTTGTACAAGGTGACCACCTTGGGCTAGAGTCCAGAATAATGTGATTTGATGGAAGGACAGTGAGCAGCCAAAATGACATCAACTACCTCAGATGGTAGATCAAAGCCCCTTCATTGGTTCTGTTCAATTTCCAAGTATGATGGTGTAGAATATCGAAGTTCAGATGCAGCACCCTCTCTTGCTCCTGTGACAGCAGGTCCACCCGAAGAAGAAGCTGAAGTTGAGAGCAGGGGCTCAAGGTCAGCAGCTCAGAGTACCAGACTCGTCTGGCCCAGTCTGTAGCCAACAGGATCAGCTGTGCATGGTCCTACCTGACTTTCTTCTAGCCATGCAGGATTAACTGCAGAGGCTGAAACACGTTTAGGAGGTCAGAGTCCCACAGAAGGCAGAACACATCTTCTAGAGACCCTAAAGGTGTTAACTCTAGCACACTAAATGCTGGACAATTAGTATTTTTTGAAGTAGAAAATAGATCCACTCAGGATATGCCTCATATGGCAAAGATCTCCATGCCACCTGCGGGTGCAGAAGTCACTCGTGATTAGGAAGATCTTGCCTGCTCAACCTTGCCTGCCCTGGTATTGAGGAATCAAGCAAGATGACTGATCATCAGAGAAATCCTGTAAAGTGCCAGTCATTTCCAAAGCTTGAGATCCTTTGTCGCTCATAGGGACCAGAAAGTACTGAGAGTAACTTCCCAGCCGTCTCTCCACTTCTGGTACCAGTTTGATCACCCCTTTCTTTGATAGAAATGTGGTGTGATCTGGCAACACCTGAAGGTTAACTGGGGGGGGGGGGATGTGGGGAGGTGAGTCCAGAATCGGAAGGGCATTCCGAGCTTGGATAATTTGAAGAACCCATTGGTCCAATTTGATGGAGCACCAATAAGGCAGACAATGTTGGATTCTGATGCCTACCAGTTTCAGTGTGAGAAATAAGCTGACCTAAAGAGATTTGGCAGCAGAGCCTGGTAAAGAAGAGGACAAGGAGTGTTTTGTTGCTGTCAGTCTTGTCCCTTTGAACCTCCTCTGTCTCTGGCACCATGAAAAGTCCATGTGGGTTGCTGTATAGGCTGAGAGGACTGTCATTGATACACATTATCCCTCGCCTATCCTCTGAACTTCATGTATTGTAATTGAAAATGGCAAGCAGGGGAAAGTAATCCAAGTGAGTTAGCTGTAGATTGGCTATCTTTACATTTCCCTAAGGCTGTATAAACCTGTACTCTAAACAGCCTAGATCAATGAAGCAGCATGCCGGTTAGGAAAGTTTGGACATTCCCTGAGAAACCAGTGGAACACATCTAGGCATGTAGTCTAAGAATAATGCTGTTGTCTGTAGATGAAGCAACAGAATCAGTAGTGTCCAGTCCAGAACACAGAACATATTTTGCAGCAACCTGATCATGATCTGAGCAAAGGCGTTTTGCATGTCTTCTGGCAAGGGCAGCAAGACCTCACACACCATGTTCCAAAGGACGTGCATGTAGTGCCCCAGCAGACAAACTGCATTAAGGGAGCGTAGTACTAAACTGGCAGAATAAATGATGTTCTTCCCCATTGCATCAATTCTTTTTGAACCTCTAGTGAAGAAGTAGGAACAGAATTTGGGATTGTGTTGTGTGTGGAGACTTGTACTACAAGGCTTTCTGGGGCTGGATGTTGTGTCAAACTTTTATATCACCTTGCACTGGCATGTGACATCTTGCAGTGGAGCAACTCACACAGTCAGGACTGAACCAGTCAAGGCATTGTTGAAAGACAGCAAGGCAACAAGGGCTCAGATGTCGACGAGCACGGGGAGATTAAGTGATTTGCCGAAAATCACAGGATGTTGAGTTGTGCCGTAGATTTAAACTTGTTTGTGGGCTACACAGCTTAGATAGGAGTGACTTATTCATGGTTAAAAGAGAGGTTTTGACCTGCCAAAAGGGTCTATTTTGACAGACCAAATTACAAATTTTACAGTGCTACTGTCAGGCTACAAAGAGTGTGCCTGAAGTCATGTTTGCCTTGCCACCTTCGTGGATGCTACAATAGCTGCTGCAGCCCTCTGGTGGTATTTAACTTCCAGGCCCTGGATTCACTTTGAACCATATACTAGGGACTTACAGGCAAGCTAGATATGCACATTATGAATGTGCCAATTCAACTAGGTTTAAAGGGGAGCATGGGCACTTTACTACTGGTTTGCAGGAGTATAAAGCACAGAGTTCTAAAACTAGCAAAAATACAGGGTGCAGCAAAAGGCAAAAAATCTGAGGTGACCACTCAGAAAATTCAGATTTCCTACAACAGGTGGTGGATAGTTAAGAACTACCAGTTTGATGCGGGTGATGAGGAAAAAGAGCCAAGGGCCCCAGGCTGTGATTAGTCAGTTTTAAATGTGAGAGCAAGGGAAGGGAAGGACCCTGCTCTGCGCGCCGGGCAAAGAAATGGTTTGCCAGAAAGTTGCCAATTGTTCTATGCAATGAAAGAACTAACCAATAACTTAAAGTAGCACAAATAATAGCATTATTCTTTATGCAACGTGTTTCATTTACTCTCAGAGTTGTGCTGTGCTGGCCACTTACAACGTGCTGAATAAGTGATGGGGTCACTTCCGTAGACTGAAGGATAAAAATCATAGTTGGAAAGGAAGGACCTGGAAAGAAGGAAGACGTTTTCAAGATTGAGGGAATGAAGAGGGTTTGATTAAAAAAAATTCTCCAAAACACTCAGATCACTCCAGAACAGGTGTAATAATATATTTTTTTATTTGTCACATTTTTCCTAAATGCCTACGTTGTTTGGGGACGAGTCAGGTACTCCACCCAGTATGAGAGTAAACACTACTTTTGTAAGTGTATATTGACTTTTTTGTGAGGCAGCATGTGCATCATGTTGGACATGTTCAGAATGGACATCAGTCTACCAAGATGATAAATGCAGCAGAGCTGAAATCTTGCAGCTTTTGACCACTTCTCTCCAAAAAAAGACACCACAGGGTTCGCCCCTTGTCCCACCCATAGCTCCTCAATAGGCGCCTAACAGCCACTGTTGGATAAAGGGTGTGTGCACCCTGAACATCGAACCCACAGTATAGGTGGGACAGAATGTAGAGGACAAAATATCGAGAAAAAAAATTGATAGGTAAGTAAGTGTAGGTTTTCTATACCCATCTCCACATCTATACCTATGTGGTACATATATCTTCAAGGATTTAGGAAAAGTAAATCTATAATTTACTATATGCCCTTATCTTTCGATATTTTATCCCTCGATATTCTGTCTTAGATATTCTTGTACCACGATACTGTTTGTGTCAATATTCAGTAATACAACTAGGTAAGGGCAATGAGAGGAATCGACAGAGAGTATGTAGGGTTCTGAGAGCCCTAACTTTCCTACCCCGGTGCTGATTTGAACCCAGGGGTGAAAAATGTCAAGCCTTGGATAACAGTTGCTACCCTGGACTACCTTTAACTAACAATCATGATGTGCACATTGATCGTTATTCAAAAGCATACTGGAGTGAACCCCGTCCACACCTTCACGATTGAATAGAATACTCAAAGTACAGCCCCTCTGACCTTTACATGCGGCCCCCTGGTCAGCAGTAGCAGTTAGCAGTTTTTAGGTCGAGCCTAGCATTGCAGCACATGCGCTGCTCGCTTTGCGAGGCGTGCAGTATTCAGTATAGCATGGAAGCTTCGTGGAAGCTCTGCCCACTCTCCGCCCATTTTTTTCATTGGCTTGTGTCTTAAATGCTGCCTTCCGATTGGTTGTAGGCTCGTTAGTCCCTCCTCATGACGGCAATGTCGTCATTTGTGTCCTTCCATGGCTTCTGGCCCCTTTACTGCACAGGCTACTTTCTTCCTGTGGCCCCCCTCCCGATGCCTTCTCCTAACTTATTGCGTGGAACTCAATATCTTAAGTTAACCTTCTTTGCCCTGTGTGCTGCGGAGGAAGCAACCACGAACATAACGTTGTACAAGGAGGTATATAAAGTCTATATTTCAAAAAATTACTTACGAAGGGTGGCCATCCCATACTAGATATCTGTGGGTATTACGCTTGTGGTAGCTTCCCTTCAACATTACTTACGCCTTCTTCTTAAAAAAACATTTGGACATGGAAAAATACCAGTATTACAGCAATTGCAGGGCAGGTGCACTACGGGTATGCAAATTAAACAAGTTACTGCCCCGCCAGGCTGATTGTACTGTACTGCTGGCAAAACACGTGGGACTGCAAAACCTACAGAAAGAAATATGAAGGAGGTGAACTTCAGTGTAATTAGAAATTGAAACGTCTGATTCCCTTAAGAGCAATGCTAATTTGGCATACCGGAGCGAGGAAACTAAGGGCACAGTTAAGGACAGCTGCTTCCGGCAGGAAACAACTCAGGGAGCTCGTCACTTCCTTCCTCTGATACGAACCAGCAAGGCAGCAACATAATCTGCATAAAAATCCAAGCATGCGAGGTGCTGCTGGTTAAATATCCAAATGTGACGATGTGATATGCAGGGCACGGGGTCACATGCAAGCTATTGTAAAAAAGCATTAAAAATGCAATAGGTCTCTTACAGGCCTGGCAAGAATTAGGTTTCCTAAGACTGGGCGATTTTTACAATTACGAAACATTAGTTACCTGGGAAACTGTACAAATGCGATCTGCTACGCTCCCCACTGCTTTTTTTTTTAGTTTTCTACAGGTAGTCAATTTTCTTAAAAAAAATTATTTGATGATGAGTGAATCCACACGCCGAATAGCAAAACAAATCGCAAATAAAATGACAGGAGTTGGCAGGTGGTATCACCTACTCCATCAAAAGGCCCACTCCGATGAGATAATACTGAAAGAGCTTCAAAGAATACATTTAGCTACCGGCTGTTGGTTCAATGTTAAAGAATGGCAACAGCTCAGCGAATTAGCTAATAAAGCACTCAGAGGGGCTAATTTTAAGAGGATGAACTTTCTGTCACGTTGGTTATTGTATTATACACCTCAGAGATTGTCTACAATGTATCAAACGTGTCCCAATCAATGTTTTAGATGTAATACATTGGGGGAGGGTGGTTGGGTCCATATATTTTATGAATGTAGCTATTTAAGTCAGTTTTGGCAAGGGTTTTTTTCCCAGATTTCGCTAATTTTATCAATAAGAATTGAACCATCCGTTATGCTGGTATTGTTTGGATCCTCAGGTGAGGTAAAAAAAAATTCAAAAAACCAGCAATACTTTATATTGATCTCCATTGCGGTTGCTAGGTCATTGGTTCTTCAAAATTGGAGATCGAATAAACAATCTAGAATTGAACATTGGTTTAATAAAATGGTTCGGACTTGTAGATTTGAGGAGGCTTATGCCAAGCGTGTAGGAGCAATCGTGAAATTTAGAGGCATCTGGAAAACTTTCCTCCCTAATCTAGCTTAGAGATCTATATTACACTAGCACATTGCACTTTACTATTAAATATGTAGGTATGGAAGCATAAGGTTGAAATAAGGTACATTGGTTGGTTGAGATATTGTGGGGAGGTATCCTTTTGCTGCTAGACTCAATGCACTTTATATTACATAAAAACATTTTTTTGTGATTTATTGCTGTTAGATTTAATGCACTTTGGGTAAGATGAAATGAACTGTTGTAAATATGATGTTTTTTATATCTTATTGTTTGTAGTCTTAATGTATTTTTATTACTATGTACTTATTGATTCTTCTAAATTTCCTGTTCTAATTGGCTACTTAAGGGGTTTCCTCCATTAGTTTTTCTGGTGGTATTCCATTTCGAATCAGATATCATGTAGTCTGTTTTTCCCTGTTCTTAATTAAAAAAAATTTTTTTTAAAAAAAAGGTATTGCATTTGTTGGACTTGAAGTTATTGGCATTATCAATGCCAATGTGTTTTACCGAGCCATGTTGTGGAACCTCTTTCGGCCACATAGGGTATAGCACCCTGCAACATGGCTCGGTAAAAAACATTGGTATTGATAATGCCAATAACTCCGACGCTGGGGTTTTCCTGCGTTCACCCCACAAAACATGTGGTTTCACCTTCTCCCTCTGTCTGCAGGAAATGGCAGGACAGTGAGATGCAGGATGAATGAGCTCGCTTTCACAAGAGGTCGGCTCCTGAGAGGCCCTGACAAAAATATCTGCCTTCGGAGACACTGTTAATAACGGCGTTCCTCTGCACTGTCTTCACAGGCACACTGTATTTTCAAAGGCAGTACACAGCACAACGCAAGTTGCAGGAGTAAAAGTAACGGAAACGGCATTTGTTTATTTATGTATAAGGAAATCAAGTCTTACAACTCTTACGTAATTTTCTTAAATATCAATGCTTACGTAATTTTCGTAAGTAAAAAAATTTGCATAATTTCCATAACGTTTAGATGTGACATAGCTTCATGCCTGTAGCGAAAACATTGTATTGCTCTGTATTGTAATTGCATTTAAATAGCACAAAAGTACCCCAGGGGAGATGTTAATGTGCTTTACGGCGATTAACAGGATTAGTGGTTAGTACAGTGAAATTATTGGTTAATAGGTTTAGTATTGTGTGTTCAGATAAAACAGATGCATTTTTTTCAATTTCTTTGTGGTAAATTAAATTAACTGATCAGGAATCGCAGTCTTTATTAAGTGCACTGGCGGGGTTCTCCGATATTCGAGAAGCTGGCACCAAATGCCTACCGTTACATTAGGATTGGGAATGTAATCCTGTAAATCATCGCCTTTCTCTTGCATGAACATTAATGTACTAGGATTTTTAAGGCATGCGTTGCTGTTAGTCCTGAGGCAGGTTAAGACTCCCATAATGCAACGGGGAGCAGAGAAGGTGTGCATCACTCTGTGAATGAGGAGTGTGTGTTGATGTGTACTTCAACATGCTTTCATTCACCATAAGTACGAAGTTGTGCAGGGGCAGATGCATGTGCACAATTATCCTCAGCATACGTTTTGTACAAGAAATAATTTAATTTGTGAATTTGCACTAGTTTCAAGTGCACTTTCTTTTTCAATTTACACTAGTTTAAATCGTGAAAAAAGCTTTCTAAATCAACTTCAAACTTTCTACTACTTTATACATAAGATATTGCCAATTACCTTGAAGTTCCTCTACCTCATGAAGTACATTGGCTTACAATAGCTTCCTAAAGCACAAAGCGAGGTACTACATCCCCTAAATAAAAAAAATGTAGTGCATTGACAGATCACAGTCTCTTTAGTAATATCCAGCCACTAAATAATTTTCAAGATGTATGACCGATTTTGAAATTGACAGAATCTCATGTCTCCTGACTAGACAAACAGTGCTTCAACCTAGATTTAGATAAGTGGGTACATTGCTGACTCCTGACACAGGAGATATGAGTCTTTAATCTTTGTATGATTCTGGGTAAGCCATTTTTAAGCACATGCCCTTAATGTCATTGTCTTCCAAAATTGGGCACTTTATAATAGGCTGAACAGTAGCGTTAAGTGTCATATTAAACACACATTGCCAAATCTAATGTGTCTCTGCAGTGAAGCCTACTGTCTTTGTCCTGGGCCGACTTTAGCGCTGGTGGCGCCCAGTGCGACAATGTTTGTTGGCGCCCCACAATGACCACTTCCCCAGTGATTCCCTCACTATCACCCTCAGAGCTCAACAAGCATTTGCAATGCAATAGGTCTTGTATTTGCGAGAGTTTGAGCTATTGGCATTGTAAATGACAATGCTTTTTATTTATGTGTTTTGAAAACCTGCAAGAGGTGCATAAACACGCACTTTGTACTTATAGTCCTTGCTTATGAGAAGCAAGGCTGTCAGTAAAGCAGGTGCAGTTACTGCCAGCCTTGCTTCTCGTAAGCAAGGACTATAGGTACAAGGTGCTTGTTAACGCACCGCTTGCAGGTTTTCAAAACACATAAATAAAAGGCATTGTCATTTACAATGCCAATAGCTCAAACTCTCGCAAATGCGAGACCTATTGCATTGCAAATGCTTGTTTACTTAACTCAGCACTAACATTTAAAAAAAAGTGAAAAAAACAGGCATGCATTTATTTAAAGGTTATTTGCAGTTACAGAAAAGAAGTAACAAGGGTGTCCTTCACCAATTAACTTTAGGAACAGCTTAATTTTCAAAGAAATCTTGCAGCAAACCTGCAAAAATATGATAACGCCTCTTCGAAATTCAAAAAACTGTATTTCATTAACATGAAGAACTGTTTCACCTTAATACATCAGACGATATCAGTGCATTAAGAAGTATTTTTTTCAAAGTACCAGTTTTCAAACATGAAACATACATACCCCCCCCTCCCCACCCCACACCCCACCATGACAACAATGTCAATTATGAACTAAAAGGCAAGTCAGTTGTTATGTGCACCCTTGGGTGACCGAGGTTGCTATTATAAATGGACAACATTAGTGTTGAATAAATCAAATACAGGAGAAGATTTTGTACAGCGTACTTCATGAAATCATGCATTTCAAGGTCCTCTGTTACGTGAAAATGAAGAAAAAGGAGAGAAAGTGAAATAAAACAATTGCCTGCGGTCACACAATTTGGTCAAGTGGGGAAGCCAGAATTGAGCCCAGTTTTTCTGGTACCACATTGTGCAATTCAATTCAGCCACTAGACATGCATGATTTGTTTACCCTACTCGCTCACCTCCTCAGTACTCCCCCCCCCACCCCTCGCCGTCATCTCCACTCCTTGAAACCGCCCTCTTCCGATCACCACCCTGATGGCCTCAGTGCAGCCCTCGGTTACACCATAGACAAACTTATTGGCCCCTGGAAAAATGTATACGAGTACTGTCGAATGGCGTAAACCCCTTTCATTGGTGAACAATACCGAGAAATGATGAGTTGCTTACATTTGCAGAAGAGATTAATATAATTTTGTGAAGGCATTTTAAATTTTGTCGATTATTAAAAAATCTAATTATTGTAGAGCCTAGAGCCCAGATTTTGCTAGGTGTAAATGTACTAAAGAAGGGGAAACATCAAATGCGCATGTGTTTAGCTTATTAACATGTTTTGCTCAAAGTGGCAAAAGGATTTATTGGGAGAAAAGATAGGCCCTGAAGCTGGCTACTGATTACCCAGAATACATAGGAGAAGGTGACTGGTTCATAAACGTTAAAAACCACTATAAATCCGAGGCTCCAAGGAGGGTAAAGGAAGCAGGGAAGGAAATTGGAGATGTGTTAGCTGATAGTTCCACTGACTTCAATATCTTTAAACAGCTGTGTACACAGTGGAAACAATGCTGACTAATTGAGTGTGCTCACTAAAACCCTTAAAGCAACAGTCTGGAGTAAACACGTAAAGGTGTGTGAGAAAGCAGCCAGCCACCCTTGTGGGAGTGCACCGAGAAAATGTCATTTAACTTCTTAAATTATTTGCAACTGCGTTTTTGATTTCAGTTAAACATTCTATTTCTATATGCAGTGGGTATTGCAATATACCCAGTCGAACCGAGCAAACGAGCAAAGTTTTTACAAGAAAGGCTTGTGGGGACACTGTCCCTACCGAAAGTTTGAAAAAAGACCTCAAACTACATTTTAAAGCACATTTTTCACATACAGTGTCTATAAAACCATCGAGTCCAGAAACAGTTCTGAATGGGAACTCAGTCACAAATGAATCCAGTATATGAATGTGTGTGCCAACAGCCAACATCATTTGTCTGTGCCCATCAGAAAAGCGTGTACCCAGTGAGAATGCAGACGCACAGCAGAAACATGTTTCTGACATTCGATAAATATTGCCTCTGTGATGAATTTTACCCTAGCATGAAAAAATGCACATCATATACTCCGCGTCCGGAAATAAACATCACGTTTACATTTTGCATCAGGATACATAATGGTGGTCACACTGGCAGAGGATTCCTACGGCAGAAACTACAATACCATCCGAACTGCTTTCATCATATGCCAGCGTGCTGCCAATACAATTGTGTCCTACTCAAATCTGGCAATAATACGCCGACCCAGTTTCCTCCCTCCTCCTGCTGTCAGCCATTTTTGCTAGGGATTAATATGCCAAGGCGCGGGGCAGTGAAATCAGAGTGCAAAGCGGTCTAGCTGCCTCGCTAGTGAGCAAGCGACATGTCCCTCACCACTACACAAGGATCATGCATCAAGGTGTCACTTGGGTTTTTTTTGTTGGTTTTTTTAAATTTCTATATTTATTTATTCGTTTTTATATAGCGCGAACTTTACCGGAAGGTGTCAGACGCTTTATAATAGAACCAGTTAAATTACATAAGGACTTGAGAGCACATTAATTACATAAAAGATAAGAAACAGATAAGCTATAAACTCACAAAGAATGGTAGTAAGAACTTTTTCTGTCTACTGCAGATACTAGTGGTTAGAGTTACATATATACAAGTTATATATACAAGAACGAGGGAGGAGATAGTGTGCATAGAAGAAAGCTAGCATGAGGACAAAAGCTTAGAACGGTTGTACATCTTTGAGGATTTTAGGTTTTTCCCTTGTCATCTATTCAACTTTGTCAAAGATCAGCTAAGATGGAAGAGGGGCCATACTGCTAGCTGTAAAGTGGATGGATCCTGCTCAGAACTTATCAGATTCAGAAGAACTTCGGCTCCATGTTCTACCCACTGGTTGTGCACCTCTGCCATGAATGTCAAAGATGTGCCTGTATTTACGGTGTCAAATGCAAAAACAACAGTTGATGGACAGAATGCAGAACAATGTCATACATTCACCCCAGTACAGAGATCTGGGCCTAAAGCTATCCTGGCTGATGAAGGCTGATAGCCTGAAACCGGTCCTAGGATGCTTGATTCCGGTCCAGGGAAGATATGGCTTGGCAGTTCGGTCTGGACTGTTCCCATGAGGCACAGGGTCAAGACTGATTTGCATATGGCTATGTCTGAACTGGGGTGGCGTGGTGAAGCAAAATAACGATGGATTAAACCCAGATCTGTGACTGGGGTTGAATGTTTGCCAATGTGCAGCATTCCGTCCATCATCTTGTGTGTTTTGCATTTCGCCCTAAGTGGTAAGGGTATGCCCAGACGTGGGTCCCGTGCTCACTACGCCACTGGAGTCAAGCTATCCTGGCTGATGAAGGCTGATAGCCTGAAACCAGTCCTAGGATGCTTGATTCCGGTCCAGGGAAGATATGGCTTGGCAGTTCGGTCTGGACTGTTCCCATGAGGCACAGGGTCAAGACTGATTTGCATATGGCTATGTCTGAACTGGGGTGGCGTGGTGAAGCAAAATAACGATGGATTAAACCCAGATCTGTGACTGGGGGTGAATGTTTGCCAATGTGCAGCATTCCGTCCATCATCTTGTGTGTTTTGCATTTCGCCCTAAGTGGGAAGGGTATGCCCAGACGTGGGTCCCGTGCTCACTACGCCACTGGAGTCAAGCTATCCTGGCTGATGAAGGCTGATAGCCTGAAACCGGTCCTAGGATGCTTGATTCTGGTCCAGGGAAGATATGGCTTGGCAGTTCGGTCTGGACTGTTCCCATGAGGCACAGGGTCAAGACTGATTTGCATATGGCTATGTCTGATCTGGGGTGGCGTGGTGAAGCAAAATAACGATGGATTAAACCCAGATCTGTGACTGGGGGTGAATGTTTGCCAATGTGCAGCATTCCGTCCATCATCTTGTGTGTTTTGCATTTCGCCCTAAGTGGGAAGGGTATGCCCAGACGTGGGTCCCGTGCTCACTACGCCACTGGAGTCAAGCTATCCTGGCTGATGAAGGCTGATAGCCTGAAACCGGTCCTAGGATGCTTGATTCCGGTCCAGGGAAGATATGGCTTGGCAGTTCGGTCAGGACTGTTCCCATGAGGCACAGGGTCAAGACTGATTTGCATATGGCTATGTCTGAACTGGGGTGGCGTGGTGAAGCAAAATAACGATGGATTAAACCCAGATCTGTGACTGGGGGTGAATGTTTGCCAATGTGCAGCATTCCGTCCATCATCTTGTGTGTTTTGCATTTCGCCCTAAGTGGGAAGGGTATGCCCAGACGTGGGTCCCGTGCTCACTACGCCACTGGAGTCAAGCTATCCTGGCTGATGAAGGCTGATAGCCTGAAACCGGTCCTAGGATGCTTGATTCCGGTCCAGGGAAGATATGGCTTGGCAGTTCGGTCTGGACTGTTCCCATGAGGCACAGGGTCAAGACTGATTTGCATATGGCTATGTCTGAACTGGGGTGGCGTGGTGAAGCAAAATAACGATGGATTAAACCCAGATCTGTGACTGGAGGTGAATGTTTGCCAATGTGCAGCATTCCGTCCATCATCTTGTGTGTTTTGTATTTACGGTGTCGGCATGTGCATGGCTGCCCATTGCCCGCTGTTGGAGAATTGCTGTCATACTTACAGCTGTGTCACACATTGGGTTCTACTTACTAGAAAAGAGGGTACCATGGTATGACAAGAAAAGGCCCTTAAAGGTTTTGCGGCAACAATGTGTCAATTTCAAGGAAAGGATCCAGAAGGTGTTTTGGGTAAAATGTGCTGGTGAGGTGATGCATCAAAGTACTGACCCTGTGAGGCAGGAGATCTACAGGATACTGTGCTGTGTTACAATGAAAAGTATAATATGAATATCTCAGAGTTATAATGATGTTATCTAGAAGACTGTGAGGGAGACAAGCTGCTGATCCTGTGGGTACTTGGAGAGGTCTAGTTAAAGGGGCTCTCGGTTGAAAAGCAAAAAGCTTGCCTTCTTATCAAACTTGCACCAACAATAAGTATTCCGGAAGGCCTCTTTGTATGATAATGTCTGGTCAGGACGTAAAACCTATTGTGAGCTCATTCACTAGAGGACACCCTTTTAATTTGTGGGTATTTGACAAGCAGTCACTCCAGAAGCTCTTCCTGCAGCTGAACATGGATCTGCCTCTGCGGTTCTCACAATAGCCAGGGGAACCCCTATTAGCATAGCTCAAGAACAGGGAGGAATTGGCAAAATGCTACAGGCCTTTGACAATCAGAGGATTACAGAAGGGATGAAATGGGATATAATTCTGTACTGCTTTGGTTCAGGAGGACAACATGAAATACCAGGATGGAGATTTTAAGTCTTAATACAACAGCTCATCTGTAACCTTTATAAATATTTCTTCTGGCCTCAGATTTTAATAGGAATTGGAAAGGAATTTGTGGATCATCATGCAAGGGAATGCCATATGGTTTTGCTTACCTAACCCAACATGCTTGACTCTTATAAAGGGTAGGAGCTAGCTGAAAAACCAATTTTACTGCAGAAAAAACATGAAGGGATAGGGACACCAGGGGTGAGAAGGTTTCATACACAACTTTTCTTTCTCCGCCCTGTCCTTCTTGCTTCCCCGTGTATTCTTCTTCCCTTGTACTGGGTGTGTCCTTTGTCAGACACTTAACTTCAGGAAGACTCTTCAGTCTTTTTGTAATTAGGACGGTCACTTCCCCGATTGTTGGAGTATTTCACAGCATGTCTTCCGTCTCCTCAATCAAGTGAAGATTGTGTATAGCGAGCATCAGGCTATTGGCACCTAAATGGGGTATTTTACTGGCATAAACCTAAGTTCTGACAGAGTCTAAAATTTAGAAAGAAAGTTAATTGATATACAATGCTAAATGTGTCGTGAAGAGTTTATGCTAAACTGACACATTTAAAATGTGCTAATTCGCAGTAGGCAATCATTGCTATTTGTGTAGGCCGCAGAAGAACTTGACACAGGTTTCCTAGCTGAAAAGAAACTCGATATTGCTGAAATTTGCACAACGTGATTTAGAAACTTGACCTTAGAGTGACATGATAAAGATGCTGTCATAACTGTTGAATATTCTCTTTTAACAAAAAGTGTTTAGTATTAAGCAATATTTTACTCTTGAATGTCATGAACATCCTATTTTTCTTAGGCTTCATAGAATGTTCAAATCGAAAAGCTTGCACATTTAAACAATAATGATTGTCGGTTAGAGTAAAAGAATGCATTATCTAACAGTGAATTGGTCTTATAGTTAGTAGTTCATTGTTCTCGCAGTGAAACAAGTAAGGCTATAGAAGGTCAATGGATGTGAAAGACCAATGGGAACTATGCCTGATGTTTCCAGAATCTACCCTCGCATGACTGTCTGTAGCTAACAACAAGATAAAGAGTTTAATCCATATGTATTTCCGTGGGAACTGAGGAGCTGAACTTACTTACAGAAGAACCCTGTTGTCTGATTGGCCCATGGAGGTGGAAGCTGGCAACAATGTTTTCAATATATAATCAAAAAGAGGGGGGGTGGGGGTGTTGTTCATGTGGGAGACAGTGACGCCTACCAATTATGCGTTAATTTTTACAGCAAGTCTATATGTCTAGCGGTGCAACCGGTGAGGGAAACACCCTAAGCCCTCCTGAAAACACCCTAGAGTCCAACAAACTGTCAAGCAAGCCTATGCACATGCTTCTTATACTCAATAGTTACAGTCAATTTTGAAAAAGCACAAACGTAAATGGCACAAAAAAATAAATTGATCCTTTGTTTGATTTTTGTTCTTTTCTTTCTTTTTAATCTGAAAAGATTGCCCAGCCAACACGTGTTTCGTCTTAGGGGTTAACCTTAGACTTCTTCAGGGCTAGAAGGATACATAACAGAACATAATATATCCTGATTACTGAGTACATTGTGAATACAGCGAGGTCAGGTGAACATGTAACATTCACCCTATTGTGGAAACCCTAAAACCATGCCACATATTGTGTTAGCATCTGACATTCCTATGGTGGTGTTATAAAGTTTATACAGGGTGTGACACTCCTAGTTGCGGTGAAGGTAAAGATTATTTCTTATCTCTCGGGTGTCACACCGAACGTCCAGTGTATCAGGTGACATTCATATACAAGATATGTGTGAATTGTGACCACCGTTGTGAGAAACACGTAATATCACTAATTAATTTCACCATTTACGGTGAAGCGGAATGAAAAGGAACAAGAAAAGAACATGAAGGAAAACATTGTAAGGGTATACAATCATCGCCTTGAACTCAAGCACAGTGAGTATTACGTTGAGAGAACCCGGCATGAAAACTCCAAAATGATCAATAGAGGGCCCACATCCGCCCCTAACTCGGATGTCGAGTGATAATCCTGTTTATGACGGATACATGTGAATGCATGCAGAACCTCAGTGAAGATCAACATAATAGCAGGGAGAGCCATACCTGTAGGGCTATCAGTGTTCAATCCTAAGATTTCTAGAATAGAAGAATACAGAAAGAGGGGGGCCCTCTGTGAAAAGGTGATTCTAAATGTCAAACATGGTGAGTTACACCACAGGAATTCAAAAGAGCAGGTGGGAGAAAATATCTCACCTAACCACCGGTTTTACTTCCTTCCCGGCTACTTCTGATACGTAATCTGCTCCCAAATAAAATTATGTATTCCTCGGTAAAGTGCACAATATCTTTGTCCCTGAGTAGGTAAGAATTGTGTCAATTTCTAGAGTACATCGGTAAGGCTGAGTATCCCTCCATCTCTATTTTCCAACCAAAAATAGTCCTTATAGTCTCACCTCTTGGTAGTAGTAAAAGTATCCAGCAAATCTCTCGACCGGTAAAGAGTAAAAGTCGTTTCAACTATTCAATGTTCCATATCCTGTAACTGTCCCCGTATGCGGGTACTTGCGGGGGTCAATATAATTTCATATCAGTATCACCAACAACCTACATCAATCTGTCAGCCCCTTAATCTGATCAAATTACCTTAGGCGAGTGCGCCGGTCCGCCGTAGCGTGCTCTTTCTGTTTCCAAATCCGAAACAAATGAAAGTCCCGCCCGTATCCTCTTATAGTCCGCGCGTCCCGATAAGCTAGAATACTAACCTTATATCCGGTCTGGGTAATTTGCAGTGTGCTGGAAGGTAACCCAGAGGTGTACTTCAAATGCAAATACTGTGCTGCTTCGTGGTGATTGAGGTGCAAGAGCCGTGTGGAATCCTTGACGGTCTGTCACTAAGCTGTTTATCAGAGAATTCCTTAATTAAAGAGCCGCTGTCAGTACACGCAGCCGGAAAGGAAACCCCAGAGGAGTTCTTCCTACGAACAGTACCGTGCTGTTTAAAAGTATTACCAGTGCAAACGCCGGGTGATCTCCGTGATTTAAAAGTTGTAATTGCAGATTCCATGTGACCAACCGATTCCGATTCTTAGTGATGCGCGGTGTGGATGTGGCAGTGACCCCGAGTGAAGTGGCACAGTCTATAAACATATTACCACCCAATCATCACATGAGGTCTATAACTCCAAAATATCTATTATATATAAATATAAATGTACCTAGGAAAGGGAAGGTTATACAAAGATCATTCAGCCGGGTTCAGCTCAAAACCATAAGCCGTTGTGACAGTCATCTTTACAGCATGTGTGTCATTCTCGAGTATGCATAGTAATACATTACAGCGATTTTTACACTTGATATTGATATTCTTGTCCTATTCATCTCATGTCTGTGTGGGGTATTTGTAATGATTCACTCCCGATTCTAAGCCTATATGTTGCTCCTAAGTATATACCCTGTCCCATGTCCTAAAACCTCCTCTTGTGGGTGTGGAGAGTCAAGAGTATGATCTTTCAATTCTGCCCATATATGCAAACTTACTGTCATTCTGATCTACATGAGTGATTCAATCGCCAAGAAAGTACTGCATTTCATGGTTAGTGTTTAATCCCCATTCTACCGTTCTGAGACGCATATTCCTAATTGCTTCCGTATGTCTGAGTCTCAGCTCCCTATTCCCACCCCATGGGTTCTGGGGCATCTGGTCAATTCCATAGAAAGAGATTGTTTATAGGGTCCCTGTTGACTGCATGCAGCCGCATTTACTGCTATGGGGTATCTATCATCTTGTTGTTTGAGTGCTCTCGCATGCTCACTGATTCTCTCCTTCAGTGTTCTGATAGTGCTCCCTACATAGATTTTCTTGCACCTACATTCTATTATATAGACTACGAATCTCGAGTTGCAGTTTATGTTGTACCTAATCGTGTATTTGTAGTTGTCATGTCCTTCAAAAGTTTTTTTGTTGTCCAGAGCCCATCTGCATACCCTGCAAGAACCACATTTGTGGAATCCCAGCGAGCGGGGGGTTAGTCAGTCATGGTCTCTCGTGTCCTTAGGGACACTGGGACTCAGAATGGTCCTCAGGGTCCTGCCGTTTCTAAAGGTGATCTGGGGTCTATTGGTAGTGAATTCCTCTAGTGATCTATCTGCTCTCAAAATCTCCCAATGACTTTTACTTAAGGTTCTGTGAGACCGTTGTAGTTGGTCACCAGACTCACTGGCTGTTTTTGTTTAAGTCTTTCTTCTTCTTCTGTAGTGTTTCTGTTCTGGATGTCTTGATTTTTCTCTGCTCTGCCTTCAATATGTTCTGGGGACTATATCCCCTTTCCTCAAACCTTGTTTTCATGCTTGCCAGGCATGTGTGGAACTCACTCTCTTCACTGCAATTTCTCCTGGCCCTCACAAATTCTCCATATGGTATGGCCTGGATTTGGTGGGGTGGATGTGCACTGTTTGCATGTAAGATAGAATTACAGGCCATCAGTTTTGGGTGTAACCTGCTGTGCAGTTTACTATCTTTCACATATAGTTCAATGTCCAAAAATACAATGTGTGTTTGACTATGTTGATAGGTAAATTTTATGTCCATGGTGTTCCCATTCATGTGATCACAGAATTTCATAAGTTTTGCCTCAGTACCTGACCAAAGTAGTAAGCAGTCGTCAATGTACCGTCCCCAGTAAACAAAATATTCGTTCCAGAGACTACCTCTATCACTCCATATCCACATGTCTTCCAATCTACCCATGAAAAGGTTAGCAAAAGATGGTGAAAACTTGGAGCCCATAGCCACCCCTTGTTTTTGTCTGAACCAGTGACCTTCAAACAGAAAGACATTATTGCTGAGGATCAAGTCCATCATAGTCATCAACATATTTGTGTGTCGTAATTGTGTTGCTGGTCTTTTGTGTAAATGATGTTCCACCGCTTTTGTGCCAAACTCTGGTTTGATACTCGTGTAGAGTGCTACTACGTCTAAGGTCACCATGATCATGTCTACCTCCCATGTCAAGTCAGATAAGATACCCAGGATGTGTTTTGTGTCCCTGATGTATGATGGCATGTTCTGTACTATGGGTTGGAGAAATAGATCCACATACTCTGCCAACCTCTCCGTGGGACCACCTATGCTGGAAACTATTGGTCTACCCGGAGGGAACGGGAGGTGTTTATGTACCTTTGGTAAAGTGTAAAGACAAGGGTAGGTGGGTCTGAAAACTTTGAGATACATGTATCCTTCTAGCCCTGAAGAAGTCTAAGGTTAACCCCCTAAGGCGAAACACGTGTTGGCTGGGCAATCTTTTCGGATTAAAAAGAAAGAAAAGAACAAAAATCAAACAAAGGATCACATTTTTTTTGTGCCATTTACGTTTGTGCTGTTTCAAAATTGACTGTAACTATTGAGTATAAGAAGCGTGTGCATAGGCTTGCTTGACAATGTTTTCAATATGTTTTCTTGACTTTTATAATAGTGCATGTTCCTTGGCAGAGGTACCGCTTTTCCTGGAGGATTGTTTCAGAGCCTTGATGGTGGTAGCTACTGCTGCTACTGTTCCCCCCTTGCCTTACTTGACATTTGATTTGACAGCTTGCTACTACAACTGTATGCTGATTAAGGGTGGCGGTAAACTCTGCTCCGCCCACAGAGTTTTCTGAGTTTTGCCTACTCCGCACTCTGCTTGGTGCGTAGAGTTTGGCAAAAACTCAGCCGACCGTGGGGACTGTATCTCTGTGGAGCAGTTACTCCATAGTCCCAGGGTTTTGCAGCATGCCGAAAGAGTTGTGCTGTTATCATCGCTTTGTGAGTTGGATTTGTTTGGGGCTTTTTTTAAGACAACGCAGCTTGTTGTGCGATTGTCTTGGAGGCACAGTGCAGTGCTTGCTTCATACATCTTATCTGACGTTGGTACTGGAACTTCCTGATTTCTCCCTTCAATACATGCCTCTCATGGACTCTCACCACACAGGAATAGAATTCCGCCAAAAAAGAGAAGACAACTAATTGTAAGTAATCATCATGGCGATTCTGCAGTCTTAGTGTCGCGGGGAGGCAGCGCGAATCTTGTTGCGCAGATGCAGGGTGCTGTGGGCTTAATGGCTCTGCTTGTTATTACTTACTGCCGGAGCTCAGACGTAACTTGTCCTGCAGCAGAAGTCTGAATTGGCAGTGCATGACCCTGGCCTTGCTGTGTGGGGTGTTGGCACTGCACTGGAGATGGCTTGTTGTCTCATACCAGATGGAATGTTGTGCACAAGCTTGTACGGCGGAACTCCATGGAATTCCACAGAATTTTTATGTAACTCCACGGAATTCCACGCAGTTGAACTCTGTGAGCTCTACCCACCCCTAATGCTGATTTGATTAGATTAATTAAGCCTCGACTGAGTCTTGGGAATTGCGTTTTATGGGTGATTCTGCTCTTTCGATTTGACTTTGAAGCATTATGCTCCTTTGATTTCACTCTTTTCCACTTGATTTCGAATTCTTTATGAATTCTTAAAAAACCTAAAACTCTGATCCTGATTTATGGAGTAGGGAACTTATTTCCTTATGGAACACGCTTAAATGCATTTAATTCTTTTGATAAATTTGTGCTAACCATTATTATTTTGATGAGATTTCTGTAAACTTATTTAATTGATGGACTAACCGAATAAAGATCAAAAATTAAATAAAGATCTTTACTAATCTCTTTATGAGAAATAAAACTTTAAAAACGAAAATATAACTCAAGTCATTAACTAAGCATAAACGGTCGTTAGAGATGTTTTAACTTGCTCCTTGACTCCTAGTACACTATTCAAAGGTCCATCGCAGAAGAAGAAAGTCTCAAGCTGGAAAGGGGCCTTAACTGAGACAGAACGATAAACATTTGGGCCCAGTACTACGCTATCAGTTTTCTGGTAGCAGAGTAATGGTTTAAATAGTCGGAAAAAGGAGCTAAAATAATTCCCAAGTTTAGAATAAAATACCTGATTCCTGAAATCCAATGCCCGGAGCTTGGGGAGCTGACAAGGTGTGGTTTTCCAGGGCGGTTGCTGGGTTGGAGGTGGGAGCATTAATAGGATGATGAGACCTATATTGTGATTGTAATTGTGTTTTGTTGTGTTATTGAACTGAGAATAGATGATTTGATGAAGACAGATGATTTATATGAAGAGATTGAAAAATTCAGATTCCTAGTACTCTAAGATCCTAGAATAATAAAGTTATGAGACAAGTGTAGAAGACACTTGAATAAATTCTTGTTTGCAGAGATATTGTGGTGTAGAGTGTGAGGTAACATCACCTACACTATTCAGATAGAAATACTAATCATTTGTTGTGGTTGTCTAATATTTATTGATGTTATCAGAACCTGATTGTGCAAAGGGTGACACCGCATTGATTAGGGTGATTTCGCGCTGGTCAAGATTTCCCTTGTGAATGTAAAATTCTTTCATGTGCTAAAAGTTGGAAGGCGTAAAACTCTTAATATTCCAGTTGTTGAATTGCTATTGTTTTCCTTCAGAAAAGCAAACAAGAACTGATATGTTTTGTCTTGTTAAAAGTTTATGATTTGTGCGTATGACAGAAATTGTAAAGGATGGTGAACTGTTGAAGGGAGTGAGATCACGTCATAGTGGTCCACATTGGGATTGGTCGGTTGGTGTGCTTTCGTCCTGGGATTGGTTGGTGACGTCAAGGTGCAGCGCTGTGATAGGTCAGGGATTTGTGAACAGGATTTTGATAAATATCAACTGGAAGAAGAAAATTTATGTATATGGAACAGAATCGTAACATTAAACAGTGATTTGGCTTTTTACAAATTTTGTGAAAATATGACATTTTTTAAAGGATTTACGAGTTTTGTGAGAGGAGATGTTACAGTTCCAATATGGAAAGGTGTAGAGACACCTTCTGAGGCTAAACCTGCACATTTTATGTTGACTGTGGTTGGATTAGACACCTGTTTATGGCTTCGTCAATGGTGAAAGATTACTGAGAAAGAGGGTCCATTGAGGTTTCCAAAATATGGGCGTTTTAAAAAACGAATTATTTGACAAATTAAGGGAAAAATTTACATGAGATGACACCACCACTTAGACCTGTACAATTTGAAGCCTTAAGCCTGTGGGAAAAACAGTCAGAGACAAAGAAAAAGAGAGGTACCAGAAAAGGACCAAGAGAGCAATGCGTAATTATGCAGATGCTCGATGGGGTGAGGAACAGACTAGATGGAGGAAGGTTATAGTTGAAGGAACAAGATTATATCCAGCTATTTCTACTGAAATGATGGAGAAGGGAAAGAATAAGAATACTAAAGAAAAAGAGGGGAAAGAAGAAGCAAATGAAACATAGCAATTCAGGGAATGACTTATTGGAAGAAATGTTAGCTGCTCGACCCCCACCTTATGCAACTACAACTGATACTTCTGGAAATTGTGCCACAGTTAGCAGTACAGTAGCGACTGCTCCCATAGAAGCAAAAATGGGGTAAATTGAGAGACCATTTCAAGTGTTTCAGATTGCTCCAACACAGTTGCACAAATTGCTCAGAGACAGATTGTTCCACCACCTGTGGTGGATCCGCCTGTGATACCTGTACCAATACAAGCCCCACAAATAGCGACTGTACTAACAGTGCCTAGACCAGTTGCAAATGTTTCAGTGAATATTAATTTGACTCCAGAGACACAAGCAGCTGAAGGAGGATTACCCGTGACAGGATTTTTCCCAACTTCTCAAAATTCACAGATTGGGGTGTGGAGACCACCTCAGATGGTCCAACCATGAAGAGATGGGGGAAGGATTGTCTTAACTACCCCAATAACCCAAGAGGAAACTAACCTGTTCGAAGAAGGTATTTTTCCACTATGGTTTGAAGAAGCTGTGGAAATAAAAAATGCAGAAGGCTCAATACAGATGACTAATCCAGAACCTGAGCAAGAGAGGCCATTAAATATCCCTAGATTAAAAACTGAACTAGATGAAATTCTTAGGGGATGTTTGGAGTTAGAATACTTGAGTAACTATCATGAAAAATAATTGATTTATTTATGCAAAGAAATTAGAAGACGAGCAGCAACTACACATGAGAAATTGACTGATTTGGCTCAGAAATATGATGTGGAAATTCCAAAAAGCTCTCCTTACCAGACGAGTTATAAGGCACATTTGGATGATGTTGCAATAAAAAACATGCATCCTGCAGGGATGCACATCATCAAATTAATAAAATGAATTAGTAAATGGAGTGATTTTGAAAAATTGGAAAGTAAATGTGCAAAGAAACATGAAAAGGAAAAGAAGCAGCCAGAATTAGGGTAAGACAATAAAGAGCCAGAGGAAGAGGGAGTTTCAGCTTATCCCCTTAGGGAAGTAGCGGGAGGTGATCTTATAGCAGCTACAAACAATTTTCCAAAATTGAGAGACAAACTTGTGAGTGGTACACACACGTTGATCGATTTGTGAAGATTTCTAAGGTGTTGTGGACTGATTTAGATACATTATTAGAGATTGTGTTGCCAAGTGATTTGTGGGCTGAGTGTAAGACTGCAATACAGTGGCCAGAAGATGAGCCACTGAGGGTTAAATGCACAAATGCACCATAAATGGAAAAATATGAGGCAGAGATTACTTTCCTGAAAGGCCGAGTACCACCAAAAGATTTAGATTAGTTGAAAATTAATCGAACCACACAGGAAGTTTATGAGTACTATGAACGGATGTTGCAGGTGTTTCAACAGCACATCAGAAGAGAATATCCTTAAGAGAAGGATGTGAGGATTTTTGTGTCACAATTTGTGTTAGGACTAAGACCAGAAATTAGTTCACATATAACACAGAGTGTGATCTGTTGGCAGAATAAGTCGTTTGATAAGATCCTGCGATATGCAAGATATTGCAGCGATGAATTAGAGATGAAGCAGAAAAAGATTAAGGAGAAATTTATGTTGGCACAGACAAAAATGGCTCAGAAGGGTTTTCAGAATACTTCCTTTGCAGGTAATCCTGGGGGTATGTAAGGTGTTAGTGTTCCACAGACGGATTTTCAGGGAAATCCTGGAGGATTTGGGGTTTCACAGGGTAGAGGTAGAGGAGTGCCTATTGATCCAGGATCAGGAATGGAGATTTCAGCATTGGAGTAGATGACCTTCTTGTCACATCTGTCACAAGGTCGGGCATTAGAAGCGGGAATGTTGGTTTAATCCTGATAATGCAAATGCAAATATGATAATGCAAAGAGGATTTCAGATGCAAAATATACTAGTACAACAGATGCAGATGGCAATGCAAAAACGGATGATACAGGCTCCACAGGCTCAAATTATCCCACAAAATATGGGAAACCCAAAGTTTAATGTAATTCAGCTGCCAAAGCAAACCCAAATTCTTTCCAGAATATAAATCAAAATGCATTCCAACAGTTCCAAAATGCAAGCCAGAATGTATTTCAGCAATTTCCTATTTTTGAGAGTGATAGCTCAGGCTCATACACTTCTCTATGACGGGACCGGGAGAGGGGAGAAATATTGCATGCACAGTTTAACATGCAGGCTTGCACAGGTGCCTGCTTCACAGGTCCATCTTCACCTTGCCTCCCCTCAGTGCATAATTTGTGCTGCTGGTTACAGGTGATGGGCACTGGCTCTCATTGTTGGGGACCTGGATGGTGGAGGGAAAGATGCTTGAGAAGGAATCTATAAAGCCTTGGTATTAGGCAAAACCAGCATTTGGCAACATTGGCAGCAGGCTTCTAAGAAAAACGTTGGGCCCCTGCACTTATATGCTTTTACAAGTTAAATAATCACTCTTCCTCAGCCTAGTTTCAGGCAATGGTGTTGTCTGTGTTTCCAGGAACGTCTTTGTAAAGAAGTAAAATCTCTGACACGTTCATAGTCTTGAAGATGTTTATTGTTCAAACAATCTCAGATGATTTAAAGAGCAACAGTGAACCTCTACCCGCCCTTCCTAGGTGACATTCAGGCGACTTCTAATTGCACCAGAGGTTATACCATAACAATTCCTACATTCCAACTCCTCTCTGAACACTGCACACCTTCCCACTTAAAAAAAGAAAAAGTAAAAATCCAAAAAGCCAACAAATTACGAGTTCCTAAATGTAAAATCAAAAATAATAAGCCTAAATGAACTCCAGGCATACAAAACCAAAAGGTGATGCATAGGTTCTCAGATGTTGACAACAGGAGTATCCAAAACAAAGTTAAGCTAATACATATATATTGTATTTATGAACACTTTCTTGACCCTCCTCTTTGCCTACAACCTCCAACGCTGTTGCCTGAATCTTTGTTCTCTGACAAGCATTGTGGGCAACACATTAGTATCCAGACTCTAATCATGCTCTGTCCATCAAATTCATTCACATTTTGAACAGATGCATTAATCCTTCCATCTTCCGCATTCGCACTCAGGTCAAGAAACACAACCCCATCCTCGTTCTTCTCTCTTGAAGCTGGAGGCATGTTAGCAACTTGCTATTCGTCACAGACTTACACTCTACTTAAATTCCATACTGATCCTCCCTTTATCCTAATGGCTTCATTCAACGTTTCAACAACTCTCATAGGATATAAACATTGTGATAAAGCGCCCCCTACATCCTACTAGTAACTTCAACCTCACAAGTCTCCCTGCTCCTATAACTCTACATGACTTCTCCCACTGGCTATGAGCCATAGTGAATTTCATCTTACTTTTATATTCCTCTACCCTCTGTCACATTTCACAATGCAAGTCTCTTTTTGGACTCCTGATGGCAGAGGTTCACCCCAACCTTTCTTTCAACCACCATGGAGCAAGACAAGAGTCAGGTTTCGGCCCCACTCATTCGACAGTGTTCAAATGGGAAATATTCTATCACTGAGTTGAGAGCCGCTCTGTAGGATAGCAAAGTAGCCAAAAATGCTTTCTTACAATTTATTCAACCTTTGACACCCAACTGTATGGATTCTTTTATGGCACGGTTGAATCTCTCCACCTGTCCTTTTGCCTCTGGTTGACATACTGCAATAGTTTGTGATTGATTTCACATTTTGCATAAAAGCAGTCAACTGGGATACAAAATTGTGTACCATTGTTGGACACCAGGAACTCTGGCTGACCTTACCTACTTATCACTGTATCTGTAGACATGCTATCAATCACCTTTATTTCTGGCCATTTGGAGAAATAATCTACTAAGACCAGAGCATACGTTTCCTTACGACTAGGAGAAGAAAACAGATCTATGTTGTTGAGCACCAGCGAGCTCAGGGTATCAGCCCATACCACCTCCCCTGACTAGATTTTGGAGTCAAGTGCTACAATGTAGTAGTTGGTTCCCAATAAAGAGAAAGTTGCAGTCTCATATCCTTCGCAACTAATAACCTAATTTCTTACAAACACAGTTCACTGACCTTTTTGGTATTGGGGTCACTGGCCTTGCAAAACACAACAGATGGTGCATTATAAATGAGCTTATCTACAATGAAGGCTTTTGAAGGTCATGTGTAGGACAATAAAGCTCACTATTGAAGTTGTCAGGCCTCTTCAATTTAAGTTCGCATTGACTCTCTTACTTTTAAATGCACTGCACCAGCACACATTGCAAACATTTATTAATAAGGCATGCACATAAATAATGGTTGCAAACCTAGAAGCATTAAAATAGATTTCTGTAAATAAAACCACTTACCTTGCGCGCGTCGTATCGACGAGTCGGCGATGCAACGAGTGCAAGGTAAGTGGTTTTATTTATTTATTTTATTTTCCCTATTCCGTCGTATGTAACTTCTACTGCCCCCACCCTCGCCCCGCCCCACCCTGCTTACCTGCACGGGCTGCCATTGAGTTTGAGAGAAGTTTTAGGTGTCACAGGGCTTTGACATATTAATATTTTAAGAAATTATCCGCCTTAGCAATCGGAACACAGTTTGAATAGCCGCATATCACTGCATAATTTTGAGCCAGACATAGTAAAGCATTTAGTTGTTGCAAACCCTGTGATTCTCTAAATCACACGTCTGCAAACACTAAATGACTTTTTAGTATATACTAAACTGATTTTGCAATGGTAAGCAATTTCCGAATCACAAAAAGGGTTCAGAAATGCATACCGAATCGCAACTTGGGAGGAGCTTCTTTAGGGCGTCACTTCCATATTGCTATTCAGACTGCAATGTATAAATGGTTTGTGAATGCAATTTCGGTCACAACCTGTTCATAGTTTACCGACTCCTCAAAGGAGGTTGTAACCCATTCGCAAAGGGAAAGGGCCTCCTTATGAATGTTAAAAAAAAAAAATGTTTGAGAAAGGCAGTGGTCCAGGAGAGCACTGCCAACTTAAACTTTTTTAGAAAAAAGTATTTTATATATTAAGCAGCACTGTTTTTGTAATAGAAAATGGACTCCAGTTGTATCATAGGCATGAAGGTCTGCTGACCCCAACAGGCCACCATCTTTGTGATGGCCAGCAAGCAGAATGAGTCGAAATTTGCAATTTACCTCATGAACAGTAATGAGGTTGATCAAATAGCAACCTATTCCGAATGGGAATTTTGCGAACTAAAGTGTTAGTACATAGAGTCACACAATTCTATTCCATTGGCAAAAGGTTGATGCCCAATTTGCAACCAATTTTTGCAAATGAAATATTAGTACATGATGCCCCAAGTGCTGTAATCACTGATTTGGTGTTGTGCCCTTCCAAGTGAGATGATTTTGTTTGTACCCCAAGGATATCTTCCTTCGGGGTCCCATGCAAAGTGCTAAGGAGCACAGTGGATTTCACTGCAAATCTTTTCTGAAGCTATCAGAAACTTCTGCTTTGGCCAGGGTTTAATTTGTAAAATAAATACATAACTATGCTAAGTGCTGGGCCCCTAGGTTTTTCCTTGGAGTCTGCCACCGGCTCAGACAAATGCCAGGCTTGCTGAATGCTAAGCCTGCCTGGTCTTTATTCCTCTTCCACTACCCTACACTTCCTGTCTCTTTGCCTCATTCTTTCAGGTTATGTTTCCTCCCTGCTTCCTACCTTTGTCATGCAGTTTTTCTAGCTTTCTTTTCCTGCTACCTTTTTCTCTATTGCTTTGTGTCAAATTCTGATAATGAAATTGAGAACACGCAGTTCCCAAGTATGAGTACTGGTGCTAACTAATCGAAACTTTGAGCTTTGATACAGATAATCACTATTGGTACACCGGTCCTGTCCACCTTTAACCATCAATACCTGTAGTTCCCCCATAACACGCTTAAATGAGAACTCCTGAAGAGCTCACTGGAAGTACAAACCATACCTTGGCTTCAAGGGATGATGCTAACGCTGCGGTCACTGGCTAGAAGCCCTGAGATTAGGATTCTGTCAAGTGCATGCATGTGATACTTTTGAGAAGAGGACACATTATTTGCATAATAAGGTCTATTAATGGCTGTGCACATATCTGTGGCCCACAGGATCCAGATCCGGCAGTTTAGAAATCCTCCCTGTGCATTACCCCCATGCAAATGCCAGATCTACCAATGCCTTTGCTAAATCGCAACTGCAGGCCAGATAAGCATTGTCAGAAGATCTTGCCTAAATACAAATCTCCGTTTGGAATAAGACTGGTGAGGAAAATGTTTTATATGTTGTTTCACAAACTACACTTACAGTTTGCCAAAGCATTGTGAATTGTTGTTCCCTCTGTAGCAAACAATGCTGAAATAAGTGACTGCACAAAGTCATAAATATTTTATTGTGCACAAATTGTGATGTTCAAAGTTTAACATCTTAACGTTAGCATCATATCAATGTAGAATATTGACAAATATGAATATGTTGGTATGTCAGATTTCAGTACTTAAAAATATTGTTGCTCATAGAAAATGTTGCCTTTAATTTGAGTGCAGTATAAAATAATTGGTTCTTTGTACAGGTAGACCAAGTTGCCTGGAGTTAAGGGGAGTCTCTGCAACTGCTCGCAAGCACCTGATTCCAGCCTCTAAGTATATATTTTGTGAGTGAATTAATGCTTAGAACTTTAAAATGTCTGAATTTTCAAGGCATTCTCTTTTTGGCAAACTGCTACAATTTCATATGCTTTGCTCTTAACGAAATAAACATGAGCGGCCCATACAGGTAAGAGACGTGGGGCGGTGAGGCCGGGTTGGGAGGGATTCGACAGACGGCAGGGAAAATTAAATAAATAAATATTTTTCCCTCGTCGTCGTCTGTCGAAATCACCCTTTCCCCCAACCGGCCCACCACTCTTACCTGCACGGGCCGCTGCTGGAAATAGATGACTTACTTTCCTAAAGACATTTCTGGTGGTTACATATATTTACCCACAGATTCCTCACCTTAGAATATCCCTCCAGGCAACAGATTGGTCCTGAAAAATGTGCCTGCTGGACATGACAACATCAGTGAACATTAGGTGCCAGCTGGTGCAATGGCATAGTTCCTGGTTCTTTTTCCACGCTCCATCGAGGTGTGCGGAAAGTAACAGCGATCATCAAAATCAGCAACAATTGCAGCAAAAACATGTTTGCATGCATTGGAATTTTTGTATTCATAGCTCTAACTCATCAGGGGATGGAAGAGGAGGTAAGGAATCTGCCAGAAGAATATGTATCAATCAGAAATGTCATTAGAAAAGCTAAGTAACTTTTTCTTCTGATGGATGCAGTTTCCGGCACATTTCCTACTAAACAATAAGCCCCAAAGCAACACCTTTCTCAGCGGTGGGCATTGAGTAGTGCTGATAAACAAAGGAGGTTATACAACAAAGCCCTGGAAAAGAACCCTTCACTAAATGCAAGAGTATGCAGAAATGACCACGTAGCTGCTTAATAGATGTCAGCTACTGAAATGCCTCTGGATAGAGCTGTGGAAGTAGCCTTGGCCCGAGTGGAGTGAGCACAACTGTGCTCTCTTGGTCACAGTTTAGCATATGTTGATACAGTGGATGATCCAACAAGAAATGGTATGATTGTTCACTGTCTTGCCCTTTTTAACAACAGCAAAGCGGACAAAACACTGAACATCCGCTCTGTCCAGTTGAGTGTGATCAGTATAATCGGACCAATCCTGTGTGGGGTCTACATAGCCGCTCTTCCTCTTTGGTGAGCTAAGGAAGATGGAAGAAGAATCAAGGGGGAATAGATTGGCCCTTTTGAAATGCAAGTACCACTTTAGTAAGGAAGGCTGGGCAAGTCTGTGGCTTTCCTGATGAAGGCGCATGGGTTGCCGAAACGCGCATAGACTCGAGCCTACCAAGAATCAGCCATGATCTAAGCCACTTTCTTTCTGTATTTCCTGTACATAATTGTAATGATTTTCATGACATTTGAAATGTATCTTTTTGATTAGATTATGAAATTATGGTTGGACACAATGTTTTAGATTACCTCCAGGATAGGACATGTCAACAGATTTATCATATTTGCCATGGATTTTTAATTCCTATTTTGATGATAAAATATATTGGTCTCTTGATGGTTTTGCTTGGCTTTCATTTGTATTGGGATATATAAGCATTACTGCATTGAATCATTAGGATGCCTAGGGTCTTTTCATACAGTATATTTTTCCTGCCCTGGGAGCTTTCATTAGTAGCAGGGAGTCCTTGTTGTTTACATTGGCATTGTGCCTTAGCAAGGGAATGCAGTGGAATGTGGAATGTATGGGGTGAGTTTTCCTCTGGTGTTTATGGTTGGATTGTAGAATGTTAAGTTGTCAGTTTATCCTGGAGACTTGGAGGAGCTGGAGCTGTGGATGGAGCCTGCTTACAAGAATAAATACTTCTTTCATCAAACCTACTTGTGTTGTGCTTTTATTGAACACCGCAATCTGGCAACGAGCGGAGAACTGGATTTTTAAGATGATTGGAGGTGTTGGCAGACTTCAACACAAATCAAAACAGGGTTTTATCGATATTGGACGTGCTGGGGTATGCGGTGATGTGCCAATCTGTTCAATTTACACTGAAAGGTTTGCCTGTACCTGTGGTTGGCAGCAACATTTTGGGTTTACGACGTGTCAAGCAGTGAAATGTGCCATTGGATTCATCGTGGAGCTGCAAACAGAGCATGCAACTCACCCTGGCATTTGCTGTGCCGGTCGCTTCGTTGCTCATGGGTATGGTGAGTGCAACTGGGCATCTTTTAAACGAGCGCACTCGTGTTGCCTGTCCTCTCTGAAGCTTTCAGCTTGTGTGACATCAGGAGCATCGAGACGTCGGGAGCTGCTGTAGCATTGCGTCCACGTCGCCACATACACAGTGTACGTGGGGCCATATTGGTTTGGTACCTGGCGGATTTCCATTGCCTATCAGCAGTGACAGGCACACCCTACACCCGGCATCCAGCTCATGCTGTAAGGCTGTCAGAAGGCACACCCGGCATCCAGCTCAGGCTCACCTAATGGACCCTCTGTGCTCACCTAGCGGACGCTGCTAATTTTCTGAATTATTTGGGAGTTGAGCTCCAACAGCGATAGTCACGCTAACGATTTAAATCAATTTTGTGTATTGTCTCTTTTAAATTGGTATTAACCGGTGGCAGGTATACCATTTTAAGCCACGTTTGTTAGGTTGATATTACCTGGTGATAGGCACACTGCTCTAAGCATTGTTCAAGATTGCCTGTCATCTGATTCAGCTTATTCACAATGGAAAATATATGATTCTGTTCTTTGTGACTGTGTAGCTGTTATGTGTTCAGAGTAGATTACCTTCATATTTCGTTTTGAGATTTGAATTTTACATTAGTGAATCATTTTGAGGCTTTTGTTGTATTTTTGTGTGTTTTGTTTAAAAATGCAACATACTGCTCCTCCTTTCTTTTGGTGTCTCCAGGTGAACCTTTAATGAAATGGGAAAATTGGAAGAATGTATTTTCGAGATATGCTAGAGTGTGTGGAACTAATATAACTACAGAAAGGAAGGCATCATTTTTATTACATTGTTTGAGGCCAGACGGTCAAGAAATATATGATTATCTGCCTGATTTGACGGACGAAGCGAGAAATGGTTTGAATGAATATGAGGTATGTTTGAAGAAATTAGACTCTCATTTTCTTCCAATAGTGTCATCTATTCTTGAACGGTTTCATTTTGGTAAACTTATGCAAAATAAAGGGGAGTCTGTGGAGAAGTATATTACTGCACTAAGGAAATTAGCTGCAACTTGTAATTTTGGGTTGACCATTTATGAACGTCTGAGGGATCAATTTATGCTTGGATGTAACAATGATAAAGTGCGGGAAGAGTTGTGGAATAGAGATGACCCCAACTCTGTCAGAAATTATTAATTTGGCGAAAAGGCTTTAACACAGTCTAGCATGTGTGGAGGTTCTAAAAACAAAAGTGCTTAAGAGAGTGCTGCTGGGTGGACTGTTTCTGTTTTGGAGAAAAGGTATTTGAGTGATAAGAACATGAAAGGACAGAAAAACAAAGTGGTGAGAAGTTAGGACAAGGTTAAACAATTTTCTGGTAAATGATTTTGATGTGGAGTTGTTGGGCAATTGGCTAATGATAAGAAGTGTCCGGGATGGAAAGTTATTTGTAAGTTGTGTTTGCGCAAAGGGCATTTCAGTAAATGTTGTAGAAGCAAAGGTAATGAACGTAGAATCAATGAGGTGCTGCAGGATGAAGATTATTGTGAGGAGATAATTTTGCAAGTGTTGAACAAAGGGGGGGATAGTCCGCATGATTTTGTTATGGTGGAAGGGAAGTGTGTGAAGATGCTTTTTGATTCAGGAGCTAATCTGACTTTCATTTCCAATGATGTTTTTGCAGATGGGATAAAAGGAAACTTGCGGTTGTGTAAGCCAAATGTGAGACCTACAGGATATCGGGGCAAGCCCATTAGATTGGTGGGTTATTTTCAAGGTATGGCAGCATACTTAGGAAGGATGGCTGCTGGAAAAATTTATGTTGCAGCGAAAGGTGATGCGGTGGTAAGTTAGTTTCACCAATGTGATTTGGAGGTAATATTGGATTCTAATTCCTATCCACCCATTAGATTAAGGGATGATGTGAATGTCAGATTGGTTGAACATAGTAAAGAATTTGAAATTGGTGGCCAATGATGTATGTTTTCTGAAGAATTCCCTGAAGTGTTTGGAGATTTCCTAGGGTCGGCCTGCCATCGACAGACCTTTATAGGTAAGATCCATTCTGGTTGACCATGTCGTTCTATATGCCTTTAGCGCGCTTCGTCTAACTGAATCCTTGAATCCGTTCCTTGTTTTCTTTTACTTTTTAGATCCCTTTTCTCCCCCTACACCCTGAACTAGCCCCGTGTGCTGGCCTGCTACATACTAAAAACACCGGTAAGCATTTCTCTCTCTGGTCAGACCTTCTGCACTCACTCTGGCTGTCCGTGTCTTGATTATACTTAGTATTCGGTCTTTACATCTGCCGCCACACTGTGGCCTTAGTAAGCATGCTTGCTTTATCTCTTTTCGCCATTGCTCTTTTATTTTCTGTGAGCCCATGCTCCCGTGTGATCTCCATGTAGACGCTACCTCTTTCCATCATAGCGGGCCGCTCTCCGTATAGCGTAGTCTTATTAAACTTCCTCTGCATCCTTAGGGTTATGTTAACCATCTGTCTTTGCCATTTTTTCTTTTTTTCAGCTTGATGTGCTCATGCTTAGGCCTCCACGTTTCTTTTAAACTGCCCATTATGCCTATCCTTCGCATAGTTGGAATGCTTTTTGAACATCAGGTAAATCATTAGCTTTTGGTTTCATTTTCATATGTCTTTCTTTATTTTTGCTAGCCTCACTGTTCCTTGACATGCATACCTTTTTATCCCTTTTTTCCTTCTTTCTTTTTTTCATTTTTGTATTTAGGCAACACACACCTCCTGATTGTTTGTAATTATTGTGTTTCTTCTGAAATTGATTGCTGGTGTATTTAGACCGGGTAATTCATTATAACCAATGAGCATTCCGGTAACTCATTGGAATTTTCTAATATTTTTTCTCTTGTTGTATTCCTTAGCATGTATATGTATTGTAAAGCGATAAGTCTATTTTTTGTATTTTCTGTATTGTGTTTGTGATCTGATTTGAATGTTATTCAGGCCTTTATTTGTGTTTACGTGTAATCTATGTCTTGGTTCCCCCCTCGCTTTGATCAAAATGTATGACTACTCCAGTGCTCTGTGAACCCCATTGGGAAGTGACTACTTGATTAGATTGTGTTTTATCCTTTAATATGCTCTTATTTAAATAGTACTATTACATGAACAGCTTTATTGAGACTTTATTTTGTCTATATCCTGTCTCATTTCAGGCACACCCCACCGTTTCTCTTTCTGTGTCTCTAACTTGGATGCCCTGAGGAAGGTGAAGCCCAATCTCGGGCAAACACCGAAACGCGCGTTGGCGCTGGATTGCAATTGTTGGAATAATATGAGACACTAGATAGCCCTACTCATTGATTTCATGTATTTAAATTTTATGTTGGGCATATCCTAGATGTTGACTCTGTTAATTCAATGTCCCTGCTGTATATATTCTTATGTATTTGTTTATAGACACATGAGGCACCTTTTGTGTCACTTTATATCTTTGTTCGATTGTGTATGAATGGACTATATGGACTAGTCGTGTGAGAATGTGTATATATGAATTGGTATGCATGAGGTTTGTATGAGTGTTTGGTGGGATGTGCTTTTGGAATTTTTGACCCATTGTGATATTATGTATTTAACCAGTATATTTATTAAATAAACTTCTTTGATACTTTTCTATCCATATTTCTGGTTCACTTGTATCTCATATTCTTTGCACTGGCTCTTTTGCGGTTACATCATTGTCTTATTGCATAATTCAAATTAAATAGGTAGAGAATTCTCCTTGTCGAGATTTCTATGGAGATTTCCTAGGGTGCCTGAAAGGCAATGTGCATAAGATCAAAATCAGGGAAGGGTCTACTCCGGTTGCGTGTAAAGTACAGAAGGTGCTGTTTGAGGTCCGAGAAGCTATGCTTGGAGAGTTTGAGAGGGCATGTGTGATTGGGAAGGTTGAGGGAACAGATTGGTTAGGTCCGCTGGTGGTTGCGAGAAAACAGATTGGTTCGATCTGGTTGTGTGTGGACCTTAGAGATCTTAACAAGGCAGTTGTTGTGGATAGGTTTCCCATTCCGGGGATCAATGAGTTGGTGTGTATGCGGGGGAATGCGAAGTGGTTTTCCATCTTGGACTTGGCCTCAGTATACCACCAGATAAGGTTACATGAGGAGTCTATGGACTTTTCTTACAGCATTTGTGACTTTCAATGGCACGTATAGGTTCAGGAGGATGCCGTCCAGCTTGGTATTGTGGCACCCTTTTCCAGAGGGCCATGGAAGGCATTTTAGGTGGGTTATTTGGTGTGAAGGTCTATCAAGATGATATATTGATTTTTGGTGATACTTGCAAGGAGCATGATGAGTGTGTGCGTGCTGTCTTGCAGAAATTACGTGAAAATAGTTTCAGGCTTCAGGTTGAGAAATGAGGGTTTCATAAAAAGGACTTGGAGTTCTTGGGACACACTTTATCGGAGAACGGTTTGAAACCAACGCTTGAGTTGGTGAGATCTATTATGGCGATGGCTATTCCTCAGAACAAGGAGGAATTGGCATCATTTTTGGGACTTGTGGAGTTCTACAGTAAATTTGTGAGTATGTTTTCGGAGAAGACATTTACGTTGAGAGGTTTGCTGAAAAGGAATGTGGAGTTTAAGTGCTGTGAGGAGTGTGAAAGAGAGTTTTGTCAGTTGAAGAAGGAGTCACAGGGTGCCCACTAATGGAGAGTTATTGTCCTGATTTAGACAAAATACTTTGTACAGAAGCAAGTGTGAAGAGTTTCTGGGCAACTTTTACTCAAAGTGATGGAGGAAAAGACAGGACAGTGACCTTCATTTCATGTGCCTTAAAACCAGCAGAATGTAGCTATTTGGTAAGTGAGCGGAAGGCTCTTGCCATTTTCTGGGTGGTAAAAAAAAAATTGAAGTTTTCTGTGGGGCAAGAAGTTTGTTATCAGGACGGATCATAAACCACTCAAGGAAGTGTTTATGAAGAAAGCTGTTGATAATGTGTCGAGTAGAATTGCAAATCGTGTTGTAGAGTTACAGTAATATGAGTTTCAGGTTATACATTTTCCTCGGGAAAGTAATCAGGTGGCAGATTGCTTATCTAGGATGGTGAAGGATGATGAAGGTGATTGTGTTTGTGAAGAGGATGTGTTGGATGATGAAAAGGTCTGTTTTGTGTTTGAGGGTGTAATTTGAGAGGAAGATTGGAAGAAAGCAGTGGAAAGTGATGAGGTGTTGTAAAGAGAGATCGGTATGTTAGAAAGTGGTTGGGGCTAAAAGAAGTTGTTGGACTGTGTGTTGAGGTCATATTAGAGTGTCAAGGTAGAACTGTTGAGTGACAAAGGACTAGTTTTTATAGGAACCCGCCTGGTGCCTCCTGTGGAGATGAGAGGTAAATTTATTAAAATGGTGCATGAAGGTAATCAAGATATTTCTCAGTCTAAAGAACTTTTGCGTGTGGATTATTGGTGGCCTGCGATGGATAGAGAAGTAGAGAGAGAGGTGCGTGAATGTATAGACTGTGGCATGAGTGACAACATTTGTAAGACTAAGGTACAACCCATGGTTGTGAGAAATGTTCCTAAAAGAGCATGGAATAAACTGTCTTTAGATATTTTGGGACCTCTCAATGGTAAGAAGCAAAAGAGATTCATTTTTGTGTTGCTGGGCTTGTATTTTAGATGGCCTGAGATTGCAATGGTGAGTGAAGTTACGTCGTCAATAGTGATTAGGTTTTTGTCTCAGGTGTTTGCGCGTGAAGGGTGACCTAGTTCCCTACTGACGGATAATGGGGTACAATTTGTATCAAGAGAGATGGAGGAGTTTTTATGTAGACGCAGGATAGTGCATAAAAAATCTGCGTTATTTCACCCAGAAATTAATGGTACTGTGGAAAAGATGGTGCATACCAATGATCCAGCGCCAAACCGGAGGTCTCTGAATGACACAGCAGACAACGGGCCCCAAACATACAATACACAATTTCTCACCATTTAACAGACCCTACGAGAATGACGCTGAAATGCGGTTTGTGTGACGTTGATTTTGTCTTTACTCATCTAAAGGGAAAAACAGATTATCTAATCGTTTCTTCTCTATTTTAGCCCTTTAACCTATATCGTCAACCACTTTTCTCTTGGGCGATGAATCATATTTATTGAGTAGTGTAAGGTATTGACATGACTAATTAACCAAAATCTTAACAATGGTCATGGGAAATAATCACAAACTCAAAAATATCATTAATCTGTTTATCTTCAGTAATTATAAGAAAAATCTCAGGTACAAAGTTACAGGGAAAGAAAATACACATTATAGGAGAAATATCATAAAATATGCAGACAAGATCACAAACATCTGAATCACAGTGAATATTATGAAGTAGATAGATGAAGAGACATAAGAGTCATGAAAATAAAACATTTGCAGACATTGCAAATTTCCCTATTGATACATACCTATCGATTAAAGATCAGGAAAACCACCACCCCCTGGTCACGAGGATAGTGAAAAGGAACCCGATAAAGGAAAACGGGATAGGATAAGATCAAGAAACAGGTAGGCCTCTAACCGACGATCACCCTCTGCCTCTCTGGACCTACGAAAGCTGCCTTAACCACACCCCCTAAGAGCATCCCAATTATACCCTAACTCAACCTGACCATCCCACTAATCTGCAACATTCGGGAAAATCTCAACTTTTCATTGGTCAATTTGTGGGGTGTTACACCACACCTCCATTACTTCATTTGGCTTTACATACTTTCTTTGTTCTTAACTCATTCTCACGATTTACTTCACTGCTTATGAATCGATTCTCTATCCCCCATCACGTCACATTCTCTGATGAATGGCTTATCCCTGTATTAGCAACTTTATTTCAAACAATGTATCGGCTAGACATAAAATGTTCATCAGTTTGAGCTTTCCCAGGCATCTCGATGTCCTCAAATATTGCACATCTTTCTTTCACTCTTCAAGGTTTCCTTCATCCGCCGCTGACACCCACCAAAGTTCACGTACAGGTTACATTTTCACAGCCTTTCTTCGGCCTTATGTCAACTTTAAACACTCAACTAACTGCTCACCATAGGTCCATTTTTAAAACTACGATGAACGAGAAATATAAAGAATATTAATAACACAAAAATGGAAATTACACTGTTTCCCTCCCACCATTGCACTAACCCCATTGTTAATTTATATGAGCATTAATGTGAAGCATTATTATTTGCAATAGCATTATTCCACTTTGTCGGTTTTAATATGCAAAAAGCGATATGGGGCCTAAGCATTTCATGCATTAATCTTAATTGCAATGTACGCGTGCGCAAAGCATTTCCCCGTGTGTGTGTATTAATGCATATTAGTAGAAAACACACAATTAATAAATGTTATCTTGGGGCGTTGATCCGAGCAGGTTTACATGACACAAACCCTGCTCCATCAATTCCCCCCTTTGATGGCTTTTTATGCCATCATAAAATATCCATCACCCATTGCCATTTCTTGTTTCCTCAGAAACTCGTACTCCTTTCGCTTTTAAATTTCTTCTTTTCACCTAAATCTTTCATCATTTCATAATATTTGCCTTTCATATTTTCTAACTCTATTTCTTCTAATTTCCTTTTTCTACCTTTACATTTGTTATCTACACCTAACATACTTATCCTCTCTCCTCTTTTCTTGCAACATTTGTAAGTCATTATTATTAGCATGATCACTATTACTATTGATATTATTGGTATTATTACTCCACCTAATAAACTTTTACCAAAATCAGTGAACCATTTACCTATATTTGAAAAACTCTTATTAATTTTCTCCCAGACACCATCAACCTCTAGTTGTGTTAAATCCCTATGTAAATTCGTAATATTTTTAATATACCCTTCAATACCTTTGCTTTTGTCAGGAATATAAGTGCAGCAATGTTGCACCTTTAGCATCCCACAGACTCCACCCTCTTTTGCCAATAATATATCAAGGGCAAGTCGATTTTGCATAACCATTGATCTAATTGCAACCATTTCTGTGTCAATCAATAAGAACCCTCCAGCAGTATCAGTTGATAATCGATCAACCACTGTGGATAATTTTCGAAATTTGTGTGAATTAAGAACCACTCCAACTGAAGGTATTAACGCACCAAATATATCACCCACTATTTCTGAAAAACTTGCTCTCTTACTACGTATTAATCCATGTTTCATCTCATTAATCTTATTATTTCTAGCTACGTGGCATACTTTAGGAAATACAGTCCCAAAGTAACAACTACCGTACCAGTGAGCAGGCAGTCTATAATAAGCATTCCTCCCACACACATAATATACACCTGGGAAAACAGGGTCAGTTCCTCCCTTTAATCCCCAACCTCCTGTTATTAAGAAATTATGTTCACATTTACTAGTACCTAAATAATAAAATAATAATATTTGTTATAGTTAGTCTTTAGTCTTAGCAAGCAAAGCTTCCCCATGTGATTCCAATCCAGAGACATTGCATCATAAGTCTCGCCTTTTTCATAATTTCCTTCTCTAAAAGCCCAAGGTGGTATATTAGTTTTCTGTTCAGCAGCTTTTTTATGGAATTCTTGTCTTCTATTTTCTACTATATTAATGAAATCCTTTTCTTCCATTTGTAAACTACAGGTGAAATTATTTTTGTGGGCATATATTAAATCCAAAGTTTGTGTAGTATGAAAGAACTCTCCCATATATTCAGCTTCTAAGCTACTAGATACTTTATTTAAATTCCTTCTAATAGGACCACATCTAGGTTAGAATAATAAAATTCTAATTTTCCCGTTACATAGAATAGACTAGTTCGTACACTACACGAAACACCATATGTTAAAGGAAGGTGGTGATATGTCACACCCTCCGAGACAGACGATGGTAATTGCATGCAAACATAACAGTCACTCACATTCATCGTAATAATATATTCATACAATAATTTAGTAAAAACGTTTAATGAGAAATCAGTAATTGATCTATCTTGATGATAAATACTTCCATCATTATGAACTATATTAGTTGGACTTTTAGTAATAACTTCCACTCTCATACTTATTGTATTATTAGTATGATTTTTGTCATTAGTCACCATCAAGACAGGAACAACAATTGTTAGTATTAACCACACTGACATAGTTAATAAGACACCACATAAGCAGGCTCTAATACATTTACGTTTTAGACTAGGTTTCGGACGTTCTGTCACTGTAGATTCTACCATTTTTCCTGGTTAAAAAAAAAATAAAAAATCTAACTTCACTATTAATTTCTCATAAACCTAATTCTAAAAAAAAAATATGTAAAATCAATCTTCCTTTGTACAACCACACACTGATATTTTCTCGGCTTTTTAAATTTTTATTTTTATTCCCCCTTTTAAGGTCTTTCTCGAGTCGTTTTTCAAATCTTCTTGACGTATCAACTTAATTTGACTGGATTATGATGCACCTTAATTTTTCTTACAGTCTCTTTTAAGGTGGTTTCAATTTGCTCTCATCAATTCGTTCTGTATCATCTGTAACTTCTCCTTCTGTTTGATCAGGGCTTTCAATTTCCTTTAAGATAACGTAAATCCACTCAGGTCCGGTATACTTTCGACTTGCAGCTCTTTGTCTTGTTGTTCTTCGTACTATTTTCTTTTGAGAATCTTCTTGATCTGACTGACTTGAAATTTCATTTATTTGCTCTGGCCCTCTTTTTTCTAGAATATATCTCAGTCTTTTTGCTCCATTTTGCCAGTTATCATTATATCTCAGTCTTTTCGTTTGAACTTCTTCTTCACCCTGTTCTTCTGATTCTACAGTTCTTTTGCTCAACCTCTTTCTTGGCTGTTTTTCCTTTTCACTTTCAAAGTCCCTTTCTATTTCCGGTTGACTAATACCCTCTTTTACTTCTTCTCTCTGTTGACTTTGTTCTTGGCTTTCGATAGCTTTTTCTGTCAGCTGATTGTCTTCTTCAATCAACTCTTTTTCTTGTTGGCCTTGTTCTAGGTTTCCAGCAACCACTTCTTCTGTCTGGATATCACTCTCAATCCGTTCCTCTGTATGTTGGCTTCCTTCTTGATTTTCAGAAGCTTCTTCCTCACTCTCTCCAACAGCAGTCTTTTCAGTCCCAGTATCTGGTGCCCACTCTACTCAGCTGGTACTTGGTTGTTCATCATCCACAGGCTCAGTGACATCTGCCTCTCTGGATTTCTCAGGCTCACAACCTCTGGCTTCTGGTCTCTCTTTTTCTTTTTCCAGATGCCGTTCAGCTTCTTCAAGTGGACTTGGGACTCTTCTGGTATGGCTGGCGAGTATCCAATTTGGTAGGCCACCACACTTTACTGCAGTTGTTGTTATCAATATGATCTGGTATGGTCCATGCCACCTGGGTCTAAACACGACTTCCTCACGTGTTTCTTGACAAGAACCCACTCTCCTGGACTTAGATCATGCACTGGATTCAGCTGTATTTATTTGCGTCTGCTCCAACCTGATAAGACACAGAACGCACCATATCAGCCAGTCCTTGCAATATTCAAGAATCAGATCATCAGAAATGCTCATCAGTTTGTTTGCTGGTACAATTGCTTGTCTCATGACTCTTCCCATGAGAACCTCGTGTGGACTCAATCCAGTTATTCTGTCAGGAATGCTTCAGAGACTCATTAAGACCAAGGGCAAAGCATCAGGCCATTTCAGTGTTGTGGATGCACAAACTTTTCCTAATCTAGATTTTATAGTGCCATTGATCTGCTCCACAATTCCAGAAGCCTCTGGTCGGTAAGCACAGTGCAGTTTTTGTTCAATTTGCAATGCTGCACAAATTATTCAAATTATTTCATTATTAAAATGTGTTCCCCTATCTGATTCTAGAGTGACTGGAAATCCGTACCTTGGTATTAATTCTCTCAAAAGCAATTTAGCCACGGTAAGGCTGTCATTCCTTCTTGTAGGATAAGCCTCTACCCAACGAGAAAAGAGACACACAATGACAAGTACGTATTTCAAACCATTACACGGAGGCAACTCAATAAAATCAAGTTGAAAACATGTAAATGGTCCTGCAGCCTTTCCGATAGTTCCTGTACCCACAACTGTCCTTCTCCCTGGATTCTGCTGCTGGCAAACAACGCACCTTTGGCACTAACTCTCTGCAATATACCTGAACTTGGGATTAAACCAGGTCTGCTTAAAGAGTCTAATCATTGCATCCCTTCCAACATGAGTGATCCCTTGATAGACTCTTGCCATATGAGAAAGCATGCAATCGGGCATAACTGGTCTGTCATCTACATATACCCAAATTTCATCCTCTGGTGTTTTTGTACATCCTGCTTTTCTCCATAGCTCCTTTTCCTCTTCACTAGCTTCTTCCTGTAACTGCTTAATTTCATCCCAATTGTTTATTGATGTAAACATTAAATGGCAATCGGTGATTTTTCTTTCTGTTTTCCTGTTAAGTGCAGCTGAATTTTCTGCACAGAAACGAGCTAACTGATCTGCGTATCTGTTGCCACTGGTCACATAAATATTTCCTGATTTATGCGCAGAGCATTTTACCACTGCAATTTGTTTTGGCAATTGCAGGGCAGCCAATAAATCTCTCACAATTTTCCAATTTTTAATAGGGGAACCTGATGAAGCCATGAATCCCCTTTGCATCCATAATTGGCCGAAATCATGCACCACCCTGAAACCATATTGACTGTCCGTAAATATGATTACCCTCAAATTTTGGGAAACTTTACATGCTCTAATCAGAGCGTATAATTCTGCAATTTGTGCTGATTTTACCCCAAATAGGCAGGATGCTTCCACAGTTCCAGTTACCGTGCATACTGCATAAGCAGCGCTCAATTCTCCTTTTTATTCCTCAAACATGATCCATCAACAAACAGAACATTGACAGATTCTTCGAAAGGCACATCTTGGATGTCGGCCCTAGGTTTTGTACAGAATTCTGTCACATCCAAACAATCATGATCTGCTTCTTCCTTTACCTCCTCCCCATAAGGATTTGGTAGTAATGTTGCTGGATTTAAGGTGATACACCTCACAACTGTCAAATTTTCAGCACCCAAAATCACTCTCTTGTACCTAGTCAGCCGACTGGGAGTCATGTGCTAAGTTCATGTTTTGGTTAAAAGAATCTCAACAGAATGTGGAACATACACTTTGACTGGATAACACATCACAATTGCTTCACTTTGTTCCAAACTCACAAATGTAGCAGCAACGGCTTTCAAACATCCTGGTAATGCTGCTGCCACAGAATCTAACGTAGCAGAAAAGTATGCCACTGGACGTCTAGTCAATCCATGTGTTTGAGTTAACACTGCTAACGAACATCCATCTCGCTCACAACAGAACAATGCGAATTATTTTGTATAATCAGGCATTCCCAATGCTGGTGCTTGGCACAAACTGTCTCGCAAATTTACAAAGGCTTCCATACTCTCATCATCCAAATCAATCGGATCAGTCACATCTTTATGCGTCAACCTCTGTAAGAGTTTTGTAATCACTGAAAATCCATTTATCCATTGTCTGCAGTAACCAACCATTCCCAAAAACATTCGCACTTCTTTCTGGGTTCTTGGAGGTTTCATCTGTTGAATTGCCTCAATTCTTTCTGGTGTCACTTTTCAAACTCCTTTCTCAATCCTGTGTCCTAAGTATTGTACTTCTTGTTTACAGAACTGCAATTTTGCAGGTGACACTTTATGTCCCCCTTCTGCCAGATGGTTCAATAAGGCAATAGTATCTGTCACACACGCCTTTCGAGTTTTTGATGCCAACAGTAGGTCATCAATGTATTGAACCAAAACTGAATCTTCTGCCATTACCAATGTTTCCAGACATTTTTTCAGAATTTGATTGAAAATCGAGGGGCTTTCTGTGTACTCTTGAGGAACTCGGCACCATGCCAAGACACGGTTTCCAAACCGAAATGAAAATAAAAACTGACTGTCTGGGTGTAGAGGAATTGAGAAAAATGCTTGGCACAAATCAATTACTGTGTACCATTTGGCATTACATGGAATCTGATAAAGGATCACTGCTGGGTTTGGCACGATTGGACAGCAAGGTATCACTATCTTATTGATTTTTCTCAAATCTTGCACTATTCTGTATTTTACACTTGGCTTTTTAATCCCCATAATAGGTGAGTTACAAGGACTGCTCAGTATCTCTCTTAGAATGCCTTGTTCGATCATTTGATTGATCACAGGAGCAGCTCCTGCCATTGATTCGGGACTCATTTTACGTGGAGGAGTGTTTGGGTAATGAGCACCAGGTTTCACTATAACCTGAATAGGATCCACATTTTTCATTAACCCTATTTCCTTTCCTGTAAAATCCCATACATCTGATCTTACTGTCTCTCTCAGCTCATCGGGCAAATTCTGTTCTGTTAAAAGTGAATATAGTTCATCCACTTCTGTCCCTTGCTTTGCTAGCATCAACTTAAATTCGACATCCTCATCAGGTGTCTGAAATGCAATACCATCAGGCGTACAAAAGATGGTACAATTCATTTTGCATAGTAGATCTCGTCCCAATAGATTCACTGGGCTCGAATCGCATACCACAAATCGATGCATGTCTTTGAACCTTCCAATGTGAACCTCAATTGGTTCTGTAATTGTAGTTTTAATCTGCTTATTTGACACTCCCACAACTTGGATAGTTTCTCCCGAGAGGGGTAGGTTAGGAATTTCTGCTGCTCTCACAGTAGAGCGGGTAGTATCAGTGTCCACTAAGAATGTAATATTATTACCTTCCACCTTCCCATCAACAAATGGACCTGACTGATCTACCTCCAGAGTTGCGCCAAGCACGCACTCTTCCTCCCTTCTCAGGCACCTTCATTGGCTACTCTCCGAATCCCTCCCATTACACTGCAACCAATATTGTGGAATCATCTGCACATTTGGGTTCTTACCATGTTGTTCCATAGGAGTAAATCCAGTATTCACACTGTATCTCTGTACCTGAGCACCTACATTACTCTGCATAGGAGCTTGGGGCACCTGTATCTGTGGTGTAACTATCTGCTGCGGCTGTTGCTGTTGTTGGGTCACAACCACTTCATTCTGCACCTGTGAATTTAAATTTTGGGTTGTCCCATTAATTTTTACAGTGCTTCTACACTCGTTCTTCCAATGTCCAAGCTTACCGCACGCATGACAAGGAAATGTTCTTTTCAAATCCTCTTTAACAAATTTTCCTTTACCCTTTCCAACACCTGGTACCTGAACATTTTGATTCTGATTATTCGTCTGCTCGACACTATTTACTTCCTGTTGCTCTGCTACCTTAACTTGCGCCCACATAATTTTTTCCTTAAGCTTTTTGTGTCTTGAATCAATGTCGTCGCTACAGTACTTTGCATATCTCAGAATTTCATCTACCGTTTTATTCTGCCAGCAAATCAGATGCTGTTGAATCATATTACTAATCTCTGGTTTCAGTCCAAACACAAAACGATACACAAAATGTCCCATGTCCTTGTCACCTATATTCTCAAATCCGCTATACTGCTTAAACACCTGTAACAATCGCTCATAGTATGCATGCACCGACTCTTTTGGCTCCCGTGTTGTCCTGTCTATTTTTACCCAATCAGTTTCCTTCGGGGAAATCTTTCCTTTCAAGAAAGTAATCACCTGATTGTACTTTTTCATCACCTCATCTGAAGGTGCACCAGTTTTAGGGTCTCTTGGATATTCATCTTTAGGCCAATCGACAGTTATCTTACACTCTGTCCACAAATCAGCCGGAACTACAATCTCGAATAGACCATCTAAGTCCTTTAGCAATACCTTTGAAACCTTCACAAACCTTTCTACTTGTTTATACCATTCCACGGGTTTTTCTCTCAATCTGGGGAAATCATTCGTAAAGGACAAGATGTCCTGTCTACTCCAGGGAACATGAACATATCCACCACCTGGAACTTCCCTCATTGGACACACCATTTCAACCTGTCCATTTGTTTTTAATGGATACATCGAAGTACCTTCTGTAGGGTTTAATTCATTTTTTCTTTTCGACCATCTACCTTTCCAACGATCAACATCTCCCCACTTCCTCAGAATCAGCATCAATTCCTTTATCTGTAACCTTTTACCAAACACATTCAAACTTTCCAAGTCCCTGTCAGTGAAATCCATCCTGTATGTTTTCTGCAATACCTTCGATCTCTCAATATCTATTCCGTAATCAACAGCAGCTTCTGCTATCTTCTCATGCAAATTCCTTGCTTTCCAGGTAATATTCTTACACAAAAACAATAATTCCTCATCTCTATAAATACTTAATCTATCTGGACTGATCGTACCAATTATAATTTCCTCCAAATCCACCTTCAATCTACACACATCTATACTTTGTGGTAGGGGTTTTCGTTTTTCCATTCCCTTTATCCACTCATTCAGCTCTTCTGGTGTGGGACCTACTGAACTCTCAGATGCGGAATCACCACTCTGTGCTATTCTCCTAGGATCTATTTGAACATTTCTTCTTGGAGTTTCATGTACTACTTCTCCTACAGAAAGATCTATTAAGGTAACATTTTCTTCCATTCGTTCAACTGGACTAGGTATAGTCATTGTCTCACTCCTCATACTACTTGTCGGAACTGTCAAAGCATGTACTCCTGATATACTCTGTTTATTCCCATACAACGGAACTATAGGACCTATTGTTACGGGTACTGATAATGCTTCTGCATTCAGATTTAACTGTTTAACTTTCTGAATTAATTCTTCTCTTGCTTGGTTTTGTAACTCTGTCTCTCTATCCGGTGCTACTCTCGTAATCACTGGAATTTGGGGAACTTGCGGAATCAGTGGAGATCCCATTATTGTGGCATTTGGAACTACTTCTCTTGGACTTTCCTGATATGGTGGAGGTATTTTTGTTATAATATCCTCCAATAACTCGTCATCTGAATCATTCATGTTACAACTCCCTCTTTGCATTTCAATATTATTCTTTTTCTCCTTACTTTTGCCTCCTATTGACTCATCATTGACCAAGACAGGATACAGTCCTTCCGTTACTACAGCTATTCTCCATCTTTTCACTCTCTCTTGCCTACTCTCAAAGGGATATCTGGTCATGATATTTCTGTATTTTCTTCCACCCCTGTATTTCTCCCGCTCAAAAGCCTCATATTCCCATTCCTCAAGTGCCTCATACTGAGTCGGTCTAGGTCTAGGCTCCAACACATTCATCCGATCTCTTAAATTTTGTAAAATTCTCACATTAAATGTTCCATGTTCCAGAAAAGCCAGAACACCATCGCTCTCAGTATACTTCACCCAATTCTCCAACCAAGTGCACGTATGATATCCACATTCTAGCATCATATACGATGCGGGTGTTCCTGGAGGCAAAATAAGAATTCCCTCCCTTGTCACTATCGGTCTGCCCTTTTTGAAGAAATTCCTGATTTTATTAATAAACTTCTTTTTTTCTCAACTGTCCCTTCAGAATGTGACTCAAAAATGTCAACAAACCCTTCGTACTTCTGTAGTCTCTATTAGGCAACTGTCGTCCAATACCAGTACTCACACCAACCAACCAATCAGAACACTGCTACGTCAGCAATGTCTCAACCAATAGAGATGCAGCTTACAATAGCTCATCCAATTACAGCTCTAAAGCTCCCGCTGCCTGACCAATGCCAGCGCAGCGTTTTCTGACGTCAGTATTACTCCTTCTACTGACCCTCCCTTTACAAAATGACTTGGCAAAAAAATTCTTAAGCTTTTCTCTCAAAGAAATCTTGTTAATAACGACATAAAAACAATGCTACCTTGTCTGTTTTCTAAATAAAGAGATAGTTTTCACTTTTCCAAAAAGATTTTCTCTACGAGCAAGAATAACGACCCAACGCTATCTCACCCTTCAATCAAGCTCCCGGAGGACCTGTTACTTCTCCAGGGATAAGGCCAAAGTTTCTCAAGAGGACTTTTTGGTATGAAAAGGAGTCTTGGTTCTTCTCTGGGGATAAGGCCAAAGTTTCACAGGTGGACCCTTCGCTATAGCACTCCGAATCTACTCTCATACGATTTTTCCCTAATGCAACACCTACAGTCTTTCACTGTTCAGTGTTATGACTTACATACAAAGTACTTCCGTAGTGGGATACGTCTATCCACACTAATTCCCAGCCTACTTCAGGCTATGACTTTACACCGGGCAACCTTCTCGCCTGTATATTCAAGACGACAGAAAAACACAACATTAACTTTTCGAGTTAGAACACATATAATCAAATCATTAATCAATAATCAACTAAGCAATAATAAACCATCATACTGCTACCAAAAACTGATCCAGTGCCAAACCGGGGGTCTCTGAATGACACAGCAAACAACGGGCCCCAAACATACAATACACAATTTCTCACCATTTAACAGACCCTACGAGAATGACGCTGAAATGCGGTTTGTGTGATGTTGATTTTGTCTTTACTCATCTAAAGGGAAAAACAGATTATCTAATCGTTTCTTCTCTATTTTAGCCCTTTAACCTATATCGTCAACCACTTTCCTTTTGGGCGATGAATCATATTGATTGAGTAGTGTAAATTATTGACATGACTCATTAACCAAAATCTTAACAATGGTCATGGGAAATAATCACAAACTCAAAAATATCATTAATCTGTTTATCTTCAGTAATTATAAGAAAAATTTCAGGTACAAAGTTACTGGGAAAGAAAATACACATTATAGGAGAAATATCATAAAATATGCAGACAAGATCACAAACATCTGAATCACAGTGAATATTATGGAGTGGATAGATGAAGAGACATAAGAGTCATGAAAAGAAAACATTTGCAGACATTGCAAATTTCCCTATTGATACATACCTATCGATTAAAGATCAGGAAAACCACCACCCCCTGGCCACGAGGATAGTGAAAAGGAACCCGATAAAGGAAACCGGGAGAGGATAAGATCAGGAAACAGGTAGGCCTCTAACCGACGATCACCCTCTGCCTCTCTGGACCTACGAAAGCTGCCTTAACCACCCCCCCTAAGAGCATCCCAATTATACCCCAACTCAACCTGACCATCCCACTAATCTGCAACATTCGGGAAAATCTCAACTTTTCATTGGTCAATTTGTGGGGTGTTACACCACACCTCCATTACTTCATTTGGCTTTACATACTTTCTTTGTTCTTAACTCATTCTCACGATTTACTTCACTGCTTATGAATCGATTCTCTATCCCCCATCACGTCACATTCTCTGATGAATGGCTTGTCCCTGTATTAGCAACTTTATTTCAAACAATGTATCGGCTAGACATAAAATGTTCATCAGTTTGAGCTTTCCCAGGCATCTCGACGTCCTCAAATATTGCACGTCTTTCTTTCACTCTTCAAGGTTTCCTTCATCCGCCGCTGACACCCACCAAAGTTCACGTACAGGTTACATTTTCACGGCCTTTCTTCGGCCTTATGTCAACTTTAAACACCCAACTAACTGCTCACCATAGGCCCATTTTTAAAACTACGGTGAAAGAGAAATATAAAGAATATTAATAACACAAAAATGGAAATTACACTGTTTCCCTCCCACCATTGCACTAACCCCATGTTAATTTATATGAGCATTTATTTATGTATTTAAATATTTATATAGCGCACTACTACCTGAGGGCGTCTAGGCGCTTGGAGAATAGGCACGCAGAACACACTGAGATGTTAGATTTCCAGTCTTTGGGCAGATTTACAGAGTAAAGAGCCAAGTCTTGAGTCCCTTCCTAAAGGACAATAGATCAGAAGCATTCTTTAAATAGAATGGTAGCTTATTCCACCATCTTGTGGTGATGCTAAAGAAACTTTTGCCACCCCATCTCTGGAGACGGAAGGTAGGCTCTGTCACCAGCTTCAATGCGGTCGATCGAAGTGTGCATGCAGGGGTATGCCATTTGAAGCGCTTTATCAGGTAACTAGGGCCTGAATTTTGTAATGCCTTAAAGGCAATACATAAGGCTTTAAACCTGATGCGCTTCTCCATTGGTAACCAGTGCAGAGAGTTGAGAGCATGTTTAGCTGACGAGTATTTGTCTAGTCCAAAGAGCAATCTCGCAGCGGAGTTCTGGAGTACCTGTAGCTTTGCCACTACCGATTTGTTTACTCCGACCAGTAGCCCATTGCAGTAGTCGAGTTTTCATAACACTAAGGTTGACACCAAAGTTTTCTGCAAATTTGTCGGTATAAATGGGAGCACTTTCCTTAGAATTTTCATAGTGTAATAAGTGGATGCAGTAAGCATTTTTACATGCTGGGAAAAAGATAGGGCGGAATCCTTAGTGACTCCAAGGTTTTTGGCCTTGGTGACTGGGACAGGAACAGTGCCCAAATCAGATGGCCACCAGTCTGAGGACCAGAATGTTGTATCCTTGCCAAAAAGTAGAACCTCTGTTTTATTTGAGTTCAACTTAAGGCAGTTTTCAGCCATCCATTCACTGACACCTCTCATGCACTCCTTAAAATTCAGAGCTGTATCATGATTTTTGCTCGAGATCGATATGATAATCTGCGTGTCGTCTGCGTATGATACCAGTTCAAAACCGTGGGTTTTGATCATACGAGCTAAGGGAGCAACATAAATGTTGAAAAGGGTGGGGCTCAAGGATGAGCCCTGGGGCACCCCACACGGGAGCCTGAAACATTTTCATTTAAATCCTCCTACTTCAACAAATTGTTCCCGACCATGCAAGAATGATTTAAGGAGTGCGAGGGCTGGGCCACCTACTCCTGCCTCTTGAAGCCGGTCTATTAAAGTGCCGTGGTCTACCGTGTCAAAGGCAGCTGACAGATCTAACAGTATCAGGGCTGCCGAGCATTAATGTGCAAAGCATTATTATTTGCAATAGCATTATACCACTTTGTCGGTTTTAATATGCAAAAAGCGATATGCGGCCTAAGCATTTCATGCATTAATCTTAATTGCAATGTACACGTGCGCAAAGCATTTCCCCGTATTTGTGTGTATTAATGCATATTAGTACAAAACACACAATTAATAAATGTTTTCTTGGGGCGTTGATCCGAGCAGGTTTACATGACGCAAACCCTGCTCCATCACCAATTATGCTGTAAGTTTGCGTGCTGGGATTTTTAACCCCGTACTTACGAAGGAAGAAGCGGGACTAATGTCACAGAATGCAACATGTCGTTGGCTTACCAGCCAGAACCAGCTGAAGGTGCAACACATGGCATGAAAATGTGGTAGACAGTTTGTCCTTAAAGAGTAACATGGCTCTGGTGATTGTATTACTACCTGCACTCTAGAGGCATCCTAATTAGGCAGGTATGAAGCCCCCCAAGCAGCAGCGAAGGCAACAGTGAATAGGACCAGTATGATCCAAGGGCTCTTCCAGCAGGTTGGAGGCTGTGGAGGTGCTCAGGCTGTGCCTAGAAAGGAACCCTGCAGCAGCAACTGCTCCTTCAGCCTGTGTCCAGTCTGCCATCAGTACATGCTTTAACAGTCCGCACGCTGTTAGTGTGTCCCTCTCAGCGGCGGTTCCTCCATAGGAGCAGAGGAGAGTCACCCCCCCCCACACACACACACACTGCGCAGAAAGAGTGAAACATTTAATGGTAATAAATTATTCTATTACCATTTAATTTTCGATTCTCTGCTGAACAGAGTGTGGGTGTCGGGCCAGTGGTCATTGCTGCTGGTTGGCAGCAATGAAGAGTTGCCACTTCAGTTTGAACTGCGCATGTAGGGTTGGCCTGATATCTTACTGCAGCCAACCAGACATGCGCAATTCAAACCTCTCCAACCCAGCTGTCTCAGACAGCTGGGTTGGAGAGCAGGCACAGGCCTCCAGTGCCTTTTGGAGCGCTGAGGCAGCCTGCTCCATCCAATCTAGACGCTTCACTCAGGCTGTTTCACAGCATATGAGTAGCGTCTGAATTGAATAAGGCTGTGTGATGTCACCTCGCACTCGGAGGAGTCTGGAGTCAGGGACTGGAGAACATCCAGGAGTGCTGCAGGACAAGGTAAGTGAAACTTTCACTTTTTATTTGTTTAATGTTTATTTTTATGTAAGTTCCTGAGTTCACACTGCCCGGTGAGGTTTAATGAGCAAGTCGCCTCTATCACGGTGCATATGTGAGGTGAGCTCCTGGAGGTTGCCACCAGTGCGCCTCGATTGTCAGTGAGCATGACGAGGCGCTGATGGCGCAGCAAGGGCTGCTTCTTGTATAAAGTAAAATATTCCAGGAAGCTCTTCCTTTTAACCTAGCACTAGCTCGGTCATCATCGCACATGGGCTGGGGTTTTGGGGAGCATAAGCTGCCGGTGCTGTGATGGGAGGCTTTTATGCGGGACTATGAGATATAACACTACCAGTCCTATCAAACCTTTATCTCATCCCACGCTTAGAGGCGCCCCCCAGCTATCCTCTAAAGGGGGACGTTAGGGAAGCTGCTAGCAGTGACTGCCTCCTCCCCAATCCATCAAACGCGTCTGGGCTAATAGATGGGCACAGATAGGAAGAAGCGGGGTCTCTCAGCCGTTGTTTTCAGACTCATTCACACACTGCACGCACACTCCTCCTATTAAAGCACTAGCGCAGGAGCTTTACACCACAGGATGTATGACACAATACCCCATCCCGCCTTAATAGCAGGATGCTCTAAGAGCACCAGGTCAGGTCACCGCCATCTTTGATCTTTCTAGGGTAGTCCGAGCACAAGCAAATCGCGGGACTGTACAGAGGCTGCAATAAAATAAGGGTGACATATGTTCTTATCATATATGCTTTTCAGAGAAGCCACATTCTAGGTTTGTATTTAGAAGCGAGTTTCATGCAGTGGAACCTGAGGGGGGCGTACTTACTGCTTGATGTTTTTTCTTAATGTTCGAGAAATATTACATAAGGATATCATGATCTTAAGGTAAACGAGTAAGCATTCCATTAAACAGTGCAGGTATAAATGCAGTTATATTGGTGAAAACGGTGGACATGTAGCAGGTGGCCAGCGTACATTTTGGATTCCATTTTCTTCAGCAGTCGACATCCCTTTGGTATACACTATGGGGTTTATTTATGGGATTTTGGCATAGGGTAGTGCAGCAAGGCACCTTGCTGCGCTGCCCTATGCCAAAGGGAAAGGGCAGGAATTCACCGTATTTAAGCAATACACCAGTGGTGGCTGGTGACATTTGAAAGTGGTGGGGCGTAAAAGTTGTGGCTGAGTGCAGTATGGCAATTGAGCCTAGCGAGCATGCCAGACCAGCATAAGAGGGGTTTGAGGGTATCCTCCCAAGAGAAATTTTTGAAAAAAGAGTGGGCAAATGGTGCACTTTCAAGCAAATTTGAGAAATCCAGAAGGTTAATAAAACAATTGTGAAAGAGCACATACATAGTCATGGCCCTTAACTACTTTGTAAAAATAGAATAGTATCAGTGCCCTTCCTTATACCCCGAGGCTGTGAAAAGCAGAAAAGAATGTTGGGTTCTATGCAACCCCTCTCTGTCCAACTGTCCAAACATGTGCCCATCCTCAGGCTGTAAGAAATGCAGAAAATGAAAATATTACAAAATTAGCGATGGCAATCATTTCTTTAAGTGGTATTGTTCCCATTTCATGCCCTCTAATTCTACTACATATGCAAATCAGTCTTGACCCTGCTCCATTGGAGCAGTCCAGCCTCGGAAATTGAACACATCTGTTAATGTGCTGAACACTACCAATGCTTTAATATCGGACACTGGGATGATACATTTCTACTGTGAGGCTAGCAGAGCAAGTTGATGTAACAAAAGCAGCCAGGTCAAGTAGAAAAGTTAATAACTCTGGAAAGCACTTTTAATTGCTTAAATTGTGGATGGAACGGGCCGAGCATGGTCATTGTCTGATCTTTCATGGTCGGATGCCACATTTCTTGAGTGTCACAACATTCTGCGATTCCATGAAGAGCAGACCTTGTGCAAACACAGGGAAAGGAGAACACACTCTGCTACTGCTGTAACACCCAGCAGGTGGTCAACTTAAAACCAATACTGTATTTGCATAAAGATTGTGTTGGTATTTATAAAGCGTGAACCTAGCTGGCAACATCAAAATGCAGCATTTCTGGTCATCAGGGCACTGGAATTTGGAGGGGACATGATTTAAGAATGAGGAAGTCATCAATCCCTTGGTAGATGAAGGTGATGTTGGCCCTTATGTGTGGATTATCCTTTCATAGTGTTTTTATGTCAATTAGTGGCCGTACACTGGACTGAATGTAATCGACTGTTAGCAACAGTGCATTCACTGCCCACTCCAGCTTTTGCAGGCATGGACTCGTAAATCAGTTGACATTAAATCCACAAGCGATGGAGCATGCAAGGTTTTCAAAAAGTGCCCCTGTACATAATGGTAACAGAAACAAGTAGACTAATACACAGACACACACAGGCGCACACTCACAGCCCCAAAGAAACATGCAAATACACACGCTAAAACATCCACGCACTCTAATATACACATAAATATACTGTCACGTGAAAAAGTGCACCGCACACACACAAAAGCCGCGTTCAGGCAATGGATACACACAAACTCTCAGACACACTCTCCCACATATGCATCTGTACAAACGGATAACTCTGCTCTGTTTAAAGCTCTGCTGGTTACCCTGAAATGCTCAGAAGTTCCCTGTGTTGATACGAGGCCCTGGTTCAGCTGCAGTGAGCAAGGAAGTTGTCTATTTAGTGACGTGTCGGTCCGGCAGCTGAGGCCTTCAAGCATTTTTCTTATTACATTTTATTTTGCCCCACATCGCAGGAGCACCGGCCCAACGCGGCCCTCAAAACCTTCTTACCATGGAAATAAGTGCACATGAGGCTGAGGGACAGGGAAAAGTTCAAAGAGCTGCCGTATAAACAATGCAAGTGTAAAGATGTGAAAAACTGCAGTACTGTGGTGAAGAATCGTCGCTGTGCATGTGTGCGTGCTTGTTGATGAAGCGGGGTTGTAATGGAAGGGGATAACTTGAAAAAATGCACAAATAGTAGCCCTGCTTCAAAATGTTCTGAATTTGCACTCATTTTGAGTGGTATGAACAATTGCATCGTTAAAATCCAATGAATGGTGTTTTCACCCGTTTTTGGTGTTTTAAATAGAGAGGCCTTCTTTTCCACCACAAATTGTGCAGCACGTCTTGTGTTATATACCCTGGGATGGTTCTGAGGCAGGCGCTGGGTAACGTGAAAGGAATAATTGGGGAATCATTTAATCAGTGGGCTGAACTACAGAAAGGAGTCGCTTTTACATTAGCATGAATTTGTTGCTTTTACTGTGCACGAGAGGGAGAGAAGTTGAGAAATATGTTTGTGTGTGCATGTAGATATGTCACATATGTGCACAGGCGCGTGTACACACATTAACACGCAGAGACCATAGAGTGAACGAGAGAAGGACTGCAGATGCCCGATAAAAAATTTGCTAGTGAACCAGAGAAAATGGGAAGTGAAGAAAGATTAGAGTTGGGGAGAAAGGGAAAGAAAAATGGAGTGCTGAGTAAGAGGAACAGAGGAAGCGAGAGGGGAGTAAATTAGAAGGTGGCAGAAAAGGAGACAAGGAGTAGGAGAGAGTGAGGAAAGAAAGCAGTGATGTAAGAGGTATCGATTGAAGGAGACTGATGGAGAGATTTGTGAGAGGGGCAGGCAAGAAAGAAGGGACAAAGACAGGTGGCCAGGGACAGAGGGGTGGAGGAAGGAAGAGATAGCTACGCGAGAGAAACAAAGTGCTAGGACGGCGAAAACCATAAAGGAACAGACAGTGCATGACTGCGGAGAGTAAAAAAGACATGAGAAACACAAATGAACATTCAGTAGGCAAAAGAAGTGCGACTCCAAAGATGTAGAAATTACTTCACGGCAGCCGGCAGGGCCTCAAACTGCAGCCCATTGCCCAACAAACGAAACCAACGTACGCCACCAGGGCAGGGCCCCTAAGCCCTCCCGCCCCCAACAACTACCGCCACGGCCCACAGCACAAAGTCAAAGTCACCCCCCAGCCTGGAGTGACGTCAGTAATTATCGCAGCAAAGCAGGCAGCAGACGCAGAGACAAAAACAAAAACACTAAAATAAACAACAACAGTGCCCCTGTAATTAATTAGGAGGTTGTTGTGGGGGTGGGTCGTGACTCGCTTTCACGAAATCACTTACCTTTGTCACCATGATGTTCTCGAGCAGGGCTCCTCGTCGTGACCAGCCTGCTCGTGAGGAAGGGCTGCTCGAGAGTCTTCGCCGGCAGCCTGTCCTGTAATCGCTGTAAATGTAATAAAGATGCGGTCGGAGCAGTGTCGCGGCCTAACCAGATTTCGCCTAGAGACCGATTTCATGCTTTTCTCACCTCCCTTCTGTCCTTCTCGAGCAGAAGAATCCCCGATGCTCTCTCCCACTCCTGTGTTCGCTTCTCCTATTCATTTTGACAGGTCTGCTGACTCTGCTCTCTCCTTAGCCATGCTCTCCCCTCGCCCTTCATGCGTTCACACTTTCTGCCTTGGCTTTTCTTGTACCATTTTCGTTATAGCTCCTCCTTCCACTCTCTTCTTTTCCTTCCCTCATTTCTGCAGTCTGATCTTTCGTTTCTTATATTTCCCGAGCCGTCACCCACTTTCTCTTCCTCGTTATGCTCCTTATTTCTATACTATGCGGCTCGCGGAGGGGGGGCTTGTGGGGGGGGGGGGGGGTTGTGCCACTGCCAGGGGCCCGGGGGATTAAAAGAAAAAATAGAAAATAAATCCTACCTGACTCTGAGGAGGTCCGCCGTCCGCGCCGCCTCGGGTCCGACTCCGTTTGGCCCTGCCTACAGCCCCTCTCAGCCAATCCTGGCGCTGCTGGCAGCACCAGGATTGGCTTCGGGCACGGTTACCTCTCGCCCGCCTGCCCATTAGGAGACCGAGGGTTGAGCCCCCTCGCTCTCCTAATGGGCATGCGCAAGCCAGTGCACACACAAGTGCGCATGACTGGGCACGGCGCGAAAATTCGGTGCCCTTGCCCACTCATGCGCACTTGTGCTGCAGTGCTGCCTGCTGCCCCTGGTCCCTCTGACAATCATGTCAGTCAACATGACGCAGGACCGCCCACCCCCTTCAGACTCTGAAGGGGTGGGCGGTCCGACGTCATGCTGACTGACATGATTGTCAGTTCTCCTCGGCTCTTTGAACTTAAGTAAACTGATTCAGTTTACTTAGGTTCAAAGACGCCGAGGGAGCTGCAGGCGGGGGGGCTACGCCCCAACGCCCCAATGGACGCACCGCCCCTGCAATACACTGCATTCCTGTTCTTTATCCCTGCGCTGGCGCAGTTTCAGCAGGCTAATGCCAATGTAGGCACCCTTGCTCCATGGGGCAAGGGTGCCTCCGTTGCATGCAGCATTGTTTTTGTGCAGGAAGGGGCACCTTCCTGCACGAAAACAATCCTAAGAGGTGTTTTCCTCATTCAATGTGTGCTGCAGAACTCAGCACACATCGAAAGAGGAAAAAACAAGGAGAAATAAACATTTCTCCTCGTTACACCTCACCTCGGGAGGCTTACGGATTTGGTGCTTCCCTTGGTTTACATCACTTTGTAAATCTGGGCAGCATCAGATTCCATGGGGGCTGCATGGAAAACCCACCACAATGTCCGCGGACCGCCTCCCGAGTGCAGAGTAAGGCGACGCAGCGATTTGCGCTGCGTCGCCTTACTCATGATTTATGAGGAACTCTAAGCCATGCAGGTTGGCTTTACGTGGCTTCATAAATCTTTATGAGAGCCCTGCACCACACGTGCCACTTTACGTGGTGCAAAAGTGAGGCAGGGCTCTCGTAAATAAGCCCCTATGATCCATTAGATTGGTGGTTGTTTTTTATTTTTATTTTTTTAATTGGGTGTCGTGTTTGATATCTCTGCAATGTACTGATATGTCATATATTCTTATGGATATTGTCATTGTGGCGCTGGAACTAGCCCCAGTATGATCACAGTTGTATATGTTTTTCTTTTCAGCTCATCAGTGCGTTTGCTGCATGGGGCGTTTTGAGAAATATTGATGAACAGATCCATTTTCAGAACGTATTTTGTTTTCATATTCGTAGCTCCAGGGTTTTCCTTCCGTCATTTGGAATTAAAAGTGGTTGAATATTTATTACTACACTGCTAGTCAGTTTCTAGGTGCCATATTCAATGCAGGGAAGTGGCTGATGACATTGATAGGGGGTTGGAGAAAGAACAAGGTAATGATGCAATTAGACTGCAGTCTAAGTTTCCCTTACGGCTGTATGCAGTGGCACGTAGTGAAGTGTGTGCGTACAGCCAATAAGTAGTCACCATTTTTTGCTGTCTGCCAGGAGACCTTTTTTGTAGCCAAAATGGTAAATATTGCAGACATTGCGCTCCTCAGATGATTTTGTGATTATTTTGCGAATTGTGAAATCTCGAAATGCTGGAGGGTCTGTCCTGTGGACGGGTTATCTGAGGGAAATTCCTGTCCTTGGAGCAGAGTGGGCCCCGCCCTCCTGGTAGTTTTTATAAGGGTTGAGCCACAGGACTGGACTTCATGCAGCTCATCCCCAACCCTTGGTATATGTCATCTCCACTTGCAGTAAGCTTCTGAGGCCTTGTTGTCCCCTTTGACTGCCCTGCCTGTGCGGCACTGGTCCTTATTGCCACAGGCCAGAGAAGCTGTGCTCAGCAATAGGTGTGTGCTGTCTGCCTTGTTGCCTCCACCGGCCGGCTGGTCGACTGCTTGTGCTGCCCCTCTGTCTATCTGCAGTGCACCTAGACCTTCCAAGTGGGATGACCAACGGAGACTGCTGCGACATTGCCCTCCAGGGTTGAGGGACACGCACAGTAGATACCTCCAGATCCAGCTTACAAAGGAGGTATGGGTAAAGATAAAGGTCCACCATCCCAGGCTCAATAAAGAATCAACCGATTCACCACGGCGTCTTTGCCTCGGGCAACCATCGTGAGAATAGGTCATGGATACTCCCGTACATGCACAGACATTTTCCTTAAAGCATGTTCAAGTCTCTAAGGAAGCAGTGGACTCTAAAATTGAGGAAGTGAAGATGGATATGACCTTTCTCCGAAAAGACCTTGGTAATGTTGTTTCTAGGGTCGCAGAGGACAGGGTACCCTGGAAGATGAGGTCAATACACTCAAAACTTCTGTTACCAAACTGCTCACCACTACTAAACAGCTGGAAGCTAGAGCAGAGGATACTGAGAATAGATCAAGACACAACAACCTGCGATTCGTTGGGTTCCCAGAGGGGGCTGAAGGCTCGAACCCAGAACATTTTCTCGAGTCCTGACTGAAGTCCTGGATGTCTATTGCCCATTTCCCTCAATGGATCGCGCTGGAGTGAGCCCACCAATCCCTGGCCCGCAAACATCCCCCAGGCACACCCCCTCGACCACTCATCACCTGCATCCTGAACTACCAAGATAGAGACAATATCCTTCTGGAAGCATGCAAAGCTGGAGATCTTTTTTTTTCAATCCACATGGATTATGCTTTTTCCAGATTACACCCAAAATGTACAGCACTAGAGCAAATGCTTTCACAAGGTCAAACAAAAAGCTTTTAACCTGCAGTACATTCTTATGTTTCCTGCAACCTTAAAAGTAATAAACGATTCTCGCACCCATTTCTTCGAAACCCCTGAAGAGGTCTGGGACTGGACGGCTGAAAAGAAACTTTTCTGCCTGCCTTCCAGGTCCCCGGGTCGGGTTCCGAAGCAGCAGGACGGCCTGCACTCAGGGCCGGCGAGGAGTAGAAAACGATCACAAAAGACCAGAGGCATTTGAGGGCACTTGTCTGAAATGGATGGAAGTTTCTTACCCTTAGCCACGCAGCCCCATTCCCTGCACCCTTCTTCGCTGCGCCCTCAAATGGATGACAATGTAGAGCATCCTCCGACGATAACTCTTGAGGCCAGAGACCCTTAGGTCAGCTGCCTCAGCCTCTGATTTATTGAACTGAATCTGGCCTGACGGCCTGAGTTTTGCAGCAGTCATCGCATGAACAAGTATCCTTTCACGGTGGAAGTCCCCCTCTTTAACTCTGACAACCAGGATTCCCTGTACTGTTTTGTTCTATGGGATTTGGGCAACAGATGCTTCTGGGAGGGAAGCATGGGGTGGGAGAAGTTGGGGGAAGGGAACGTTTTGTTCTGGTTGGCTTTGAAATGTTTGTTGCAATTTTTTAGCACACACACGCTCACACTACACCCTGCTCTTCATCATTCAACCCTCGCCTAATGCCACTCCACCAGAGCCTTCTCGTCTAGATGGGTCACAAACACTTAAACACTGGTTGCCGCTCCTGAACCCGCCATGACTAACTTCACAATCATAACCTGGAATATAAACGGCCTCCTGGATCGCACTAAGCACACAGCAGTCCTATAAAACGCAAAAAGACACATCCCCTCAGTCTCAAGGGCACTAAATGACCCTTTTTAGGCTGTTATGGGTATGATAGGGTGTGTCAAGCAGGCTTCTCCAGAGGAACAAGAGGGTGGCCATACTCCTACACAGAAACTTTGCCTTGGTAGTGACCTCGACAGGCATAGATCCCTTGGGTCGATACATGGGGATAGAGGCACGCTGGTGGAAATCACTACAATCTCTTTAGTGTATATGTCCCTTCTCAGGCACCGCAAGTGGTCCTGAAGGCTTGAGACAGCTCATTCTCTGCTTCCCCATGGGGTTCACTGTTATAGGGGGTGACTTTAATGCTGTCCCTGACCCTCTTTGAGACTCCACAACCACCTCAGGATCACACCACAAGGGGACCTTGAAATCCTTAACTACTTTGATGTCCTCGTTGGGAATGTACGACCGACCTTTCGAGAGTTTGGCACCCCCGGGAAAAGCGATTCCCACATACCTCTATAGGCCCTCTCTCGGACGGATTTCTTTCTACTCCCGGCGACTGATGCACTCCACACCACAGTTGTAGACATCCATCCGCATAGCATCTTTGACCACTCACCAGTTCGACTGCAGTTAGGGACTCCTAAGGCAATGCCATGGCCTATTTGGAATCTTAATGTGTGGCACCTCTCCAATCCCTAATATGTTGAGGCTCTGGGGGCCGAAATCAAACCATATTTAGATACTAAGCTGGGTTCAATCTTGTCTGCTGTAACTCTCTGGGTCGTGGGCAAAGCCACAATTAGGGGGCCAGCCAAATCACTTTTGCGAAAACCAGAGAAAAAGAAACTGGCTCATATGGCTGAACTGGAGGCGTGTATCTTTCCACTGGAAAAACAGTGTATTATTAATCCCCACCCCACCATACAGAGGCAGTTTGGCCTTGATAAGACTTCCCTAAGACAACTAGCATTAGAAGTGATAAGGCCGGGTTCTGCTACCAGAATTTAACTAGGAACCCTAGGTCAATGGATCTTTTGTTACCTGCTGAGAAGTATAAAGGGGAGAAATCATTCAATTTGGCAATCCAACTTTTTCCAATGACTAAGACTCAAAAGATTACAGACTCCGAATTCCAGTTAGTGGGTTTATTACAATGCCAAAAACAACTGAACGTACAAGCACCTCAGGACGAGGTTGTAAAAGTACATAGGAACTAATACAAAGCCATACCTACGAGTGAGTCTAATCTTATAGATCATGAAGAGAATGAAAAGTTCCAAACACAGAACACTGGCAAGGACTGCCCCAATGTCTAAGTCAGACTTCATCTGCGGCTGAAAAGTAAAGAGCATTAGACTATCCCTACTCTATCTTTAAAGTGACATCCCTTCTTAGCATTTCCCAGGCAAGATCAATTAAAGGTGTCAGCTCGTGAAGACTTCCTAAGAAGTACATTCACGTTGTATGGATCGATCTCTTTACCCCTTCTCCTAACACGCTTCTACTCCTCTTCTCTTGACTCTCGACCCCCTTCTCCTGACTCTACCCTCGGGACACTGTCCCTAATACAAAATGCACAGATGTAAAACACGCCCACAGATCACCTCATCTCACTGGGCACTTCTCATAGGTAAATTTCCACCGTCTTTCTCACTCCATCCAAGTTCGGCTCGATGACCTTGATTCCCAGGCCTCCTCAGTGAGAAAGAACACCGGCTCCCAATTATCGACATTCCGTTTACAAAGTATCACTTCTCCCCCATGCCGAACTCCTAAAATAAAGGCGTTAGTTTAACTTAACAAAGGCAGCTTCTTCCACCTGCAACGGAAAACGTGAGAACAGAACAACCTTGCATGTACATGAAATTCGCTGACTACCTCCAAATGCGAGAGCTTACCAGGGAAATTACATTTTCAGTCCTACACAAATCGGCCAACATAAGAATAAACGAATAGGCCTTCAATTACAGAACGTGAACATTTCATTTAGGCCTTTAAACATCAAGTTATACACACAGATTAATAGAACTTTGCTTTGCAAGCATCTACAATTATTACACGTTAAACACAATTAATCATTTCCACGTGCAGACTCTAACATAATGCACATTTAAATCAATATGCATTACAATACACATAGGCTTTTCGTTAGGCAATTGCAATACGCTAAAGGTTACTCTTTTCCAAACGTAAATGTCATTTCGTTTCCTTTGCATGGCACGAAACATTTTCTATTGTTTCACTTACAAATCATTATTACAACACATTCCTAATGACCAAATGTTAATACAACACAGAAATATATGCGGGTGCGGACTATCCATGATTATGATGCACCCCTACAATTTTAGAGCATCATCACGCTCCATCAGTTGAAGCTCAGCAGTCTTGGAGAGCCTCATGCAGCGGGTGTATGAACATGGTGACAAATCCAGTAAATTACTCTACTGACTGACTAAGGTTCTGGTTGAACAGGGGGAACTTGCTTCAAGAGTGGCAGTGTTGGGCACACTGGAGGCTCTGGATCTGCCCAGTCACAAACGGATGATAGTTGGCATTGCCACGCTTTTGGCCAAACATGATATAGCGTGTTATTGGATCACTCTTACAGCCCCTAGTGTGGCAAAATGGGCCTCTGCCATGGACTGGTGCACTAAGACAGAGGAACTTATATATAGGACCAGAGAGTCCCTGAAGAAACACAATAAGATATGGGGCATTTATTCATGTGCTACAAAAGAGATCTGAGGAGACCGGGGATAGGGGGGTCTGGGAGGGGGAGGTCCGATCGAGAGTTGGGGAAGGGAAAAAACAACAGGTGTGGTTCCTTGTAAGTGTGAAGTAACGGTGTACTCTAAACTGAATATAGTTGGTTAAGGAAAAAAAAAAGACTCCACTGGAACTGGCCGCAACAACAGAAGTCTTTCCCTTACCTGATCAGAATGGAGACCAAGCCAGAGGTCACACTGTAAATGGATATGGATTGCAACAGGAAGTGGACCAAATTTGGAGTGGAACAGAAAACCAGAGTGGAAAAAAATTACCAGGATACAGGACAGACAAGACAGCAATCAGACGAGGAGAAAAACAAGACAAGGAATTATGAACAAGGCTTCAGAAATCGAGAACAGGAATCAAGGGCAAGCTGTACCAGTGGCGGCCGCCACATTGCTCAAAAGGAAAAATAAAATGATAATGTATCGTTATTATCATTTTATTTTTCCTATTGCAGTCAGTGGCGGGGTGGGGAGAGCAGGGGGAGGAGTGGTTTGCACTCCCTAAGTGGGCATGACTGTTTGGCCGGCCCTCTTGCATGTTCCCCACCAGCCTGCATTACACAGCCTGGTGAGGAACATGCACAGGCTCCCTGTCTCCATCTGAGCGCTGAACCACGTTGCTCAGACCAATCACAATGCTGCATTGCAGCGTTGTGATTGGCTCAGGGGAGCCTCTGTGCCCGGGTGCTTCCTGCTGCCACCCGGGACTGGAGACAGGAAGAAGGTAGATGGAAGAGGACAGAGGAGAGACGGCGGTCGGCTGTTCCAGGTAAGTTCTTTTTTTTTTCCATTACCCCTCTCCTCCCCCTCGCCCCACCACTTCCGTCCAGTAGCAGCAGCTACTGTTTGTTCACCCTTCCTCACAGATACAGCCATCGCCGTTTCTGCGTGCATTCAAGTAATGCTTGAAATATATACCGTTCTTCTTCTGAAAATCTATTTGTAAGAGTGGTTTTCTGAAGCCCTATGTGTGCTCTTGTCAAAAGAATCAAGCACACATCAGAAACACTTGGAAAGCTACGGAACAAATATTGTATCCTATTCTCTACTTATCTCTCTTGCAGTGTATATTGAATTTCAACAGCACTGTTTGTCCTATTGAACAGGGTATTGTATGGCTTTCCCAGATGACCCTCCACTTTCTAGCGTCAGTGCTAGTGTGGGTGCGAATGGAGAATTAGGACAAGGCAAAGGGTTGAAGATTTTATCATGGAACTTGGCGGGGCTCAAAAACAAACTTCTCTGCCCCGACTGGGGTGACTTTGTCGACAAATATGATATTTGTTTCTTTCAAGAGACTTGGGCGACAGAGGACCTGCAGAGGGTGGGTTATGCTTCATTTAATAATCTGGCAATTAAGGGGAGCAGGGGGAGACCCTCGGGCGGCCTATCCATTTGGGTGGGTACTCACCTTGGTTGTAGAGCAGACCCGATGACAACACTTTCCAGCGATATACAGTGTGTACTCCTCTCTTTCCCCACAAAGACAAAAATTGCCTTAATTAATGTATATTCCCGGCCGGTCAATAACAGCCAAGAATCGACCACTATTGACCATCTAGGACAGTTTTTACCGACGCTGGACCCAGGAATTTGGTTGATTGTAGGGGGCGACTTTAATTGTCACTTTGAACCCCTCACTGACCCAACCCACTCTGACCCCCTGGAAGAAGATCTATACTGGTCCATACCCGAACCTCAGATCACCCCCATCAAAGTTTGGTCACCTTTGGCATTGCAACTTAATGCACTTACCCTAGCTTTATCGCTAAGGGCATGTAATGGGCGGACCAAATCAGATCGGCCGGGACAGCCCACATTCAATAGAGCAGGTCAATCCTCGCTACTCGACTACATCATGGTAGAATCAAGATTCTGGGATAAGGTCCTTGACTTCTACATTACGCAGAGGCAGGATAGTGATCATGATGCCCTGAGCCTGATCCTAAAACCTTGGGATTTGGGTATTGGTAACTTGCCTAACGTCTCCACCAGCGCAACCAGTGCACTAGTAACAACAAACAATAGAAGAAGAGTCAGATGGGGCCGTATTCAGCCTTGTCCCCGAAAGCTGGCCAAATTATACCAGCTATCAATTCCAATGCCAATTAAGATGTGGGAGCTTGTGCAGGCGGAAGGCCCTATTCTTGAACCGGATAAAGCAGGGAAAATCCACGCAGACCTAACCCGGAAATTGGCGGACGTCTTCTTCCCGGTTGAGCGTCGTAGGGAAAGAACCTGTAACAAATGCGCCTGGTTCAATGGTGATTGCCGCAAGGCAAAGCGGGAACTTATGGCGGCGGTGAAAGAGAGGGATGGACTGCGAATTAAACCCGCCAGGGCCAAGTACAAAAAGACCATTCAGCAGGGCAAAAAAAACTGGGAAGCTGAGAGATGGGAAAACCTTAGGCTAGCCCTAATGGAGAAAGATATGAAATCATTTTGGGCTATTGTGAGCGCGGATGACAGGGAGGGGAGACCAGCCATTGAGCCGAATATAGCACCCGAAGTATGGGAGTTACATTTTGGGTCACTGTACGCACTGAGGGAAGATGGGACTGACACTAGTGATACCAGCAGAACAGTCCCAGAGATATCATGGGAGGGGGATATGGAGATCAGTCCGGGTGAAGTGGGAAATGCTATTAATAAGCTCCACTACAATAAAGCGCCTGGTCTAGACAAACTACCGGGTGACCTTTTTCGGGAAGAACCTAAGTTCTGGGTCCCTTATCTTTGTGCTTTATTTAATGCTATTGCTAAGGGCATGGACCCCCGGATACACGGCGTGGGGCTGAGATAGTGCCCATATTCAAAAAAGGCTGCCCCCTCACGCCCTCTAACTATAGGCCAATTAGCCTTATTGACATCTCCCAAAAGCTCTTTGGCCGGGTGCTTTTGGACCGTCTTTTGGACTGGCTGGAACAAGAACAAATACTAAGTCCATACCAAGCCGGCTTCAGATCAAACATGTCAACCGTAGACCAGTTATTTAGATTACTACTACTTTTCTGGAAAACGGTGACTCTAGAGGGTGGCAGCCTCTACCTAATATTTGTTGATCTGAAGTCGGCATTCGATATGGTCCAGCGGGAGAAGCTTTGGAAGGTCTTAAGTGACAAGGTTGGAGGTGTGCAGGACCTTAGTATTCCTGCACACCTCCTCCAAATCATTGTGAGGCTCCATACAGACAATTTCGCTCAAGTTCGATTCGGAAAATTTGGAGAACTCACCTCCCGCTTCCCCGTTCTCAATGGAGTTCGACAGGGATGTGTCTTAGCCCCCACCCTATTTTGCCTTTTTATTAACGGGCTGATTGACCACTTAAAAATCATAAAGGATATTGATGCCCCTAAGCTTGCCTCGGGGAAGGTCCCCGCATTGATGTTCGCTGATGATACCCTGCTACTTTCAAAAACACCAATGGGTATCCAGCGGACTCTGGATGGTTTTGCTGACTTCTGCAAATTGCGAGGGCTGGAGATAAATTTAGCGAAGACCAAATTTATGGTCTTTAACCCTCCCAAAATGAAACGTCCAAATCCTATATTACATGGCACCCCTTTGGAAAGAATGCAGACATTTGACTATCTGGGCGTTACTTTATCAGAGCATTTTTATTGGGAGCCTCAGTTGGCTAAAGCAAGGCTCAGGCTATCTCAGACCGCGGGTGGCATATTGAAGCTACATAGAACATCAGCCCTCAAACCCACAGCCCCCACGGTGGAAATTTACACTGCACAAGCAAGGGGGGCTGCTTTATACGAGGTGGAGTTGTGGGGGCATTGCTCAGCCACTAACTTAGTGAAGGTGGAGAACAACTTTATGAGGCAGCTTATAGGCCTTCCACGTAGTACTCCCCTCGTTCCCCTTCGCATGGATTTGGGCATTAGGCCACTCGACGAAGAGATAGCCTTGAGACCGCTTACTTTTTGGCGGCGGCTCTGGGTGACCCCAGAGTTGTCTGTATATAGGGCTGAGCTAAACGAGATTTTGTCTTACTGCCCTATACAGAAAATTCCCTGGCTCTGCCACATAAAGGATCTTATATTTGAATTAAGCAAACCGGAGCTCTGGAGAAATCCTGAAACGTCATGTGTTATGACCTCCAGGTCGGAACTTGTTAGACAATATAGAACAGTAAAATTAAGATCATTACAAGAAAGTTCCACACATGGACGTTTAACAGCGGAGTTTCTGTTAGTAAAAGATGTGTACAGCAAGGAACACTTCCTGGATTTTATACAACCCCCATTGGCCAGGAAATTGTATATACAATTCAGACTAGGGACCCTCCCTCTATTTGCATACACAAGCAAATGGGTAAAAGAGCAAACGAGGGAATGCCCTGCTTGTAATTACAAGGAAGAGTCTGAAATACATGTTTTGTTTCTCTGTCCTGCCTATCGGAAGCAGCGCAAGTGTTGGTTAATCCAACTTTGTAAAAAATTTGGGTTTCGTGCGCTGCATAGAGGCATACAGAGTTTTAAAGTATGATACACGTCCATCAATTGTATTTGCTGTATCCCGTTTTTTAAACAGTATGTGGCTCACCCGGCGGGCTGTTCAAAATAACTATTCTGGGGAATAGGGCACTGCATTAAAACTCAGTAGTCCGATAGTCTGTTTACTGTAAAATTATAGTTCCCAGATTTTATTGCAATGGATCGTTTTTATTAGTAGCTTTTTTTTCAATGTATTTTATGATGTATCGTGTTTTATTCTATAGCAGTCTGGAAATTCTTGCCCTCTGGTCCCTAATGGACATCTGTATATATGAGGATGTTTTTTCTTATATTGTGCAATTGTAATTTTGTATACTTGGTTTATACTGTGTGCACTTTTATGGCCGAGTTGCCGAAATAAAGTTTTATTGACTGACTGACCTATTGAACTGTGAAAATACTCTAGTACATCTACAGGACCTTTCAACTCTATGCATTATGCTAGAATTCTATAGTGAAAGGTGTGCCAGCACTCCTCATGGCCTTTTGGTCATCGTTTGTTCCTGTGCTGCACAAAGATGCCACTCCCGAGGAGAGCACATGCAAGGCGTGCAATCGCGTAAGAGGTTTTGCACTTTATACTATTCATTGCTCTAGCCACATTCTAGATTTCAGACCCCCATGAATAATAAAAAGGATGTGACCTCACAGTTTTTATCTGAAAGGTAAAGGACTGCGGGATCTGGGTGATGCCCTTTGAATGGCTTTGACAAGCCGCCACAGCTTTGTACCCAGAGCAGAGGCCCTGCCAATTATCTATCTGCCATCTGTTATAACGTAATGTTTGTCTTGTTTAAAGAATAGGACCTTCATAAGATTCCATATGATGTAAAGTCTGGCAACGTTCCGAGCTTGGTCAGTTGATGCCTGGCCAGCTGGGAAGGTCCACGCTTGTGTTGTGCCTTAAAAACACATATACCATTTTGTACCAAGTAACGTCCCACTGGCCATCATAGCAACATTTTGGTGACGAGATGCAGACCAAAACAAGCATTGACATAGCCAATAGGTCTCGCCTTTGGGACCATATAAGTGTTTAGCCAGAGCTATTGGCTTGTTGTAGGGCAGGGTGGTTGCTGTGCAGCATGTTGAAAAGTTATAATAAAAAAGTGTTATAAGCATTTTTGCTTCCTTATATATAACCAATAAGACATTATGTACAACTGAATGACCCAATTAAAAACAATAGTAACATAAAAAATGTCTTCTAGTTTTTTTGTCCTTGGAATGCTGGCAACTTCTTCTTGCCTGTTCTGATGCTTGTTTGTTATAGCTTTTTTTGTTATGAGGGAAGGGACATAATCAACGGGAGGGTGGAGGTTGGGAAATAGTACCTAAATTACAACATGAGCAGCAGACGGATTCCAGGGGAGAATCAACAGACGTGTTAAATCAAGAAGGAGGGAGAAAGAAGGAACTGTGATCCATTCAGCTTCCTTATTCGTAGATTAGATATCAAAATGGGAATGGATCACTTGACCTGAGTAACCAGGGTTTTATGAAATTCGTGCAGTGTACCGATAAAAAACCCTCATTCACGTACAAAAGTCGGAAAAGCGGTATATCTTGATTATCCGGCCAGCTCTTAAAAACGTGACAGCATCATCATAGGGTTAGTTTTTGTATGCTTCCTCCATCCGGAGGAAAACCACTGGTTATTGCAGTAGTGATCAAAGAAAGGTGAAAGTGTTTTTAGTGAAGTGAATCTCAAAATGTTAAAAACTCGTAGACCCCGATTTGTAAAATTTAATCAATCTGGGTTCGAGATATATTAAAATCGATGTCGTGCGTGGGAAGACTAGTTAGTGGTCTAACGCACTGTGAGTGTCCATAAAAAGGTCGACATGTTTCAGCCCCAGTGATTGCCCTTGTGGGTCAAGTGGGCTTTCTTCAGGACCTAGAAAAAGGAAAAGTGGTGGAGACCTTATTTTGTATGGGTCTCTATGTATCAGGGTGTATTGACCCGATTCTCATGCGGTCAAGTAGTACCTGTTCAGAGTAAGGAGGAAACAAAAAGAAAAAAGTTCGAGTATCATTTAGCGCATTTTCTCAAAAAATGGCGTGCTGTCTTTTCTCAGAAGAAATAATGATAAAGAAGAACATTAAAAACTAAAAAAATGGCAATTCTTTCTCTCCTGCGTGAAATTCTGGCAAACTTTTTAAGAAACATTTTTTCTCTTTTGTCTCCCATACGGTGCTCAATATGGAAATATATTACCATATATTTGTCTTTAAACTCCTGAGGTGTCATGTTAAGATTGACAAGAAGAAAATTGGGTTAGTCTAATAGTTCTGCACCTTATTCTTGGTGATAGTATGGACCTCGATGTCATATGTGCAGTATACCTATAGTTGCGAGTGTTCCTCAGAGAAAGCGACTTGGTAGGCGGTCTGTTGTAATTACTGTTGATATACTAATGTGTGTTAAAGAAAGGTTAACTGAAGTTGTGGTAGAAACAATCTTATAGCAGTGTTTTTAATAGATGACCGCAGCTTATTCTCATCAGACCTTTCGATAAATATTAGTATATCATGCGCTAGCTGTTTATTAAACAAATGCTAATGACTAGATTTGAATTACGTATTATCAAACAGCTCTAAAACGGCATGGTTTCATACCTTGAGTCTTAAATTGTGGATTTCAACGGGCAACCAGGGAGCTTGTTACCTGCTAGGGACAACAGTATAAAGCAATTTAGATTCTGTTGAGTAAAATACGTTACGGTTTTACAGCTTTCCGTCCTCGTGGCTCCTTCTCAATACCTGCTGTGCAGTGTAGTACGACTTGTGCTGACACTTCCTCTGGTTGCCTGGATGTGTTTGGCTTCCGGCTTGTGATGTTTTATACAGCCGGGGATAGAAATAAAGGAAAGACTAATTCCATTGTTTTTTTTTGATAATCAACTTTATTGATTTTTAACGCACAATAAAAATAAAAACAAAGCCTTGGTTCTACATCTTGGGTAGTAGTAAGATACAGTTTGGAGTGACAAGAGACACAGAAAGCTACCAGGTGGTGAGAGTTCCATTTCAGCCTACACAAACCAAAAACATTTATGGAATCAATCCCCTTCAGCCCCGTAATTGGATTATAAGTTGAACCATTTGCCCCATATTTTGTCAAAGAGACCAGGACTTCCCCGGGCCTCAAAGAGGGGTTCCTCCTGAGCACCGCACCAATCCACTCTCTAATTCCATTGTTAAAGAGGGAATGTCGACTTGTGCTGACACTTCCTCTGGTTGCCTGGATGTGTTTGGCTTCTGGCTTGTGATGTTTTAGACAGCCGGGGATAGAAATAAAGGAAAGACTAATTCCATTGTTAATGAGGGAATGTCAATAAATGGTTATAGCGGTCTAGCAAGTTGGTTCAGAAGTGTTTTTATAAATAAAAATAGATAGTAAAGAATCTAATTGGAAGGTTTTTCTTATTGCAATAAATACCTGCTGCCCAGTATAAAAATGCCTTGTGTTGACTCTACCTTAATGTATTTATTCGGCTCTGGTATAAAAATTGGGGGGGTGGGGGGGCGAAATTTCGGCTTCTGATATATTAGAAAAGAGCCGGTTTTGAAAGGAAAAAATGGAAAGAACAGAGTTAGTGTAGCTCTATCACTTCAGTAAGGTATACAACTTAGGCAATTCTAGTATACTTGTCCAACCCAAGAGTTTTATATGGTGGTTTTCTAAAGTACAGATTATATTTTAATGTCCTATGCTCAGCCACGGAATATTATCATTGAGCCCTTGGAGTTCGTTTGAAGCCGGTGCACTCATCTCTGTTCTTTTTCGAAGAGTATTTTTTCTGCATTGTGATTTTTTGTTGCCAAGGTTTCCAAAATTACCCATTTTAAATCACTGGGGGTGTGTTTTGCTTCTATAAAGTGGTTGCTCATTTTTGTTGTGCTTCTTTTGCACTTGACGTTACTCTTATGCTCGCATATTCTTTGTTTGGCTTTCCGACATGTCATCCCTATGTAAACGTAAGGCACAGGGACACGTGATCATATAGATCACATGTGTTGTGTTGCAGTTCGTGTGGTATTTGATCGTCCACTTAAAATTCGGCAGAAGTTGGATGGTTTTTGTTGCGGTTGTCAAATTGCAGACAGAACAGGAACCGCATGGGTAATGGCACACCACTGGGGGGTTATCCCATAGCCTTGGGGTTGGTTCCTCTCGTATTTGTGGTGATGGTCTGGTATGGACCAGGATATCTTTTAAGTTCCTGGTTCTTTTATTTGCGAATCTTGGTTTTGGCCAATTCAGGGATCCTGAAGTCAGGATCCGCCAATTTTTGTTAACAATCTTTTTGACATCGTTTGAGGCTGTATTATAAGTACTTACACATGTTACCACATCCCTTTCTTGTTCCTTTTGTGTTGTCTCCAAAAGGCTTTCTCTAGGTTGGTTTCTAGCCCTCTTTTGGCATCTGTTGATGGTTTTCTCAGGGTAATCACGGTTCCTCAATTTGTCGCATAGGTCCTTTGCTTGACTTTTGTAGTCTTGAATGTTACTACAGTTACGTCTAAGGCACAGGAACTGACTGTAAGGGAGGTTATCCCTGAGTGGTCGCGGGTGAAAGCTTTTGTAGGAAAGTAAGCTGTTCTTTGAAGTTGGTTTGAAATATGTTTTCGTTTGGATTGTATCATTCTCAACATAGATGGTTAAATCTAGGAAATCCAATTTTGTCTTGTCAGCTGTGTAAGTGAACTTCAGCCATTCATCCCTTGTGTTGATCCATCTATGAAAGTTACTCAGACTTTCCATGTCTCCTTCCCAGATCAGGATAATGTCGTCTATGTAGCGCTTCCAAAAAAGAATCCTCTGTAGAAAGGGGTTCGAGATGTTTTGTATGTATGTTTCTTCGAAGTCGCTGACGTACAGCCCTGCCACACTCGGGGCAAAGGTGCTGCCCATGGAAGTCCCATGACATTGTTGGTACATGGTGTTATATTCGAAGTAGTTCTCTGTTAAGGCTAACTTGCAGCATTCCAAGACGAAATGTCTAGGTGTTTTAAAGTCCCATTGTTTGTTAAAGAGTAGAGTCTCCAGTGTATCTAAGGTCTTTTGTTGGGGGAGACTTGTGTAAAGACTTTCTACGTCTAATCCTACAAGTAGCATGCTTTCTTCTGAGTATGTTTGATCTTTCAGGAGATTCAACAGGTCTCTGGTGTCCTTTAGATATGTTGGTGTTTGTTGTACCAGTGGTTTTAAGTATTGATCCGCGAATTGAGAGAGTGGCTCTAGAATTGAACCGATCCCTGAAACGATAGGTCGTCCAGGTGGGGGTCTCCGTTCCTTATGAATCTTGGGAAGAGAATAAAAATAAGGTACCCTTGGTGTTTTGGTTATTAGAAATTCAGCCTCATTTTTTGTAACCCAGTCGTTCAATTCTGCTTCATCTATCATGAGTTCGATTGTTCTTTGCCCCCCCACCCCCTCCCCAATTTTTATACCAGAGCCGAATAAATACATTAAGGTAGAGTCAACACAAGGCATTTTTATACTGGGCAGCAGGTATTTATTGCAATAAGAAAAACCTTCCAATTAGATTCTTTACTATCTATTTTTATATATAAAAACACTTCTGAACCAACTTGCTAGACCGCTATAACCATTTATTGATATTCCCTCATTAACAATGGAATTAGTCTTTCCTTTATTTCTATCCCCGGCTGTCTAAAACATCACAAGCCAGAAGCCAAACACATCCAGGCAACCAGAGGAAGTGTCAGCACAAGTCGACATTCCCTCTTTAACAATGGAATTAGAGAGTGGATTGGTGCGGTGCTCAGGAGGAACCCCTCTTTGAGGCCCGGGGAAGTCCTGGTCTCTTTGACAAAATATGGGGCAAATGGTTCAACTTATAATCCAATTACGGGGCTGAAGGGGATTGATTCCATAAATGTTTTTGGTTTGTGTAGGCTGAAATGGAACTCTCACCACCTGGTAGCTTTCTGTGTCTCTTGTCACTCCAAACTGTATCTTACTACTACCCAAGATGTAGAACCAAGGCTTTGTTTTTATTTTTATTGTGCGTTAAAAATCAATAAAGTTGATTATCAAAAAAAAAACAATGGAATTAGTCTTTCCTTTATTTCTATCCCCGGCTGTATAAAACATCACAAGCCGGAAGCCAAACACATCCAGGCAACCAGAGGAAGTGTCAGCACAAGTCGTACTACACTGCACAGCAGGTATTGAGAAGGAGCCACGAGGACGGAAAGCTGTAAAACCGTAACGTATTTTACTCAACAGAATCTAAATTGCTTTATACTGTTGTCCCTAGCAGGTAACAAGCTCCCTGGTTGCCCGTTGAAATCCACAATTTAAGACTCAAGGTATGAAACCATGCCGTTTTAGAGCTGTTTGATAATACGTAATTCAAATCTAGTCATTAGCATTTGTTTAATAAACAGCTAGCGCATGATATACTAATATTTATCGAAAGGTCTGATGAGAATAAGCTGCGGTCATCTATTAAAAACACTGCTATAAGATTGTTTCTACCACAACTTCAGTTAACCTTTCTTTAACACACATTAGTATATCAACAGTAATTACAACAGACCGCCTACCAAGTCGCTTTCTCTGAGGAACACTCGCAACTATAGGTATACTGCACATATGACATCGAGGTCCATACTATCACCAAGAATAAGGTGCAGAACTATTAGACTAACCCAATTTTCTTCTTGTCAATCTTAACATGACACCTCAGGAGTTTAAAGACAAATATATGGTAATATATTTCCATATTGAGCACCGTATGGGAGACAAAAGAGAAAAAATGTTTCTTAAAAAGTTTGCCAGAATTTCACGCAGGAGAGAAAGAATTGCCATTTTTTTAGTTTTTAATGTTCTTCTTTATCATTATTTCTTCTGAGAAAAGACAGCACGCCATTTTTTGAGAAAATGCGCTAAATGATACTCGAACTTTTTTCTTTTTGTTTCCTCCTTACTCTGAACAGGTACTACTTGACCGCATGAGAATCGGGTCAATACACCCTGATACATAGAGACCCATACAAAATAAGGTCTCCACCACTTTTCCTTTTTAGGTCCTGAAGAAAGCCCACTTGACCCACAAGGGCAATCACTGGGGCTGAAACATGTCGACCTTTTATGGACACTCACAGTGCGTTAGACCACTAACTAGTCTTCCCACGCATGACACAGATTTTAATATATCTCGAACCCAGATGGATTACATTTTACAAATCGGGGTCTACGAGTTTTTAACATTTTGAGATTCACTTCACTAAAAACACTTTCACCTTTCTTTGATCACTACTGCAATAACCAGTGGTTTTCCTCCGGATGGAGGAAGCATACAAAAACTAACCCTATGATGATGCTGTCACGTTTTTAAGAGCAGGGCGGATAATCAAGATATACCGCTTTTCCGACTTTTGTACGTGAATGAGGGTTTTTTATCGGTACACTGCACGAATTTCATAAAACCCTGGTTACTCAGGTCAAGTGATCGAGAATCAACAGATGCCAAATTCCGAGGGCAGAATGAGGTGGTGCTGAGTGATGATGAGGTGGTAGTGTGCTGGTGCCGAGGTGATGCTTAGATGATGCTGAATGATACTCAGGAGGTGCTGAGTGATGCTGAGGTGGTGGTGTGCTGGTGCAGAGGTGATGCTCAGGTGATGCTGTGTGTTGCTGAGGTGGTGCTGAGTGATGCTGAGGTGGTGCTGAGTGATGCTGAGGTGGTGCTGAGGTGGTGGTGTGCTGGTGCGGAGGTAATGCTCAGGTGATGCTGAGTGATGCTGAGGTAGTACTGAGTGATGCTGAGGTGGTGCTGATTGATGCTGAGGTGGTGCTGAGTGATTCTGAGGTGGTGGTGCTGCACTGGTGCTGTGTTGAGGTGGTGCTGTGCTGATTCAGAGGTGATGCTGTGCTGATGTGATGCTGCGCTGATGCTGAGGTGGTGTTACCCTGATGATGAAGTAGTGCTGAATTGCTGCTGAGGTGGGGCTGCGCTGGTGCGGAAGTGGGGTTGCGCTGTTGGTGATGCATTGATGCGAAAGTGGTGCTGGCAGCAAGTACTATGTAAATAGCAAACAGTGTAGTCAAAAGCGGAGCTCTATCTAGCAATGAGTGTAGAAACAGACAATATTTCCTGTTTTACCCTTTCCGCTCAGTGAACTGAACAAGAACGTTACGGGTAAGTGTACTGTAACTGTTTATAAATAAAACACAGCAGTATTATATTCATAGTATACACTGAATTAAAAACAGTATCCATTTCCAGACACAAATCTGCTATTGAGATTGTATTCTGTGGCTCTAGAGGTGTTTCTTGCTACTCTTAAAAGTAAAGGGCCTGGGGGGGGGGATTGGGGATGCTTAAGAAACAAGTTGCACACATCTCGGCATTCCCAGTTCCATATTTCTAGCATAACACTTGGAAAAAGATGGGAAAACCAAAATGACATGCATTAAAAAATATATGCTGCTACTCTATAAAGTACCCCCACATTTTCTCCCCCAAAGTAAGCCTCTTAACATGTGTCACAGGCAATGGTCTAACATGAAAAGTATCTGCACTCCCTTCTAAGACTGTTGTTCTGCTGTGTACTGGCTCGGTAGATTTCTGATGTTGATTCCTGTGCTGGATTCATAATGTGGGAGTGTTGTGGAGGCTGACGGGGCAAGAATCACAATGCAGGAGGAGAGGAGCGGCAAGCAACGAGAACGAAGCAAGCAATGATGATGGGGCAAAGATCAAAAAGAAACCAGGGATTGGCTGAAAGGTGTCCGACAATCACACGGAGGACCTACGGTCTAAAATGAGAGCGCAAAGAGAGACAAATGGTGAACAGCTGTGGTAAGGGCAAGGTGGGAAGAGGGGGAATACATACAGAAAGGGGCAGTTGGGTGGAGAGTAGATGTAAAGATGAGAAGAGGCGTCATGTAAGCAGGTGCAAAATGGGATAATTAGAAACAGTGGTAAAGGGAGAAGGATGAGTGGAAAAGGTCGAACAGAGCTGTAAGGCGAATTTAAAGGTCAGAGGTGGGGGATGTTTGAACAAGGGTGTGGAGGTAAAAGAGGCTAAATGCTCAAAGGAAAGGGCAACGGGTGACAGAGGAAGAACGGGTGTGCATGGGACAGAAACTTTGGGAGTTTGTTTGGGCATACGGTTTCTGGATGTCCCCTCCATGTTACTGTTTCACTTTCAGGCTTTTGCCGGCCCCCGCCATCCTCCCCTGCATCTAGATTCCTTTGACTCAGAAACTGTAATCTTTCAAAAGATGCAGCTGTCAGCCCCTTAGTGAACCACGTAAGAGCAATGCTGACAGAATGCCTTTCTGTACCGGGATTACTGCGGTTGCCATATTGGTATTCTGTCACAGTTTGTGCACTAGAAGCTATTGGAACTGCGAAAATTGAGTAAAGTAGTCCCACACGCACTTGAATGAAGGGCTCCACTGTGGGAAATGGTTTAAGGCTTCCTTGTTCACAGTGCTTCCAAGAGTCATTCCCTTGTTTTAAGGACAGCTTCAGACATATGGAGCGCCAAAGCCTCCTGCCGCCCCGTGACCCCCCATAGTCTCTGCTGGAGTCTCCTGCGCCAGCCCAAATGACAATGATCATACAACTTCTCCCTTCAACTGGTAATGTCACCATTAATGTGTTCTATTTTCAGCTTTTGCAAATATACAAATAGACACGCATACACATATTTGCTATTGGTATAATTATCGATTTCAAATAATGGTGAGTGGATAATGGCGTGAGCCTACTTAATATGTCCAGAGGGTAACTTCATGCGTTGCCGTGTATAGCGGTCTGAGAGGGTGTGGTGTAACATACAGGGCTGCCGACTTTGGGACTGGGAAACTGGGCTCGAGTCTCAGCATTGGCTCTCCCCGTGCCTACATAAACATGCCCATTGTCACAGATAAAATGAAACAATGGCAAATCTAAACAAAATCCGGAAGGAAAGCTAAATTATAGATGCCAATCAGTGCTATGGCAATGGCTGAATTCCCTTGTTGAACGCCTACTGGATCGGGTGTCTTGGGACTAATTAAAAGACAAGATAAAGGTACTCAAGTAGCCGCTCAAAACACGATAGAGCGAGCTGTTCAGAATTTAAAACAAGCAGCGGCCTCGGAGGGGTGGTGGTGGGGGCAGGCTAGCAGTGTTGTGGGAGGGGTGAAGGGGTGGGGTTGGGGGTGATGGCACAGGAAGATTAAGTGACAGGCGCGAACAGTGCATGAAGTAAACAAAACAGAACACTTAACATGAGCAGAGGCAGGCCAACAAAAAAACAAATGCTCTCAAAGTATCCTAAATAACCTGAAGTGTAAGAGCACATGTAACAGGGGAAGTCCTCATGGGAGGATACAAAAGTCCAAAAGGAGCCACTACTAAGTGTATTCACCAAACAAAAGCCGGCATTTACAAAGGACTGTAAGAGGAACTAATGAAAAAGATGGGTAGTGCTTGAAGCCCATATTGTAGATACAGCATGTCTGGTAGAGACAGCGTGCATGCACTACCTAGGCGAGATCTAAAAACGCTGCAACACCCTGAAGAGGACCAGGATCAAGGGCGTAGCTTAGTCAGTGAGGTTCGGGGCTGTGAATCTCAATATTGACAATGAGAAAAGCAGTGGGCTGCAGGGCAGAGGGGGTGAGATGACCAAAGATCTAGACGGACTGCCCAGGAGGAACAGGGTCGGTACTGATGTGCATTAGGTTAGCAAAAAGTCCTTGCTTTTTACAAATCATTTTATCAAGTGACTGACGGCCCAATGTATTAAGCCCGAGATGCAAATAGAGGAGGATGCGCAGGCAAATGAAGTCACCGAGCCAGAGTCGAGCCATGGGTTTGGCTTGGCTCTAAGAGTCCGTGCACCAACTATGCCATGAAAACATTTTGAACGTATATGGTGCAACAAACATAAAAATATGATACAATCTTTTCAAAATTCAAAAAAGTGTTTTTCTTTAACATGCGGAAGCACTTCACCTTAGTAGATCAGATATTATTGCATAGACAGACATTTATTGAAAGTGATATTTTTTAGAAACATTCATAGTTCTTTCCCAACGACAATGCCATGAACTAAGAGGCAAGTCACTAATCATTTAAACCCTAAACATAGCCTAGATTCTTATTATAGATGGACTCCAAACACACAGAAGCTATGCCCCTGACTGCAATTCATGCATAGATGTATGACCCTGGATGCACCAACAATCTCAGCTGTCACGCATCTCCACGGACCACCAAATGACCATTTGCCTGCCGACACTGCTGCCTCACCTTCTCCACGGAAGCAACAAACTGCACCGGCAGCCCCACTAACGCACCCACACCCGCTACATCAACGGAGAACCCTTCGATGACACTCCAGTGCATTCTATTCAACGCACGTTTGCTCAGGAAACACGCCACAGAGATCTGGGACACGATCTCCTCCCTCACCCCGGATGTCATTTTCCTCAGAGAAACTTGGCTTCACCCCGCATCCGCTCCAGACATCGCCACAGCCATCCACGAAGATTACAAGATAACCCACACTGACCCAACCAACAAGCATGCAGGCGGAATCGCCATCGTCTACAGACACACCATCTGCTGCACAACATCCTCTGCCGACCCACCGTCGGTATTGGAACACCTCAATTTCCACTCCACACATAAGGGAAAAACACCATCAGAGGCACCCTTGCCTTCAGACCACCGGGACCACACCCCAGCTTCTGCAACACCATCCCGAAAATCATCGCCCCTGTTCATAATTGACCCTGAACATAACATCTTCCTTGGAGACCTCAACTTCTACCTTGATGACTCCAGCGACGCCAACTCCACTGAACTCCTGGAAAGCATGAGCAACATCGGCCTCAAGCAGCTGGTCATCGACCCCACCCACATTGTAGGACACATGTTCGACCCCATCATCACCATCCAGTGACAGTCCAATACATTCGCACCACACCACTCACCTGGTCCGACCACCACAGCATACACTTCACCATCACAGGGCCCATCTACCCTGGCACCGAGCACCTCAGATCCAAGCGCAAAAACTGGAAAAAGGTATCAGAAGACCAGTGGAACTACACTCTCCGCTCCCACCTCCCAGACTCTTCCCACTACACCCGAACAAGCAGCAAAGAACTTTGTCCAGTGGATCACCAAGTGCGCCTACGCCATCGCCCTCGGCAAGACAAGACAAAGGACAAAAAACAAAGCACAAAAGCAAGCTGGTTTGCCGAGAATCTTCACTCCACCAAATGCAACTGCCGAAAACTTGAAAGGAAGTGGCGCATCAGCAAAAAAACAGAAGACTACACCACCTACAGAGCCTCTTCCAACATGTACCACCGCCCCCTAAGGAAACCAAGAAGAACGCTCTCGCAGACTGCATCGAAGCCAGCACAAACCACAGCAAAGAACTCTTCACCATTGTAAAGGAGTTCACCAATCCTGTAGCCACCGAAAATTACATCATGCCCTCCTAGGAACTGTGCGACAACCTAGCGGACGTCTTCCTCGACAAGATCTCGGCCATCTACACAAACTTCGAACACCAACTCTCCGCTGCAGACAGTATTGACCAGCTCACACCCACGACCACAAACGTTGAGCACCTTCTCACCCACTGGGAACTTCTCACCACACAAGACACCATCTACATCATGAACTCCATGCACTCTGGGGTTCCCATAAGACCAATGCCCACACAACATCTTCAATCTCAGAAGTGATGAGCTCAGGAAGGTCCTAAACAACTCCATCACCACGGCCACCTTCCCTGAGGACTGGAAACACGATGAAAAAGTTTTTTCCCTCTGGAAAAAATGATACGCCGACCCTGTAGACTTGAAGAACTACCAACTCATCTCACTGCCCCCTACCTAGCAAAAGTCCTAGAGAAAGCAATCAACCAGCACCTCACCCAACACCCAGAAGATCGCAACCTCCTGGACCCCTCCTAATCCGGTTTGCAAGCTAACCACAGAAACGAGACAGCCCTGATTGCAGCAACAGATGACATCAGAGCCCTCCTAGACTGTGGGTAAACAGCAGCACTCATCCTCCTGTACCTGTCTGCCACGTTTCACTCAGTCTCCCACCACATCCTGACCAACAGACTCCACCACATCGGGATTGAGGGAAATGCCCTCAAATGGATCGCCTCGTACCTCACCGGCAGGACCCAAAGGATCCGTCTCCCACTGTTCACCTCAGAGCCCAAAAAGATAGTCTGCGAGGTCCCGCAAGGTTCGTCCCTCAGCCTGACCCTCTTTAACACCTACATGACCCCCCTGGCCAACACCGTCAGATCACACAGACTCAACATCAACTCCTACGGCGAGGACACACAGCTCATCCTCTCTCTGTCTAAAGATCCCTCCACCACCAAAGCTGACTTCCACTGATGCATGATGAATGTTGCAGATTGGATGAAGGATAACTGTCTTAAACTGAACTTGGAAAAAACAGAAGTCCTCATCTTTGGTAACAACACCTCGCCGTGGCATGACTCATGGTGGGCAGTGGAGCTCGGCACCCCCCCCAAAACAACTGATCATGCCCACAACCTCAGCATCATCCTAGATAACAATCTATCCATGCAGAGACAAGTCAATGCAGTCTCCTCTGCCTGCATCCACACCCTGTGCATACTCCGCAAGATCTTCAAGTGGCTCCCAGTCAACACCAGAAGAACCTTCATGCAGGCCCTCATCACCGGCAGACTGGACTACGGAAACACTCTATATAGGAATCATGGCACAGCTCCTGAAGAGACTCCAAACAACACAGAACTCAGCGCCTAGACTCATACTTGACCTTCCCAGAAGAATCCACATCACACCCCATCTTAAGAAACTACACTGGCTCCTGATCCAGAAGAGATGTCAGTTCAAGGTGCTGACCCACGCCTACAAGGTCCTGCACAATGAAGGACCTGCATACATCAACAAACACCTAAACTTCTACCAACCACCCAGACACCTCCGTTTAGCCTCCCTAGACATCCCACGGATCTGTCAACCTGCAGCAGAGGATGCTCCTTCTCACACCTGGCAGCCAAGGCTTGGAACAACCTTACCCTGTACCTCAGGACTGCATAGCCACTACAGCAATTCAGAAGAGAGCTAAAGACCTGCCTATTTGGTTAATAACATCTAAGCATCAGCAAACAAGTTCCAGTGCCTCGAGACCCTCATGGGTGATTTCCTGCGCTCTATAAATGGTTGATTGATTGATAGATGTAATGAAGGGTGGTGACTTAACAATAGCAAGAATACCACTGGGGCATTTGTGGAGACTTTGGACAATTGACAATATTGCAGGAGGTTTTAGGCTTTTGACATTACTGGCGGCACATGTTGGTGAGATTATTCCATATTTTATTCAAGCATTTGAACTCACCCTGCAATAGCCATTGTGCATGCGGAGAGTCCTCACGCAGCATTCCATTTATACTTCAGCACGGGCATACCCCTTGAGTCCCTACATCTGCAGCACCGCCACAGAGTTTGAGAAGCTCTTTATGGTGAAGCATGCGTTTCAGTCCAATATTTTTACCCAAGCAGGAATGTTTGGGAATGAAGGAATACTTGCCCACACAATAGAGTGCAGTACGGTGATATGCTCACCAGCCTTTTGTTTTAATGTTTCACATACATGGCTATTTCTTTGGTGGATCACGTATGCATACGGTAATGTGTACAACTATTGACATTCATTTTCTTCCATCCATCCTACAAGTGGAGATTAGCGTATGCACACCCATGGTGATGCGCACACTTGGTATTTCTGCTGTATACAAATATATGTATTGCTATTGCCTTTCAGTTGACTTTACAATGGAATCCTCCCAATCTGCCATCATAACGCCACCATTATTTCTTTCACAAACCAGTTCACCACCTATTGAATGGGAAGACTGGGTGAGTATCTCTGATAACTATATTGAAGTTTTAGATGGACAGAACTTTCACCACTCAAAGAAAAAAAGCATTGTTATTAAGTGTCTTAGGTAAAGGTCAACGCATATTGGATCCAGATGTTCAAACTATCCATAACAAATTGAAGGACACTAAGAGATTAAAAATTAGATTTGCTAGGGAGGTTAACGTATTTGGATTGGGTTATAAATTCTATACTCAGCCATAAAATGTGGATGAATTTGTAGCTAGGTTGTGGGAAAACTAAATGCTAAGTTGGTGCCATGATTGAGGAACTGATACATTATCAACTCATCGTACAGTGCAAAAGTATAAAAATGCAGGAGAGGTTGGGCTGCAAGAATCCTTTGCCCAAAGACGCAATTGGTATTGCCAAAGTAGAGGAACAATCTGATATGTGTATAAGAGAAATGGAAAAATAAAAGATAAACATAACAATAACATATCGGCTGTTGAAGTTCATGATGAACAAGTTACTTACCTTCAGTAACACCTTATCTGGTAGAGACTCTAGCCACAGATTCCTTACCTTAGAAATTTCCCCAGGTGTCAGACTGGATCCAGAAATGTTCGAGCAGTACCTTGGTGCACCGGTAGGTGGCGTCATTTTGCTCCACGTCAGCAGTGTTGTCTGGGCCTGAAGTAACGTGTGCGCAGACATCAGTTTGTTTTCATGACATTTCCGCTCTAGAAGCACAGAGCCATGATAGGATGCTGATGGACCAGTGTGCAGACTACAATAGTCACCCTACGTGGAGAAATCCGTTCACAGATTGGGGCATGGGAGGGTCGGTAAGGATGAGTAACTTGTTCATCTGATAAAGACTCACCTTAGAATAGATACCGAAACAATACCTCTCAGGAGATGTGTCTGCGAACAGATTTAGACTAGAAAGGACTGACAGGCAAAGTGCCCATCACAACAAACCTGATTGTCCAGGCAGAAGTGCGTGGTAAACGTGTGCAGAGACTCCCACATCGCAGCCTGACAGATGTCCAGAACTGGGACTCCACGAGCGAACACAGTGATTGTAGCCTCGGCTCTAGTGGAATACGCATGCAAGCCCTCAGGGGGTTGCTTCTTGGCCAGTGCGTAGCAGATTTTAAAGCAGAACATAATCCATCTTGAGATGCTGCTTTTCTGCATGGCCTTTGCTTTCTTTGTCCCAAATAACCCAATGAAGAGTTGATTGTCCACCCGGAACTCTTTGGTACGATCATTGTAGAACGATAATGCTCTTTTTGGGTCCATGTAGTGAGGTCTCTCCTCTTCTTTGGAAGGGTGAGGCGGAACAAAGAAGGCCAGCAGTGCAATGGTCTGACCTAAGTGAAAAGGTGTAACCACTTTCTGTAGAAAAGAGGCACATGTTCTCAGAACCAGTTTATCTGGGAAAAGGTTGTGTAAGGAGGATGCACAGAAAGTGTCTGTAGTTCACTAACCCTCCTGGCTGATGTAATGGGCACTAGGAAGACACTTTTAATGGTCAGGAGACGTAGAGGGCAATTGTGCATAGGCCCAAAGGGCGAGTACATCAAGATTCAAGTCCAATTGGGGCATGATGGGTTTTTGGAAGGAACATGTGTTGTAGTCCTTGTAGAAAATGAGTCACAGCAGATAACTTAAACAAAGAGGGCTGTCTGGCAACCGCATGAACTCCGATATGGCAGAAAGATAACCTTTCTGTGTCCAAACAAAGTCTTGCCGAGCTATTGAAAAAACAAATAACACTTCTGCTAGAGGTGTAGAAAGGGGAGCAACATGTTTGATAGTACAGGAAGCCACAAATTTGTCCCGATGGCAGGTGTATACTGTCTTGGTTGAGGGACGTCTGACTGCCAGAATGACATCGCAGACTTCTGCAGGCAGATCAAAAACTGTCAGTTACCGCTACTCAATTCCATGCGTGAAGGCAGAGCATGTGCAGGTTTGCCTGCATTATCCTGCCCTGCTGCTGTGACAGCAGATACTCCTGAAGGGACAGCCTGATCAGAGGACTGATGCTCATGCTCAGGAGTTCAGGATACCATACTCTCTGTGCCCAATCCAAAGCCACAAGAATGACTTGAGCCCGGTTGTTCCTGATTTCTTGAGAACTCTGGGCAGGAGTGGTATTGGCAGAAAAGCATAGATGAGGCATTAGCTCCACTTGAGACGAAACGTGTCGCCGAGCGAGAGTCTCCTTGGAAACTCCAACGTGCAGCAGTGCCAACATTGCACATTCTCAGCGGTGGCAAACAGATCTAACCAAGGTTCTCCCCAATCTCTGAAGAGACCTTGCACCACCGCTGGGTGGAGACGGCATTCCTGATCCGCTAGGCATCGATGGCTAAGTTTGTCCACTGTGGTGTTCAGAGAGACCTCCACATTCTGAACCCCCAGGAATTGTCCTGATGTTCCAATCATGTCCAGAGATGCAGGGCCTCTTGACACACAGTCCACGATCCCACCCCGCCCTGTTTGTTGCAATATCACATGGTGCTGGTGTTGTCCATGGACATCTGAACCAGCCTTCCCTTGGAGGAAGGAAGAAAGGCTTTCAATGCCAAGCGAATTGCTTTCAGCTCCAACAAGTAGATGTGGAGCCGAAACTTCACCGGAGACCGGAGTCCTCTGATCTCCACTTCTCCCAGATGACCGCCCCAACCCACGAGTGAGACATGTCATTACTGTAACTCTGAGTATGGAAAGGAGAGGGGTCTGCCACTTACCCATCACGATTGGTCAGCCACAACTGCAGATCTTTTGCAGTTCCCTCCGATAGTTCAACTAGATTGGAGAGATTCCCCTGATGCTGCACCCACTGGGACTTCATGTCAAACTGCAGAGCTTGCATATGCTAGAAGGCATGTGTACCAGCAGGATGCAGGAGGCCTTGAGGCCCAGCAACCTCAGAGTCAGTCTCACCGAAATCCAGGATAGAGGCTGAAACATCAGAATCACAGCCTGAATTCCTGGACCTGCTATTCCAGGGGATAGGCCCGAAACTTCACTGTAGTAAAGTAGAATCTGCTTTCATGGCTACCCCCACTTTTTGCTTGGTGTCAGTATGTTTTTGACCTAGTCCGACTGGGATCCTGCTTATCAGGACCCCAGTCACTGCACTTTCTCCCTAAATTGACCATGGTAAGTACACTTGTACATCCACAATTGGCTACTGGTGTACCCTTTTAAGTCCCTAGTATATGGTACTAAGGTACCCAGGGCATAGGTACCACAGGGGTCTCCCATGGGCTGCAGCATGTACTATGCCACCTATGGGAGTCCACTACAGGCCTTTGCATTTGCAGCCTGTCTGAGTTGGTGCTTGCACCTCTCACAACAGATATACGTTTCCTTATATCTGAGGTCACTACACTTTAAACCTATAAGTCACTACAATGGCAGGCTCTTCAGGCCTGAGGGCAGGGTGCTTGGTTATAAGTGTGAGGGTGCCCCTGAAGGATCAGGACACCCCTACAAACCCTGAAGTCGATTGTCCAGGCTTTGTAAGTGCAGTCAACTCTTTTAACACATATAGTGGACATCCGTCACTACGAGATGTCTAACTATATAGTGGCTGCACTGGAACCAGTCATGTTTGGAGTCAAACATGTTGGAATCATACCCCAACACCGATTCCAGTTTTGGAAGTATGATCCCATGAATGAGGGGGCTCCCTTGGGGTACCCCCCAGTACTCCCGGTAACAGCCTTTCAAGGTCTGACAGCAAGCTAGTGCTTCTGCCGACCCCAGACATGATTCTGCCCTCCTGCTGCTGAGCCAAGTTCGAGCAGGGGAAGGTAGAACAATAGGTTTCCTGTTGCAGGGAGGTGTGACCACCTCCCAGACAGGACTTATTGTATTGGGCTGTGGTCAGGGCGCTTGCCTGCACCACCAGAATGCTTTGAAGGGCACATTTGGTGCCCTCCTTGCATATTCCAGTTTGAACCAGTTCAGGGAGCCGTTGGCTCCTGCTCTGGCACGAAACCAGACAAAGCACATGGGAGCATCCTCCCCTCTATGCAGCCAGTCCTCTGGGAGGGAACCTCCAGTTGTTCCAACCCTTCCCTTAGGGTACTTAAGGACTTAAATGTGGGTGGATCTTCCGATTCATCATGGGACAAGACTCAAGACTGAAACCACATTACTCTTCGACCGTCTGAACACTTGGACTTCACCTGGAACCCAGACTGCACCAAGGAAGACTCCTGCTGCTCCTGGTCTCGCTGTTCTGCAAGTCTTCTTCGGCCTCTCTGTCTGTGCATCTTCCAGGTTCTTTGACAGACCTGTGGGCATCAAGGACACCCGAAGTAATCTCCCTTGGAGTGAAGGAGTCACTCCCCTGCATCTGCAGGCACTGCAATGACGCTGACAGGTCTGCTGCTCCTGTCGTCCCATGGACTTTCTGAGGCTCAGCAACACAGGTGGTGGTTCTGCAACTCCCTTGAGGCCTGACCTGTCCTCCCTGCAATTTTGAGGCCAGTATCCCTTGTTGAACAGCTGAAACCGAACCCCTGTGCACCGCATTGACTTGCCGTTGCCAAGGCTTGTTGGCTCTGCACTCCAGAGATTTTCGGGCTACAAGAAGCTCCAGCCTCCAGTATCTCTTCCCTCCAAGCTCAGCATCCTCACCATATCCTCTGCATAGTGGGCCTTCATTCTTGGTGAGCTGCTCGGGGTCCTATTGAGACTCCTGTGCTTTCGGCCTGTGGGTCCTCCTGAGGGTCTTCTACTGCTTCTGTAGGCTCCGCTGCTTGCCTTGGGGCCTGCTCTGATGCTCCTGCTGTTGGTGAGTCCCTTGGATCTTGCTGGTCCAAACGTTGCTCCTCCTTCGTTCTCCATGCCTGTTGCAGCTACCAAGGTTTGTTGGTGCTCCCGCCGGACACCGACCACTTAGTCACCGACATGGGACAGCTCGTGCACGGCTCTTGGTCTTCCTCAGCGTTGCCTGGTCCTCACAGCTGTGGTGACAAGGTCACCTTTGACTCTCCTGAACCATCCAACATCGGTGAGCATTGCTCTTCCGTGCCTCCTGGTCACTCCTGAGTGGAATAGACTCTGTCCCCTCTGATTGCAGGTTCTTCGCTTCCATAATCTACCCTTGGATTCCACCGGACTTCTTCACCTTCTTCTCCAGAGGCACTTTCTTCCAAGTCTTCCATTGTCGTCTACAGAGGTTTCCGACATCTCTTCACCCATATGCACCTGGCTTCCCTCATGTAGGTAACCTAGTTCCCGGGGCATCCACGTGTGGGGTGGCCATCCAACCTTCCGTCCTCCAAGGGAATTCTTCAGTGTCCTCTGGGAAGGGTCCTTCTTCTGCAAAACCGCAATTGCAACTTTTGCATTGACTTCCATTGGTCACACGGCTGTGTTCCCACTCCACACAAGGCCTCCGTTGGGTTCCTGGGTGCTTACCGTGGGTGGCTCCTTGTGTCCCCGACTCCTCTGGGTCTTCTGGTCCAAGTCCTGTCCTCTTCTGCAGTTCGCATTCCACTTTCTTAGTATATGGTTTGGTCTCCCCCTGGTGGCTATTTTTTGCTACTTACCTTATTGCATTTGTTGCGTCGCGTAGTTCCTATAAAACCTATAGAGGATCTGTGCGTTTAGACAACATACACTGCGGACTTAGTGTCCAGACTGATTCCAGACACCCCCACCGAGTATGTTGGCCTGTATACCAGCTAGCTCACAGTGCAACTAGAAACTCCTCTTACCAAGTCTTGGCAACTATCGAACATGACAACCCTGATCCCTCAGAGTCGTGGAAACGGTGCAATACTTTTCGCTCAGTCACTCGTGCTCACTTGGTCTCAGAGAGATACACAGAATAAACGATATGGACGTTTTTCAATAAGCATTTATTGAACACTCGTCATTCTAGTGTAAAATATGTGTGCTGAAACAACCACTAGACAGAAACAGACATAAATGATTAGAAGCACTAAGAAAGTGAAAGGATGGTAGATTTCTACCATTCTGCTATAATCAATTATACCTAGCATTTGTATAGGTGTTAAGCCAAGAATCCCTCTAGGATAAAGTCAACCCCATTACCTGAAATGAGAGACTGTGGGACTCCGTCTTGGTCTCGAGTTGGACACCCCGCAAGGGATGTTCAGACCACTGCGAGCTGGAGTATCTGCATGCAGGAACCTCAGCGTCTCGCGTCAGTGTGTCGGCATAGAAGTCGTGATCTCTTCTGACTATCTCAGCAAGATGTGATGTTTATATACCCGAAGGTATCCCCAGGGGGTTCTACCTTGCTGCTTGCTGTGTCGGACTTAGGAGGACTTCGGGAATGAACCTTGTACATAGTTATTATGCAGGAGATGGTAGTCCTGCTGATTTTCCAAGAATCTTCATGCTTAATGTATGAGGCTATTGTTCAGGGAAAACCCCACGCTGTAAGCAGTACTGTAACTAGGTAAAGGGTCAGTCCTAGCAGCCCGTTATGTATGTAGTGTAGGGACGAATATAGGTGAAAGGTTGGGATGTTACCCTGGCCTATATTGGGGTACCTATATGGAATATAACAGTTGTATTGTTGTGTATTGTGTCGCTATCTCCGGGTAGGAGATATACCAATGTGTTAGTGAGTGTTGCGTAATAAATAAAAGTATTTTTATATAAACACTGTGTGATTCTTTTTCATTTAACTTACACCCTAAGATTGAACAGGCAAAACAAGGTGCTTAACACACCTTCAAGATAAGCCTGAAGGCTGCTCTCCACAACTACCATTTTGAGAGTTTGCAAAGGTTATCAAAGACCACTAAAATCACCAAAAGGGTTGTCTAGATTAGTGCAAGGTGCCTCACTTAAATAAGTGTGCACCATATACTAAGCCAGCCTCCTACATTCACGGTCTTGAAAAACTCCAATGAAAGGGAGTGTCTGAGAGGGTGTGACTTTGGTACGTGAACAGAGAACCCCTGCGAATGCAGGAGGTCCGCAATAGTCTGGAGTTGGGAGACGACTGCCTTGGGTGAGCCTGCCTTCAGCAGTCAGTTGTCGAGCTAAGGGGAAGACTGGAACCCCTGACCTCTGCCAATGTGCTACAACCACCACCATCCCCTCGGTGAACACCCAAGGGGCACTGGTGAGGCCAAAAGGGAGCACAGCAAACTGAAAATGCTTGTGGCCCACCGTGAACCGCAGGTAACGCCTGTGGGCAGACAGGACAGGCATATGAAAGTAGGTGCCATGCAAGTCCAGTGCTACCATCCAGCCTCCGGGGCAGACAGAATCTGAGCTACAGTGAACATCTTGAATTTCTTCTTCTTAGGGAAGAAATTGAGAGAGCACAAGTCTAAAAAAGGGTGGAGGCCTCCGGGATTCTTGGCTTACTTCTGATGCCGGCACCCTCCCAATGGCTCCTTTGGCCAAAGGTGCCTACACTTCCTGACGGAGCAGGGAGAGGTGGTCCTCTCTCAGCTGATCTGAGGATGATGGCATGAGTGGTGGGTTTCTAAGAAAGGGATGTAACCCCGCTAAACAATTTAAAATATCCACTTGTCTGATGGTATGGACTGCCAGCAGTGCAGGTGATGACGGATCCTATGACCAACTGATTGCCCGTGATGGTAAGAGGGCAACCTAAATGGGTTTTAAGGCTGCCGAGCCTGCTGGCTTTGGTGGCTGGGCAGGAAAGGACAAGACTGGTAGCCCCTACCATAACCACAGGAGGTGAAAAAGGCAGCATAAGGTTGGCATGGGGCCATAGAGCGACCGGGCAGTGGCCTGGCTGTCCTAAAAGCACTCCAGCGCTGAATCTACTCCATCACTAAAGAGGCAGGTGCCATCGATGGGCATGTTCATAAGGGATGCCTGAACATCCCTCAAAAAGCCAGCACATTCAAGGGAGAAAAATGTACGAGCTGTTCATCAAGGTTGTCTGTGGATTGGCGGGTAGTTGATGGACTTGCTGCTATTGCTAAATAATTTCAGGGTGCTGTAGCTTCCATCCAAGATGCGTTATAGGTGGTGAAGGTACGTTTATGGCTGAGGATTGGATATGTGAAATGTAAGCAGATGCCACACTTAAGGAGGTGGTATGTTTAATGATTTTGGGGAGTATGAGGGAGAGTAGCATTTCACAGTGAGTACAACCCTTTGCTAAGATTTTAGATGAAATGACCTAGTGTGGAGAGAAGCCAATCATTAGAGGTGAGAGGTTTGTACCACCTTGTGGTTTAAGGGGTCAAACTAATTACACTAGCTCATGAAGGTCATTTAGAGTAAACTCTGACTAAGAAATAACTTGAGCTCAATTTTGGTGGCCCGGATTAGATGAACAGTTGACTTATTTTGTGGAAGGTTGCAGTGCGTAAAGAAATTAAACTTTTTTTTATAGTGAGTGTACAGTCATAAGTAAGTTGCATTGCCAAGCCGGGGCAGCCTTGGCACAGTGCATGCTTGGAATTTATTGGTCCAGTGAATGAGCTCAGAGGAGAGTTCACATTTGCATTGGTAGTGGTTGAAGTTTATTCTAAGTGGTTGTGTGTCTTTTTTGTTTAAAGAAATCACCACTTTAATTACTATTCAGAATTTGATTTTAATTATCTTGGAAGAAGGCGTTTCTTCAATATTAATTATTGATAATGGCACTCAACTCGGTTCTAGTGAAATGCAAGCTTTCTTTGCCTCTTTTGGTATTCAAGAACAAGTTACTTACCTTCGGTAACAATATATTTGTAAGCGACATATATTAGTTATAGATTCCTTACCTTAGAATTACCCCCAGGCGTCAGACTGGATCCGGAGAATTTTTCTTCAGCAGTACCCCTGCGCGTCGGTAGGTGGCGTCGGTCGACTCCGCGTCCGTCGTTGGAGTCGTGATCGCTGGAATGACGTTGCGGTATCTACTTAGACGCCGCCCCTGAGCGCTGATGTCAGTTCTTTACACGACATTCCACGCCAGAAGCGCAGAGCCATGCAAGACACTGACCACTGGTGCACACAACTAAGGCCCTGCTCTAGAAGTCAGTTTGCAGAACGGGGAGGATGGGTGGGGCGGTAAGGAATCTATAACTAATATATGTCTCTTACAGATATATCATTACCGAAGGTAAGTAACTTGTTCATCTGAAAGAGACTATTAGTTATAGATTCCTTACCTTAGAATAGATAACCCAGCAATACCAACCCCAGAGGTGGGTCTGCGAACCAAGTTCACACCAGAAAGTCCTGGAGAACTGAACGGCCAAAGAAGCCATCTCTCCGGACTTGGCCATCCAGGCAGTAATGTTTAGTGAACGTGTGCAATGATGCCTAAGTGGCTGCCTGGCAGATGTCACTGAGGGGGACTCCACGTCCCAAAGCAGTAGTGGCTGCCGTCGCCCTGGTGGAATGGGCATGCAACCCTACCGGAGGCTCTTTTTTCACCAAGGAATAACAGATTTTAATGCAAAGAACGACCCATCGAGAGATGGTTAATTTTTGCACGACCAGACCTTTCTTGGCGCCCACATAGCCAACAAAGAACTGATCATCCACCCGGAATTGTTTTGTGTGATCCAGATAAAATGATAGCGCACGTTTTGGATCCAGACGGTGGAGCCTCTCCTCCTCTTTAGAAGGATGCGGAGGCGGGAAGAAGGTGGGCAAAGTGATGGTCCGTCCTATGTGGAAAGAGGTAACCACTTTGGGAAGAAAAGGTGATCTAGTTCGAAGGGCAACCTTGTCCGGATGAACAGCAAGGAAAGGAGGTTTAGAAGAAAGAGCCTGAAGCTCACTCACCCTGCAAGCAGAGGTGATGGCAACCAGAAAAGCAGTCTTTAAGGTCAAGAGTCTGAGAGGACAATTATGTAGTGGCTCGAAAGGAGGACACACATGAGGTAAGTTAAGACCAGATTCAAGTCCCACTGGGGCATCACGAAAGGAATAGGAGGAAAGAGGTGAGTAATGCCCTTACGAAATCTATTTACAAAAGGGGACTTGAAAAGAGAAGGCTGAACATGAAGGCGAAGAAAGGCCAAAATATAGCCTTTAAGGGTGCCCAGAGCAGAGCCCTGCTGGGCCATAGAAAGAATGAAGAGGAGAACCTCTGAAAGAGGGGCAGAAAGGGGATCCACAGCCTTTGCTGTGCACCATGCCACAAATGTATTCCATTTACAGGCGTATACTGTTTTAGTGGAAGGATGCCTGGCTGCCAAGATGACATTACAGACTTCGGGAGGAAGGTCAAATGCTGTCAACTGTCGCCGCTCAATCTCCACACAAGGAGGTGGAGGCTGGACAGGTTCGGGTAGAGGACCGTCCCCTGCTGCTTCGACTGAAGATCCTCCCAAAGAGGCAGTCTGATCGGAGGATCGAAGGCCATGTTCAAGAGCTCGGGATACCAGACTCTTCGTGCCCAGTCTGGAGCCACAAGGATGACTTGGGCCCGATGGCGCTTGATCTTCTTCAGCACTCTGGGTAGAAGTGGTACGGGCGGAAAGGCATATAGAAGACGGCAATTCCACTCACGACAAAAAGCGTTGCCGAGCAAGTGCCGCCTTGTAATTCCAATGCGCAGAACTGTTGACATTGCGTGTTCTCTTCGGTGGTGAACAGATCTAACCAAGGCTCTCCTCACTACTGAAAGAGACCTTGCACCACCTCTGAGTGAAGACGCCATTCGTGATCCATCATGCACCAGCGGCTGAGTTTGTCCGCCCTGGCGTTCAGGGAACCTGCCAGGTGTTGAACCACCAGGGACATGCCCTGATGTTCCAGCCAGGTCCAGAGGCAGAGAGCCTCTTGACATAGGGTCGACGACCCCACCCCACCCTGTTTGTTGTTGTACCACATGACGGTGGTGTTGTCCGTGAACACCTGCACTACTCTTCCCAAGACAGAAGGAAAGAATGCTTTCAGTGCAAGACGGATCGCCCGGAGCTCCAGAAGTTTTTTTTGTTTTTTTTTTAAAGTTTTGAAAACCTTTATTAAGAGTATAAGATGTCATCCACAGCAGAATGCCTACATCCCTGAAAGGGCCGGCGCAGCAAGGTAATGTGCGAAAATTTGCCACAGAAGGGTGGGGGATAACACAGCAAGCCGCCTACAACCACATCGGGCCGGCCGCGTCAGATGGTATAAGGAGCATTGAAGGATCATATATATCGCTGTAGGCTCGTGATTTTGAACAACATCTCACAAAAAAATAACTTTTCCACTCTCGCGTTACGTGCACTGTAGACAGGGTTTATTTGGTATGACGTAGTCTGTGCATGGGACGATGGAGTAGTGTGCCTGGGTGCCCTGGCGTCTACTATGCGGGGTGTGTGCCGCTCTGGGTGGGGGATCGTTCCTCTTTAACGCGCCTCACGCTGTTGGGGTGGTAAGGGGAGGGGCCGTGGAGGTTGTGCTATCGGTGCGTTCCAGTAAGTATGCCTGCAGAGGTGCCCAGATATCTCGTGGGGGTAGCAGTTCCGCGTATATGTGTAGTTGTTCTTGGCAGTAGATAAGGTCTCGAAGCCAGTCCTTAAATTTCGGTGCTCTCCCTCTACCCCATCTGCAAGCAACCCTTCTCTTAGCGAGGAGGAGTGCAAGGGATGTATATTTCTGGATTTTTGCAGCTAGGGGAGCAGTGTAGCCTAGGAGTGCAGTCAGGGGATCGTCTGGAATGTGTAGGCCCGTCATTTGGTCTAGTGCTGCAAGTACCTCCGTCCAGAAGCGACGGACGGGGGGGGCAGTCCCAGGCTAAGTGTTGAAAGTCGGCTCCCTCATTGCCACACCGATCACATCTGTCATTTTCCCGGAGTCGCAGGCGGTGTAAGTGCGCTGGTGTGTAATAGACACGATGGACAAATTTGTAATGGAGGATGCGAAATTTGCTATTGGCAGAGATTTCTCCCGTTTGTCTACAACAAAAGGACCATTGGTCATCAGTCAAAGGATGTCCCATTTCTGTTTCCCACCTGGCCTTAGCTAAAGGGGGTTCATATTCTCTGTCTTTCTGTACTGTGCGATATAATAGTGATATGACATGGGAAGGGGCGGTTTGTTGTAGAATGTCGTGAAAGGGGGACATGAGGGGGGGTTCCTGAGGAAAACTAGGAGTGAGTGTTTTCACATCTTGGCGCAGTCTAATATAGTAGAATCTCTCTAGGGGGGAAGGGGTTGTGGGGCCAAAGAATTCTTCGCTCGTGCGGAATTTGTTCTTTTCGTAGAGCTGCCCCCAGGTTTGTATGGACAATTTGCGAAGGAGTTTGCGGCAGCCACCCTCTTGTGTGACCGGGATGTCTTGTCTGCTGGCAAGGGGTAGAAGGGGGGAATAGAGCAAGGCGCTTCGTGCGAGTTTCGCTAGGTCGCGCCATGCGCTGGTGGTGCATTGAACGGTGGTGGAAGCAAAGCGCCGCAGGACTGCAGGGGTGCTCAAATATACAGTGCTGGGAATAGGGTTCATATATCCGTCTTCAATTGCCAGGTGTGGCATATAGGGGGGAGGGTGTATCCAATAGGTTGCGAAGTGGGCTTGGGCACAGCTAAAGTATAGTTCTAGGTCTGGTATTTCAAATCCGCCTTCACTGAAGGGACGCGTAAGGATGTCCCAGCGTAACCTAGCTTGCTTCCCTCCCCAAGTAAGCCTAATGAGTTGGCTCTTGATGGTCGAGAAAAAATGGCGGCCGGGGACGTAGGGAATATTTACGAACAAATATAACAGCTTGGGCAGTATTACCATTTTGATAAGGGCGGATCTGCCTGCCATGGATAGTGGCAATGCAATCCACCGTGTGATTTTATCCGTCAGTGAGCTCAGTGCACATCCATAGTTAGCCCTCATTAGTTCTTCTCGGTTGCGGGATATTACTATGCCTAGGTAGGTGAGTGTGTCTACGCACCATTTTAGGGGGTAGTCCGGTGTAATTCTGGGAGTGAAGTCAGTGAGGGGATACATTTGAGATTTTCCCCAGTTAATATTAACACCGGAAAGGCGTCCGAAGAGGATGAACAGTCTGAGGATAGGATTCAGGCTCTCCTCCGGATTCCGCAAATAGAGGGTAATGTCATCTGCATAGAGAGAAATTAAAATTTGTCTTTCTGGGTAAATGATGGCGTATTCTCGGAAATGTTGGCGTATCTTGGCGGCCAAGGGTTCGATAGCTAGGGCGAATAAAAGGGGGGACAAAGGGCACCCCTGTCTAGTGCCTCTGGCTATAGTGAAAGAAGCTGATCGCTTGCCGTTGGTCAATACTGTAGCTTGCAGGCCTGTGTATAGCAGGTTTATCCAGGCTAGGAATGGGAGAGGGAATCCCATGCGTTGCAATACAAAGGCTAGGTAGTCCCATTCCAGGGAATCAAATGCCTTAGTGGCGTCTAGAAAGATGGCGGCGGCATTTAGATCAGGGTCTATATCATGGAGGATCGCGAAGAGGGTGCGCAAATTGTGGGAAGTGCTTCTGGTCGGTACAAATCCTGACTGATCGGGGAGAACCAGGACGGGCAAGAGGGGACTGATTCGGTTGGCGATTAACTTAGCTAAGATCTTGGCGTCTACGTTAATGAGGGACAGGGGCCTATACGAATCTACTTGTGACGTCGGCTTCCCCGGTTTGGGCAGGGAGATGATTAGCGCTTCGCGCATTGATTGAGGTAGAATGCCCGTCTCTCGTGCTTCCTCGAGCACGTGACGCAGGGCAGGAATAAGGAGATGTCGGAATGCTTTATAAAATTCGGCCGGGAGGCCATCGGGCCCCGGGGCCTTGCCAGATTGCAGTTGCATTATTGCAGAAACTATTTCCTCATCCTCGTGATGTGCTAGGAGGGATTCTCTCTGACCATCCCCCAGCCAAGCGATAGCGATGTCCTCAAAGAATGGGGTAAAATCTACTGTTTGCTTTCTATGCGTTTTATACAGTTGCTTGTAAATTTTTTGGAAGGTGTCTACTATTTCAGAAGTATTTCTGCGTATCTGACCATCCTCGCTCTCTATCTCTAATATAGTATTAGCAAATCAGGGGGGGCGGACCACTGAGGCTAGTGCCTTTCCTGGCCTCTCACCCTCACCGTAGCGACGTGCTTGATGGTACTTCCCTCTAAATTTACACTCCCTCTCCGCTGTTTCTTGGTATTCAGTGAGGAGGTCACGTAGCTGCGCTTTCTGCACAGGTGTGGGTGAGGTTCCTAGAGCCTGTTCCGTCTGCTTAATGCTTCGTTCTAATTTCTGCAACGTATTGCGAATATCCTTTAAGACTCCACCGCTTTTGGCTATGCAGATGCCCCGTATGGTGACCTTAAAGGCCTCCCATACCGTAGAGTATTGTGGAACCGAGGTGTCGTTCCGAGGGAAAAAATCAGTTATTTCTTGCTCGAGTTCATTTTTAAATACAGGATCTAGCAATGATTGTGGGTTGAGCCGCCAAGAGATGTAGGGTGGGTCATCATAAGGTGGCGTAAGAGAAAGGAGGACGGGTGAATGGTCCGAATATGTACGGGGGAGGTGAGAGGCATGTGTCAGCCAAGTTGTTAATCCTTTATCTATGAGCCAGCTATCGATACGGGACCAGGAGGAGTGAGCAGTGGAGTAACAAGTCCCTTCTCGGGTTTGTGGGTGAAGGGTCCTCCAGGCGTCTGTGAGGTCATTTTCCTCCATAAAACTTTGGAGAGTTGCCTGCGCATTAGAATAGTGGCGAGTCTGTGGATGTGATCTGTCTAAGGCCGGGTTTATGGTCACGTTGAAATCTCCTCCCCATACCAGGTGTGTAGAGCCTATATCCATGATTTTGCCCCAGAGGATGCGAAAAAATTCCGGGTCATCAGTGTTGGGCCCATAGCAGGAGACAAGTGTAATGGATTGCGCGGAGAGCCTACCCCAGAGGATGCTATACCTGCCTTGTGGATCCCCATAAGAGCCAATGGGGGTGTAGGGAAGCGAGCGTTTCACCAAAATGAAGGTACCTCGGGCGTATGATGAATAGGACGAAAAGCATTTACTGGTTGCCCAACGGGCTGCAAATGTGGGGGATGGGGTGGGAGCAAGGTGTGTTTCTTGAAGCATGGCACAGTGGATGTTGTGACGTTCTAGATAAGAAAGGATGTGACGGCGTTTTTGAGGGTCCCCCAACCCTCTGATATTCCAGGTTAAAAAGTTATATTGTAGGGATACGGGACGTGACTCCATTTGCGTTGTGCCTACCACGTGGAGGAGGAGTGTCTAGTGTATAATCTGGGTTTACGTCATGAGCAGAACTGTGCAAGGTGGAACAATAGAACTCTTCATAAAAACTTTTCCCATACCCTCCCCCCTCCCACAACAGCGACCCAATCTCGCCGTGTCCTATCCCTCCCCCCTCCCAATAAGAACCCATTGCCATCTCCCCAACAGGGGGCGGAGGGTTCAACAATTTAACCATTTACTGTGTGAAGTACTTAGGGTTCACCTGTCGGGTGGTCTCTAGAGGGCGGTCAGGTTCTCCTCGTCAAGACGAGGGCGCTCGGGCGATATTGTGTAATTTCATCTCGGCATTGTTTGAAGAGCAGTTCTGTAAGTAGGAAAATAATCTAGCTGAGCGCTGCACCTCCAACACGACGCAGCGTTTAAAGAGTTCAGTGTCAGGATGCTTGGTCTAAGAAACATCTTTATAGGTCGGGCATTAGTCCCCCTTTGCCGGCGAGCACATCTGAAAGGTATCGAGAGTGTCCTGTAGACAGGCAGTTGTGACACTAGTCCAGTATTTGTGCTGCCATTACCTCAGCGTTCATGGTCAGCAGTGATCCCCCAGGTCCTTTTGCGAGGGGCGTGTGGCGGCCGCAGCGTGTCTGTCATTCCGTGGATCATAAGCGGAGTGCTGTGGGCCAGTCCGGCGCCCGCCGCACAACCGGGGGGGAATGCGCCAGTGTAGAGGATCTATGTGTGTATTGCGTAATAGGGTGAGGATAATTCTCGTGTCTTATTCGACATCCGACGTGTGCCCACTATCTGCGGGACAGCGTGTCGGGGACAGTTGACCTGCAGATGCTTTGGGCAGAGTTTTAAGGAAGTCCTGGGTGTGTTGCGGGTTCGTAAAAAAGTGATGTTTTCCCTGATGTGTTACTTTGAGGCGGGCCGGGAATAACATGGCATAGGGCATATTAAGCTGTTGCAGTTTTTTCTTCACCTGTAGGAATTTGCGTCGTTGGTCTTGGACGGCCATGGTGAAGTCGGGATATATTGATATCTCCATGCCTTCATATTTAAGTTGTCCTTGTTCCCTAGAGAGACGGAGGGCAGCATCTCCCGATAATTAAGCAGCTTGGCGATTATGGGCCTGGGAGGAGTGCCAGGGGCCGGCTGGTTTGCCAACGAGCGGTGTGCGCGTTCAACAATCAGGACTTGTGAAAAAGCGTCCCTGCCGAAGAGTGCAATGAGGAGTCTCTCAACATATTCCTCCATCTTTCTAGTGGCTGTCGATTCCAGGATCCCAAGGATCCTGAGGTTGTTTCTCCTCGAACGAGATTCCAAATCCTCGTTTTTGGCAGCTATCACCTTCAAGACCCTTTCCATCTCAAGGGTACGGCTGGTGGTAGCGTTGGTTGTGTCCTCCAAGTCCGAGATCCGTCGTTCCGCTTCAACCAGGCGGTCATCGTGTTTCTCCACTCGTTGCGTGAGTCCTTCTAGCCTGGTATTCATGGAATCCATTTTGGATTCGATGGAGGTTAAGCTCGACTGCATCACCAGCAGTAACTCCTTGAGATCCGCGGTTGAGGGGGTCGGCGCATCCTGTTGATCCTCGTCAGGTTCCGTCTGGGATCGGGACGATTTGCGGGTATCAAAGTTGAGTTTCGGCTGCCGCCCGTCCGGTTTCCCCATGGCTGCAAAGTGGAGGGTCAATGCAATAGCTGTATTCGGGGGAATGTTATTTAAGGCGCTTGTATTGAGTCCAGCCCGTGTTCCGCAGCACGGAACACCGTCTGGATGTGTAGGGAGCCGGTGGCAGCAAGGATCGACAACGTTTGAAAAAATAGCCCCATACGTTGATATTCAGTGTTCAAAGAGTTAAAGGACTAGTGTCGGGGGCCAGCAGCTTCTCCCGGAGGTTGCGTCGCTGCTCCGGTCCTCTCTTTTCCCGGGCGATGGCAGCGAAGGGTGTTGGACGCAGAGGCAGGGCAGCTATGCCCCACTCTCCTGTCGCAGGACTCAGCGCCAATACTGCAAGCTCGCGTGTCAGTTCGGGGTCCGGGACGTGCGCGCAGAGCCTCTTAGTCCTCCCGCGCAGTCAGGCCTCGTAGCTATGGGTCCCTCAGCACATCGGTCAATGGGCGCCGAGCCGTCCTGTCCCTTCACATTCTGTGTACTTTATAGCTGCTTTGAGAGTCTCACTGGTCCGGTAGGCTCATGTAGAAGTTGCTTCCCCGTCCGTTGGCAGCATTCAGGGGGGAACCAAGCCCCAATAGAGGGTCCCTTGGGCGTGCGTTCAGTGGTAAAGGGTAGGGAGACCAGAGCACGGTCCGCCGACCGAGGGTGCAGTGTGTCCTCGGACTGCGCTAACGAGGCGCGCCGCCCTCCGGTAGTAGCAAGTGGGGGAGGTCACGGGGAGCGGCCACAGTTCAGTGTTAGCAGTCAGGGTATTTTAGATCGCAGGCGCGGCTTTCTCCTACCTCGTAGATGGCTGCAAGGACGCCGTAGATGGCACTCACATGGGCATCCAGGCCGCAGATAGTGCCTCCAGGGGCGGCAGCGTTCTGTATTCCCGGCAGGGCCGGAGCAGGCACGCCGGGTAGCGGGACCACGCAGGCCTCCCAGCGGTCCCGCGACGATAAGCAGGGGGCTGTAGTTCTTCCTTGATCCGCCCTCCGCCTTAAGTTGTCTCCGACGTAAAGGAGTTCCGCCGGCTCCTCGCACCTCGCCGCTTCAGTCAATCGCAGCGGGTCCCTGGGCTGCGTCGGAGGCCACAAGCCCCATCCCCCACCAGGGGCGGCGGCGGTTCCCGCAGCCGGCAGCAGAGAAGATCCAGCAGGGGCAGCGGCAGTGCCCGTCCGGGACCGGAGATCAGCGGTCCCTCAGGTTGCGGAAGCAGCGTCTCCCCGCGTCGGGGACCGGCAGCTCCCAGCCCGGTTCCTGTGAAGGCTAATCCGCCATTTTGGCCGCTCCGCCGGGCAAGAGGTAAGCTCGTTTTTCCCCGCTTCCAGGTCAAAATTTGTATTTCTGTGCAATGCAGCAGGCTCTCCAAGACGTCACCCATCAGATTCCGCCATTTGCTCGCAGATCTTGCGGGAGATGAGAAGGATATTTTGTGGATATAGGCCCGAGCCGCAAGAGCCTCACAGAAGTGCGGCCATCTTGCTTGGCGCCCTCTAGCGCCCCCCGAGCTCCAGAAGGTTGATGTGGAGCCCGGACTCCGCCGGAGACCAGAGGTCTCTGATTTCCGCCTCTCCCATGTGGCCGCCCCATCCCAGAAGTAACGCATCTGTCACCACCATGGAGTCTGGTTGGGGAAGGGAGAGGGATCTGCCCTTGACCCAATCCTGGTGCGTTAGCCACCACTGCAATTGGTGTGCAGTGCCCTCCGAGATCTGGACGACATCGAAAAGATTCCCCTGATGCTGCGCCCACTGGAACTTCAGAGCCTGCATATGCCACCTGGCATGATCCACCAGCAGGATGCAGGAGGCCATGAGGCCCAGCAGCCTCAGAGTCATTCTCACCGAAATCCAGGATAGAGGCTGAAACACCAGTATCATAGCCCAAATATCCCTGACTCGCTGCTCGGGAGAATAAGCCCGAAACTGCACTGTATCCAGAACTGCTCCGATGAAAAGGAGCATCTGAGAGGGAATCAGGAGTGACTTCGGCACGTTGATAGTGAACCCCAGCGAATGCAGGCTGTCCGCCGTAGTCTGGAGGTGGGAGACGACAGCCTGGGGCATGCCCGCCTTCAACAACCAGTCGTAGAGATAGGGGAAGACTGAAACCCCTGATGTGCGCAGATGAGCTGCAACCACCGCCATCACCTTCGTGAACACCCGAGGGGCACTGGTAAGGCCAAAGAAGAGGACGGTAAACTGAAAATGCTCGTGGCCTACAGTGAACCGTAGGTAACGCCTGTGGGCTGGCAGGACGGGGATGTGGAAATAAGCATCCTGCAAGTCCAACGCTACAATCCAGTCTCCAGGGTCGAGGGCAGACAGAACCTGAGCCAATGTCAACAGTTTGAACTTCTCTTTCTGGAGAAGCGGTTGACGTCCCTGAGATCCAAGATAGGATGCAGGCCTTTGTCCTTCTTGGGCACCAGGAAGTAGTGGAAGTAACAACCACGACCTACTTCTGGTTCAGGGACTCGTTCGATAGCTCCCTTGGCCAAGAGAGCCGTAACTTTCTGACGGAGAAGGGCCAAGTGATCATCCGACATGCGATGGAGTGTTGGTGGCATGGAGGGAGGGGTATTCTCGAAGGGGAGGGAGCAGCCCCTTCGGACCATCTGCACAACCCACCTGTCCGACATGATGATGAGCCAGTGGGGGAGGTGATGGCGGATCCTGCTGCCCACTGGCAACTGGTGGCCCTGAAATGTCAGACTAGGAAGGCTTAGAGGCTGCTGCAGAGGGGGCACTGGTGGACTGGCAGGCCCGTTGGCCCCCAGACCCACGGCGTTTGGGTCTGACGTCCCCGGCAGCGCCTGTGGCCCTGGGTGGAACATGGTGGGGCACCCCTTCCGTAGCCACGAAAGGGGCGAAAGGCAGACTGCACAGGACGAGAGGTGGCAGCAAGGCCCAAGGATCTGGCCGTAGCTCTAGAATCCTTGATGTGCCTTGTCGCCAAACAGAGGACGGCCATCAAAGGGCATGTCCAAAAGAGTCGATTGGACATCCCCAGAAAAGCCAGTGGATCTCAGCCAGACGTAGCGTCTTAGGGCTGCTGACGTAGAAATCATTCTACCCAGCGAGTCGGCGGAGTCCAGCCCACAGAGGATGGCGATTTTTGCTACATCGCTCCCCTCTGCAACTGCGAGTGTGACCCGGGCCTCCTCCGGACGCTGCGGCAGCACCTGCGCAACCGTATCCCACACAGAGTGGGTGTAACAGCCCAAGAGACATGCGGTGTTCACCGACCGCAGTCCTAAGCTGGCGGAAGAAAACATCTTCTTCCCAAGATGGTCCAGCTTCTTGGATTCCCTATCTGGGGGAGCAGAAGGGAACGCACCTTTAGATGTTGAGGCTTGGACCACCAAGCTCTCAAGGGTAGGGTATTGGGAGAGGAAGATGGGGTCGCCCGGGGCCGGGCGGTGGCATCGGGCAATCATCCTATCCACAGGAGCCCCTGTGCTAGGCCTGGACCAAGTGCCTAGAAGGATGTCTGTGAGGGCCTCATTGAACGGCAGCAGGGGCTCCGAGGAGGCCGCTGCTGGCTGAAACAACACAGTCAGGAGGTTCGTCCTGACTGCCACCTTAGGAAGCTCAAGGCCCAAGGCCTCAGCCGCTCTATGCAACACCAGAGCATAGGAGGCTCCCTCCTCCATGGCCACGGTAGGGGGAGAAAGCATGCCACGGTCTGGGGAGGTATCCAGACCACTGGCTTCCCCCAACTCCTCTCTCCAGTCCGGCTCCTCCAGCTGGTCTGTCAAAGGGTCAACAGACCCCTCCCTGTCCTCCTCACCTTCCTCTGGCTGCCACTCAGGGCAATAGGGATACCAGGGGAGAACAGTGGCACCGGCGTCGGTCGACACCGGTCCGGCTCCGTGTCCAAGACGAGGTGGAGGCCGAGGACACAACCGGCATCGGAGGTGGCTGAGGCGTTGTCAAATGAATCGGTGCCGGAGGAGGTGTCGTGAGGTCGACTGGCGCTGTTCCGGATCCAGGCCTGGATCCCTGGGGGCCCTGCGGCGCCGAGGCCGGAGCAGCGTCTGCGGGGCCAGAAGGCGTGCCGGCGGAGTCAGGCTGCCCAAAGATGGAGTGGAGGGCTTCTTAAAAAGGCACGAAGCTGGGCAGGGGACGACCCGGCTCGCGGGAAGGGAGGGAAGCTCGGAGCAGTCCCAGTAGGCTCTGCGGGCGGAGCCGAACGATGACGATCTTCCGCGTCGCGTCAGCCGACGGACGGGGAGAAGGTGAAGAGCGACGGTGCTTCTTTGCCTTTTTCTTGTGCTTCGACTTACCAGAAGACAAAGACTTCGATGAGGAGTGATGGTGGTGACTCCACGACTGGTCCCTGCGACCTCCCTCTCGACTGGGACCTTGAGCGGCACGGAGCTGACTGCCGGGCCTCCAGAAGCTTTCGGGACTGCTCCCGCAAAGACTTCAGGTTTATGGCACGACAGTCAAAGCACGACTTTGGGTCGTGGTCGCGCTCCAGGCACCAAAGGCACACGAGGTGCGGAACCGTGACTGACATCAGCTCGTGACAAGAGTCACAAAGCTTGAAGCCGGTCCGCCGATGTGACATCTCTGCGTGCACCAGGAGTCGAACGACTCGAAAAAGATGTCGACAAAAAGTCGTAAAACACTAGTCAAAAATGACTACGGGTACCGCTCTCTCCGGATCTGCGCTGGCTGGCGCGGAAAAAGAATGAGCTGAAGTCAGCGTGCAGGGTCGGCGTCTAAGTAGATACCGCAACGTCATTCCGGCGATCACAATGCCAACGACGAACGCGGAGTCGACTGACACCACCTACCGACGCGCAGGGGTACTGCTGAAGAAAAAATTTCCGGATCCAGTCTGACGCCTAGGGGTAATTCTAAGGTAAGGAATCTATAACTAATAGTCTCTTTCAGATCACCACCCCACCTCATTGTACAACCCTGAAGCCAATGGCATAGTTGACTATGCCAATCGATCGGTAAAAGGAACTATTGAAATGGCATTGACAAATATCATGATGTCCATAAAATGGTGAGTGAAATGCTTTGGGCGTATCATACTACGCTACGTGAAGCTATTGAGAAAACTTCTTTTGAGGTGATGTGTGAGAGATGTCCTGGTACTAAGCTAATTTGTTGTGGTTGAAGGACTGGGTGCTAAATGGTGGTAAAATTTATTGTCCCTGTAAGTTTGAAGTTGGCAAAAAGGGTGGTGTTTTGGGGGTTGGTGATTCGTTTAAGATCAAGTCCGGACAAATAAAGAGATGTTTATCTCTAAGTTCACAGGTCCTTTTAAGGTCAAACACATACATGAGTTCTACATAGTTTTAGAGAATGAAGAGAGTTGGAATCACAGAAGAGTAGCTTAATATCAAAGAGGTGGAGGGTGCGATAGATAAAAGGATGAAGAATGTAGTGGATCCATGATGAAAGATGAACTGTGTTCTTGAAGGAGGAACATAGTGAGCTCCATGTTTGGAGGTGGATATTCGATTATCAGGGGAAGAATAGAAAGCATTCCCACAAATCTCAATGTAGTGGGGGAAAGGTATCAAATTTACTGTAGACTACCGGGTTATCTACGGGATTAAGTTCATTGAGAGCTTTTATTGCCATCCTTTAGCTCTCATTTCATATTCTCTTTATAACATGCTTGAGTTACATAGATATTCTTTAGTTCTCAAATGCTGTTATCTTCATCTTTCTTTTATTGTGTTGTTAAATTATGTATGGAAGGGAACAGGATGCGTTATAATGTAATGTTTGTCTTGTTTAAAGAATAAAACCTTTCCAAGGTTCTATATGATGTAAATTCTGGCAACATTCTAAGCTTGGTCATTTGATGCCTGGCCAGCTGGGAAGGTCAACGCTCGTGTTATGACTTAAATAAAATATTCCATCTTGTACCAAGGAACGTCTCGCTGGCCGCCATTGCAACACCATCCTTACCTTTAACGGTTCCGGCCACGAGCTAGGAATGCAGTTAGATCCAAACAAGAGAGCAGCATGTCACCATTAATTTTTTTTTAAAGCTGACAATGAACAAGCGATTATATAATATTTTTCTTTCTCTATAATTGTTTCTAAGTAATCCCAGCATTCTTCCTACATGCTTACTTGAGCATAAAAGTAATTAATAATTTTCTGATATAAAGCTGAAATTGCCATCAGATGTTAGTAATTGGCTAGGAGGGATGGGCTGTCTGGAGCCTGGATTCGCTACATTTGTATGGTAGGTACTGTGTCTGGGATGTCAGGCAGTGTGTGGCCTGGATTTGAGTGGTCTTGAAAAATGGTTTTAAAGGTCAGGCTGTCTGGGGTTTTTATTCCATGTATCTGTATGTCTGAAGGAGAGATACAGACTGGGCTCTGGGCTCAGTCCTTTTGTACCCGTGGGAGGGAGAAAAATACTGGGCCTCAGCGCCCCTATAACTGTATGTTAACATGTTTGGGTTTGCTACTTCCCCAGGACCTCAGATTCCCAGGCTCTTCAAAATCAATCAATCAATCAGGGATTTGTAAAGCGCACTACTCACCACTGAGGGTCTCAAGGCGTTGGGGGGAGGGGAGGGGGGTTTACGGGCAGCTCCGGTCATTTGAAGAGCCAGGTCTTGAGGCTCCTCCTGAATGCTTGCGGGATGGGGCTTCGCCTGATGCTGAAGGGGAGTTCGTTCCAGGTCTTGGCCGCGATGTAGGAGAAGAATCTGCCTCCCGTTCTGGCTCTGTGGATGCAGGGAATTTCGGCCAAAGCTAGGTCAGCGGAGCGGAGGTTTCTCTTTGCGGCGTAGAAGGAGATTTGTTCGTTGAGGTATTGGGGTCCGGTCTTGTGGAGGGCTTTGTAGGCGTGTGTGAGCAGCTTGAAGGTCACTCTTTTTTCGATAGGGAGCCGGTGGAGGTCTCGTAGGTGCTGGGTGATGTGGTCTTGCCATGGGATGCTGAGGACGAGTCTGGCTGCGGCGTTCTGGAGTTTGTGGAGTAGAGATTTGTTGATTCCAGCATAGAGGGCGTTTCCGTAGTCTAGCCTGCTGGTGATGAGTGCGTGTGTGACAGTCTTCCTGGATTCCATGGCTAGCGGGAAACGGATTTCAGGGCATGTATGGAATCATGCCTGGGATCTGGATGCACTTTATCTGTATAGTGACACACCTGGGAAGACAGGCTGGCCAGTGTCTGGAGTTTATGTATCCTCATGTCTGGAAGAGACAGGCTGATTGACCCTGGCAACAGTTTTACTAGAGCTGAGGTCGAGGAAGATCGGGTCGTTTGTCAAAGATAACACAGTGCCCTCTAGCAGGTAAAATGGGATTCTGTCCTTGATTTATCTACCCAGGGTTGCTGTGGAAAAGAGGTTTCATTTACTTCATCATTGGTATTAAACAATGCCTGCTTTGGTGTCCTGACACCTTGCTTGCTTGGCCAATCATCTTTAATACATTCAGAGAGACCAACAACATCAAGGCCTGGGTTAAAAGGAGATCGGTGATAAATTGCCATATAAATGCTAATTGCTTTAACCATTAGTTGTGTAAACTAGTACTTAAGGTGTTAAACGGTTGACTGCTAAAATGAAAAAAAAAATTGAAATTTTCGTACTTGTAAAGCGCACGGCTACCCCCGAAGCGGTGTCCCGGCGCTGTACGCATACCGCTGTGGAACCCTTCCTGGCTTTTCCCTGTGAGATGTCCACTCCTGGGCACCCCCCAAGGTGAAGCCAAGCTTCCCAGTTCTGGTGGGGCCGTTGTGGAGATTAAGCAAGCTATTGCCCAGAGTTGCAGGGTGGGACCCATGATTAGAATAGGCACTGAGGCGAGAATTATCAGGTCCGAGGAAATTGAGCCCAAGACCCACCGAGGCGGGAATTGAACCCTGGTCCCGGGCCAGATCTCTGCATCAGGGTCTGCCGCTCTAACCATTGAGCCACACTTCTCCACAATAAATAGGGAAATTACTTAAAATGTGTGTCTGCTGTCGCTTGTGGACTACTCAGAATTCCCAGCTACAACTTACCGATCACTCAGACTCAAAGGAGGCAACACAGGACATTATAACTGTCTCTACATTTGGTAAACTGGGAGCACAATGTGGGGTAATAGTTTTTACCATCAAATGCTTCTTTGTGTTCCCTCCTACTGACACTCCTATCTATTTTTTCCTTTACCTACCGGAGCCTACAAAAACACACAGTACTCATTTATTAACTAACTCATTCATTCACCTGCTCATGCTTTAAAAATGTTCCTGTGCTTCAACCTTCAGGAACCCTTGAGAGATTGTCATCCCATCACCCACACTCCAACTGCACTACTGTCAGCTCATAACTGGCAGGGGCCCGCATCCTTTCATGTATTCATAATGCACCTAAATGAGAGTTCATGAACTTGTCGGGCCAAGAGAATAGCAGCTGCACTACAGCAACTATCCAATACCCTATGGTGAGGACCTACACTTTGGCAGTCTAACACAATCCACCATAAGGTAGGGGAGTTCCAAGGCATGACTTTCAGGTATATATAACATTTTGAATAAATCACTGTAGGGGTAATAAACAAAAATATCTGAATTTATTATTTTGTAAAATATATCACACAATACATGTGAATAACTACAGATACAGCAAAAAGAAGACATGTTATGCACACACAATTGCAATAATAAACAATACACATTACAAAAAAAAACACATAGTATTACAAAGTCACTGTTGGACTTATTAACACATTCCATATAGGAATTTATGTTAGAAAACATCAGATCTGTAGTCCAATCAATAAGATTTATACTCAACGTTTCAGTTCTTTTGGGAATTTAAAAGGACCATCATCAGGTCTTTAATGTCAGCCTCAAAACAATTCTTGTCTCACTGCTTGGATCGTATATATTTAATTCAATCTTTCTTCTGTAAGACCATCACCAATTTGGAATGCTGATTGCAAAAGTTTTACAAGCCATTTCAATGAACTGCCATAGCATACACGCTCACTGCTACCACTGAAGTCTCAGAATGCATGCATTCAAAAACTGCTTAGGTCAGCTACACATCATACACCGACTACTGCTTTCTAACCGGTTTGATTTCAATCACGGAACACACACACACCCTGATAGCAATGAAAATACAGACTGTACGCATCCAAAAACATGAATTCAAGAGGTCAACTACTCTTAGAACACCGCCTATGAATTTGTACTCTGTTGTGTTTCAATTGCAGAGTACTCATCCAGAGTCTCCTTCTTTCTCTGGTGCGTGGTAGTCGGTGAATGATATGTAGCTATGTTAAGTCCAACTGTGACTTCTTAATGTTATGTTATATAAATATATATATGTATATATATTGTTTATTTGTAATTGTCTGTAGCCTGTCTCTTTTTTGGCATATCTATAATTACTCACGTATTTTATGCAATAATTTGCAAATTAATAAATTCAGATTTTTTTAATTATCCCTACAGTGATTTACTAAAAATTTATTTGTATGGTGAACTGATTTTCCCTCAGGGGTGTCTGTGTTGGTGATATGATTTTATATTTATATATAATATTGCTTTTTAAACCAGTGTCCCAAATCATTAAAAAAAAAAAAAGTTCATCCACCTAAGCTCCTATCTTGAAAGTTTCATGATGATCCCTCAAGCGGGAGCCGAGAAAAAAGGAGGGTCCCCAAACTTAATTTCCCCACGCAATTTCCATAGGGATTTTTGAACACCACTACAGTCAAAAAGGTTGATTGGAATTACACCAAATTTGGCGAAAGCTACATCTTTATCCAAAAAGCGTGCTTTTTGTGATTTGGTGTAAATTGAGAAATTAAGGTTCAATATATTTGTATGTCTGGAGGTTTGGGTTCACAGGACACTCGCAAGAGTCCTGCGGGCATGCAACTTCAAATAATAGAGCAATCTGATTGGCCGAGGGTTTTGTTTTTTCACTCATCAGCCGTCTCACTCTTGTGAGTCCCGCAGGACCTTTTGCTCTGATTGGCTGGTGGCAACATGAGGAGAATGTTGCCGCCATTCCAGGACATGAGGACTCATCACCAGGGGGCTGCTGGACGAGGTCTTGGTCAATGAAGATGGGGAAAAAAGGCTCTGAGTGGGAAAAGCTGGATTTTCCAGCCCGAGGAGGACGTCGTTGTCGATGGGGAGCCTGTGTCCTTCGAGCCCTGCGATGGTGTTTACCTTCGGACTTTGACAACTTTTTGGAAGTCAAAAACCTCCAACGGGACGAAGCTGCAGGCTGTAGCCGAAGAGGGTTCCACAAGGTCGGAGAAGGATTTGCTGCTGCGGAGAAGAAAGTAGCAGGAGCTACCACTAAGTCAGGCCGACCAGCGATGCTCCTTGGGCAGATCGGCTAGCAGGTAGGTCCTGGTCTTCTGTCAGTTCTCGTGGCACTTTTTGGTGAAAGTCCACTCTTTTAGAGTCAGGCACACCCTAACACTACATCCAAGGATCCAGGACCTGGGGCACCACTTGGGGAGGGGGTGGTATGACTCACTCCAGCAGAGGCCAGGTCCGGTTCCACGTCTCTGGGGCTTGTTATATACCTGTAGCTCACACAGGAGACCAGCCAACTAGCCCTTGGAGTCACTTCTGGTGGTCCTAGGTTCAAGGAGATGATCCAGTTCTCCTTCAAACAATGCAGGCCTTCAAGCAGCAGGGCAGTCCTCTGGGGAGCAAGGAAGGCTCAAACAGCAGGGCAGTCCTCTGGTAGCAGCAGGGCAGTCCTGTGGAGAACAAGGCAGTCCTTCTGAAGTCTTACACAGGTCCAGGAGTACTGAAGAATTGTTCTGAGGGTCTAATATGTATACCTGGTGCCAGACTGAAGTAGATGGACATCCTGGGGAACCCCCATATCTGGTTCTGGAAAATTCGTCCCTTCCCCTGCCAAAGCTCCAAGAAGTCTGGGGTAGCAAAAGGCTGGTGACAGGTCCCTTTGTGTGTGCAGGAGGAAAGCCCTTTGAAATGTAAGAGGGGCAGGGAACAGCTCTGCCCCCAACAATCCTGCCAACATCTAGTCCCCTTTTGTCTCACTGTCTGGGAGGAATACACAAAGTCTCAAAATACACATAAATAAATCTGGTTATTTGTGGTTTCCTTTCCATTTCCCTCAGACAGTTATCTCTGGGAATTGCAAAGCCCTCACCCACATAAAAATGTGGCTAGCTTCATGATCGAGCTTCCCACATCCTGGATCCCACTGAGTCCAAGGTGGGCTCTACGACTGGAAGTGGGAGCGCGGTTTTTAAAAAACATTCTTATTTGTAGAATTTGCACTCCACACAAACCAGAGATAAAATATGTACACTGTTAAAACTTTCTAGAACTATTATAAACAATTTTATTATTGGATGTCCTGAGAGTATGGGCCTTCTTCCAAATGGCCAAAATGTCTCAAAATGCCCCAAGGGTCAGTGGCCTTCGTCAGGACCTCGAAGGCCGCTGACCCTTGGGGCATTCTGAAAATGGCCGAAACATGCTGACAATGATATAGGATGATAGGGTAATCAGTATGTTGATGTTGTAACCCTTTGACTAGGCACACCTGTGTTTTATTTGTGCCTCTCCAGTGATTTTTGTCTACCTGTCCTACTTTCCTACTCCAAAACTGTGAAATTCCAAAACTTGGATGAGGTGAGCTCACTCGTGTAATGTGATATGCATCATCAAACCAACTCCTCTTTTAGAAAGAGGCAGAGGAAAATGGAGGAACAAAGAAAGCAGGTTGCCTTGGAATGAACTAGAACCTGGACAGAGGACAAAAACCCCAAGGAACCCCAACCAGGGACCAGCAGGATATAAGAGGCACCATAATCAACCTAAGCAAGAAGGTTCTCAATGACTTACAAAACAAGGTGATTAACATGGGCTTAGGTTTTGTCCCTACATCAAAGGAAAGACCTCTTTAAGTTAAAAATAGAGATGGCTGAGTTTTTAATTTTTTTTTTTAGAAAAATTAGACTACAAGTCTATTTTTCCTCCAGAGAAGGCGAGAACACAGAAAGATAGGAACACCAACACAGGCCTCCATAGAAAGTTCACTTTTACCCCAATGATTCAGCAGTTACCGCCAGAAGACGCTGCTTTTGAACATGCCATCAATCTAGGCATTGACACTCTTAACAGAAAGAAACTGAACAATTTCCAAAACTTCAATAAGATGGAAAGAGAGGCAATAGCGAATCTGAAAAATGACAACTCTATTGTCATAAAATCAGCAGACTAAGGGGGTGGAACACTAATACTTTCCTGTGAGATGTACCACAGAGAATGTCTAAGATTTCTGGGGAACAAATTACATTACAAAAAACTGAGCAAAGATCCCACACCAGAAATCATGGAGGAGATATCCTTCCTGGTTAAAGGAGCTTTAGAAAATGGTTGGATAACAGAAAAGGAGGCAGACTTCCTTTTATAAAAAAGACACTGTATTTCTATATATTCCCGAAGGTCCACAAGAACACCGCCCCTCCCCCCCCCCCCCCCTGCCTGGCTTCCCTATAGTGTCTGGAATAGGTTCAGCTCTTGAACTCCTATCACAATTCTGTGACTTCGTTCTTAAACCATTAGTGAGTTGAATGCCCTCTTACCTGAAGGATATGTAGGCCATCTTAAACAAACTGAAAGATATGACATTTGAGCCAGAAACAGAACACCTACGTAGACTAGATGTGGAATCGTTATATACTAACATACCTCAAGAATCCACACTAGAGGTGATTGAACAACTATTGAAATTGAGACAGGAAAATGAAATGACACCTGCTGACTTTATACTAGACTGTGCACACACGGTCTTAACCAGAAATGCGTTTGAGTACAAGGGAGACTATTTTCTATAAACCCATGGTACATCCATGGGTAGTACCTGTGCCCCCAGTCTGACCTGTTTCTACGTGCACAATTTTGAAACCCAGTTTATCTATAGTGAACACAACCCGTTTCTAAACAAGATGCGACTGTGGAAGAGGTACATCAACAACGTCCTAGTCATCTGGAGGGGTACCCAGGAGGAAGCAATTGAGTTCAATGCATGCATGATCAATAGCCTTGATCCTTTCCTCAGATTTACAATGAGTATTAATGAGACTGTAATACCATTTCTAGACGGGATCTTAAAAACTGAAGTCTATTACAAGCCCACAGATAAAAATAGTCGGTTATGCTTTGAGAGCTTTCATCCACAGTCCCTAGGAGAGGGACTACCAATAGGACAGTTCCTTAGACTAAGAGGGAATTGCACTGAAGTGAGTGCCTATCAAGAACATGCAAAAAAACTGAGTAACAAACAGAGTGTCACAGAGTGTGTCAATAGGAGTCGCCCACCCCGGAACAGACCATGAGGCACAGGGTCTCTCTCGACTAGGTAAAGTAGCAGGTGTAGAACTGCAAATCAGCATGGTTTTATCCTCACGTCTTACTTCACTCATACGAGCATATGGTGTGTTTGTGTACAGGGTCAGGTGTGCCACGATTGTGCGTATATTTTTTAAACACTTTTTAGATCTTACCGCAGGATAGTAATGCAGTTTATGATTTGAAAATGACTGTTTACTCTCATACCATTATCTTTCCCCACTATTATATCAGATAAACTACCTTTGATCTCACAAGGAGAGGTAGGTCCTTTCCTTTATATTACCACATAGATTAATATAGGGATCCTAAGATACGCCCTGACGAATGCCTGAGACTAAGTTAGGCTATCTGAGGGCAGAAATGTGTTGGTTTCACAGAGGTACATAAGGGCCATGGTACCCAATAATGTCTTCTGAATATACTTCTTAAGTATTTTATATATACCTAGGGTAACACCTAATAAAGGATTACTTGTGATTTACCCTTAGGTGTCTTTAGCTAAGATAACTGGATCCCAGATAATTATCCAGATTTAGTAATTTCTAAGAAATTCTTCAAGATAGTCCCACTTGAGGTTTAGTCCGCCCTGGTAGTACCAGCTTTCCAGGGTGGGATCACGTGGCCTATGATGAAGCATGTCACATTACATGAGTAAGGTCACCTCATCCAATTCTTGGAATTGCTTCGATTTGGAGTAAGAAAGTAGGACAGCTAGGCAGAAATCTCTGGAGAGGGACAAATAAAACATAGGTGTGCCTATCCTACTGGCACAGCATCAACATGTGATGTGATGCATTGCTGGAGGCAGATGCGGGGTCTATTTCAGCTTCTTTTTCTCTCTTGGTGATAACGAGGTTAATCAGTGCCCCTGGTTAGCATCCACTTTTGTTTTTGCATTAATCCTAGCTGGACAGCCAATAATAAAATTGATTTGGGATATCCCCTACATAGAAAACACTCACACTCTTCACTTCCCTCGTGTTTGTGTTTTATCTGCAGATTGCATGATTCCCTCCCCCTCGAAAACCAACCAGAAAAAACCCTAACATTAAACACAATACTAAATGCTTCACACAGAGTAAGGTCTGACATACAACACCAACAATGAGCATCTGCCACAGGTAAACACCATCTGTAGACTCCATGCCCATGCATCCAGAAGTTAGGGACCAAGTAATTGGCAAAAGCGTGCTTAATAAAAAAAACACTTAAAAATACAAAAAGTGGACCCTCAATGACCATAAATAAGTTTTTGTATTTTTATGTACCAAATCCCTCGCTCTTGAGCCTTAACAGGATCCAACCCTGTATTGATAAGTTAATAAAACACACAAAGCATAATGTGAAAGTCCTATGTGGACATAGTGCGGATGGGTAAAAATGGGCAATTTGTGTTTGTTCAAATTTACAGAATAAGTTTTGGGAATCAGGGAAATTTGATGCTTACATGCTAGATCTGCTGTGCATAAGCACTGGCAACCCCTCCTACTTAAGCACACCCCCAACTCCTGACTCCCTGAGCAAAATGTCCACTTGGGAATGGCAAACAGCAAGTATGGTCACATCCCTCATCGTAGATAAATAAACACTGATGTGCACAGCCTTTACTGCTGTTTCCTTAGAGGATGGTACAAAGCAAGCAGATGTGCACAGCACAAGTCCTATTCTTGTGGGGGAAAGTAAAAAGCAAGCAAAGTACAAATATGCCCCCTTCTCAGCTTTGCAGGGCCCAACAAAGCAACCTTCATGTAAACAATGAGCACTTTTGTACAGGAGTATATCACACTAATGCCTGGGGGTGGGACTGTAATCCTTGACATTTCCATAAATCAGTCCAGAGGGAACGTCCATTATCCGTGTCATTGGAGGGCTACCTGATGATAACAGCAGGTAACTGCATCTCTGCTTACTTGGCACACACTAGCTAATTAAGAGTAAATTAGAAGGTGTGCACAGCACTTGTGCTACAAGCCTACCCTTCCTCCTATCAAATCCCTCTTATGATTTGGGTCCTGCAGCAAAGTAGTTTTTCAACATGGTCACCCTAGATTTTTCTAGACCCTATATTTCCTGGTATTATGACTCTGTGCCCTGTGACACTGTCATCATGTGTTTGCCCTGTCCCTACAAATGTCTTGCAAAACGTTTTCACTCAATTGGTGTCTTTTATCTTTCCAGTTAAGCCATTGTGAGTTGCTGCGGATTATACCAGTGGCATGGAACTTAAATATCATATAGGGCTGCAGTGTGCATTTACACAGCCCATATACATGATAAAAATATACGTTGTCGAACTGCACCATTGTGCTCGGGCTGGTCTGCAGTTTAACAGCACTACAGGAACACATTTTTATATCTCCTAATGTGTGGACTGTAAACTTATAGGACTGGGTGCTTAATATATAAAAATGTGGCATAATACACATTGGGAATAGTATGCCCTTGCAGTCAACAAATATCCAAAACCTGTTTTCAATGTGTAGGTAAATTTTACAGGAACAGCCGTAGCTGTGAATATAATCATTATTTCAAATCTCTGCTTTAGAAAATGCTAGAATGATGATTAAAAGTTATTTTTCACTGAGTTGCAAAAATCTAATTCTATGGTGAAAATATATTTTTGGTAACTTTAGTGGAAACGTAACTTTAAGAAAGTGTATTTTGTGCTGCCTCAGAGAAAACCAGTTTAGAACTAGTTTGCCTCTCAGCCCTACTCCAGAAGGATATTACTTATTATTGGCTGGCTGCTAACTCTTCTCCTGGAGGACAATTCATAAACCTCTGGGCCCACGAAGGCAGGGATGTTGTCAAGCAGAGATTTACGATCTTGGAGCGGGACAAATACAGCTGGTAGAACAAAGAGCAGCATCCACATAGTTCTTTCACTGACCTAGAGATTCCAAAGGGGGCTGGCAAGAAGTGTTACCATTCAATTCCAGACTTTATGGCTTCAACTCCAGCGGAGGAGAAAACCAGTTCTGGCCCTGACTGAGGACCTTGCGGCCTGCTGCTTGATTTCCCCGACCCCTCCGCTTCTATCCTGGTCGGCGCAATATCACACTTAGGCTCCCGAAAACCTCAAGCTGAAGATTTTATTGGCACTTTCTTTTTTCTTGGTACTTTTTGCCTTAGAATGTTAAAAATCATAGCTCTGGTTGCCCTGATCCAATTTGATCATTTTGGTGTTTTTGGATAAATAAATTATGATCTATGTTTCTAAAGTAGTGAGGGAATTTTATATTATCATGGCCTTAAAATTGTTTGTACCGCTTGAACTTAACACACATTTCTCTGGGGAACTGCCCGATGCTTGTGCCGCAACTACCAGAGATTGAGAAGAGTTTCTCTGGCACAGGGCTGCGATCCAACCAGGATGTGTTTATTAAGCTTGCAATAGAACCCTCTTGCCAAATTAAAAGCACACTTTCTGACAGGTCCTGTGTACAGAAGACACATTTTCACACATCTGTGGGCAGCAGAATGCTTCTTGTTAATGTGCCATTGCATTTTTTATAATAGCTACCAAAATGCTCAGTGATCACTGTGAATATACTTCTATACTTTTTGGCAAACAAATTATAGCTGGCTTTAGTTTTGTGCATGAGCCAATCAATGAGTGACTACTGTACCAATTGGAGTAAAGCAGAGGAAATGCATGACAGGTGATAAATAGGTTAAATTGGAACAAAAACAGCTCTTAAGTTTGGTTAACACACTTACATTCAGTTTGGCTATAAAACTTTATTAATAATATTGCAAGTGCATGATGCTGCGTTTGCACAAATAAGGCTAATTAAGATCTTACACATGCCTCCGTTTAAATGCACTCATATGAAATGTTTATGGAGAATTCTTAGGAACATCCATATGTGGGGATGAACTCAGCTTCAGAACTTTGACAAAAAAACTCTAAAGAGAAGGCAGGGCTCAAAGGTAGAGATTCAGTCTGTAAAGCACTGCTTATGTACCCATAGAGAGTGTGAAGGTCAGAGGCGATGTATCTACCTTGTTTTCTTTTTAATTTTAAATAAATCTTCATTTTCATAACCCAATGAAAGAACTCATAAACAAAGGTTTAAATAAAAGACTCCACAATTATAGAAGTAACACTTTTGTGCACTCATCTTAAGAGTCCTCTATACATTGAAAAACAGGGATATGTTGGCTAGTGGTGATAATGAGAATATTAAATACCCATAGGCACACCATTTATAGCTTGAATATGTGAGGCTACCGGCTATCACCTAATTTGAGCTTCTTCCACCATCTCACCCTCTCCAACCATTGCATGGTGTCAGACTGTTAACCCTTTAACCGCGGCGGCAATTCCGCCGCGGTGCGGCGGTTTAGCGGAGTGGGCGGGGCCGCGTCGGCCAACGGACGTGCGCAGCACTACGGAGGTAGTGCTCGCGACGGCCATTGGCCGACAGAAGCAGCGAAAGGGTTAATATCAATTGGCAACACAAACTGTAAAATCTCACAGCAAAAAAAAAAAAAAAATCCCACAACTCCTCCATTCAGTTCTTCATTTACTTTCTCTGGTAAAGAGGCCAACTCTCTGTTTCCTCTGTCGGTGTTCCAAAAAACCTATTCACATTCTCTCTAAGTAAATCAGAATGGAATAGGCCCACCCCGACAACTCGGTCCATTACCTAATAAAGATGATGCTCTTAATTTTCTACATATTGTTCATGCATGTTTAAGGAAAACATTATTGTATTCTCCTCCTAATGCGCAAACCCCACCTCTAGAATGCACTCCACATTTTCCTTGTCAGAGAACCCAACGGCTAACGTAGTATCTCTTCTTTTTTTTGGACTAGGTCCTCATAATGTATAGTTTATTCTGTTGCACTTTTCAACACAATTGTGTACATCGACTGAACTTAGTGATGGACTGTGCAGTAAATGTTTGAGGATCTCCCCTATCATCTAGACCCTCCAAAGGCTCCAGTATGGTGGTATCCGTGCTGCTTCCTGACATGTGCACCCCACACTTCTTATCCGAGTCCACCTTCATTTCATTCTTTTGTCTTTGTCCTCTACCTCATTAAGTTTGAACTCCTTGGCAGCATAATTCTATTCAAGAACTACATCTATTTTATTGGGCTTGTCACCTTAGACCTCAGTAAATATTTGTGGCGTCCTGGAGTGATATCATCATCACCGGCCTTTCTGCGATCTTTTTTCAAGTGTCTACTTTGCAGTGAGACTTTTCTAGTCATTTCAGGGACAGGCTGAGTATCCTGACATCTGAGGATGTGCAGGCACTCAAACTGCAATCCACTTCTTTGGCTCTGTGTGTTGAAAGTCTATGCTTTATAGGGAGCATGTGAACGCAATACGGCCACCAGCCAAACATTTTATTATTAAATCTAAGCCACTGGTAAAATGAAGTTGCTGCATAAATCGGATTTGCTGCAAGACTTCCCTTTAAAGGCTAGAGTGGAATCACCACCAGCTACCAATTGGTGATGTCCTCTAGGGGAATCCTAGGTTTGCCCACAGAGTGCGGCACAGAACTGGCCGATGCCCGATGGAGCTGTTTAGGCAGCTATAGAGGAGATTGGCTTTGGTTTCACCCCCTTGGCCATCACCTACCCAGCCGGACCTTGGACAATGTTTTTCCTCGTCTCTGCTATGTTTCCTTTCCCTCCCATGCCACCTCCCTCCGTGATCCTGTGGCTGCCTCCCTCTCCCTGCCCTGCCTGACTTTGTTTGTTTTCCTCCTACCCCCTTGTCTCAATCCCCCCCGCCTACCCCATGCTCCAAGTGACATATCTGTTTTTATTTTATGTTTTTGTAACTGATGTAACTTCTGTACAACTGTTCTCATGTAAAGCGCTCTGATACCTCCGGGTCTAGCCAGCGCTATATAAAACTCTTCAAATAAACTCGAGTCAGGCACATCCAGGGGAGGCTCCTCCGTTCACCCCACTGAAATGCCCCCAGAGACGAAAAATACAATGGTAATTAAGTTAATTCATTACCATTTTATTTTTCATCACCCCGTCCCGAACAGAGCATCAGGACGGGAGCGGGGCTGCTGCTGACTGGCAGCAACAGAGAGAGAGCAGGGCACTTTCAGTTTAAAGTGCACATGTCTTTTTGGCCAACAGGCTTGCGACGACCAGCCACACATGTGCACTTTAACCCTCTCTAACCCAGCTGTCTTTAGACAGCTGGGTTAGAGAAAGCAGAGGCCTCCAGTGCTCTTCTAAGTGCTGATAGAGGCCGCTCCCACCAATTCTGGCTCTGCTCTCATACTGGTGAGAGCAGCGCCAGTATTGGCTTGGGAGTTTGGAGCCTGCCTCGAGGAGAGAAGACCATCGAGGAGAACGTCGTGCTCGAAAGTAAGTGCTTAAAAAAAAAAAAAATTTAAATGACCCACCTCACCTCCCTCGGGACATGCCAGCCGCCACTGGGCACATCACTAAAACTCAAGCACCCTGGGTCATAGCAGAGCTCTGCTGACTGTCACTGGCTGCAAACCGAACCACCTCTGAAAGTATTCAAAGCTCTACACTTCAACCTGAAGCTGGGCTGCTTCTTCTCCCCTCTTTACTTGAGTTCGCACAGGACACCACAGGAGTGATTCACTATGGATATCAGAGTTCAGGTCACCTCACATCCCCTTACAGTTCACAGGGTCACCCCACTCTGAGAACAGAGCTCTTGTTCTGCAACTACAAGGAAGAAAGGCAGAGTTGAGTCCAACTTATGAGGGTGCTATCCACATCCCACTTTTTAAAATTAAAATACAAAACAAGTGTGTGAATGGAATAAAAATACATTTAGAAACCATGGCCAGCAACACACAAAAGGTATCATTTTATATACATTTCAATTTCCTGGATGAATGCCAGTAGGTGACTCAATAATGGACTGAGGACTCAGTCTGCGTAGTCAGTTATGGTAGTTCTTCATTTAACAATTTAATTAAATCCATGTGAAATGCCCACTATTACACATATACTTATCTCTCAGAATATATGCAACACATGAACTCAAAGTAAATAAATCATTTTTCATGTAGAAACTGTTCCAGATTTGGAAGAAGCAATATCCTCATTTCTATACTTTCTATTTGTAAACAATGCAGGGAAACAAAGACTGTTGACACTGCAAGTGGCTGGCAGAGACTGCATGTCTGGTCAGAGAGGGAAAGTGAAAGCTCAGTATTTTGGGTTTCCTTCAATATCAGTGGAAAGCGTCCCCCACCCTAAGTATGGTGTTATTGTACTTAGGAATGATGCCAAGTTGTAGCCCTAGAGAATGAATGCATTGCAGAAAAATCTTCTTTGAACCGTTTGAAGCAAATTTAGTAGCAGATTTTATGAAAATTCAAATACACCCCTCCTCCCCCCCAGAAAGGCTGTACAATAATCTGAATGACACAACACACCTTGTTTGAAATTCAGACGTGCTTGAAAACACAATCCCACCCTGTAAGGAGTCGGATGCATTTTGGGTTATCAGCATTTTCAAGGTAAGCACGAGAAGACAATTTTGACGGGCCCCAGTTTAGTATTCTGACTGCTCATCAGAATGTTTTATAAGAGTGACTGGACTGAAATAAAGCGTCCTCAGCATTCAAGGCTTGCTTTGGGGTTTAAACTTTCACTTTATCGCAGATGCATAACGGTTATTTTGAATCTATTACCATAATGTAAAGCCCTTGAGAAAAGGTTCTCTTCCCCTTCGTTACCAGACAGTCTCCTATTGTTGGTCGTCTCCCCTTGGCACTGCTGAATACACAGCTCGTGGTTAGCACTACACATTACACCTTTATAAAACGTATCATTCAATTGCTGCAGTGCCTTCTCTGGAAGGCTACCCTCTTAGGAGAAAGAACATTATTTCATCGAAATGTAATCAGGTGAAAAGTCTTCAACTCAAACTTGCAAGCTCTGGGGAAAAATGTAAATACCACATAAAAACAATTTCATCCAAACATTAATTCTGTGCCTACATAAATCTTTTCCTCACACAAACATGTTATTGTTGTACACTTTAATAGTTGTCTTCGTCTTTCTAGCAGTTTTTTTCCAAAGGATTGCTTTTGCCTTTTCTACAGGTCATACATACACATCTGAAGAGGTCATGTATATACCGTTTGATTAACAACGGTTTAATTAGAATTATTTGCCTCAATTATACACAACTGAAATATATAAAATAATTGCACAATTCCATCTCGAAAAATACATGTTTAGCATTGCAAACACATTTGACATTGACATGACGAGATCGAGAAAGGCATCATGTTGTAAGGCCAATGTGGCTATCGCAGTGTCACTGGAGGTAATGCAGAAGACACGGTTTCCTTGGAGTGCCTAGGTTGGAAGTTCATTTCTCCAAGCACCCTTTAAGTTTTGTGGCATCCAGGATGACAGAATTGACCTGCTTCCAGAATGCTTCCTATTGGATTACTCAGCTTCGTTTACTTCACTGACAGGTTACTAAGAGCGTCTGTGACCTCAGTGTTGACTTGTGCTGAAATGCTGGCTGCTATGATATCCAGACGGATGTCATACTGCTGGTCCATGCCGAGATAGCTGTCACTCATCAGATACACGGTGTAGATATACCTGACAGAAAAAAAGAACATAACAACAACATTACGTTGCTTTCCTAAAATGCAGGTACGCACACCTGAATACAAAGATCTGCAGCTAACAAAGCAAATGTTTTTTTTTGGGGACAAGCCTGGAGCTGCAAATGCCCTGTGGACCTATGCCCACCAAAGTTCATAAAATAGTACATGAAAGATCTTGCCCTGAGAATTTCACATGTGGCATATAGCTCATTTACAACAGGGAATATACCAGCAGAGATAAAGAAGGCTTGAGTGCCCCTCTGCTAAAACAAGCATTAAAAAACCAATAGGCCTAGACTGTGAAACCTATTGGCTTTGACAATGCTACCCCACAGAGGTGAACACTGTGCATGTGAGCGCATATGCAGAAGCCATCTTTGAGTGATTTATTATACAAAAAATCCAAAATGCCTATCATGTATGCATAGACGGCGGCAGCCATCTTGGAATGGATTCAAATCCATTTAAAGATGGCGACCCATCAATAAAGCAGTGGGCGGCAGCGAGTGCAAACGGAGGACAAAAGCTAATAGATAATAAAAAGAGTTGGGGGCCTAAAGGAGGGAGTAGAAACATGGGGAGAGGGACAAAGAGGAAGAGAAAATAGTCCTGCATGTGTTGCAATATAATGGTATGACATCAACAATGGAAGGACACACCGCATCCAATCACCACACAAACCAAAATCTAAGTGGGGGAGAGAGAAAGAAGAATAGACAGGAAATCTATTGAATCAGGAGAAGTGAACTGAGACAGACAATAATAGAAGTAGAGGGTGTAGTATCAGAATATCATAGTTTGAATGTTGTCTGACCTAAGTAATATGTCCTAAATACTGATTACAAAAATATTGTCCCATTGGAACTCTGGTCAGGAATTCCAGGAAACGTCTGGTTGACATCAAGGTGAGGGATCACACAAGCCATAGTGGGAAGATACCAAAAGCTCAGGTGAAGAGACAAGGCAGACCACATGATTTGCCAATAAGGTTGGCTCGAAGCTGTGAAATACTGGGCAATGGAAGCTGAAGTAAAGAACTAGACTGATAAGCCCTTTTTGTTCTCCCTTCGAGATAGGAAATTTATTTTGAGGGCAAACTAGGCAGCTGGAGTAATTAAGCCTGGTGTAACCATTCAGAAGTTGCATGACAACTTTCTGGTGTGCTGTATAGCTTTTCTAGTTTTTTCCCTTTTCTGGTTTCCTCGTGTTAACAGTGTTAGGCTGGGTTCTTGTTGTTTACATATTTATCCTTCACCTTGGGGCCCATGCCTGTATTCTGGTCAGCGTGAGAGTTACAACAGGGCAACCCACCTCGGAGTTCAGTAAGCAATGACAAAGGCTGATTTGATGAATTGGTTATGCCTCAGTAATTACTCACCTGATAACTGTATATTTCTCTGTAAAGATGATTCACATCCTCTAGGCCTGGCAACCTTCCTGCAGACAAGTGGCACCTGTATCCCTCTCTATCCTTTCTCTCTTTTCCCCTCATTGTCTCTGACTGTGCGTGTGACCTACCCACTGACAGCTATTTCTGTAAATGATATTTAGGACATGATATTTATGGCAGAAGATACTTTTATATATGATAAGAGGGCATAAAACCACATACTGTTCTCTATTCTCTATTTGAGCTCCTCACGAGGGAAGTCGGGATGGCTTATGTCGCTGAATCTGTTGGCAGTCTTTAACAACCTAGACCACAATATCCTTACACAGAGATTGGGGGATGTGGTGGGAAGCTCAGGGAGAGGTAGTTTATATCTTTCCTACATGTAACCCTGACACTTGACAGTATGGACTAAGCTTGTCACTCATGCTTCTCAATATGTATGTCAACCTTCTGTAAGAAATAGTGTGAGCCTAAAAAATATTCATGGCTGTACTGACACCCAGCTTATCTTTGAATGATCTAAGATACTAGTGTAGAGGATCTGTATAGGCAGGTACAATGTTAGACGGACAAGAATTCTCTCATTTTAAATGGTGAGAAGGTGTATTTTTGGTTCCAGGCTAATGTGACACCAGCAGAAAACAAAAAAGTTTGTACACCTAGTTTCAAGATCAGAGCATGTGAGATAGCTGCTAATTACAATGTCAAGACACTCAGGATGCTCTTCGAGGACAGAATGTCCCTTAGTAACTGTACTACTGCTAAAGTAGCCTCTACGAACTATCATTTCAATTTGCAGCATAGGCTCAGACCATTATTGGAAGACAAGCAGATGGTAACTTTTGGGAGAGTGACTGTGGTTGCAAAACTTGATGGGTTTACTTCTATTTACATTGGTACTTCAAATTAGGGAAGCTGAAGGTGTTGCTGAATTCTACTGCCAGACTAATTGTAGGGCTTGCCAGGAGAGATCAGGATTTCCCAAGTCACAAGACCCAGAATTACAAAGCCATGCATGGCTGAGGTCCTTAATACTTGAAAAAGTTGACAACTCCTCTGATATCCAGGAAGCAAAATAAACTACCCACTGGTTGTGTCCAAACGATATTAGTAAGAATATGGAGAAAGCAAAAACAGCAACAACTAAAACCAGAATCTATGTTTCAACTCAAATTGAAAAGAAAACATGACTATTTAGAACGATGGAATGAGGGAAAGCTGTTGCAGAGGGATACTATTGCCTCAGTCAAAAGATGAAGTAAGTTCAGGTGCCAAATGAAATGTACGTTTACTAATTCATCTGAGAGAGAACAAACAACCATTGACAAAAGAATCCTTGGTAACATGAACAAAATAATACACAGGCTTTTGTGTTAATATGTAAACTTATATTGGGAAATGGTGCATGTTTTCCATGCATACTTCACAACCGTTAGTGCAGGGAAAAATAGGTCAACAGAAATTCTTTGGAAACTAAGATGTAAAGTTCAGCAAAGGAATGGTATCCTCATTCTGTCCTATACAATGATGAGTTTTTTTCCTTTGCCAAAAAAAGGCATGCGAGTAGCAGGATTCTCAGGCCAAGGCAGGATCAATGTGCTTCAGGGAAAATTGTTTATTTTGACATAACCTCTGAATTACTTTGTGTGTGTGGGGGGGATTAGCGACATTATCAGAAGGGTATCACAAAGAGTTCTAACAATCAATAATACCTACTGCTGAAACAAAGGTGTTTCTGGCTGGCCAATGGCAGACCGAGAGGTTCGAAGATATACTTCGTATGGCTGTGGTCAAATGTACTCATGCAGGACATGGTGGGGTTTGTTGACAAAATGCATCTTCATATTCCTTAATATTACAATATGGATAGTAACGAAGTAGATGTCACAACTAAGGGCCAGTTCTTATATTTTCAAGGAAGAAATTAAATACATCCTCCCTTTTTTGCCCTGTACAACATAACTGTGGCGATTCCAGTGTGCAGCAAAAATGCGCTCCTTTGCGGAATGCAAAAATGACTGGCTCAAGAAAGCCCAAATTCTGTTAAAAACACTCCTCTGACCATAGGACATCAATTATTAGGCCCAATGTTAATAAGGTCTAAATACTGGATCCTCATGTGTTTAAAAGCTGAAAAATTGAGGCATTAAACGCACAGTAACAAAATTGATAGGCGAGACTGATGGATTTGAAAAACCTTCGATTCTGAAATTGCAAATACTACGAAACTGGAGTCAGTTCTCTTGACGAATGAGACCTTCTCTGGAGCGCTGAAGTCTACCAAGGAGTTCAATGTTTCTCCAGATACATTAAGAGTTTGAGTGAGGTACAAAATATACTGTGGCTAGATCATGGGGCGATCCAGCATGCAGTTTAAGTTAATAATGAACTGAAATCTGGAAAAGGATACCTCAGGATTGAGGCCCAAATGCCCAGTCTTTCAAGATGGAGTTTATTGGTACAATGCAGCCATATGGGAATGCAGATGGGATAAAGCAAACATGAGGACTATAGTGAATATCCTAAAAGCTGCCTTCAGACTGAGAGCAAAATACTTATAGTGGTGGTCACCGATGAAAAAACTGATGAGTTTTCTCTGGTTCTCCCTTACTGTAATCTGAATGTGAAAATCCAGCAAACATAATCAACATAACCTGTGCTGGGGTATGCAATGCAAGCAATCTGAAGCATGCGAATAGAATAAAATAAATGATCATTAAAAAGATCAACCTGAACACAACATTAACATTGGAAGCACATTCTTTTTTAGCTAAGATTATTTGTGGTTCTGGTAGTGTGTAGTGCCAACTCCATAAATGCACGACATGACAATTCAAATAAAATATCAGCAGAGCAACAATTAAATATTGTAAAGCACAAATAGTATGAACCAAGTTTTGGATTTTCTATCAATAAATGCTTCCACAATTTTCCATGTGGTGTTTACTTATTCTGATTCTGCGGCGTTACTTCTACATTTTTTAAATGTACCTCCCTTGTTGATTTTAGCCTTGGGTCTCTGTTGAAAGCACTTTATAGACAATTATTCATTATTATTAATAATGTTAATAATCAATACTGTAAAGGGGCCAGTTCTGGGAAAGCTCGAAAGCTTACAGACCAGTGTTCCAAAGGAGATCTAGCATACAATTACTACTAACAAACATTATTTAAACAATTCAACAAGCTGAAAATGGCATATTAGGTTCAAACCACTAAACAGTGGGCATGTAACACATTGTGGCAGGCGCCCTGGCTACCTTCAAATGTTCCGCAAGCGGAAAGGGCAAAAAAACTCGACCCTACCCTTTGGAACTGTATCATACCACAAATTTTCTGTGAGCCACTGAAAGGCTAGACAAAAGTTAAGACAAAAGTTAATTTCCTTTTTGAGCATCTTGAATCAAAGATTGGGCAATTTGTTTGAAAACCAAACAGACAACTGCTGGCATAGAAAAATACAAGTCACACACATACATCTTTGTTAAGTCCTTACAAACACAATATTAATGCATAAAAAATACGTATTCTTTTTTATTTTCCTAAAAACCTTTGGCAGTAATTCTCATACTTTTAAAATCACAAACAAGGGGGGTGTGGCCACGGGAGCAATGGAGTAGGACGTGTTCCTGATGAGCTCCGTCTCCCCGGGGCCTGCTATACTACAATCCCGCACTCCGAAGAGGCTCTGGTGACCTGAAACGCTCATGACTGCTCCCGGAACCTGTGGGGGCTCACCTGGCAGCAGTTAGTGGACCGAGCGGCAGGATCCTCGGCAGCTCGCGCCGCTGGAGCTCCGTGACGGGGAGCGACGATTGGCGACCGCCATCTTGACACTGCCACTCGCAGCCCGCGGACGAGTCCGGGGGATCGTTGCCACCCCCCCGGAGCCCGCGACAGCCGTCCCGGGGTGTGCTAGAGCCCCCGACTGCATCAGGGGGCGACACCCCCCTCTCCTGGACCAGCGGGGTCAGGCCCACGTCGCAGAGGCCCACCCGCGGGAGGCGGAGATCGGAGGCTGCCATCTTAGGACCTAACCCACGGATCGAGAACGGGGCCGGAGAGATCGCCTGCTGCCCGTCAAGCATGCCACAGCTTGCCGGGTGAGTGCCTGAGCCCCCTGACCAACTTGGTGGGCGCCACCCTGCACCCCCGGGCCAACGCAACCTGTGGGGGAGAGCGGAAACCACCACCCTGAACCGGGCAGCCGCGGTGCGCCAGACCCCCTCCCCCCCAGCCGCGGATCATCACTTGCGCCTGGTGCCCGCCATAGTTGGACTGGTGAGGGCCCGGGCCCTCAACGAACACTGTGGACCACGCCCGACACCTCTGGTCTATCGAAACCTGCGGGGGGGAACAGAGGCCGCCATTGTGAAACACGCGTCTGTGGCGTGCCCGTCCCCCCTACCGCCTCAGACGTACCAGGCCTTGCTCGACCAGCGCACCGGGGGCGGACTCACACCCGATCTCCCAGGGAGGCCCCCCGGCGACCGCAAAGACTTTTGGTGGAGGCGCTTGGCACTGTAGACCCTGCAGTAGGCCGAGCTTGAAAGGCGGCCTCGTGGTTGGACCCTGCATGAGACTGGACGCTCCCGCTGACGGTGGGGCACAGCACAAGACCCCCTCTGCCGCCGCACGGTGCTGGGGGTCCCAGGGGCGAGCGGCTCCTGCTCACTCCACGCTGTGGCCTGGGCAGCCTGGACTAGACGGAAGCACCCCTGCCCGTCGACACACATGAGGAGGCCGGACGACGGGCCCACAGGGAGGCCGCACGTGGAGTGGGGGCGGGCCAGCCTGCCTCCGGTGGGCTGGCGCTGGGGGTGTGTGGAGGGAGCCCACTACAGCGGCACACATTGGGCGTATGGAGGCTCCGGGTGTGCCTGCGACAACCCGGGGGGGGGACCGGGCTCTGGACAGCCCTCCCTGCTGAGCGGCGGACCATGAATCTTCTGCCTTGAGACGCAGGGCCGGACGGCAGCGGCCTAGAAGAGTGCCTTGGGACTTCGAGTGGGGAGACTGGGACGCTCCCTGGCGCAGGCGTGGGGGTGGTGCCCCCCTCCGCTCGCAACACTTCTGCCCTCACCGACAGGTGGCAATTTTAGTGTAGTAGTGACCCTACGCGTGGAGCCCTGTGTCCTAGCGCTGCCGGACCCTTGCTATGCCACGCTCGAAGGCAATCAAAGACAACAGGGTGACATCCCTGTGGAACAAGGCCCCACAGCCGGCGGAGACAATGCAGGCCTCCCATTCAAACCTGGCGCCGGCGGGAGGCGATCCATCGGCGCCAATCACGCAGGGATACATGGACCGTTCCTTGCAGGAGATACGGACAGACATCTCCTCCCTCAAAGAGGAGTTTAAGTCGGGCCTCCGCGACATCCAGAGAGAGGTGACCAAGATTGGAGACAGGGTGGACGACCTGGAGAGGACGGTCGATAACAGGTCAGAAGACCACGAGATGCTGCTCAAGCGCATCGGTGCTCTAGAGGACCAACACATCGAGCTCCAGACCAAGCAGGAAGACCTAGAAAACAGGAGCCGCCGCAACAATTTTCGCATACGGGGGGTCCCGGCAGGTGCAGAAGGCACGAACATTGCAGCGTTCATGGCGGTGCTCCTGCGGGTGGTCCGTGGAGACGACAATGCATCCCCACCCGCCCTCGATCGGGCCCACAGAGTCACCTTGAGAACGGCTCGCAAGGGCAGCAGGCCGGACATCCTGACTAGGGTGCACTTCCTTATCGAAAAGGAAGAGATCATGCAGGCAGCCCGCAACAAGACGGAGATCAAGTTCCAGGGACACTCGGCTCAGCTCTACCAAGACCTCTCCGCAATCACTCTCCGCAAAAGGCGAGACTTCAAACCTATCACCGACAAGCTGCGGACACAGGGTATCCGATACCAGTGGGGTCCCTCCTTCGCGCTCCTGTTTCAATGGAGGGCAGGCGCCGCTCTCTCCGCTCGTTGGCAGAGGCCAAGACACTGCTGGGCCTGGCGGATGATCCCCGACAGAAAAATCTCTACCGCCCTGGGCGCCTCGGGACGTGATCTCAAACCCAGATGGACCACAGTGCCTCAGCGCCGCACCACCAAACAGCATGCAGAACTATCGTCTCAAGCGGCAAAAAAGGATATCATCAACCACCTGTGCACGCTTAGCAAGGGCCCCTCTCCTGCCCACTCAACTGCCGAATCTATCTGAAAGTAACCCACCCTGCTGTCTGCCATGCAAGCTGTACACAGATCAGGTCTCGACCGGACAGCGGCCCCAGAACTAAATGGAAGGCGGCGACGGGACCTTCGCCCAGGAACTATAGAGGTAACTGGTGGGCCCCGGGGACACACAGGGCCTACCTTGAATGTACTCTGACACTCAAATTACACCCCAGATGACCCGCCTCCGCGAACCTTCTCTCGAAGAGGGTGACTCCTCTAGCGGGATCAGAGCACCTCAGTGCTGGTCTCTGCAGCCCGAGAAGGCCTTGTTGGGCCCAGTAGGCCCGCTGTTGGTTTTTATGTTACTTTGGATGTTTTTACAGGTCACCCATGACATCACTAGTAGCACTGACAGTGGGGTAATTGTGGCTGTGGGCAGGGGGGGGGGAGACACAGGCAAACTGGCGCTCACCTTTTCACATGTTGGTAATCTGCGCAGATGGAGGCCTAGAGGGATGGGGACCACTTGGCCTGACTGAAGCGGGAAGGCAAACACAGGATGCGGGGACAGTGACTCTCCCCTGCAACGCAACATATGTTAGCTTATCACAGCTAGACCCTACATACAAGCCGGGGATGCCCCCCTTGATCACCCACTACCCATGGGAGACACCAAACTGCTCTCACTAAACGTCCGGGGCCTAAATTCCCCGAACAAACGTAAGCAGATATGGCGCTACATCCTACACCACGACCCAGACGTCGTAATGCTGCAGGAGACCCACCTGATAAAGGCAGACCTGCACCGCATGACACACCCGAAGTATCCCCACCGTTACCGGGCTTATGCCACCTCCAAGACCCTGGGGGTGGGGGTGCTGTGCAAGGCCAACTATTACACCTCCGTAACTCGAGTGACCCGGGATGGGGAGGGCCGATATCTGAGATTGCAACTGCTACGGGGGAAGTAACAGTTGACGCTACTTAATGTTTATGCCCCAAACACTGCCTAAGACGCGTACATCAGGCGCGCGTTATCTGAACAGCTCAAGGGGGTGGACGGGGACATAGTGGTATGCTGAGACTTCAATTTAGTTTGGGACCCTACCCTAGACAGAAGCAAAGCGACATTTCAAAACACTGGGGCAATGTCGGCACACCTTAAAAGGGACATTGAAGAATGGGGCATGGTAGATGCCTGGCGGTACAAACATCCTGATGTAAGGGATTACTCCTACTATTCACATGTGCACACTTCCTACTCGTGCATCGACTACGCTTTCGTTACGCCATCTCTCCTTACATGCCTGCGCTCAGCGGAGCTCTCGGACATTTCCATTTCTGACCATGCGCATCTCGAACTCACATGGGAAGATAGGACCCCTCGCCTGCCCTGCCCACCCCGATGGCATATGCCCTCGCATTTGTTGCGAGATCCGGTAGATGTGGAGGAGATACGGAAGAGTATCACAGAATACTTCCACCTTAACACCTCCCCCGAGATCTCTCTGCACACACTGTGGGATGGGTTCAAAGCGCGGATCCGGGGCACAATAACATCCATTGACATTGCCAGAGGGAGGGAAGCGGAATTGGTGGAATCTAAACTCGCTACAGAGATCAAGCTGCTAGAGCGCTCGGACAAAGAGGCCCCAACCCGACGTATCAAAAGACAATAAGCCCTGCTGCGTGGTCAGTTGCGTGCACACCGCACGGGAAAGGCGGAGCGCACTCTGCTGGCCCTGCAGCAGAAATATTATGTAGCAGGGGACAAGATGGGCAGGCTACTGGCTCATAAACTGCAACAGCGCCAGGCGAAAGCACACACTGCCAAAATCCAGACAGGGGCTGCCACATGGGCAACAGCAGAAAAGGATAAAGCTGAGGCGTTCCGTGATTACTATCAGCGACTCTACTCTCGGGAAGACCCCTCTCCCATGAGACTCCACTCCTACCTTGCTGATTGTGAGTGGGAACCCCTGTCCACACACCACGCATCTCTCTTAGACAGCCCCATTACAGCAAAGGAATTATGTGCAGCTGTCAAGAGTCTCCCCCTAGGTAAAGCCCCAGGCCCAGATGGGCTCCCTGTGCTCTTTTACAGCGCCTTCCTCCAGCAGATGCAGGAATACCTCCTGCGCCTGTATAATTACTTTACGGGCGACACGGGCCTCACCCCTACCATGGCAATGGCTGAGATCTCCCTTATCCCTAAGGTAGGCAAGGACCCGGCGCAGTGTTCTTCTTACCGCCCGATAGCCTTGCTCAACACTGATGCCAAGATTTTTACTAAAATATTTGCCACGCGCCTCGATCCCTACCTCCCTGGCCTCATCAGCCCTGACCAGGTGGGGTTTATCTGCAACTGGCAGGGCGCGGACAATGTCCGGCGCATAGCTCACCTTGTCGAAAAAGCAAAACCCTTGAATATCCCCACGTTCCTCCTCTCGCTCGATGCGGAGAAGGCATTCGACAGGGTAGACATCTTAGCGCTGTGTTAAGTAAAAAAAGGCCTTGGACGGGATTTCATCTCGAAAATCATGGCATCGTATGTGGCCCCAACAGCTTACATCCGAATAAATGGGCGGCCTACAAGGCCGGTATCGCTGCGTCGGGGTACGCGACAGGGGTGCCCACTCTCGCCCCTGCTCTTCGTGTTAGCGGTAGAGCCCTTGGCCATACGGGTGAGAGAGCTAGAGGGGATCAAGGGCTTAACCTTTGGAGGCCAAAACCATAAGATCAACCTATTCGCTGATGACCTCTTGCTTACGCTGAACCAACCTGAACTTTCGCTCCCATGTGTGGTCGAAAACCTGCAGACCTTTGAAGCAGTATCCGGCTTCAAAATCAATCTCTCTAAATCATTTGTTCTAAACATCAATATCCTGGCCCCCGAGGCCAGATTGTTGCAAGGACTGACTCCCTTTCAATGGACGGCGGACTCCATCAAGTACCTAAGGCTCCAGATCACCCCCACACTCGCCTCCTGGTCCCGTACAAATTGGGCAATCCTCCGGCGCTCAGTGCTAGCCGACCTTCGGAGCTGGAAGCCCCTCCATATCTCATGGCGGGGACGCATCAACATCATTAAAATGAATATTCTGCCTCAGGTTTTATATTTGTTTCAGACGCTGCCAACCCTGATCCCACAGGCGGACATCCAGCGTCTCAATGGGAGACCTACGCGCTTTTGTGTGGAACAGGAGGCGACCATGGGTGGCGCACTCGCTACTGATGCGCCCGCGAGATAGAGGAGGTCTGGCATGCCCAAACCTACAGGAATACTATTGGGCAGCCCATCTGAGATATATCTCTGAGTAGGTCGTGCGGGAGAGTAAGAAGCATTGGTTCCACATGGACCGTGCGGTGGTGTGCCGGCCATTGTGGGATCTTGCTTGGCTGCCTAAACACGCCCGAACTCAAAGTGCGTATGTCATGACGCCAACCAAAACAGTCCTTGAAATATGGGACAGAATAGCGGTCAAAAAGGGACTGACCACATTTTGGTCCCCAAACACCCCTATTGCACGCAATCCGCAGTATCCGGGGCTATCCATGGAGGGTGGGCATAGGCGCCTTTCAATCGCTTGGGAAAAGCTGCAGGGCTCTCAGCTTTGGGAGGCTAAAGCGGGAAGGCGTATAGTACCATTGGAGCATTAGCTTGATTGTGGTTTCGCGGGAGGCAAGGTGCGACATGTTACTGCCTGGGACACGCTAGACACCCCACGCCACAGCATGACCTGTAAAGTTTCTGTTTTATCGCCGTTGTTAGTTTTCTTTTCTTTCCTAATGCCTCCCTGGCCATGGGAACACCCGTGCACACTAACGCGTAGTGCATCTGACAGAGTGGGGCAACACGTACAGCAAGGGTCGCTTAGGGACGGACACCCCCGTGGGGGCATGGCCACGCTCCCCGACCCCACACATTTGGCTGTACCTTCCTGGGGCCCCTGATCATTGAACTTGCATGCTACTGGTTATGCTATAATACTCCACGCTCCACATGGCTAGAAAACCCTCCTACAGCCTGTTTAGGCTCTGTATAATGATTAACCTTACGCGGCCGGCCCGAAGTGGTTGTAGGCGGCTTGCTGTGTATTCACATGCTGGTTACACTGATGTCCTTGTAAGCCTCTACGCTGCCGGCCCGACCAGGGTTGTAGGTGCCATGCTGTGTTTAACATTGATTGCCTTTAATAAAGGTTTTTGAAAATAAAAAAATAAAAAATCACAAACAAAAAGTGGGATTGGTAATCGTCCCCCTCTTCTAATACATTATCAGTTCCTAAAAATCATCATTGCATAATATACAAAATTACAACATAAAAAAATCTTTCTATTTCTGTAACTCCAAGCTTGCTTACGGAGTATATCAGCAGTTAGGAAATGAATGAGTGCAAATACGGGCAACGACCTCCAGAGTATTGCATAAGATGTATGTACTCTATCAATGACACAGGAGCAGACGCAGCCCGGTGCCTTTTGAGACAGCGATAGTGATTTACAGTGTAACTCGATATTGAGGAGGTTAGCAGCATGGGTTTTGTGTCCAAGTTTATTACAATAGCTGTTTTATTTGGTAGAAAACAACAAGCCTGCACCTTGTGTGCAGGATACCCCCGTACTCTTTGACAGGAAGAGCACGGAGTATCCATTAATGGGGATTGTATTGCCAAGGAGAAAGAAAAATACGGAACAAGTTAGTTTATGTCATAATCTCAGATCGTTATGAATACGATCTTATTACCCAGATAATCTAAGGGGCTCTTTTATAAAAATCAGTATAATAGAATATGAAACATGCATATAGGTGGGATCAACTTTTAAACAATAGGTACATTTTATATTTCTTACAAATTTCTGGATATTAGGAGTACCAGGAACCAAGTTGCAAGGCCGCTCCCATAAATATATACAAAATACGAAGGGAGAACACCTATATATTTTGTAAGCAATTTGAATTATTTGCACAAAAATAGATCATAAGGTAAGCAACTAGCATGGATCTCAGGGGACAGGTTTACTGGTAACACTAAACATCATTACTTGCAAATAAATTTTAAATACAATACATACTATTTTCAGGTCATTAATCAATACACTCCTGAGTGAATTATTTTAACCAGATCGGTGACGTCAGCCAAGTACCAACAAAGTAAGTCTCTTGCCATAGACCTGCTATTATAAGGTCAAGAAAAGGTTTTTTACCCACAAATTAAATTGTATTTTTATGTGATTTATAGAGTATTGCCTAAATCATGAAAGGAGGACTCTTTGACAGAACCTGCTAGCCCATTCGATCCCTTTTGGATCCGCAAAGGGTTTCACGGATATCCTGTGGAATTAACTCCAACACAGGTATACATATTTTTAGATTTCTCTGCCAAAAACAAAGAACGGCTGAAAATAAATAAATAGGGGTGGAATCCCTATTTCCTAATAAAATTAGGATATTCTCACTAAACAATGAATATACCTCACTTAATAGGAGGAGTCATTTAAAGACTACTAGCAACCTATTAGAGGTATAACTAACTGGTCTGGGACAATGTTTTAAAACAAATGGACGCTAGAAATTGAATTTTCTGCTGGATGTGTTTTGGGCCTTTTTAAAATCTAAAATGTATAGTAATGATATGTTATTTCTCAGTTTTTTAGAATGATTTTACAATAAATTACCTTGTCCTGAAGAAGGTGGTGAAAATTATTCTATTGTCCACCGAAACGCCGAGTCAACAGTTTTATATTTAAAAATAAAAAGACATTTTTTATGTTGTAATTTTGTATATTATGCAATGATGATTTTTAGGAATTGATAATATATTAGAAGAGGGGGGACGATTACCAATTCCCCTTTTTGTTTGTGATTTTAAATGTAATGCAATTACTGCCAAAGGTTTTTATGAAAATAAAAGAGGATACACGTATTTATGTGCATTATATTGTGTTTGTAGAGACTTAACAAAGATATGTGTGTGTGACTTGTATTTTTCTATGCCACCAGTTGCCCATTTGTTTTTTTTAAAAAGTGTCCAATCTTTGATTCAAGATGCACAAAAGGGAAGGAAAATGCTACTTACCCAGTATGCATCTGTTCTTGGCATGTAGAGCTGTAGATTCACATGCTTTGCATAGCCTGCCATCTAGTGTTGGGTCCGGATGCTTGCACTTTGTTTTTCTTCGAAGAAGTCTTTCCAGTCACGAGGCCGGTGACTCCTCCTTTCGGTGATAGTGCGCATCGGCATCGACTCCATTGTTAGATTGTTTTCCCGCAGAGGGTGATAATGGAGTTAGTAAGAGTAGTAGAATAGAGATGTCCATGTGTATGTATCTAAGTAAGATATCACTGCAACAGGTATAGGTACCCGGGGAGGTGGGTGGGCGCATGTGAATCTACAGCTCTACATGCCAAGAACAGTTGCATACTGGGTAAGTAGCATTTTCCGTTCGAGGTATGTGAGCTGTAGGTCCCATGCTTTGCATAGACTATAAAGCAGTAATCTCCCAAAGCGGTGGCTAACCTGTAGCTGTTGCAGAGGTTTGAAAGAGTGTACATAGAACTGCTTGGCCCACACTAGCTTGCTGTCTTGCTAACACATCTACCCAATAGTGCGTTGTGAATGTGTGAGGTGTTGATCATGTTGCAGCTTTGCAGATGTCATCTATGGGGATGTTTCCTAAGAAAGCCATAGAAGCCCCTATCTTACAAGTGGAGTGCGCTCTAGGGGGAATTGTTAATGTTCGTTTTGCTTTTGCATAGCATGTCTGAATGCATTGGACTATCCACCGTGCAATACCTGATTTTGAGATGGGATTGCCTTTATGAGGTGGGGCAAAAGCCACAAAGAGTTGTTTTGTCTTACGGAAAGTTTTTGTCCTTTCTATGTAATAGAGTAATGCTCTTTTAACGTCTAAGGTTGTAGAGCACGTTCTGCCATAGAATCTGGTTGAGGGAAGAACACAGGCAACTCCACAGATTGGCTGATATGGAAGGCAGAAATGACTTTGGGTAGAAATTTAGGATTAGTCTGAAGAACCACTTTGTTTTGGTGTACCTGTAAAAATGGTTCCTCTATGGTTAGTGCCTGGAGCTCACCTACTCTTCTCAGTGATGTAATAGCTATTAGAAAAGCAACTTTCCAAGTGAGGAATTGCAGCTCACATTTGTGCAATGGCTCAAAGGGTGGACCCATGAGTCTGGTGAGGACAATATTGAGATTCCAGACTGGGGCAGGTGGAAGTCTTGGGGCAATGACTCTTTTGAGTCCTTCCATAAACGCTTTAATAACAGGCACTTTGAAGAGAGACAGATGTTGTCTATTTTGAAGGCATGCGGCTATTGCCGCAAGATGTAAGCGTATGGATGTGTACGCTAAGTTTGAACGCTGAAAATGCAGTAAATAGCAGGTGATGTTCTGAACTGAAGCATCAAGCGGGTTGATTTGGTTATTACAATAAATAACAAACCGTTTCCACTTTGCTGCATAACAAGCTCTTGTAGTAGGACGTCTAGCCTCTTTGATAATGTTAATGCAGTCTGGCGGAAGATTAAGGTAGCCAAACTCTAGGACCTCAGGTGCCAGATCGCAAGGTTGAGATGACCGGGATCTGGGTGTCTTATCTCTCCACGGCTCTGTGTGAGGAGATTGGGTGAAAGAAGTAGTTTTTGGTGAGGGACTACTGAGAGCTCCAACAGGGTGGTGAACCACGGTTGACGGGCCCATGTGGGATTAGTGTTAGGGGCGCCTGCTTGAGCTTCCGAACCACTAGTGGAATGAGTGGGAGAGTCGGAAAAGCGTAGGCAAATATCCCTGACCAGTTCATCCATAGTGCATTGCCTTTGGACAATGGTTGTGGATACCTGGAGGAGAAGCTTGGACATTTTGCGTTTTGGTGTGTGGCGAACAGGTCTATGTCTGGGAAGCCCCACATTTGAAAGAAAGGGAAGAGAACTTGAGGGTGGAGTTCCCACTCGTGGATCTGTTGTCTTTGTCTGCTGAGCAGGTCTGCGATTTGGTTGTCTACTCCAGGAAGATGTTCTGTCAGGAGATAGATTTTGTGAGGTGTGGCCCACCTCCAGATGGCCAGTGCAAGATGTGACAGTTGGAGAGAGTGTGTCCCCCCTGTTTTTGTATGTAATACATGGCTGTCATGATGTCCGTACGTATTAGGACCGCTTTGCCTAGTAGGTGAACTTGGAAGGCTTTGAGCGCTAGAAATACTGCTAGCAGCTCTAGATGATTTATGTGAAGCTGCTTTTGCCGCTGACTTCACATACCCTGAATGGTGTGTGCTTGGAGATGAGCTCCCCAAACAGTGAGCGATGCGTCTGCTGTTAGCACTGTCTGTGCAACAGGTTCGACGAAGGGCCGCCCCTTGGAAAGGTTTTGTGGATTCCACCACTGCAGAGAGCGATGAGTGCGACCGTCCACCAATACTAGATCTGATAACTGACCCTGCGACTGATTCCACTGATGTGCTAAGCATTCCTGAAGGGGACGCATCTGAAGCCTGGCATAGGGGACTATGAAGATGCAAGACGCCATCATTCCCAGTAACTGCATGAATACTCGAGCTGGTAATGAGTGGCTGGGCTGGAACTGAGAAATTAGAACTTGAATGTTGCGAATTCTGGCTGGATTGGGACAGGCGAGAGCTTTTTGTGTATCTAGAGTGGCTCCCAAGTACGTCTGTATGTGGGAGGGTTGGAGAAGGGACTTGGGCAGATTTACTGTGAACCCAAGATCGTGAAGCAGTTGTACTGTTCTGGAAGTGTGTTGCAGACACTTTGCTTGTGAACAGACTTTGATGAGCCAGTCGTCCAAGTATGGGAAGACGTGAATGTGTTGTCTTCGTAGATGAGCTGCAACTACTGCCAGGCATTTGGTGAAAACCCTGGGAGCAGTGGTGACTCCGAAAGGGAGCACTTTGAATTGGTAGTGTTGTCCCGCTACCACAAACCTGAGGTATTTGCGATGAGCGGGGTGGATTGGAATATGGAAGTTGGCGTCCTTTAAATCTAAGGTTGACAGAAAGTCGCCTTGCTGAAGGAGTGGGAGCACTTACTGAAGTTTTACCATGTGAAAGTGATCTGATTGGATGTATTGATCTAGCTCTCGAAGGTCTTGTATAGGTCTTAGAGAGCCGTCCTTTTTGGGAATTAGGAAGTATAGAGAGTATACTCCGGTCCCTTGATATTGTAATGGGACTGGCTCTATAGCTCCTTTTTCCAATAGAGAGAGAACTTCTTGTTTGAGAAGGTTCAGATGTTCTAGAGACATAGTGTGTGATCTTGGAGGAATGTTTGGGGCAGTGGCTGTTAGGTCCAGGCAATAACCATACTGGATAATTTGTAGAACCCATCTGTCTGAGGTATTCCAGACGGGTAGAAATTGGGAGAGATGTCCCCGACAGGAGTGGAAGGATCGGGGGATAGAGGAGGGAAGTCGCTGTTTAGTGTTTGCAGGGGAAGTGCGTGTTGAGTTGCCTCTGCCTTTTCCCTTGCCGTTGTTTCCTCTGAATCCTCCCCTAAAGTAACCTCTTGAGGAGGGCGATTGATTATTGCCCTTGTAAGAGGGGGAGGGATTCTCTGAGGAAGTGGTTTTGGAGCCACCCCTGTAAAAGGAGCGACAAAAGGATCCCCTATTGGAAGGGTGTTGCAAAGCTCCCATGGATTTTGCGACCTCAGCATCTTTTTTCATCTTCTCTAGAGAAGTGTCCACTGTAGGACCGAAGAGGTGCTCTTTGTCAAAGGGTTGATTTAAAATAGAGGTTTGAACCTCAGGTTTGAACCCTGAAATTCTGAGCCAAGCATGTCTGCGTAGTAATACACTGGTGTTGGCTGTGCAGGCTGCGGTGTCTGCTGTGTCTAAGGCGCACCTAAAAGAAGTATTAGTGATTAATTTGATCTTTTGAATTAGGTCATTGGCTTTGGGTTTGTGCTCGTCAGGTAAAAAATGTATTAATTTCTCTAGCTCATCATAGTGAGCTCTATCGTAACGAGCTAACAGGGCTTGCGCATTTACAATTCGCCAGTGATTGGCTGCTTGTGATGCTATTCTTTTGCCGGAGGCATCAATTAACTTTGACTCCTTATCAGGAGGAGGAGCATCACCTGTAGTTTGAGAGATTGCCCATTTACGAGCGTTGGAAACCACAAGTGACTCTAATGGAAGTTTACCGTTGATGTAAGTGGGGTCAGTAGGTGCTGGCTTATACTTTGTCTCAATTCTGGGCGTGATAATTCTTGCTCGCACAGGGTCTTTAAAAATGTCATCAGTATGTTTAAGCATTCCCTTAAGCATAGGTAGTGTCTGTGTTGACCTTTGAGAGAAACTTAAGGTTTCAAATAGAAAATCCTCTTTGTGTAATTCCACCCCATGGTATAGAGCAGCCCTATTAAGTAGCTCTATATACCCTATGTTGGGATCAGGTGGTGAAGGTTTGGAGGGGTATAGATCCGGATCGTTGTCCATGATTGGATCTGTATTATAGTCATCCCAAGGGTCATTAGTGTCCTGTGGCCTATCTTCATCCCCATCCCCTTCATCTAGTGGGTTAGGTGATTGAGGTTGTGGCGAATTTGTGGGTGTGATGAGCAAATTTGGGTCAAAGGGTGAAGAAGGTGTATTGGGAGGAGGAGAAGGGTTAGTACCCACATTCTTGCGTTTTAAAGGAATGTGGTAGCCCTCTTGTAGGCCCATTTTCCTTTTCTCTGGCATTTACACATGAATATGTCCAGTATCTGGATGGATAACCAGTTCTTTTTGTTCTGGATCTGTGTTTGCAGGTGGAACGTCGACACGAGGCTCTTTGGATGGAGCAGTAGCTTTCCCTGTAGACGCCATATTTTTCGGCATCGAACGTTTCGGCTCAGAAGCTTTCGGCTCCGAAGATTTGCTCTTCAGTAGCGTGGGAAGGGCCACAACAACGTGCTTCGATTTCCTATGCCGAAGGTTTCGGTTCGACATCGGTATGGGGCCAACTCGATCCCTAGCCGGAGGGCTTTAATTTCTGTTTCGGTGCCGGGCCGGAGGGCGGGGCGTCCAAAACTTTTTCTCGTTGCCGACCTTGGCCCGAGGGCAGAGGAATGACCGGAGCCCTTTTCTTCAATACGTGTTAGGGGAAGGAAGTAACGGTACTCCCGATACGTTGACCCGGTGTTACTTGGTCTTCTGTGTCGGAGTCGGCTTCGGACACGGAGTTGTGTTCTTCCTCTACTTTGGCTTCTTGCGCGTGGGATTCTTCACGGTCGGAGTCTTCTCCGAAGATATCCGGTGTGGAGCCGCTTTGCTGATGCATTTCGTGACGTTGAGCCTGACGGTCACGGAGCGTCTTCTTGGATCCATACGATCGACACTCATTGCAGTCTCGTTCATCGTGTTCCGGGAATAGACAGAGATTGCACACTGCGTGCAAGTCGATGCGCCGAAATTTAGCTGAAATTTAGCGTGACACCCGGGACAGAATTTGAATGAAGTCAGTTCCATCGACTGCTAGCGAGCCCGACCGGGTAGGCCTAACGGCCCTCCACGTATCTTCCGATCGAGGACTGTGATTCGAAACGATATGCGAAGATGGGAAACGCGATAGAGAAACAATACAGTCGAGGGTAGTGGATTGCGCGTCGAGGGGAACCCGAGAACGGTGTCGAACCGGAGCGCCGCAATTCACATCCAAACCAGATGGCGGAAAAAAACAATCTAACAATGGAGTCGATGCCCATGCACACTATCACCGAAAGGAGGAGCCACCGGCCTCGTGACTGGAAAAACTTATTAGAAGAAAAACAAAGTGCAAGCATCCGGACCCAACACTAGATGGCAGGCTATGCAAAGCATGTGATCTACAGCTGACATGCCGCGAACATGAACTTTTGTCTAGTTTTTAAGTACCCTGTCCCTTTTGCCAGGTAGGGGTGACTCTCCTTTCTTTGGAGTCATTGAAAGGCAACATCAGAGCATTGAGTAAAATTCAAAGAAGCAACTAAATGAGAGAGTTTTGCAACAAAACTTGCCTGCAGCAAGGTTAAATGAACGCACACTCCCATACCTTTGCTGTGACACTGACGCAGCAGGTTTCTTCCCCTTTTACACCCGCAACTAGTGCAGTCCCCTAAGGACATCGTTACTAAAGTGGACTGGATTTCTGGCAGCACGGGGCACATTCTGACCCCAGGAGCATTGCTTTCTCCCCCTCCAAGAGATCCGTAACAAGGTGTGGCTTATCCATTCTGTATACGTGCAACCAGTTCCCAGCCTTTCTATTCCTTTTCTCTGGCTCAATTAGATTGATCGTCCTGATGATAATCCCCTTATCCTACCAGGGATCTGAACGCTGACTATGATTAAGGACCCTACTGTGATTGAATATTGAAGAAAGGTGCAGTGTTGTTCTTGTTTTATGATACACTCATGATCACTATTTGTCACATGTATTGTATTGTATTGTAATTGCATTTATATAGCGCTTACTACCCCTGACAAGGCGTCGAAACGCTTTTTCGGCGAGTAGCACGCTACTTCGGAACCCATAACGGATTAGAGGTGAATTAGTATAGTGAAAAACAAAAGTAATTTGAGTGGTGGATATGTTAATCAGTTATTTGGATTGAGAAGGATAGTGAAGGGATAGAAGAGGGAAAAAGGTTTGCATTTATATAGGGCATGATACCCCTGATGGGGTGTTGAAGCGCTCTTTTGGCGAGTAGCACGCTACTCTGGAACCCATAAAGGATTAGTGGTGAATTAGTATAGTGAAATATGAAAGTAATTTGAGTGGTGGATATGTTAGCCGGTTATTTGGATTGAGAAGGATAGCTGAGGGATAGAAGAGGGAAAAAGGTTTGCATTTATATAGTGCTTGCTACCCCTGATGAGGTGTTGAAGCGCTTTTTCGGCGAGTAGCACGCTACTCCGGAACCCATAAAGGGTTAGTAGTGAATTAGTATAGTGAAATATGAAATTAATTTGAGCGGTGGACATGTTAGTCTGTTATTTGTGTATCACAGTTTTAAGAGCACCAAGCACGTTTTTCACAACACACCCACATGGTATTTTAAATCTTAATATTGTACATATGTGATCAAATTAATCACCGGGATTATTGTGAATACACTGTAGTGTCAGTCTAGGGACCCTTGTACTCCCTGATATAAGCTTACCTAAGGTCCCAGACCATTCTAGGGTTTCCTTGTTTTTATAACAGTACCTTCAGAAGTTGGCATACCAATATGTCTTAGGCAGAACCTATGAACCTCCTTGTCCCTTCAAGAGGCTAAAGGATAGTCAAAGATCCATGGAGATTTAGTGCCTTAGCCCTAAAATCTCATAGGGAACTTTGCTTACTTCGGTTCAAGAGACTCATGAAAAATGAGCTTTTCAGACAGGCTTTAAACTAAGGGCCTAATTACGAGTTGCTTGTTAAATTCCATCCCGTGTGTCACGGGTAGGAATTACGAGTTGTTAGGTGTTTAACACATCCGATAATTAACAGATGCGTTAAATAACTCATCCTTCTCTAAATTTCGGCAGGTCAAACATGCCGAAATTTAACAGGGGAAAAGCATACAGTATTTGTCCTATCATGCGGGGTTTGGAGCGTTACCCCAAAATGTGCATGTTATTCACCAGAAACTCATAATAGGTGCTATCTATCTCTCTCGATAAATAACGAAGCCCGTGATATCGTTATACACCAGGTGCGATAAATAACACCTATACTTGTAATCAGGCCCTAAGTCTAACTTTATTATGGGGGTGACTGAAAAATGTCAGATTACAGCGTCCGGATAGACTCAAACTCATGTTTTAAGAAATGTCAATGTTAAATCTTGTAGCACTGTAAAGAAGTATATTTGATGGGTAAAGTTTTATATAATTCCTTAATAAATACATATCTTGCACAGAATACCATGAATATGCAAGGTTAACCATGTATTCTGATCTGAGATTATTCTGCTTAACTCATTAGAGTCAAAAAAATTTGAGCTTTAAGAAGAAGCAGGAAAAATAGCCTTTAAAATCGAGGCATACATGTTTTATGGATTTAACACCGGGATCACTTAATTTTTAGGTATTATGAAGTAAGGGATAGTTTTTGGTTCCAAGGACAAGTGATGTTCATTCCAAATTCAGAGTGCTATCTCTGAAGTAGAATGACTGCTAAGCATATTAATATCTTATTTAGACCAGGCGCAGTAAATGCCAGATATTACAATGCTCTTACTTGCAATCTTTTCCTCAAAACGTTATAAGTTACTGACTATGCAAACAAACTAAGATCTTGTTAAGTTTGTCACCTCATTTCATGCCACCTATGCTCCTGTAGTAAATGAGATCGACATATATTTAAAATAAAAAGTATAGTATATATTCATCTTACCTTCCAGTGGTTTCAGGAGTATAAAAAGCCATGGAGACTGAAGTTCGACTTCTGACGTATCCCACTCTCTTTAGTGCAATAAGCTCCTTCTTATCTACTTCTCCCAATATCAAAAACCATCCTTCGTCTTTAGCCTTGGGAAAGCGAGGAGCCAACGCTTTACTGTCATGTCTTCCCTGTAACAAACAGAAAGACGCTCTCAAAAAGAAGTAACTAGAAGGAGAGTAGTGAGCTTCATGACTAATTACATTACCGCTTGTTTAGGTAATACCCTAGCTGAGTTACTTCTTGTTTGTTCTTTGATGTGAGCAGCCGGACATTTCTGTACATAGCAGGATATGCAGAATGGTGGGGAACACATATCAGAGTATATGACTGGGGCATTATACAAAGTTGCTGATGGTAATGAGTGATCAACTAAACAAATACAAGCAACCTGGTCAGGGTTTTTCGATAATGCATTTTAAAATGTTTAGAGTCATTTATACCCTCAAGGTGTTATGAAAGTAGATTATTATCTATGTGGTATCTGATCATTTGCACTTTATTTCAGAGTATAAATAAGTTGCTGCTATCGATATATTGCCTGACTTTGTACTGTTAGCACTTTATTTCTATAGCATTAGCACTTTATTGATGTATTCATGAACAGATGGTTTTATTGGTTATATGTTGTGACGCTTCTTATGTCATCGATATTTCTGGTGTTTCAATTTCAGCACTGTATTGATATTGTATCAGCCCTTTTTTGATGGATTTTCAGATCCGGCAAGGTTAGCACCTTAGTCCGATTGCCCTAGCCCTTCATCATTGTAATTATGAACTGATTATCAGTTTGGACATAAGCTGCTGAGTCTTTTTTGATATCTCCTGATGCACTTTTAGCACTTTATTGCCATCGCACTATTGTTTTACTTATGTATGCAGGAATTGATTGTTTCATTGATCTAAGCTGTATAATGCAATTGAGATGTTACTCTTTTTTTGTTGCAATCCACTCAATACATTTTTTTTTTTTAAATCGAAAGATCGAAGCAGAATTAACATAAGATCGATACACAGTAAGAAAAATGTAGGAAGGCTTTTAAGTGGACAAAAGAAAGTGGAAGAGGGGTAATAAGCAAATAATTGGCAAAAATCAATGTTAAGTTGTGGAACAAAAGGAAACTTAAGCACTCACAGAGCATACGATACAAGCAATCTTTGAGAGCGAAAATGGAAGGATGAATATATAAACCACATGAAAATGTGGAATAAAATGTGAAAAGATGGCTCAGCCAGTAGAGCACAAAAAGCCTTACCTTTATTAAGTGTTTAGATAGTACATTTGTTTACGATTCCTGCACATACATTAGCAGCAGGTAATGTATCACTTTAAACTTCACATATATTCTACATAAAGTCTATTCAATTATAAATACACTAGAGCTATATATACATGCTTCACCCTATTTCAAAATGTAAACGCAGCCAACGCTTTCTCTCACTTATCCTTTCACACATGCAACAGACAACTTCATGATAGGGAATAGAAAATGAAGTTTCATGCGTGTGATCTGGAGGACCTCACTTATGAAAGAAGCAGCACACCTGGAGATGTGGTCAAATGGCCACTGTGTGGTGTACAGCTCTGACATAATTCAACTTGCAGAAAATGGGTTGTATGAAATCTAGTGTCCAACTAGCTGCATGCAGCTACAGCCAACTTATGGGTGGTCATTGATCGTGTGTTTGGTCAATGATTGATGATTACCTACTAGTGAAGACAAATCTCTACATTAGAATAGCATTCATAAATAACCTCTGGTACTTATTTATTTAACTATGAAATGAAATGAAATGAAAAGACCATTTATTGAGCGCGGTAGCTACCCTCAGGCGTCCTAGCGCTACGGACAACGCATACAAAAAGACAATTGAAGTTATTCAGTTTTATTGTCTATTGTTTTATTGTTTATGTCTATGTAATTGCTGACTAGGATCCAGAGAGATGAGATCTGTAATACGCTACCTTTTGGTGCCCGGTGTGGATCCTTTGCAGGTTCACTTGAAGCACGTACTCCTGGTCAGCATTTAACTTGGTCCACGTGCTGTCTTCTCGCATGCTTGCTGCTGCAGTGGGGAGGCGCTGCTCAGACTGTCCCTTGTCATCAATCCAGCCTTTAATACTTACACTAACCTCGAGAACTGGCAGATGTGAAACGAAATTCCAAGCCTGAGGTGAGGAAAATAGATAATTAGAAAGAGCGCAAATATAAAAGATTAATGCTCATTTGAAAGTGTGGTTCAAACTTTAAAATGGCCTCTTTTACTGAAAGCAGTAACATCAATTCAATGACGCTTTAGAGGGAATCTGTGAAATCAATAAAAGCCTGGGCCGTATTACACATTATCACTGTTTGCGCTCGGCGCACCTTTCAAAAGGTGCGCCGGGCGCAAACAATGATAATGCGCCCCATTATGGTGTCTGCGATGCCCCCAGGGCAGTGCATACATGTGAAAACACGGAGCAGCCGCTCCTTTAAACCACTTTCAAAGGGGTTTAGAGATCCCCTTGCAGGCGGGTGCAGTCAATGACTGACCCCGCCTGCAAGGGGAGGGGATGTCTGGGGGGTCCATGGGACCCCTTTTACCCCCTGCAGAGGGCGGCTGTCAGGAGGCGCACTGACAGTGCGCCACCTTTTAAATGGCACACTGTCAGTGCGCCTCCTGAGGCCTTCTTTGACTCTGCGCCCGCGTCTGTCATATGGCGTGGGCCACTGAGTCAAAGGAATCCCCTCATTTGCATAGGGCACACCCCTATGCAAATCAGGGAACGCCCTCTGTTGATAGCGCTGGCGCTTTAAGTGCGCCAGCGCTATCGGTATTATAGAAGGGGCCGCACAAGCGTCTGCATCCCCTTCTATAATACCAAAGTGCCCCGAGGGCGCCATTTGTAATACGGTCCCAGTTAGTCTATGAAAAGAGCATCTTAGAGAATGGGCATCCATTCATCTACTGACATGTGTTTTGCCACCTTCGCCCTTATCTTCATTCTTTTGTTGGGAAAGTGAAGAGCTAATGGTATGACAGTACACAAACCGTGCTATATCTGACAGATTATTGCTTAGTTTACCTGCAAGTTTGAAAAGCACATGCAGATGAACAGTTCACAAATCCCCACCTACCTAAAGGAAAATATTTAACATTTCCTGACAAAGCTAACTCAGACTTCCAGTAAACAGAGGATTGTAATCGGAGTATCATTAAATTGACCAAGACTCAGCTGTTACTAACAGTACTGTGAAACGGCAGACGTGGCAGTTGTCTTTTCATGTATGGATCGAGAAAGCACAAAAAAATAATTCGGAACAATAGCCAGGATATGGTGGTTGGTAGAGTTGATTATTGAATCAGCATCAACTGGCATTTTTTACGACACAACAAACATTAAGGCAACTCGTACCACATTCCAGAGCCCTGGACTTCTAAAAAGCAGCAGTGTCAGAATTGTCCAATCTCTGCCTGGTGTCCCAGATTGGTAACCCATGCTATTGATGGAGCAAGGTAAATGAAATAAATTTGTAACACCCCATAATAGGGATAATAATTTAACGATATTAATTGTTTGATGAACTAACCAACAATTTGCACCCTTAGTAAACATTTACACAAGTGCTAATCGCTATTTATGTGCAAAAACTAACTTATTTACAAATGTAAAGTAAGTTAATAATTAATATAGTGATTTGCGTACTAATTAGAGCAAAATCGCATGATTTGTGCTATGTAGTAAAATTGTATTGTGGCAAAGAATGCGGATGGTAAGTAAACATGGCTTTAAATGTCGCTTCTGCTAGGTAACACCTAATTTGGGTACTTAGAATGACGGGTGGGAAACAGAAAGGCTTATTTTCTTTATTTTAATTATGATTGTGTTTGTTCTTATGATAGTTCGTTTGGGCCTGCTAGGCCATGCTGCAAGAATGGCTGCCAAGGCAGATGAGGTCATGCGCAGACACAAAGATGACCTCTAAGCGGAAGAAAGCCATAGAGCTAAACCACGTGGTTACAGATCGAGCCCAGAGTGAGAAGAGTCAAGGTCAGGCTGACCTGAAACGAGGAGAATGCCAAGAAAGACTCAGCATGCATCCGTGAGAACAGAAGATGAGCCCAAAAGAATTAACAATGGACTGTTTAAAAGTGACCAACAAAAGTGAAACATTTAGTGAACTGTCAATTGGACTGCTATTACCCAAAGGTCGTGTGAAAATATAATCCTTAAACAATTTTAGAACCGGTTTGAACAAGGAGGGCAATGAGGTGATTCTTGCCACCCCTCCAATGGACCAATTAGCGTGATTCTCGCCCCCAAAGATTGCAACTTTTTGTTTAGTAAGCTAGTAGTAGGGTATAAGAGGACCTGCTCTTAAGTAGGAGGAGCGCTATTCCTGCATATTTTGAACATTGAGCGTGACGCTGATGAAGCTGCTGCCATTTTTCTATAGGCCGTTTTTCTTTGGAGAATTCTTTTTCTGAACTTTAAAATTTGACTGGGAAAGGAACGAGACCGATGCGGGAAACCTGTAAGGGAGGTCCGTCGAGGAGGCTGTTAGCAGGACAGTCAGTCAGTTTTGGGAGTTTAATGCTGTGATCTGCTTTTGGTGAATTTTTCCAAACCGCAACAAATGGGTATGCATTATAATCTTTTATAAAATTTATTTCTCATATGTTATTGAAGTATATTAAAGTGATTAATAAACTAAGAATCTCACTCATGCAACTGAATTTAGATAAAATCTATTTCCAATTAATTCCGAGTCTGTGGTTCTTTAGCTACACATAAGTGTAATGATTAACAGGTTTTAAGTGATTGAGCTGGTCTTAATCGCCATCAACTTATTCTACTAGTTGGTCCATCGACCAAAGAGCGGAATACCTTGATGTTTTAGAACCGTCAGGATTAAAACTGAATAAACATGGTTGTTTAAAATAATATCCTGTAAACTTTAATAAGGTATCCCGTTCCTCCAGCAATTTCGTTCTTCTCTTTAGATGAAAGTGGATGTGATCCAGGGAATAACTGAGAGAGTGTATGATTCTATGTCAGGACCGGAGGCTTCGGATTATGCTATTCTTTCCTTGCTTTATTTTGAACAGCAGCCATTTTAAAACTTCAACCACAGACCACATTTCCCAAACACCCTCGGGAACATGTTGGTAAAAAAAGAAATAAACAAGGGACCACACGTCCCCAAGTCCATGAACCAATCACAGCGTCATGAGCCCGATATAGCCTCTCCTTCCGTCACTGCCTTTCCTCTTTCTTTGCTGCTCGCAGCCCTGAGATGAGTGTTTTTCTTCTGTTTCTTCATATTGTTGATGCTTGTGTCTTTCATGATTGAACGCAATCGCGGGCTGCTTCCAAGCGCCCGCGATCGCGTTTCGGTTATAATTCTATGGTTGATGTCTGTTTGAAGTTTACATGCGTTTTGCTGTGAAGCATATGTTTCCCCGTTATTTCACCCGGCGTTTGTTTCCCATTACCTGGGTTCTGCAGTGTGGGGTGTGCGAGGGATTCAGTTTCGCTTTGTGTGGTTGTTCCGGTATTCTTGCCGGCTTCCCGGCACCGGCTCGCGGGTTCCGTGTGAGCCTACACGTAGCTGTTTTGAAGCCTGCGGCAGGGTGCGGTCAGCCTCCGGCTGCCAGGGGGCGCTGTGGAACGCGCGCCAAGCATACCCCGCCTCGTTAGCATCGGGCGTGCAGTTCGAGAATTACGGTTATAGAATTCTCGTCACTGCGCGCCCGTTTGCCTGTGCCCTGCTCCCTGGAGACCGAACGCCCTGTTTCTGGGTCCGTATTTAGTGGTGCTGGCTAATTGACACTCAAGCTGCAGCTTGGGTCGGTGTGTGTGTGGGCTTTTGCCTTACTGTCGCCCTTTGGGTGTAATTTCATTAACGCCAGCAGCAGGTTAAAGCAGGACCTGCAGGGACACGTCCCAGGGGTTGTTTTCTAGGCCTGAGTATTGTATCCAGTGCAGGTGGTGTCCCTGAAGGGTGGGTCCCCCCCCCCCTCGCATACTTGCCGAGTTAGGGCTCTGCCCTTTTCAATAGGCTGGTCCCCAGCATTCATAGGCAGTCTCGGACTGTGGAGGCGTTAGCTTTGGCGCAAGGTTACTTTTGACCTTCAGTCACACTTAATACACGTGTGAGCATGTCCAACCAGGCCGACATGCAGTGGGAGGAGGATCCCCTTGCCCAATTGCCGTGGGACGATGAGTTTTATAATGCAGTTGATGACTCTATCTACCGGGCAGTTGAGGAGGTAATGGCTCCTATGGAGGAGCGCCTGTCCCAAAAACTCGAGCAGTTCTGCGCTCGGTGGGCTCCATTAGTGCCCAATGCCCCATCTACGCCCCTCGGGGCAGCGCCTGCTACCCCTACTACATCCCAGAGTGAGCAGGGGAGGGATCCGGTTCCCGCTAAACACCCTAGGACGGACGGAGTGGACCAAGATGCTTTTGAGCGCTTACGGGAGGCGTTTCTGGCTCATAGCCTACCTGTGGTCGCTCCAGTTCGTAGAACACCTTCCCCAGCCACCGCGACCCCGGTTAGTCCGTCCCATGGGGATGACGACCAAGCTGATACAGACGAGGAGCCAGAAACCTCTAGACCATGGCGACCAGCGTCGCAGGCGGGACCCTCAGAGTCTCAGGGGGCTGGGGGTACTTCAGATATGTTGGATCCAGAACTCCTGATGCACCCTAGATCTTCGGAATGGACCCCCTCCGCAAAGGTGGCGAGGTACGTGGCTGGCAGGATCAGGACTCCCATGGGGAAGGACGCCCGTAGCCAACTCCGGTCGGAGTGTCCCCGTCCCTCTTTGGATGGCAAAGTTGCGCAAACCCCCGAACTAGACCCCAGGATGGCAACTTTTTTAGCCAAGTTCATAAAAGATCCAAAGAAAGGGATAGATAGGTCATGGCGGGCGTGCCAAGACAAGTTGTTGGACGCCCTGGGGCCCCTAACAATGGTTTTGGATATGGCAGAAGACACCAAATCTTCCGGTGCCCTCATTTCCCCAGAGGCCCTCTCCGGATGGGCTCAGCGGGCCGTGGTTTTTCTCGGCAACGCGAATTGTGCGCTCTCAACAGAGCGGCGAAGGTCCTTTTTGATAAAGGTCGACCCTAAACTTGGGGACTTAGCAGACTCTGAAGCAGGAGCGGTGGCACAAGGCGACTTGTTTGGGGAGCCCTTTATTAAGGAGCTGGGCAAGTTCGTAAACACGTTTACGTCACTGGACAAAGCCCAGACTTCTATAAAGAAGGTTTTTTCTTCCCGGGTTTTCCGAGGGGCCGGTCGAGGCAGGGGCCGCTCGACCGGCCAGGCCCCCAACATTCCCAGGGGGCAAGGCTCCAGGCAAGGGCAGTACCAGAACCAGCAACGGTACAATAATTTCTACCCTTCCCGCGGACGCCGTGGCAGAGGTCGTGGGTTCAGAGGAGGGGACAACTGCGCTCCCACCGGTAAGTGTAACGCCGGAGTCCTTAGTGTGTGTGGGCGGCCGTCTGGCCGGATTTATCTGTCAGTGGGAGAAAGTCACGTGCGATCCTTGGGTGTTAAAAACTATTCAAGGTTTTCAGATAGAGTTTTGTGGCGAGCCCGCACAGGTGGTTCCTCCTCGGCCTATCCAGTTTTCCCGCCAAGAGACAACCTTGATAGACGCGGAAGTGTCTGCCTTGCTAGACAAAAGGGCCATTTGCCACGCCGTGTTGCACCCACAAGGGTTCCTAAGCAATATGTTCTTGGTGGACAAGCCGGATGGGGGCCAGCGCCCAGTTTTGAACCTCAAGGAGTTCAACGAGTGGTTAGTCTACCACCACTTCAAGATGGAGGGCATCCATCTCCTCCGAGATGTATTGCGTCCCGCGGATTGGATGGTCCGCCTCGATTTAAAAGATGCCTATCTGGCCATTCCTATTTTTCCTCCACACAGGAAGTTTCTTCAGTTTCTCTGGCGAGATCAGGTGTTCCAGTTTACGTCTCTTCCTTTCGGGCTCTCCTCCGCTCCGTGGTGTTTCACGAAGGTCCTCCGACTAGTCGTGGAGTACCTCCGAGCGAGAGGAACCCGTCTGATCGTGTACCTAGACGATATGCTATTGTTGGCCCAGGACCCGCGGTTGCTCCGGAACCAGCTACAACAGGCGGTCTCTCTCTTAGAGGGTCTCGGGTTCGTCATAAACACAAAGAAATCTTTGTTGATCCCAGCGCAAATAGTCACGTTTCTTGGGTTTGTAATAAATTCAGTCGACGCAACTCTCAGTCTTCCGGCACGGAAACTGTCCAAGATCCGTCACGAATTGCGACGCTCTCTGACCAAACAGACGGTTCCCCTTCGACAAATCGCCCGCATAGTGGGGCTTTTGTCCGCATCCATCCAAGCGATTTTCCCAGGCCCGCTCCACTACAGGGCCTTACAACGCCTCAAGGCGCAACACTTAAGGAAGGGTTACCCGTACTCCCATCCGGTTTCCCTGTCGGACGAGGCACAGGAAGAAATTAGTTGGTGGCTCTCCCACATGGAAGCCTGGAATGGGAGGGCAATTTTTGGATCGGCTCCGGATTTCGTCATCGAGTCAGACGCCAGCAGGTCCGGTTGGGGCGCCAGATGTGGAGACTTCTCCACAGGAGGCTCTTGGTCTCAGCAGGAGCAAGCACTGCATATCAATTGCCTGGAACTCCTTGCGGGCTCTTTCGCGGTGAAGTGTTGGACCAAGGAGAGAGCGCAGACGTGTGTCCTGTTGAAAATGGACAATATATCGGCGGTCCGGTATATCAACCATCTCGGAGGCACCCGATCGAAGGTGCTGTCGGATCTGGCGACAAATCTTTGGCAATTTTGCCTGGACCATCACATTTCGCTGCAAGCGGAATACCTCCCCGGTCGGGAGAATCATGTGGCGGACTGGCAATCGCGTCACTTCAGAGATTCGAGTCTCTGGAAACTACATCCGGATGTTTTTTCTCTAGTACAGGAGCGTTGGGGTCCTTTTTCAGTGGATCTTTTCGCATCCAGACTGGACCACCAAGTGCCTCGGTTTTTCAGTTGGCATCCAGACCCGTTGGCCCTAGCCACGGATGCGTTCCTGCAGGACTGGACACAGGAGCAACCCTATGCCTTTCCACCGTTCGCGATGATCATTCGGGTCTCGGCCCAAGTCAGGAGACAAAGAGCGAACTGGTTCTCATCACGCCGATTTGGAGGTCGCAAGTATGGTTTCCAGTTCTTCTGGAACTTTCTTGGGATTTTCCAATCCGACTCCCCCACTTTCCGGAACTCCTTCTCAACCCGATCTAATCCCTCATCAGATGGTGCTCAGCGGAGCCCTACAGCTCATGGCGTGGAGGATTACAGGGGTAGATGGTCGCTCCCTGGCCTTTCGGACTTCGCTGAGGACCTCTTGTCCAAGGCCTGGGCAGATAGTACCATCAAACGATATAAATCGACTTGGCGACGATGGTGTCGTTGGTGTGTGCGACGGGGTTGTGATCCCGTGGGCGCGGATTTAGTTCATGTACTGAATTTCCTAGCGAGTCTGGCGCAGCAAGGTTTGGCCTACCGTTCGGTGAACACCTTTCGGTCCGCGATTTCAGCGGGACATTCAAGGCAATCCGGTGGGGGAACACCCTTTTGTGTGTCGCCTCTTGTGGGGGCTCCGTTTGTCCCTCCCCCCGGAACCTCGCTATTCCGAGCTATGGGATGTGAATAGAGTGCTCAATTTGTTTTTGTCACGGCAGCATAATGAATATTTGTCAAGGAAGGAATTATCGGCAAAATTAGCCATACTTCTTTGTTTAATCTCTTGCAGAAGAGTTTCAGATGTACGAGCCCTGGATATCACGGGCAGGGTTATTTCCCCCTTGAGGGTGTCGTTTACAATCCGACGACGGACTAAATGCCATACTAGAGTCATTGAATACCCGGCTTTCCCTGACGCTCCTAAATTATGTGTGGTTCGCTGTTTAAAAGCTTATGAGGAAATGTCCTCGGAATTGAGACCTCCAGGGGAAAGACAGCTTTTGATTGCTCTCAGAAAACCACACAAGGAGGTTTCCGCTCCAACGATCGCACGGTGGGTGCGATGGGTCATGCAAGAAGCGGGAGTTAGCCTGCGGCAGTTTGGAGCCCATTCCGCGAGAGGAGCTATGGCTTCTAAAGCCTTCACGCTAGGAGCTCGGTTAGAGGATATCATGAACGCGGCGGACCGGTCGTTAGATTCTACCTTCAAGCGGTTTTATTTCAAGCCAATTATAGACATGGCGCATTTGGTGGTAAGTAAGCTTTGAACTAGCATAATCCGAAGCCTCCGGTCCTGACATAGAATGAAAAATTTCCTAGCTATCGTAACGGAAAGTTTCAATTCTATTAAGGACTCGGAGGCGAGGATTATCCCACCTGTGGACGCTGTCTGCCTTCACCCGCCCGTTAAGGAGTAAGTACGATTTTATGTCCTCTTTTTTGGCATGCTGTTCAGGAGTTTCAACAGATGATGGATATCTGCAAGTGTCTAGATTCTTAGATAGCATCTTGTTCTTTGATCATGCATTTGAGCTGTGATAGCCATTGTTTTCCTAGTCCTGATATTGTCCTTTTCATTCCAGGAGGTGATTCTGGGAAACAGGAAGGTTGATTTGAGATGAAGATGGGCTTGGCTCGCGCTTCGAAAGAGGAAAGGCAGTGACGGAAGGAGAGGCTATATCGGGCTCATGACGCTGTGATTGGTTCATGGACTTGGGGACGTGTGGTCCCTTGTTTATTTCTTTTTTGACCAACATGTTCCCGAAGGTGTTTGGGAAATGTGGTCTGTGGTTGAAGTTTTAAAATGGCTGCTGTTCAAAATAAAGCAAGGAAAGAATAGCATAATCCTCGCCTCTGAGTCCTTAATAGAATTGAAACTTTCCGTTACGATAGCTAGGAAATTTTTCATTATGCGGTGTTATGGGCCCCACCGTCATATGGTATAGTTGTTGTGAATGATCTTTACCTGGATGTTATGTCCAAAGGAGAAGAATTTATATTAGCCGCGCTGGATCAGATTTCTTGGTAGCAGAGTTATGGTTACTATAGATTAGTTTGGTGATTATTGGTTATTGATTATTGATTATTTCATGTCTAACACTTCATGTCGAATTGTATCATGTTATATGTAAGTCGGAAATTTTGAAGCTTCCGGAAAGTGGGAAGTGGACACGTGTGACAAGAGAAGTCACATGGAATAGTGCATTGTCTGATTTTCAAATTGGTGATAACACAGGTTGTGTTATGATAGGGACATCTCATGTATAAAACGTGTATGAGTGAAATAGCAACCGGTTTTCTTGTGAAACTCTGGCCTTAATTCTCAGGAGCAGTGTAGTCTCCACATGTGTTTTATCCCCAGAGAAACGGGTTTACCCCTTGCTTGAAAGAAGGGTAAGGTAGAGAGAAGTGCTACACTTATCGAACGAATTAGTATTCTTGCAAGATAGAGTCAACTATTTCTTTTGTTTAGCGAAAACAGGCAATGGAAATGTGTTTTATGTTGTAACTAATAAGATCGGTACAAAGGAAAACTGCCGATAATTTTTGTAAAGGAGGGGTCAGGAGTAGAACTGACGTTGACAAAAGACCGCGCTGGGATTGGCCAGTGCTTGGAAACACGAAGAACGTTCTGATTGGTGCATTGGTGTGAGACGCGCTGGGATAGGTCCAAAGCGAGTGACGTAGAGGCTTCGGATTGGTGCGTTAGTGTGAGACGCGCTGGGATAGGTCCGAATAGCACATAGTAAATAGAACAGAGTTGTGAGTTCTGTCAGAAAGGAAGAATCGTGAAATATGGCTTATTATGAGTATTGTAGAGAGAAACCGTCATGGATGGCGAAAATTAAAAACTTTTTCAAGAAAGACAAGAAGGTAGTGACTAGAGAAGGACAAGTAATTCCTCCGCCGAAAACGCCAGCTTCTCATATGATGCTGAAATATGGTTATCATACTTGCATTTGGTTAGAGAATTGGACAAAATATACTCAGAATGATGGAGTATTGGCTTTTCCAGAAAATGGTTCATTTAGCACAGCTGTACTTCGGAATTTGAGAGAGAAAATGATGAAACTTGAGCCAAGACCTAGATCAACACAGTTTGAAGCGTTAGGTGAATGGGAAGATGAGATGTATGAAAGAGAGAGACACAGAGGTGCAAAGAATTATAGTTTAGTTCATGTAAGAGTATGGGGAGTGAATCATGAAGACAGGATGAGACGTTGGAGATATGCTAATATGACAGATGGTTTGTTTCCAGCTATAACAGTTGAAGAGGTTGCAGGAAGGAAGTGTACAGAGAAAAAGAAACATACAGCTACAGAGAGGTACGGGTATGGAGGTAGCGAAACAGAGGATGAATTACTGGAAGATATTTTAAACAGAAAACCACCTCCATATCAACAGAATTCTGCGGTGGTGACACTCAATGCACCGCCAATGGAAACTGGGAGGAATAAAAGCCCAGAACGAAGATACGATATAAATAGGTCAAATGAACAGTTAGAAACTCCACAAAGTGAGAAATCCGACACTGGTAATGCAGCTGAGTTAGCAAAAACCACAAGAGAATTGACTGAGAAAATAAGAGAGTTAACAATGAACATGGAAGCTGTGACTGTGCCAGTGACAATAGGACCCGTAATACCAGTTTTTGAAAACCAAAGAATAGATGAGCATTCCTTAACCATCCCAATGAATTCGAATATGCAAAGAATGAGAGAAGGGATAATTACAGAAAATAAAGAGACAAAATATTTGGTCAGCTCATATAGACCAAGTCCGCCTACTAACCTGACAGCAAATCAGAGTGAGATAAAAAGGATTCCTATGGGAACCGAGTCAGCATCTGAAACGCCAGAGAGAAACAAAAATTGGATAGAAATAAATAGTACGCCTGTAGGTCCAACTCCGGAAGAATTAAATGAATGGATGAGAAATTTGCAAAAGAAAGATACAGAACCGCAACCATTAGATGTAATCAGGCTAAAGATAGACATGGAAGAGTTGATTTTAGGAACTATTGGTACAGAAAAATTGAAAACATATCAGGATGAGGAGATCATGTTTTTATGCAAGAGTATTACTTGGAGAGCTAGAAATTTACATGAAAAATTGGAAGAGACAGCGAATGAATTAGGAGTAGAATTTGTAAAAGTCAGGAGTTTGCAGAAACCATATAGGGTAGATTTTTGTGAAAAAGATATAGAAAATCTGAACACATCAGGACGATTAACCCAGATAAAAGAACTGATTGTTTTATTGAGAAAATGGGGAGATGTGGACAGATGGGGGAGTAGGTGGACCAAAAGAAAAGAGGGAACAACCGACAAAGCGTCTTTGGCTTTTGCGGTGAAAGACAGGGAATCAATCGTACGGGAGTATCCAATGAGAGAAACTCCAGGAGGTAGCTATGTACATGTTCCATGGTCCACACAAGATATATTGTCATTTACAAATGATTTTCCGAAATTGAGAGAAAAACCTATAGAATGGTATAGACAAGTGGAAAGATTTGTCAAAGTTTCAAAGGTGTTGTGGGTAGATTTGGATGGATTATTTGACATTGTAGTACCAGCAGATTTATGGACAGAATGTAAGATTACCATTGATTGGCCAACAGAAGAATATCCTAGAGATGCAAAAACTGGAGCGCCAGGTCCAGAAGTATGATCAGGTTATTACGTTTTTGAAAAACAAAATTCCACCAAAAGAAACTGATTGGGTAAAAATTGATAGAACAACACAGGAGAGTAAGGAGTCTGTACATGCCTACTACGAAAGGCTACTTTTGGTTTTCAAACAGTATAGTGGTTATGAGACTTTGAGTGAAAAGGACATGAGTCATTTTGTATATAGATTTGTTTATGGATTGAAACCAGAGATAAGTGAAATGATTAAGCAGCATATGTTGTGCTGGCAAAACAGCACTGTGGACGAAGTGTTGAGATATGCCAAATATTGTAGTGATGACATTGAATGTAGACAGCGTAAATTAAAAGAAAAGGCGATGTGGGCACAAGTAAAGGTTGCAGAAAAACAAGAAGCTCAAATGAATAATCAGACTGGTGAGACAGGACAGACTAAATCCAAACCGAATATAGGTAAAGGTCAAATGAGTATAGAAGAGGCCAAAAAGAAATGGCCCTGTCACAACTGCGGGAAATTAGGGCATTGGAGAAACGAGTGTAAATTTCCTCCAAAAACTAATACGGAAAATCAATCATTAAATCCACAGGTGCAGAGTGAGGTGAGTTACCAACAGCTGCAACAACCGCAGGTAGTTACTCAACAGAGTCAGGTGCCACAACCACCTCTTCCCAAGAGTGTAAACCCCCAGAGATACAGTGCAGAGACAGGATTCTACGGAGGAGAACAGGTAACAAAATTGCCGCGCGCATCTGCAATATCGCAGTATTGGTTACGACAGGATGGAAATGAATCGGATGAAAGTTTATGACGGTGCCTAGGAGAGGAGGAAGAGTGCGTACTTGGCACAACTCTAGAGGTAGATCAGTCAGGTCCATTTGTGGATGGAGAAGTGAATAGTGTAAATGTTACATTCCTTGTGGACACTGGAGCTACCCGTTCTACTGTTAGATCAGTGGAAATTTCAAACCTTCCTCTCTCAGGTGAATATATCCAAGTTGTAGGTGTTTCAAACCAGCATATTAAGGCGCCTCTTACCAAACCAGTAGAGGTGAAAGTTGGACCATTCAGAGAAATGCACCGATTTGTGGTGTGTGATTGCAGTCCTGTAAACTTACTAGGACGCGATCTGCTTTGTAAAATGAATTGCACCATTTATTGTACCCCGGATGGTATTGCATTTCAGACACCAGATGAAGATGTACTGTATAAAATGACAATGGCAGAACTAGAACCAGGAGTAAATTACATGTTTCCTGTGTTTGACGTAGAGAAAATCCCAATTGAGTTAAAAGAAACAGTCAGATCTGATGTATGGGATTTCACAGGCGAAGACATTGGGTTAATGAGAGGAGTGGACCCTGTAAAAATTACTGTAAGAGAAGGAACAAACTTCCCAAACACTCCACAATACAAATTAACACCAGAAATTATTGAAGGAATAACACCCGTAGTTAATAAAATGATTGAACGGGGAATTTTGAAAGAAATAATGAGCAGTCCATGTAATTCACCTATAATGGGTTTGAAAAAGCCAAATGGAATATATAGAATAGTCCAAGAGCTGAGAAAGATAAATAAAATTGTAATCCCTTGTTGTCCAATTGTGCCAAACCCCGCTGTAATACTGTATCAGATTCCACATGATGCAGAATGGTATACAGTCATCGATTTGTGCCATGCATTTTCTCTATTCCATTACATCCAGATAGCCAGCCATTATTTGCGTTCCGGTTCGGAGAGCGTATTTTGGCATGGTGCCGAATTCCTCAAGGGTATACAGAAAGACCCTCAATCTTTAATCAGATCCTAAAGAAATCCTTAGAAGATTTAAAAATGCCTGAAAAATCTGTGATGGTCCAATACATTGATGACCTGTTAGTGGCATCAAAGACCAAAGAAGCATGTGTTACCGACACCATTGCTTTATTGAACCACTTAGCCGAAGGAGGACATAAAGTGTTGTATTCCTCTTAGGGTGTCCGTACATGGGTTTTCCTGTATCATGTCCTTATATAGGCACAATTCGCCCAGCCCTTATATAGGCATAAAATCCCAGTCCTTATTTAGGCATTAAACCGTGCACTCCAAATACAGGCATGGTTTCCGACATCCGTCCACCCTACCGTCACAACGAGTTCTTGAATTTTCATCACATCAAATGACTTTGATTTTTGAACAACTTATCGATCATTTTCTGTCACATGTAAATATTACTGCTTATTTTCATTCAAATTGCATTTTATTTCCAAATATATGCCTGTAATGAAAAGCAATGCTTGAAATGTACAGTACCTTTTGCATTTTAATAGGTTTTTAAATGCTTTTTAATGCTTTTAAGAAATATTCTTCGCAATATGCGGTACTCCATTTTATGTTTAGCATATTAAATGTTTAGTCACAACGAGTTCTTGAAGAACAGACCCTTAGGCTTCGGGAGTTTCCCTAGCACAGGACTATTGATTTCTTCAAGGACTCATCTATTATGCATGAACCGTTATACCTTGAGGGTTCATTCATGACGTCTTCCGCTGTCCGATTCACGTCAATGCTAACATTCTGAGGTACCTCTCAGGTATAAATATACCTTCCCTAGCCCCTGTAAATCAGAGGAGACCTCGACTTCAGAGGAGCCCGTTTCCCGGCCTGACGCACTGAGAAGACGCTGTCATCCCTGCACGCAGAGAGTCCAGCTTCCAGTGATCTGACTTCCCTCGCGGGGTGTTGGAGTTCGAGTCTGGCAAGAGATTCCCACCTCTCTCATTCTTAAGGTATGGAGCTGACTAGAAACCTAGAGGGACTCTTGGCATACTAGGAAGCTTAACATACTCTTAGTATACCATAGTAAGGAATACTTCACCTACTTCATACCTCTCCCTACACCTAGGTTAGGTTAGGTACATTGGGGTAGAACTAGCTTAGAAACGCATCGTATGAGTACTCGCATTTTTAGTCTATGTTATTTATGTAGATGATTATCTACTAAAGATCATGCTAGCGCAGTATTATTTATTTCTACTGCTTACGCTGTACATTATTTATCTTGCATACTGTCTTGTGATCGTAACAGCACATATTACTTACACGAGAAACAAGACTGTTCAATAAATCTTTTATTGAAACGCCCATCTATTCTTTCTGTGTAACTTTGAGGAAAACTAAGTATGCACGATTGAGCTGAGTGAAATAGTTATCTATTGTTTCCACGACTCTGGGACACGTTCTGATTCTAAAAGGGAAACAAAGTTGTCATGTTTTGCGGCTGCCAGAAACTACTCCCTTCTTGTTTATCAAGGAGTTTCTAGTGGCCTCTGAGCTAGCTGGCACATGTAATTAAGTTTAATATACTCGATAGGGATATATTGACCTTAGTCCTATGTCAAACCTAAGGGGTATATTATTCTAATGCGCAGAGCCTATTAGGGAAATAGGAGCTACACTACATGGCGCCCAACGGTTTGGTAAGGCGGTAATTTACCGTTAGATACTGAGTAACTCAGCCGTGCCTTTTCTCTCAGAGACCCCTACCCATAAACTCCAAAAGACGTCTGGAGTGGGCAGGGTTAAGTATCCGCCACGGCTACATAGGGATGCACCCTATATATTAGCTGTTTGGTTTGCTCAACGTTGAAGGATACAGTGTTCCAAAATATTGTGCACCTTATCTTTGTTTCCTTGAAACTTGTTCTACATTTTTCAGAAAAACAAAATGTCCATAAACGGGGACGAAGCCAGCGGAAACGGTGGAGCTGCGGCTGACCCAGCCATAGCAGTTTTTAACTTTACTGGTTTAAATGAAACCGAGGAGGGTGTTATAGACATCCCTCCAAACTTAAGAAGAGCCATCACTCTAAAACTCATAAAACACGGCCTACCACCAAGAGGAGGTAGAGCAGTTTTCGTGATAGAGGCACACGAATCCTTTCAGACAGAGGTATTCTATTCATGGGTAATATTTCCTGAATCCAATCCAGTTACAAAACTGTTTCACTTCTACAAAGAAGATGATCCACCAGAGGAATATATTCCTTTCGAGGATATAGAAATTCCATTAACATACCAGGAACATCAGCTCTGGTTTAAAGGCGCCCTAAAACATCACAGAAACATTACCAGGCTCGGTCCACTAGGTAGACCAGGAGCAACATGGCCGATTCTAGCCGGCTACACACCTCATCCTGAACTGGATATAATGTCAGATGAGGAACTACTTACTCAACTTACAGAGTTAATAAAAATCTACAGACAATTGGTCCAATATGTCATGCGGACTTTCACAGTCCAACCACCATTGACACTTCCAAATCAAACTCCTCAACCGGGGAATACACTAAAAATTACACCACAGACTCTATACGCAGTCATGGGTAAAATGCCCACAAAACTTGAGCAAATTCCATTCTGGATAGCTCAAAAAATTACTCAAATCGAAGCAGTATTTCCAAATACTAGCCCGTATGAGAAACACAGAATCCTAACAATCAGTTTACCAATGGGGATCACACCACAACTGGAAGACTGCACCACTTGGGGCTCAGTCTTTGCTGCCATCTATACTAAAACACATGGTATTCCGTCAATTGCGGTAATACCAGATGTCCTGAAACAAATTCAAAATGAATACGGGGCAGAGCCTGCTCTAAATTTAGGTATGAAATTACTGAAGAATTTCGACCAGGTCTCAACAATAATATTATCTAATATTAAAGGGGAGGCAGCAGCAGTGGCGATCCGCCAACGATTAAGGGGATTCGATGTTACAGAACATCAAACTGTGCTACCTAGAATAATTGAACAATCTTATGCAGAATTAGGCAGAGATAGTTTGGGTGGAAGACCAATGAAGCCGAAACTATCTGAAAGTCCTGAGAAGGACTCTATTAAACAAACTCCTACATCTTCTAAAAAGAAGTGGGAAACTAATAAACAAAATTCAAACGAGAAACGTTCTCAATCCCGAGGTAGGTCTCCTCAAAAGGAGCCCTCTGAAAGGAGGTAGAACCTCAGGAATAGGGATAATTTGAGAAAGCCTGACAGGTATCAAGATACTGATACACGTTCCTCTCGTACCTTTCAGATCTCATCACAGACTTCGGAAAGAAGAGGACGGTCAGAACATAGAGAAGAACGCGTGAAATCCAAGGAAGAAAAACACGCTACAAAAAATAAAACAAAACCTCAATTCTCCAAAAAGAAAGTAGCAGGTCTGAAGATCAGACATGCCGAGAATACTGAGAACACAACTCAAGAACGGAGAATGGGCTCAGACAATGCTGGACAGTGCAGCAGAAGTCACAATAGCTCGCCAGAACCTGAAGGAACTTCTGGAGATAGTGGACTTGAATGAGTACATTACAGTTGAGACTGTAGACACCAGGGTTAGTACTCCACAAAAGTTATATGAAATAACACTCCGGATGGAGGGAGACATACCTAGACAGGTGAAAGCACTTTTTGGGAAAAACTTTCAAGGGGCTATGACATACTTCTAGCAGAAAAGACTGCCCACCACAATTTGTCAGGGAGTGCCCACACGGCGAGGACATTATTATGCCTGCCTTCTCCAACCATATTCCAATTCACCTAAAATATACATATGCCAGGAAATGGGCAGTAGCCCAGGCCCCAGCATTATATAAAAATCAAGTAGGATGGGATGAGAACTCACCTCACCATAAAATACATCTGAAACATGAACCAACTGCACAAAGGCAGTACCCAATAAAGCAAGAAGCTAAAAAACAGGTCAGGGAGATCTTAGATCAACTTGAATACCAAGGGGTGATTGAAACATGCACCTCCTCAATGAACAATCCTTTGTTTCCTGTCTCCAAACCAGACAACACCTATCGTCTAGTTTTGGATTACAGACACTTAAACACTTGTTCTAAAACATTTGCAGTGCAAAATGCACATAGCACAGCATTAATGAATAACATTGTGCGTAAAAAATATAAAACCACATTAGACATCTCAAATGGTTTCTTTTGTCAAAACATAGCACCTGAAAGCAGGTACTTAACAGCATTCTCCATAATGGGGACCCAGCGTCAATTTTGTCGACTCCCACAAGGGTTCAAGAACAGCCCAGGGTTATTCTCAGCGAGGGTAACGGAGTTACTACAAATTTATGATAATGAGGCAATGTCATATGTCGATGACATCTATCTGACAGACAATGACCTGGACAAACACTTGAACAGCGTGAGCACCATTATATTGGGATTCGCCTCTGAGGGCTACAAATTCAACTTCAAAAAGTCCAGAATTGCCCATCTCAATGTCCTATTTCTAGGATATGAGCTTTCAAGTGAAGGCAAGAGCTTGGCAGCTAACTTTCTAGAGAAATGTGCGCTGCTCCAACCTCCAAAAACGCTAAAAAACTTGCAATCCATCCTGGGTTTCCTAAATTTTGGAAGAACATACATTCTAAATTACGCAGAAAGGGTTAAACCTCTCTACGCATTAATCAAACCTGATTTTTCAATCCAAAATTGGACACAGGAACACACAGAAATCTTGCGTTCACTCCAAGCTAACATGTTAGCAACAAATCACTTACAAACACGCGTAAGTCAACGCAACCTGGTGATCCGAATAATTTCGGGTCAATGCGGATTCACCTACTTAACATTTAATGAGGGTGAAAAAGTACCAATTGCATACAAATCTCATTTGTATACACAAGCGGAAATGCGCTTCACTTCAACTGAAAAAATTCTGACAACAGTTCAAACCGCTGTAGCAAAAGAAAGAGCCTTAGCCCAAGGGAAACGCATTATTGTCGTAACCCCAGTACCAGCTTTAGAAGCGGTCACTAAAGCAAGCATTCCAAATGCTAAAGCATTACATCCAAGATGGATACAATGGGTTAATTCTCTTGCTGCAACAGATGTTGAATATGTTTTTGATCCCGATTTAAAAACACAAGCGTTCCTGCAATATGAACAAGAATGTCCTCTGCCCACTGAAATTCTGCCTCTCGATCAGTACGAATTCATAATTTACACTGACGGATCCGCACAGCCCGCAACAAGGGGGTAAGCAAGCTTACAGTGCAGCATGTGCAATCGTTAAAGGTCGCATGCGAGATGGCATCTTCAGACCTATGGTCACAAAAACTCAATCTCTAGGAGATTGTACAGCTCAGCGAGCTGAACTACAAGCATTCAAACTGGCACTTGAAAGTACAGATCGAGAATTCCCACACTAATAGTGTGCGATTCCTTTTACTGTGTTCAGTCGTATAATGAATATATACAAAACTGGCTTGAAAATGGTTTCAAAGATGCGAAAGGTGGCACAATAAAGCACAAAATGCTTTGGGAACAAGTAGTTCAGTTGAAAAACGAACTACCAAAGGCTCACGTGATCCACACACTGAGTCATCAACGTGATGGCGTTCGCGTTGCAGGGAATTCATTGGCTGACGAAGCCGCAAAGGGGGCTGTTCAGACGGCTTCCGTAGCTGCGATCACTCGTTCAAAAACAAAAATAGACAGTGAGATAATGTTGGCTGTCAATGCTACAAGCAAAGGCAGTGGTGCAGCGTTACCCAAAAAGTTTCCCCTCAAGTACTCTTATGTAATTGATGCGAACAGCGTTCCTTTTGCTCGAATCCCTGGAGTGGGGGATAGGGTAATTCCAAACATGGAACGTAGAGCAGCTTTGATTTATGAAGCACATTTGGGGGAGGGTCTGTCACATCTAGGGATCTCTAAAACAATTTTGACGTTAAAAGAGATGTACTGGTGGCCTGGGATGAATACAGAAATCCACATCTTCATCAATAACTGCATAGACTGTAAATTACAGCTGATGCAAAGCCACCAGACACCATGCTACGAATGTAGCTGCCCAGTACAGACACCATTGTTAGACAGCATTAGACTATCTACGCGCATGCGTCCTTCTGGACAAATGCAATCCCACAAATACTGAATCAAGGTTCCTATGGATATGGCCTCAGCGCTCGGCTGACGCTCGAACTGTTATAAAAGATTTGCGAGTCTATCGGCACATACGCAATAGGCACGCTACATTCTGACCAGGGCCCTGCGTTTAGCTCTCGGGCTTACAAAGAAGCCGTGGCCAGTCTGGGCGTTGCATTGCGGTACTCCTCTCCATTCCATCCTGAGGGAAATTCTGTTGTGGAAAGGAAAAACCGAGACATAAAGCAGTCTATAACATCTAGGGTATTAGGTTCGGGTGATGGGTGGGTCAAACATCTTTATGGGGTCCAACGCTCATTAAATAACCTTACCAAGAAGTTCTCTAGGGGGGGGTCACTCCATATGAGGTCCTATTTGGGATAAGAATGTGGGTACCAGACCTCGATCACGTAGGCACAGTGGTGGAAAATAAACCGTTTGATATCAAAGATCGTTTGGCTGTTTTACAGGAACTCAATGAACTAAGATCGAAACAAAGCAACGTATTCCTGCAGCCAACCACCACTGGGGAAAAACCGGCGGTCCCAGCAAGGCCTGTCTGGATTCCAAAAGTTGGGGATCTAGTCAGAGAAAAGATTGCGGACAAGAAGGAATTTGGACCTTCTTACAGACAACCAGTACCTGTCCTAGCAGTTCAAGGAACAAGAACAGTACTTCTGCCGCCCCTTGCTGGAAGAAAGGAGAAAAGATTTGTGTCCATCGACCTCATCAAACCACAGTATGTGGCCAATACTAAATAGTAGGCCTCGTGGACTCTGACCTAGTAGCAGACGCACTCCTCTCGCTACTATCCAAGAGGTTCAGACTGAAAGACTGATAACAATCGAGAATTCAGCAGTAACAGATGAAGGACTGAGCAACAATGCAATGGAACTCATCCCTCTTGAAAATCAAGTCACAGTTCATCCAAATACACCTGTCTACACCAACGTAGCAAGTGATCAACTGGTTCCAGCGATTTCTACAAATCCTGATGCGATTCCAACAATTGACAGAACTGCTTCTGGCTATTTCATTAACTTTGATACGTTCTCAGAAGATCCGAGTGAACCTGAAACGACGCCAGCATCATTGAAATTCAAGCAGCAAGTACAAGACTTTCTTCACTTTCTGAAAAAGACTTATCTGGTTTCCCCATGGATTGAACTCTGGATTATTTCTGGAATATTTGTTTTCCTGCTTTGGCTAGCTTTGGTTACAACTATGAGCGTGCTTATAAATGGCAGATACATCCATGTGAATACTGAAGGAAAAGATGTGAACGTACTTTTGAAACCTCATAAATCTTCCCATCGTGAAGCAAGGGACTTGTCAACAGTGAACATCACAGCCGTTCCTATACAGGATGGTATAGTGTGGGACAAAACAGATTTTGATATTTTTGGCCCGACGGAACAATTGAACATTCCACATTTGTTTAAAATTTCACTAAGTGATCTCATTTCGTCCAGTACCTATTCTGATGATTGGGACTTTGAGACTGTTAACGACATAATGTTTGACCTAGAAAAATCTGCTGCATTTTCTAAAAATGAATATTTAGAGGGTTCATCAGACTATGAACAGCTGTATTGCTATAACCACTATGGTCATTATTTGCATAAATCTGCAAACCCTAGAAATGTGTTTATGTTTAACCAATGGGAGCATTGTCCTACACCACCAAAAGGTAGTTCAAAAACATTTGCTAACAAGTTTCCATATTTTTCAGGTTACAATACATCTGATCCAGAAACGTTTTACTATAAAAATGTAAACAAAACAGGACTGAAAATTATGTTAACTAATACAAAACAGATTTACTCTGCAACATTTATTGCCCAACTGTCTAGACAGGGTTTCGACTTATGGAAAGACACAATAGACACAAAAACTTTCTGGGGTACTAAAGATTGGCAAGTGCAGGGGATAGAAGCTTTACTTAGGGCCTGTATCATCCCTGAACAAATAATGTTTTTGAATGAAACTATCCAACAAACATCTTGTCTTGGACTAGCCAAGATCAAAGAGATGAAAACACCTTCTGTACCAACACCTGCATGTGATAACAATACACAGGCAGCGGTGACAGTTGACAAAATACTACAACTCAACAGATCTAATCCTGATTGGAAGAAATGGTTGATCTGGCCCACAGACACAAACAACTGTCAAGAAAGATTCCTGAATAAAACTCAGGGCTTTACTATTCATAGGCCAGACCCAAGATACGTCCAAAGACAGCATCCGGGGGTAGTAACAACATACAGTGTAGGAAAATTATGCCTCGATTGGCTGCAGAAATCTACACTACAGGATGCGAAACAACACTTATCCTTACTTAAAGAAGACGCAGACCTTAGGGAATTCTTGCTTGGACCAAGAAAACCGCGTCAAAAACGTTTCATATATGCCGGCATTTATGCTGCCTATAATGAAGCATGGAAAGTGTCACAGATGGAGGCCGCAGAACGAATACGTGAACTAGATCGTATTAATTTAGAAAAATCACTCACTGTGGTCGACAATGGGTTAACAACTTTGTCCTCCAGAATATATTCATTGGACAACATTGTATCCTCTGCTATCGACATACTAGAACAAGATTTGGCGATGTTACAGCAAGGCCAATCTCAATTACGTTCTATTGTGTTATTAAGCTGGACGCTGCAATCTTTGCGTGCGGGCTATGTGCCTTGGCGTTTCATCAACACGTCAGCTCTGTTTGCAGAATACAATCTAACTGATAAACAGATTGAACTGGCACAAAGAGGAGCAAAGTATACACTGCTGAGCATTGAAAAACTGGAAAAGTTACCATTCACAGTGGCAGAAAAACCAGTTACAGAATGGCTCATTCATGGCAAAATCACACTACCTGTGACTACTTTTCAGTTTCAGTATTGCCTCAAACAAATGCAAGCAGGCAAATATGAAAGGTTGGGTAAGGAATACATTAAGACATCTTGGAATTTACCGTATACATATAGATGTTGGAGTGGGGATCGTGAAGTGTTTTTGAGCGGTACACACTGTAAAAGTGCACTGAGCGGTTCACTTATATGTCAGGACACTTTTTTTACACAGGGCTTGCAATGGTTCTGTGGCAAATTTGTCTTGCCATCAGCAGGGTACACCAGCTGCTGTGATTAATCCAACGTTTGGACAACTTTCTAATGGGAGTTACCTCATGTTGAATGATCAGAGTTGCTGCGGCATGTTGCCAGGCATCCCATATCTAGTAACGGTCAACTCCAGGGTCACTTGCTGTATGCAAGTATTGTTTGCCCCAATAGACACAGTCAGGAGTTGCCTTTGTGGCCTTCGCTGAACGTCTCTTTTATAAGATTTGATACTTTAAGCAGAATGAAAGCCATGCTTTTGCAACAAACCGTGCCTTTGACCTCGGCCAAAGAAACCTATGATCTACAAGTAGCAAGGACTTCGGCTGAGATACAGACTTTAATACGTACAAACTGCCCTATACATTTCGTGGAAATGATAGGACGTATCTTTAACATGTCTGATACAAGCGGAATTGTACATGTATTTAAAAGAGCATCTGTTCCGGTCTGTTAGCACCTTTCCAGGCAATACTCGGAATCATCCCGAACTTTGCACATTCGGTGTTTGGTGGCATACCATTAATTCTAGCACTTGTTGCCGGAATTCTATTTCTCTTCCTGCTATTACGCTATGGCCAGCCTATTCGCAGACATCACTCCGAGCGAAATGGAGAAAGCTCTCCTTGAACGAAAGTGCAGTGAGCGAATAGTACAGCTTTTGGGCATGACTCGTCTACGGGACCTTAATACCACGTGGTTCCTGTCATTCAGACCAATCTGGCAATATTGCATCTTACCTGTTCTACAATGCCTGCTATGCAGTGAAGAATGCGTGTTAGACACCTGTCTAACATTTCCATCAGCAACGCCAAAGGATATCGATACTCTGCTGGACCCGATAACGGCCCATGCTCTGTGTTGTCCCCAGAGGCTACCAATCCTGATGACGGCATTCATTGAGATCTCACAGACGCTTGCATCTGCTGCTGAGGTACGAGATGGATCTACAGGCACACAGGTAACAACGGACGCGAACATTGCTGCGGCATCCTATGCTGAGAGCGATGCTTCACATCTCTGTGCAATTAATCTACTACACGAGGTGTTCCAACTGACACCAACTTCAGTGGACGATATTTTGTCTACAGAAATAGATGATCTCATGTTTACACCAGACCCGTACACTGACTGATTCCACCCACAGTGTACCAGAGACGCAGTAAAATTTGGCCTTCATATTTCAAAACCTTGGAACTCTTCCCAAATTGAACTTTTTTCCATTTTTTCGAACTAAATGGCAATTCCATATGCTTGAAGTAGAACTAGTCTTATAGTACGGACTTCGCGGTACTTCCCCAGACACTTTGTCATCTTATTTGTCTAAAAAGTTCATTAATTTTCATGACATCAAATGACTTTGATTTTTGAACAACTTATCGATCATTTTCTGTCACATGTAAATATTACTGCTTATTTTCATTCAAATTGCATTTTATTTCCAAATATATGCCTGTAATGAAAAGCAATGCTTGAAATGTACAGTACCTTTTGCATTTTAATAGGTTTTTAAATGCTTTTTAATGCTTTTAAGAAATATTCTTAGCAATATGCGGTACTCCATTTTATGTTTAGCATATTAAATGTTTAGCATTTTATTATTATCGTACACATGAAAGTGGAGTGGGTGTTGTATTCCTCTTAGGGTGTCCGTACATGGGTTTTCCTGTATCATGTCCTTATATAGGCACAATTCGCCCTGCCCTTATATAGGCATAAAATCCCAGTCCTTATTTAGACATTAAACCGTGCACTCCAAATACAGGCATGGTCTCCGACATCCGTCCACCCTACCGTCACAACGAGTTCTTGAAGAACAGACCCTTAGACTTCGGGAGTTTCCCTAGCACAGGACTATTGATTTCTTCAAGGACTCATCTATTATGCATGAACCGTTATACCTTGAGGGTTCATTCATGACGTCTTCCGCTGTCCGATTCACGTCAATGCTAACATTCTGAGGTACCTCTCAGGTATAAATATACCTTCCCTAGCCCTTGTAAATCAGAGGAGACCTCGACTTCAGAGGAGCCCGTTTCCCGGCCTGACGCACTGAGAAGACGCTGTCATCCCTGCACGCAGAGAGTCCAGCTTCCAGTGATCTGACTTCCCTCGCGGGGTGTTGGAGTTCGAGTCTGGCAAGAGATTCCCACCTCTCTCATTCTTAAGGTATGGAGCTGACTAGAAACCTAGAGGGACTCTTGGCATACTAGGCATACTAGGCTTAACATACTCTTAGTATACCATAGTAAGGAATACTTCACCTACTTCATACCTCTCCTTACACCTAGGTTAGGTTAGGTACATTGGGGTAGAACTAGCTTAGAAACGCATCGTATGAGTACTCGCATTTTTAGTCTATGTTATTTATGTAAATGAATATCTACTAAAGATCATGCTAGCGCAGTATTATTTATTTCTACTGCTTACGCTGTACATTATTTATCTTGCATACTGTCTTGTGATCGTAACAGCACATATTACTTACACGAGAAACAAGACTGTTCAATAAATCTTTTATTGAAACGCCCGTCTATTCTTTCTGTGTAACTTTGAGGAAAACTAAGTATGCACGATTGAGCTGAGTGAAATAGTTATCTATTGTTTCCACGACTCTGGGACACGTTCTGATTCTAAAAGGGAAACAAAGTTGTCATGTTTTGCGGCTGCCAGAAACTACTCCCTTCTTGTTTATCAAGGAGTTTCTAGTGGCCTCTGAGCTAGCTGGCACAAGTAATTAAGTTTAATATACTCGATAGGGACATATTGACCTTAGTCCTATGTCAAACCTATAGGGTATATTATTCCAATGCGCAGAGCCTATTAGGGAAATAGGAGCTACACTACAAAAGTGTCTCCATCTAAATTACAATTTTGTCAGCAGGAAGTTCAATACCTAGGTCACAAGATTGAGAAAGGGATGCAGAAGGTAACGACAGCGAGAATAAAGATTATCCGAGGAATGAGAGCTCCAATGACACAGAGAGAGGTGAGAATGTTCCTTGGAATGGTTGGGTATTGTTGACAGTGGATAAGTGGATTTTCATTGATTGCAAAACCTTTACAGCGATTGACAAAAAAGGATGTTAAAGATCCGTTTGAACTGAATGATGAAGAAATGAAAGCCTTTAAAGAACTAAAAACAAGGTTGTGTGAAGCACTGGCACTGGGAATGCCTGATTATGAAAAAGAATTCGAGCTGTATTGTAGTGAGAGAGATGGATGTGCACTTTCAGTTTTAGTGCAAAGTCATGGAAAAATGAAAAGACCTATTGCATATTTTTCAGCTGTTTTAGACCCGGTAGCAAAAGCGTTGCCTCTCTGTCTGAAAGCAGTAGCTGCTACTTGTGTAAGTCTGGAACAGAGTGAGGGCATTGTGATGGGTTATCCATTGAGAGTATATGTTCCACATTCTGTTGAAATTCTTTTGACAAGAACCAAAACTCAATTCATGACACATAGTCAGTTGACTAGGCATGAAAAGGTGATTTTGATTGCAGACAATGTAACCATTGCCAGATGCACAAGTGTGAATCCTTCAACATCATTGCCAGATGAAGGGAGTGTAGGAGACAAAGATGAAGTCGATCACAAATGCCTGGACGTGCTTGAATTCTGTACGAAACCTAGGCCGGATATAAAAGATGAGCCCTTAAAAGAATCAGATTATGTGATGTTTGTGGATGGTTCATGTCTGAGGACGAGTGCAGGAGTTTTGAGTGCGGCGTATGCTGTGTGTACAGTAGCTGCAATAATGGAAGCATCTTGTCTGAGAGGGATACGTTCAGCCCAAGTGGCTGAGCTGATTGCTCTGATTCAGGCGTGCAAACTGGGAAAGAATGTTCGAATTACGGTGATCACAGATAGCCAGTATGGCTTCGGAGTGGTCCACGATTTCGGACAGATCTGGTCTCAGAGAGGTTTCTTGACGTCTGCAGGAACTCCAATTAGAAATGGTGAGTTTGCGAAGAAATTGCTTGAGGCGATACAGCTGCCTAAACAGATTGCAGTGGTGAAGTGTGCTGCACACAAAAATGAGGCGGATTACATTACCGTGGGTAATAGGTATGCTGACGAAATAGCCCAATATTGTGCTAAAAATATGGTTTCGTTAAACAGAAGGAGAGAAAGAGAGAATGTTTCATGTCCCTTGCTGCTTACTAACATTGTTGAAACATAGGATGAAGTAAGACAATTACAGGAAGAAGCAAACGATGAGGAAAAAGATGGTTGGATAAAAGCAGGATGCAGAAAAAGGGAGGAAGATGACGTTTGGGTTTATAGAGATGAAAGACCAGTTATGCCTGATAGCATGATTTCTAACATGGCACGGATGTACCATGGACAAGCTCATATTGGAAGGGATGCCATGATTCGACTTTTCAGACAAACCTGTTATAATCCAAAATTCAGAGCGATAGCTGAGAGTCTTTGTCAAAGATGTCTTATCTGCCAACAGATAAATCCAGGAAGAAAAACAGTAGTGAGTCTAGGAACAATAGGGCGGGAAGGAGGTCCTTTTACTAGAATGCAACTAGACTTTATTGAAATGCCCCAAGCAATAGACTGAAGTATGTTCTTGTGGTCATTTGTTTGTTTTCTCGTTGGGTGGAAGCCTATCCGACAAGAAGGAATGATGGAGTTACTGTAGCTAAACTCCTGCTGAGAGAATTCATTCCATGATATGGTTTTCCAGTAACGATTGAAACAGATAGAGGAACACATTTTCAAAATGAACTAATTCAACTGATATGTGAAGCTCTTGACATACAACAGAAATTACACTGTGCTTACAGACCAGAGGCTTCTGGAGTAGTAGAACAAGTGAATGGAACAATAAAGAATAGGTTAGGGAAAATGTGTCAAGCCACAGGACTCAAATGGCCTGATGCCCTACCATTGGTGCTGATGAAAACCAGAAGCATACCAGACAGAAAAACAGGTCTAAGTCCCCACGAAATAATCATGGGACGAGCAATGAGACAAGCACAAGTACCTGTCAACAAACTGCTGACTATAACTGATGATCTCGTATTGGATTATTGCAAAGGATTGGCTGATGTGGTACATTCTGTGTTTCATCAGGTTGGACCGGATGCGACCACTCTTGAAAGAAAACCAGCTCATGATTTGAGTCCAGGAGACTGGGTCCGCATAAAAGTCCACAGAAGAAGAAACTGTTTGGTTCCTCGCTGGGATAAGCCACGTCAAGTGATCCTGGTGACGACAACTGCTGTCAAATGTGCTGCAGTGAAAAACTGGGTGCATGCCAGCCACACTATCAGAGTTCCAGATCCTGAAGCTCGACCTTTAAGTCGACATCTGGAGATATCTGATACCAGTTCAGCATCTGATGCAGAAGTCGAAACAAGCAGGGATCCAGATCCTGAAGCTCGACCTGTAAGTCGACATCTGGAAGACCCAGGTACAAGTTTGACAACAGAAGAAGAACCTGAAGTTACAAAAGTTCCAGAACTTGAAGATCGACCTGTAAGTCGACATCTGAAAATATCAGATACCAGTTCAGCATCTGAAACAGATCAGTCAGATTGTGATGAAAAGCAAAGGAATAAATGGAGAACTGACATTATAAACGAAGAAACTGAACCAAGAGACAGTGATAATGAACAGCCAAGCACAAGTTATGGTAGACTTCCTTCGAAAATTGGAAAATTAGTTGAGGAAGGGTTAGATTCAGATAGAGAGGTAGAAGAAGAATGGGAAGAACCCCGAGGAGCAATAGGGATAGACCAACAAATAGAAGAACAACAGGGAAATTTAGAAACAGACAGAGAGACCAACGAAAATACGGAAGAAACTCGAGGAGGGATAGAAACAAGTGTCCCAACAGAAAAGAAACAAGAAGGTTCAGATTTAGACAATGAAAGCGAAATCATAAAGTTCAAAATAAGAGGAAATGAAATAAGGTCTGAAACAGAATCCGAAGAAAGTGAAGAAGAGAGGAAGCAGAGACTAGGACAAAGAAAGAGGACTTGGAAAACTGAACGAGAGCAAAAGGAAAGTGAACCAAAAAGGCCAAGAAAAGGAGACAATTGGCTCCACGAAGTCAAAAGACTGAGATACAAGATAATAAACTTAAATAGAAATAATGCAGAACAGGTAAATGAGATAACAAGTCAAAGGGAACAAGGAAAACAAAGTGGAAAACAATTGCAGAAAACAAAAAGAGTGAAGAAACCTAATCTGAAATATAAGTCACCTGGGTGGCTATACATCGCATTGACTGACATCAAAGAAGAAGATAACACTCACGAAAGCCCAGAAGAAAGCTGCAAACCAATGGGTGAGAGTGAAGTGCAACAAGTCTGAAAAAGTAAAAAGAAAACCCGGACTGGACATCAAAACCTGAAAGAGACAAAGAAGAGTTCTGAAAAGAACTGAAGAAAGTACCAAACGAGACAAAGTGAAAGGGTAGAGGGACTGATATGTCATTCTGAGGTGTGGTGACACATTTTCTGTACAATATATAAATAGTTAGGTAATAGTATAAAATGGCAGATACTGAGAATAGAAAATCTAGATGTGATTTCTTACGTAGATGGTGTAGGATGTGTTTTTATTGTACCGGATTAATAATGTTTGTTTGGCTTATTTTAGCAATAACAATTCCATTGAGGTTAGCTGTAGAAGAAACAGTCGTAAGGGAAAATAACACTAAAAAGGATAAAGAAGATAAAATACAAAACACTGCAGCATTGATGGATAGTACTGATTTACATAAGGATAAGTCTATAACTGATTTCTCTAAGAATGTCTTCACAAAACTATTGTATGAGTATGTGGAGACAATGGATGTAAGGGATTGTTATGTTTGTATGCGTCTGTCACAGAAGGTGTGACCTATCATCACCTTCCTTTGACGTTATGGGATAACATGTAGTGTTTTAGCCAGTTTATTTTATAAAACATGTAGATTAGAATATTATTATACTGACATAAATAAGGTTTTTGCGAAAGTTCCTATAATCCTTGAACTGAACAAAGTGAAAGAAGCAAGAATATTTGGTGAATTTTTCCTAGAAATTTAAGATTTAACATTAGAGTATGTAGTTAGGCACAATCTTACCTGTGAATTAAAGAAAGAAGAAAAGGTATTTTTAGAGATGGTAGAAAACAGAAGAGTTAAGTTTCAAAGAAAAGTAATAGAAGAAGAGACAAAAACACCCCTTTGGGCGTTTGAAGAGAAAAATAAAGATAAGAGAGAGACAAATGCAGCTATGACTTTGGATTGGCCCCAACAGGGAAAGTTGTGTATTAGTAGAAATAAGACTATGTATGACAACTATTTCGTGGGTTCCAGTGAATGCCGAGACACTTACAAAATTTTAGGAGGATGGGGATTCAAAGGAGGAAAAGATCCAATATTTCCAGGGATCTATTATATTTTCGGAAATAGAGCTTATTACAGATTACCGGACCATTGGTATGGGTCATGTTATGTAGGCCTGGTCTTTCCAAAGATTTTTCATGTGGAGAGAGGAGAAAAAGGAATACACGGAATGGGTGAAACATTAACACGTAGAAAAAGGGAAAGCTTTTCAGAAATAGTTGGTGATATTTTTGGAGCATTGATACCAGCAGTGGGTATATCTTTGAATGCATTTAAGATTCGGAAATTGTCCACAGTAGTAGATCGTTTATCAACGAATACTGCTGGAGGGTTCTTTATGGTGAATACCGAGATGGTTGCCATGAGAGCTATGGTGATGCAAAATCGACTTGCCCTTGACATTCTTTTGGCAAAAGAGGGCGGAGTCTGTGGAATGCTGAAAGTCCAACATTGTTGCACTTACATTCCAGATAAAAGTGAAAATATACAGAAGTATATAAAGAATATTACTGATTTGCACAAAGAGCTTGCTCCACTGGAGGTTGAAGGTGCCTGGGAGAAACTTGGTAAGAGTTTTTCCTCAATACATAAATGGTTCACTGAAATAGGTGGTTCTATTATAGGGAAAGTTTTAATATCAGCAACAGTAAGAATATTCGTGGTGTTGTTAGTGAAATTAGTTTATGTAAAATAGTAGTTTATGTTAAAAGGAGAAAAAGACAAAATAAGATAAAAAGAAAAAATAAGATAAATAAAGAAAGAGAACGAGAAATGGGAGCAATAGAACTAGAAGAACTAAAAGAAAACATATATAAGAGAACAAAAGGTCAAGATGAAAGGGATACTGATGTGTCAACTAACAAAAGCAAGTGGACAAGAAACATTTTATCTGAAAATTGTATAACATGGGTTTTGTGGTGATATTAAAAATCACCAAAGGGGGATTGATGGAGCAAGGTAAATGAAATAAATTTGTAACACCCCATAATAGGGATAATAATTTAACGATATTAATTGTTTGCATGAACTAACCAACAATTTGCACTCTTAGTAAACATTTACACAAGTGGTAATCGCTATTTATGTGCAAAAACGAACTTATTTACAATTGTAAAGTAAGTTAATAATTAATATAGTGATCTGCGTACTAATTAGAGCAAAATCGCATGATTTGTGCTATGTAGTAAAATTATATTGTGGCAAAGAATGCGGATGGTAAGTAAACATGGCTTTAAATGTCGCTTCTGCTAGGTAACAACTAATTTGGGTACTTAGAATGACGGGTGGGAAACAGAAAGGCTTATTTTCTTTATTTTAATTATGATTGTGTTTGTTCTTATGATAGTTCGTTTGGGCCTGCTAGGCCATGCTGCGAAAATGGCTGCCGAGGCAGATGAGGTCATGCGCAGACACAAAGATGGCCTCTAAGCGGAAGAAAGCCATAGAGCTAAACCACGTGGTTACAGATCGAGCCCAGAGTGAGAAGAGTCAAGGTCAGGCTGACCTGACACGAGGAGAATGCCAAGAAAGACTCAGCATGCATCCGTGAGAACAGAAGATGAGCCCAAAAGAATTAACAATGGACTGTTTAAAAGTGACCAACAAAAGTGAAACATTTAGTGAACTGTCAATTAGACTGCTATTACCCAAAGGTCGTGTGAAAATATAATCCTTAAACAATTTTAGAACCGGTTTGAACAAGGAGGGCAATGAGGTGATTCTTGCCACCCCTCCAATGGACCAATTAGTGTGATTCTCGCCCCCAAAGATTGCAACTTTTTGTTTAGTAAGCTAGTAGTAGCTTCAAGCATTCCAAGGCCAGCTCTTTTGAAATGTTTCAAAGCAACCAGCACTACTTACAAGAGCAGGTGGTTTAAGCAGTAATATTCAGCGTGGAGGTGATCAGGTCAAACAGATATAGAAGTTGCTGAGAAAGTTTGCTTTCAAATTGAAAATTGAGACTCAGTCAAGTGAAAATCGTATCTCATCATCAGTCCAGAGGTTCCTGTAAGTGGAGGACTAAAGAAACATGACATCTGTGAGGACGCTTTTTAAAAATCCTGATAACCAGCCGATACGGAGAACGCAAATGATTTAGAAATAATGGAGCTACCTGCAGAAATGTCTATAGTGTGAAGGTGGATCCAGGTAACCACACCTGCATGGCTATAACTCTTGAAATGTACAGGTGTCGTTGGGCTTGGCTGCATACATAATGGTTTACAACACTGGTGGCTGACTGCTCCAGTCCCTGAAGTTCATCTGCCTCATGGAAATCTTCAGAGATGTCAAGATCAGGGGTAGCTTTCAAATGGCAACAGCGCTACTCCTGAGCAATATTGGTGTGTAGGGAGTGATATCATTTCCTCTCATGTCAAGTATTGTCATCAAAAATACATTTCAATTCGAACATTTCTGTACACACTCATTTCATTGCATAATGAACTCACTGAAATCAAATACACTGAAATTTTTATTTGCAGCACTTAACAATCAAGGATGGGGTCTGTATCAGGGTTATAGTAAGGATTAGGGATAGAATGGGGCGAAGGTAAAAGGGAAGAGATAAGGGTCAGGTCAGGGTTAAAATCAATGTTCCTTGTCTGGGACGTTGCAAGCACAATCTTACAAGACATTACAAGCACAACACTTCCGTAAGTTTGAGATCATGAATAAAGATCTGCCCAAACTGCCCTGTAACTCTAGTAGGGTGCCCCAAATACATGATGGATGATCCCATTTATGCTAGTACATAACACATTCTGATGTATACGACAATTTAAATTTAGACGGTCTGTTTTGAAACTGGTCTGTCTGCTTTCGGCACCTGAAATCTCCTGGACTCACTCACAAAGAAGCTAAAAGCTCTTTGGGCGAAAAGGCAATGTAAATGGTTGTCCAGTTAAGTAGGGTGAGTGTGGGAAAGCACATAGGAATGTTGATCTATTGTTACAGATGAAACTTGGAAACAACCTTTAAAAAGATGGGTCAGAAGACGCATTTCTAATCGCAGAAGAAACGTCAAAGGGGTGTGCACACAAAGCATCTGCAACTACCCAACTCATCTTGCTGAAGTGCTTGACATCAGAAATACAGTATTCAAAACAATAGTTTAAAGGAGCAAGAAGGCTTTGGAACTCACGAAAAATGTCAAAAATAATGTTAAGATGCTAAGAAATAAAAATAAACAATTCAGGAGGAAAACTCTTCTGAGATCCCCAAGGAACGTAAAAAAGGAAGCTTGCACTGGGGGACTACTTATAGGCTGAAAACGTGGCAAGATACCCCTTCACCATCACAAAACTAAAACACCATAGATTGCTGGTCTTGCTGGCTCCTGCAGGAAAGTGTATCAACCTCATGAGTCACACACCAAGAAAAGAATCTCTTGCAGTCACATGTGTAAATGTTTTGGTAGGAGGGCAACAGACTGCAAGGACCATGTCAACTACGTCTTCTGAAAGGGACCAGTCAATTCATGCATGCCTCTCTGCCTCCCCACAGGCAGAAAAAGGATGTCCACCACTTGGTACAATCCCAGCCCATCCGCAGGAAAATATGATCAGGTGGATTATCATGTCATTTTTGCCCAGTTGGGAGCCACATGGATCCTGTCTGTTCGTTGCAATTTCAGTTTCCTTAGTTTCACAGAAAGGCAGGGTCAGAAAAACACAGAGTGGGGGTGTAAGTGCAGCATATAAAGAATCAAACAGAAAATCCTTGGAGCAGGTGAGGACACGTGTCACTCATGTAGATGGAGAAAAGATTAATCTCTGGAGTGCACTAGAGATAAAATGTCATCAGTCACAATCAATCTGTTCAGACTGTCTGCTTGAGTGTGCTTGGTTCCTGTTAGGTCAGTAGTCACGACTGATACTCCACGCCTAAATAAGTAACATCAGCATGTCAGGTTCTCTTCAAACACCGAAATGGTAGCATCCTTATGTTGACATGATCTGAGCAGTTCTCCATGGGGACTTGCACCATACACCCGTGCATTAAGGAGAAGGAGGATGCCAAGGCAAGGTGCAAGGCCTGAAGTTCCAGCAGAATGATGCAAACGAGACTCCATGAGAATGAGTACACTATGTAGGCTGCACAACACAGTAGAAAGGTATCTGAAATCACAGTACCTGAGGGCAAAACCTGCTAGAGACACCAACATAAGGCGATTGTACCCTAAGATTAACTTATGCCGGTTTGCTCATGTCTCCTGGGAGATTAAAATCACAACCTGCAAAAGCCACTTCAAACTCAGGCATATCCAAAGAAACACACTATGGGTCCTAGAAAGTGGAGAAAAACTACTGACTAACGATCTGCACCTGGGTGAAAGGAGCAGACTACATAGTGAATGGCAGACACAGTCTCCAGGGAGAGATATCCCTTTTCCTAACCATGTATAAGGCCATTCCTATAAACTTGGGGATGCTAAAGAGTTCCACTGAAGAGTTTAGCATGTTGACAACCCAGCTAGAGCAGCAGACGGCATGTCCAAGACTTGGTGTGAAGAGTCCACTCAGGTGTCAAAATAAGGATAGATGTGGACTTCTGAGCATTTCAGGATAGATGTGGACTTCTGAGCATTTCAAACAAGCTTTCACCAGAACCGTAGCCTGGAACACTAATAAATGTAACACCAAAGGAAGTGTTGTGAACCGCAATACCAAATCTGAGGAGCCCTAGAGGTCCAGGAACACCAGCCCACCCAGAGGAAGCATTGTGAACCACAATACCACATCTGAGGAGTCCAAGAGGTCCAGGAACACCAGCCCAACCAGAGGAAGCATTGTGAACCACAATACCACATCTGAGGAGTCCAAGAGGTCCAGGAACACTAGCATAACGAAACGCGGGGGTCCCCCGCAAACTACATCGAGGGCCACCCCTCCAGACTAAGTCTGGAGCTGTGCTGAGGGGCGCCCCTGGAGCTCAGACCCCGCACCGTGGGGGCTTTGAGGGCCTTTCTTACGCCACTGGCTCAGCGAAAAAAATGCTGTGAACCACAGTACCACATCTGTGGAGCCCTATAGGTCCAGGAACACCAGCCCAACCAGGAGAAGCATTGTTAACCACAAAACCACATCTGAGAGACCAAGAGGTCCAGGAACACCAGCCCACCCAGAGGAAGCATTGTGAACCACAATACCACATCTGAGGAGTCCAAGAGGACCAGGAACACCAGCCCAACCAGAGGAAGCATTGTGAACCACCATACCACATCTGAGAGTCCAAGAGGTCCAGGAACACCAGCCCACCCAGAGGAAGCATTGTGAACCACAATACCACATCTGAGCAGTCCTGGAGGTGCAGGAACACCTGCCCAGCTAAAGAAACGTTGTGAACCACAATACCACATATGTGCAGTCCTGGAGGGCCAGGAACACCAGCCCACCCAGAGGTTCAAGTGCCTGCAAACACATGAACCACGGTCAACATGCTCCGTTTGTTTTTGAGCAACAATTAACTTGCAAAGAGTATGTCTCTGTTTTTCGTCTCCACCAGAAAATATCTGGAATAGCACAAGCAAACACACAATGGGGACAATACCACATTGATACCCCATTTCTGGAGCAAAGTCTGCCCCTTCTTGTAGTGGTTTCTTCATGCCAGTTGATTTCTCTTTTGTTAATATGAAAGTTTACAATCCATCCTAAGCACGAACGTTTCTTTTAGTAAACTACATCTCACTGAAACACCAATCCATCTAGCAGCCGTCCACAATGGACAGCAAGTGAACACATGAAACAAGGCGTATCTTGAAGAAGCTGCACTAATGCGCCCTCTTGCTGCCTTTGCCTAACTAAGAATTCTGCTTTTTACATTAAGGCAAAATTATGTAAATAGGAAATGTATTTCTGCGACAATAAACATCTTGGCTTTGTACTGCAGATACCCTTTAGATAACATGCACCGATATCCTCGCTCTATTGTAAATACATACATATTCAAATAAAAATAAAATCACAATATTTACAGTGAATATCTGAATAACAATTTTTTTTAATATACATATAAAAATATTTCTGTATATATTTCATAAAGAAAACCCTTTTATATTTTGCAAAAAACACTGCAAAGACATTTCAATAGCAGCCAAACATATTTATCTGAGGATTAATCTTCATCTATTGAATCAGACGAGAACACCTCCATGCATACAATTATTTAATTAGCAGCCAAATCCTCTGGCAGGCAGCAGCCGCTGCAGGCATACTGATCGAGCCGGAGATGCAAATCTCGCACTAGTACTGCCTTTTCTCATTACTACTGCAATTAGCACTTAAATTGATGCTTTAAACCTACTAATTTCTGGAATAATTCAGGTTTTTTATGTTACCTGGGATCGCCTCGCTGCAGAGACGACACCAGATTGCTACGCAAATTGAAGCACTATTGAGCCAAATACCCATCATCATATCAGACAGAGCCAATTTGCATTTGGTTTTAAAGATAACAGAATGGCAATTTACGCAAATAAATTAAGTAAGTTTACTTCAGAGTTCTTCCTGAACTAATTTAAACAGTGTTTTTATAATTTTTCATCAGATCCGTAACTCTGCCTGTTATCAATGTCTGTGGAAGATACCATGATGCTGGTGAAGGAAGCCTTGTTCGGATGCGGAACAAGGCGGCTTAATTCGAAATTCTGAGAAATTAGTTAGAAATGTGATTCTCACTGTAATATTTTACATTTCTTGATTTTTGGCAATGTTTTACCTCAACAAACTGAACCATCACAGAAATAGTTCTGATATGATTTCAGTGTAAACACGCACAACTAAGGTCCTCTCATCAAAAGGATAATCAAAACTCCTCTATCTCAGGTTTATGCTGTGCTGAAAAACCACTTGAAACAGTCAACCATCAGCTGTCCGCACATCTGAAACCAAATGGCCTTCTTTCAATCGGGAGCCAGACATCACACGGGCAGCGAGTCAAAATGACTGTGGGCCTGCTTTAGGGTTTGGAGGACAGGGTACTTCGTCACAACTGTGACTAAACACTGCGTCTGCCAAACTCTTGGCCGGCCTCCCTATTTAGAGTCAGGCGGTGCCGTTAATGGTGCCCCAGTTGTCTCCATCAACGGTAAGCTAACTCTGTGGGCTTGATGGAGTCCTGGCAGACGGAGTAAGGGGATAACACCAACTACCCTATTTAGGGCCAACAGTCAGATATCCTTTTTTTATGTTCATCATTGTCAGAATGCACCTGAATGTATTGTATTGTAATTGCATTTATATAGCGCTTACTACCCCTGACGAGGAGTTGAAGCGCTTTTTTGGTGAGTAGCACCCTACTCCTGAACCCATAAAGCATTAGTGTTGAATTAGTATAGTGAAATATGAAAGTTATTTGAGTGGTGGATATGTTAGTCAGTTATTTGGATTGAGAAGAATAGTGGAGGGATAGAAGAGGGAAAAAGGTTTGAATTTATATAGCGCTTGCTACCCCTGATGGGGTGTTGAAGGGCTTTTTTGGCGAGTAGCACGCTACTCCTGAACCCATAAAGCATTAGTGTTGAATTAGTATAGTGAAATATGAAAGTAATTTGAGTGGTGGATATGTTAGTCAGTTATTTGGATTGAGAAGAATAGTGGAGGGATAGAAGAGGGAAAAAGGTTTGAATTTATATAGCGCTTGCTACCCCTGATGGGGTGTTGAAGGGCTTTTTTGGCGAGTAGCACGCTACTCCTGAACCCATAAAGCATTAGTGTTGAATTAGTATAGTGAAATATGAAAGTAATTTGAGTGGTGGATATGTTAGTCAGTTATTTGGATTGAGAAGGGTAGTAGAGGGATAGAAGAGGGTAAAAGGTTTGCATTCATATAGCGCTTGCTACCCCTGATAGGGTGATGAAGTGCTTTTTCGGCGAGTAGCACGCTACTCTGGAACCCATAAAGTATTAGTGGTGATGTAGCAAACAGAAAAATACAAATTATGACCCCCCAACACCCAAGCAAAAAACTCCCTGGGTATGGGGGTCACTAGTTATTTGTTTTTCACAAACAAACTCCAATTTTGGGAGTGTGTTTTTGTAAAACAAAAAGTTTATTGGATGGCAGTCCAAAAAGACTGGCAGTGTACCAAACATTTTTGTACCTTCAGAGGCACTGCAGTGATGGCTGTTCCTCTGAAGATACAGATATCCCTGTTTGGCCGGCAGTGCTCTATACATTCTGTGGGAGGTAGTTTATCAGAGTGGCAAATGTAATGTCCTCCGCCACCCTGACAGATGTCGGGCTACATACCAATCCCTATATCAGGCCCTATATAGCAGGGAAGAACTACTCATAACCCTGGACCATGGCATATTTTGCACCTTGATGGAATAACAGAGGTGTCACCATAGCGTTTGCAACTCTGTAGCACTACCATGACTATGTTGCTTTTGTCCTGACATAAATTAACCCCTCATTTTCCATCCACAGGCTTTTAGATTCCCTGTATGCAGAAGGTACATAATGGGTGACTAAACTATGGCCCTGAACTGCCATTGTGGGTATTGGCTACTACTAGACCTTCATCTTTCCATCTCATTCAGAATCGACTTTTCTTAGTGTAAGTTAATTAAAGAAAGTAAAACACTCCAGCGGTGGGTGGCAAACATCAATAGCACAATTCAAACCTGATACAATTTGTTGAAACCTTTTTTAAGCACTTATTTGACTGGACATGGGCCTAACGCACTCAAACAGTATGTTAATATTAGTGAATGCACTATCACCCCTGCTTGCTTGTTCCTCTCTTGATCTGCTTGGCTCAACAACTTCTTCACTGTATTGGGCACCGCCATGAGTGAACAGGCAATACTTCCCTAGCACTTCCATGGCAATGCAAACAAGGGGCAGCAGTCTGTTAGCTCATTGACACTATCCATCCACCTTCAGCTAATTTCCGGCTGTTGGCACATGTGGTGGGATTGGACAATGGGCATTCATTGGCTCCGTGTCTAAGTGCACGGTGGAGCCACAGACTTAGGAAGGTGTCTGTAGCGGTTATCTTGGGCCGGGTTGCATTAAATTGCTAAACAAATTACAACTGCACGCCCTGCAGTGGTACACCTGATATGAAATGATACAGAGCATTCCATCCTTGTGCTCCACCCAGACCGTGCACTCTGGGTGCCTAGTGCAACGTACCATCGCCTGCAGTACTGCCTGCTTCAGCATCTTAGTCATTATAAACAGATGTTCAAAAAACAGGTCCAACAAAGCTACACAACTGGCCCACTACATCACAAAACTGGCTGTACCTGTTTTCAAAACTAGTTCACGCACTGTCCTACGAGACCAGCCCTCCTGGCACTGCCAGAATGCCTATTGTCCCATTAGGGAGGAGGTAGCGAAAATAAGTTGAAAACCATTTTATTATCCAGGTCATCAAACCTAGGTGAAACAATCCATACCATATCACTGAAGTTTGCTCAAAGAGTAAAGTTTTGAGCTGCATAAAATTGTGTTTTATTTCATTTGAAAACCCCAAGATATA